>CM055116.1:1263333145-1264053888 GCA_029206835.1 Rana muscosa | reverse complement strand
ACCAATCCTGTCCACCATGATGTAATCTGATAACCTTTCCTTAGAAGTGACCCCCCCCCCCCCCCAGGGTGGATTTGATTTAAATCGCAATTTTTAAAGAGCAACTGTCATCTCTGTCCCGCAGTGGCTTCTCCTCTGACCCGCTGTTGGCTCTACACTTTTTTTGTAAAAAAAAAAATTAAAAAACCTAACGCAGCTCTCTGCCCCTCCACATCCCCCGCTGCACTGGCTGCTAAAATGCCTCCAACCCCCCCCCCCCCCCCCCCAATGACCCCTTCCTCTTACACTGATTTCCCAAACCCCGCCAGCACCGATTCCCTGCTGTGGCTTGATGCAATTGTCAGAAGGGAGAAATGTCACCAGCACACCACAGATCTCTAGGGCCTCTGCTTTAAAGAATAAATAAATGTATATGTACCGTATTTATCGGCGTATAACACGCACCCCAATTTTAGGAGGGAAGTTTAAGGTAAAAAAAAACATACTTTTTAAATCAGGGGCTTTGAAGCAAAATTAGGGTCACAGCTCATCAATGCAGCCTGTTCAGTGCCCATCTGCAGTCCTCACCTTTCCCATCCATTGCAGCCTTGCCGATTATCCCTGCTGTCTGAGGGAATAGGAGGAGTGAGCGCCGCTGAATTACAGAGCCACGATCTCCTGTGTACCTGGTGTCCTGTCGAATAATACCTCGGTGTTCCCGGCGGGGTTCTCACTTACCTCGGTGTTCCCGGCGGGGTTCTCACTTACCTCGGTGTTCCCGGCGGGGTTCTCACTTACCTCGGTGTTCCCGGCGGGGTTCTCACTTACCTCGGTGTTCCCGGCGGGGTTCTCCCGTACCTCAGCAATAAAGATCCCCAAAAACTTGCGCTGGAAGAATACGCCCAATAACAAGCGTTTTCGGCCCCTATTAGGTTGCGCACATGCCTTCTCGTCGGAAAATGCATCAGACAAACTGCACATGCCCAGCCGATAAGTCACAGCAGCTGATCGGCTGAAGTGACGTGATGTACTGCGCATGTGAGGCATTATTCGATAGGACACAGGCGCTCCGTCACTCACAGCCACGCCTCCTGGCCCTGCTCATATGATAGACAGAACAGGGGCCCAATGCGGGGCCAGGAGGCGTGGCTACGCCGGCTACACAGGAGATCGCGGCTCTATGTAATTCGGCGGCATTCGCTCCTCTTCCCTCCAGACAGCAGGGATCGGCGTATAACACGCACCCACGATTTTCCCCTGATTTTAAGGGGAAAAAAGTGCGTGTTCTACGCCGATAAATACGGTATATGTAAAATTTTGTGTGTGTGTTCCAAGTCATTTTCTAGCAAAAAAGAACTGATTGTTAAATGTAAACAGAAAGTTCCAGAAAAGGCCCGCGCTGGAAGTGATTATAGAGGCAAGGACCTTCTCTTAAGGCAGGGCTTGACAAATTTGCTTGGAATCTAGGAGCCAGCTAAAAAAATTAGGAGCCAGGTTGTTTTTTTTTTTTTTAACGACCGACACGTGCAGAAGCGAACGCATAGGTGAGTAGCGCCCGCATATGAAAGCGGTGTTCAAACCACACATGAGGTATCGCCACGATCGGTAGAGCGAAAGCGATAATTCTAGCCCTAGACATCCTCTGCAACTCAAAACATGCAACCTGTAGAATTTTTTTTTTTTTAAATGTCGCCTATAGAGATTTTTAAAAGGGTAAAAGTTTGTCGCCATTCCACGAGCGGACGCAATTTTGAAGCGTGACATGTTGGGTATCAATTTACTCAGCGTAACATTATCTTTCACAATATAAAAAAAAAATTGGCTATCTTTACTGTTGTCTTATTTTTTTATTAAAAAAAGTATTTCTTTTTTTTTTTTCCTCAAAAAAGTGCGCTTGTAAGACCGCTGCGCAAATACAGTGTGACAAAGTATTGCAACGACCGCCATTTTATTTTCTAGGGTGTTAGAATAAAAAATCTATATAATGTTTGGGGGTTAACTTCTAAGTAAAGGGAAGGAGATGGGCGGGCAGTGAAACAGGCAAGCATTGCTGGTTGTCTTGTCATACCAACAGCCACCACAAGAGGGCGCCAGATTACAGAATGAATCATAAGCCTGCAGAAGGCCGCGGTCTCAATTACCAGCCAGCGCGGCCCGACGAGATTGCGCGATTTTGTTGAACCCTGTCTTAAGGGACTGTGGAGGAATGTCGGAGTGCACCACCAGTTCAGTCACTTGTGTTGGCATAGAGTCTTTCTACCGCAGTGACAGATGGGACTTGTAGTCTTCCTATTTACAGATCCTTGTGAGTGGATGATGTTGCTGCACTATAGTCAAATGGGACACTCGACCTCTCGGTTTTGGACCTCCTGAGGAAAGGTTTTACAGTGCCTTGAAAAAGTTTTCATACCCTTTGAAATTTTCCAAATTTTGTCATGTTACAACCAAAAACGTAAATGTATTTTATTGGGATTTTATGTGATAGACCAACACAGTGGCACATAATTGTGAAGTGGAAGGAAAATGATATGATTAGTAAATAGAGCCCACCTGTGTGTAATTTAATCTCGGTATAAATACAGCTGTTCTGTGAAGCCCTATGAGGTTTGTTAGAGAATCTTAGTGAACAAACCGCATCATGAAGGCCAAGGAACACACCAGACAGGTCAGGGATAAAGTTGTGAAGTATAAAGCAGGGTTGGGTTTAAAAAAAAAAAAAAATATCCCAAGCTTTGAACATCTCACAGAGCTCTGTTCAATCCATCATCGGAAAATGGAAAGAGTATGGCACAACTGCAAACCTACCAAGACATGACCGTCCACCTAAACTGACAGGCCGGGCAAGGAGAGCATTAATCAGAGAAGCAGCCAAGAGGCCCATGGTAACTCTGGAGGAGCTGCAGAGATCCACAGCTCAGGAGGGAGAATCTGTCCACAGGACCACTATTAGTCGTGCTTCTCCACAAATCTGACCTTTATGGAAGAGCGACAAGAAGAAAGACATTGTTGAAAGAAAACCATAGGAAGTCCTGTTTGCAGTTTGTGAGAAGCCATGTGGGGGACACAGCAAACATGTGGAAGAAGGTGCTCTGGTCAGATGAGACCAAAATTAAACTTTTTGGCCTAAAAGCAAAACGCTATGTGTGGTGGAAAACTAACACTGCACAACACCCTGAACACACCATCCACACCGTGAAACATGGTGGTGGCAGCATTATGGTGTGGGGATGCTTTTCTTCAGCAGGGACATGGAAGCTGGTCAGAGTTGATGGTAAGATAGATGGAGCCAAATACAGGGCAATTTTAAGTCCTCTACACACGATCGGATTATGTGACAGGAATTGTGTGACAGGCTGTTGTCGGATAATCCGACTGTTTGTACACTCCATTCGACAATTGTCGGATTTTCCGCCAACAAATGTGTGTTGTCAGATTATCTGATCGTGTGTACACAAGTCCTTGGGACAAAACTCCAAAGTACAAACATGCATGCTCGGAAGCAATGCTAACCATAACACATTAGCAGAAGTTGCCCAAAGGGTGGCGCTAAAGAGCTGAAAAACCACGTAGTTTGTTGGCCGACAATTCTTTGCTGTTTTTTGTATGCAATACAAGTTCCTGGCCAACGCCCTTCGGACAAAAGTCCTACGCTTTGTCCGATGATAATCCGATCGTGTGTACTAGGCTTTAGAAGAAAACCTGTTAAAGTCTGCAAAAGCCTTGACTGGGGAGGAGGTTCACCTTCCAGCAGGACAACGACCCGAAATATACAGCCAGAGCTACAATGGAATGGTTTAGATCAGGGATGCCCAACCTTTTTGAAGAGTGAGGGCCACTTAAGTGACTTGGTAACCGGTCGCGGGCCACAATGAGTGGAGCAGGCGGATGGCATGTCTGTGTCCACTCTGCATATCGAGAGCAGACACGGACACAGCCCACTCTACGGGCCATTTGATTTGGTCCACCCAGGCAGAAGGTTGTAATTTTTTTTTTTTTTTTTTGGGTCCACCCAGGCAGAAGGTTTTTGTTTTTTTGCGGATCGGATTGAAGGTAGGCGATGCACCTGCGGATCAGTTTGAAAGCAGCCCAGTAACCACTGCAGAACAGATCTGCCCATATTTGGTATCACTCCTCCTCCTGTGACAGGAGCCAGTGCTATACAGGAAGCATCGGCTTATGCGGCTCTGCTCCACAGTCATTAGCTTTCTCTTCCGCCAGCTTCATTCACAACACGGATGCTCTGGGATGATAGATTGACAATCCGCGATCTGGGCTTGGCAACCAGCCATCCCAGAGCAGGAGGTCGAGGGCTCCGTGGGCCACATGTGGCCCCTAGGCCACTGGTTGGGCACCCCTGGTTTAGATCAAAGGATATTCATGTGTTAGAATGGTCCAGACCTAAATCCAGGTGAGAATCTGTGGCAAGAATTGCTGTTCAGACGCTCTCCATCCAATCTGACAGAGATTGAGATATTGTGCAAAGAAGAATGTGCAAAAATGTCCCTCTCTAGATGTGCAAAGCTGGTAGAGACATCCCCAAAAATACTTGCAGCTGTAATTGTAGAGAAAGGGGGTTCTACAAAGTATTGACTCCGGGGGGCACCATACAAATGCCCCCCCCCCCACACTTTTCACATATTTATTTGTAAAAAAAAGTTGAAAACCATTTATCATTTTCCTTCCACTTCACAATTTTGTGCCACTCTGTGTTGGTCCATCACATAAAATCCCAATAAAATACATTTACGTTTTTTGGTTGTAATATGACAAAGTGTGGAACGTTTCAAGGGGTATGAATACTTTTTCAAGGCACTGTATATACGTACATTATACTTTTATCTTTAAAAATACAATTTTTAATCCGTCTTATCTGCCTTTCATTTAATTTTTGCACTTCCTACGCCCAGTGCACAGCAGGTACACTGGATTGGTGCTTTACTGTGCTCTCCTTTTCTCTTTCAGGCAGTCGCTAAAACCAAAGAGATTGCTGTGACAGTGAAGAAGGATGATAAAGCGTGAGTATCATGGAATGTTCATATGGAATGTGACATTGTTTGTGTTTTTGGGTTTCCATATCTAATACGGGTTTCATCATCAGCGAACAGCGCAGCCTGCTGGAGAAGTGCGCCGCGACAGCCCTGAGCTCCAAACTCATCGCACTCCAGAAAGACTTCTTCGCCAAGATGGTGGTGGATGCCGTGTTCTCGTTGGATGACCTGCTGCAGCTTAAGATGATCGGCATCAAGAAAGTGCAGGGAGGCGCCCTGGAGGTGGGTATTGCCGCTCGCAGGCGCAGCATGCAGTTTCTAGGACTCGATCACTTCAGTAATGACCCTCCTCTGTTCAGGACTCCCATCTGGTGGCTGGAGTCGCCTTCAAGAAAACCTTCTCCTATGCTGGATTTGAGATGCAGCCTAAGAAGTATGAGAACCCTAAGATTGCCCTCCTGAATGTGGAGCTGGAGCTGAAGGCGGAGAGGGACAACGCAGAGGTTCGGGTCAACAATGTTGAGGTGAGAATGAACCAATAAACCTTTACAGTCACGGGAACGTTGTGTCTTCTCAGATGTGAAATTATAATGGTAGGTGGAGGGTTGAATTGCTCCATGGCTTCTTATTTCATAAGAACTCCAGCAGCAGATCCTTGCTATGGTTCCTGGATCTGTTCCTGCCTGCTGACTGGAAGCTGCACTCCAGTTATGGCTTAAGGAAAAATCTGGGACCATTCATAATGGCCACTGCAACTGCACACACAGACTGAGCTCACTAGCCCAGATGTAAAGAGGTTATTGGGTTTAGCTCCAAAAGGCTGAACTTCAGGTAGAAATTTTTAATTGGCGATATAACAATCGGTCCCTAACTTAACATTTTGTGGTGGTGTTTTTGCTTTTAAAGCAGCAACCACTATTTCTTGAATGCAGCGTTTTCAGGGCTCTGTGTCCCTAACATCCTGTGTGTAAGACAAGTGGCCACTGTGCCTGCATTGCTTGCCCAGGTGCCTAGTTCTCACTGGTGCACCATGACATCATACATTGACTGACAGGCTAGGAGACTCTTGGTCTTACCGGTGCACCATGACATCATACCCTGACTCTCAGGCCAGGAGACTCTTGGTCTCTCCCGCGCACCATGACATTATACCTTGACTGACAGGCCAGGAGACTCTCTTGGTCTCTCCCGTGCACCATGACATCATACCTTGACTGACAGTCTAGTAGACGCAAGGTCTCCCCGGTGCACCATGACATCATACCTTGACTGACAGGCCAGGAGACTCTTGGTCTCTCCCGTGCACCATGACATTATACATTGACTGACAGGCCAGGAGACTCTCTTGGTCTCTCCCGTGCACCATGACATCATACCTTGACTGACAGTCTAGTAGACGCAAGGTCTCCCCGGTGCACCATGACATTATACCTTCACTGACTGGCCAGGTGGCTCTTGGTCTCCGCAGTGCACCATGACATCATACCTTAAATGACAGTCCAGGAGACTCTTGGTCTCTCCGGTGCACCATGACATACCTTGACTGACAGGCCAGGAGATTCTTGGTGTGTATGCAAATTTCTGCCTGCTGGAATTGCATGTAAATGCACTAATTGCAATTGTATGGTGGGAATAATAGTTTGATATTGTGGTGCCAAAACGAAAGTGATGTCAGCACCTCATCGATCCTCCTTCATGGTGCCCTGGCCCTAGAAAATTGTTTTTGTTTTTCTTGTAAAAAAAAAAAAAAATGATGCAAGTTTAAAAAATGAAAATAGTGTTTGTTTAGTGAGGGAAAGTAATTGCAGTAATGGGTACATTTTAGAATGTATCTCGGGTTCAGCTTGAAATAATTATTCACGCCCTCCTGACTCTCTTCTTTCGTCATCCTAGGACTATCAGGCCATTGTAGATGCCGAGTGGACCATTCTGTACGACAAACTTGACAAGATCCACAAGTCCGGAGCCAAGGTTGTTCTCTCCAAACTGCCTATTGGGGATGTCGCCACACAGTACTTTGCTGACCGAGACATGTTTTGTGCTGGACGGGTTCCAGAAGAGGATCTCAGGAGGACCATGATGGTAGGAAATCTTTAAACTCCTTCATTTCTCACAGTTCTAGATTCACTCGTCTTGCCAACTCTTACTAACTGCGCTTTGTTTGGTACCCAGGCAAGGGCCACTGACTGTAAAATAAAGTCTGTTTTTTTCTTTTTTACCTGGAAATTAATAATTTCATATCTGTGTAAACACCAGAGCTGAATGCTGGCAGATACTAGGGAAGGGGGGGACATGGTAGCATGGTGACAAGGTTTCTTCCCATCAATACCTTCTAAAGGGTGCCAGTCGGCTTAGAAGGTTTGGTGGAACAAAGTCTTCTGCACCTTTTTTACGAAGTTTCTAGACCCGGTTTTCCCAACCTTGTTACCTTTTGAGGAACCCTTAAGTGCCAGTTGACACCAGATGCAGTTCCGTGCACTTTTTTTATGCACAAAATGCATGCACAGTGTTTTCCATGTATTCCAATGGCTCTAGTTCACACCATGCACTCAGTTTCTGCACCAGAAACTGAGTGCATGGTGTGAACTAGAGCCATTGGAATACATGGAAAACACTGTGCATGCATTTTTAGTGCAGAAAAAAAGTGCGCGGGACTACATCTGGTGTGAACTGGCCCTTAAATGAGATCTCAGAAATTTTCTCAGACAGTTTTTGTTTTTTCCAGTTGCATTTACTCAGTGCAACTTATAACATCCGAGTGAAAAATAGAACAACATCTCAGAAAAAAATTAACATTCAAAAGCAGGATCGCTGAGTTGGGAAAAAGGATCACCACCCCCTTGTCAGTATTTGGTTGGACCACATTTTGCTTTAGTTCCAGCCTTAAGGGCGGGTTCCTGCATCGCAGGTTTTCCGGCGGCAGTTCACAATGCCCTATGCGAACTACTGGGAGTGTCAATCGATCTGCAAACTCGGACAGGAATCAGATCGCATGGGTGCGAACACCCATGCGATCCGATTCTGCTGCGGAACAAAAAAAGGGTCCTGTGCGAGTTTGATGCGAATTCAGCCATACGATTTGTATGGCTAAAATCGCACCGCACAGAGATCGCATGTGATGTGCGGTGCGAATCAAATGCGAACTCTGACATTGCAGCCGTGTGAACCGGCCCTTAGTCTGTTGGGATTTGTCTCTACTAACTTTGCACATTTAGACTTTGCAAAATTTGCCCACTCAGAACTGCTCAAGTTCAAGGGGTTGTAAACCTTCATGTTTTTTCACCTTAAAGAGGAGGTTCCGCCGAAACTTTTTTTTTTTAAAGCCAGCAGCTACAAATACTGCAGCTGCTGACTTTTAAAATATGGACACTTGCCTGTCCAGCGCGCCCGCGACGTCGGCAGCCGAGGTCGAGCAATTGCTCGTCCCTCGGCTGTACCCTCCGCCATTCTCAGTGAGGGAATCAGGAAGTGAAGCGTTGCGGCTTCACTGCCCGGTTCCCTACTGCGCATGCGTGAGTAGCGCGGCGCGCTGTCGCTGGTCCCCGCTCTCTCCTGGGAACAGTGTGGAGGGGGCGTGACCCCTGCATGAGTCTATTCCTGGAAGTGGGTGCAAATACCGGTCTTAGACAGGTATCTGAACCCCCCCCCCCCCCCCCCCCCTCTGAAAGGTGCCAAATGTGACACTGGAGGGGGGGGGGGTTCCGAAAAGTGGAGGTTCCATTTTTAAGTGGAACTCCGCTTTAATGCATTAAGGTGAAAAAACACCTTGCGGTGTCCAGCAATCCCCCCCCCCCCGTTTTTTTAATTACATGTGTCCCGCCGTCCTTCTCCCGGCTTTGATTGGATAGGTGGCAGCACAGCCAGTGGCTCCCGCTGCTGTCAATCAAATCCAATGATGCGGCCGCCGGGCCCGAGTCATATGACTCAGGAGCGCGCCCGCAAGGTAACACCCCCCCCCCCCCCCCTCGAGAGCGCTTCTCCTAGGGGGTTATCTAATGCAGGGAGGAGCCGCCGAGGGCCCCCAGAAGAGGAGAGGAGGATCGGGGCCACTCTGTGCAAAATGAGCTGCACAGTGGAGGTAAGTATGACATGTTTGTTTTTGTGTTTACTTCCGCAATGCGCGGCGGCGCGCATCGCGGAAGAGCTGTGTCACGCGGGTGCCAATGTGTGTGCCTGGCGGCTGCTATGTCCGCCAGGTACTCGCGATCGGCAGTCAGAGCCAGGGACGTGGATCTCTGTGTGAATCTCATAGGATGCATTAAAGCGGAGTTCCACTTAAAAACAGAGATCCACGTCCTGTCAGGGAGAGAAGACCGATGGTGTGTCCCTTGTACATAGGGACAACCATTGGTCACCTCCCCCTGTCAGTCCCCTCCCCCCACAGGGGGGGGGGGTTTAAGTGCCCAGTAAGGAAGTGGTTAAAATACTGACTTGGACTCATTGCCTGCCCTTCCATTCATGTGTCTAATTTTGCCCTCTGTTATTCCCAGGCCTGCGGAGGCTCCATCCAGACCAGTGTCGGTGCTCTGACCAATGATGTACTGGGTCAGTGTGCAGAGTTTGATGAGACCCAGGTGGGAGGAGAAAGGTGAGAGCGGGGATCATGTGATTAGAGTGCTCAATGGAAGTTCTGGCTATTAAAAAAAAAAAAAAAGTCTAACTTTCCAAGACTGGCTGGGGACAGCTGCTGTTGTAGCCGTGTAATGGGCTGACGCTGGTTCTGTTTATCGACAGATTTAACTTCTTCACTGGCTGCCCCAAAGCCAAGACCTGCACCATCCTCCTGAGAGGAGGAGCCGAGCAATTCATGGAGGAGACAGAGCGATCTCTGCACGACGCCATCATGATTGTACGCAGAGCCATCAAGGTATTTATCTGAGGTTTCTTCCAGCCATATGCAGTGCGTGTTTAGAAATGTATGTTTGTGTTCCCAGAATCCTTTGGAGGCAGCTGACCTTTAAAAGGGTTATTGTGTTATTTTTATTGGCTGTAACTTCATCATTTTGGTTTCTTCTAGAATGACTCTGTTGTTGCTGGCGGTGGAGCCATTGAGATGGAGCTGTCCAAGTACCTGCGAGATTACTCCAGGACAATCCCCGGGAAGCAGCAGCTGCTTATCGGTTCTTATGCCAAAGCCCTTGAGATCATTCCTCGCCAGCTCTGTGATAATGCCGGATTTGATGCCACCAACATCCTGAATAAACTGAGAGCTAAGCATGCCCAGGTGGGTACAGCGTCCTATTACTGGCCACACTGATATCGCATGTTTTCCTTTCTCTCGATTTTTTTTATTTTATTTTTTATTTTATTTTTTATCCAGTAGCAGAGTATGCCAGGTCGATGCATATACTTGATCCCCTCCAGATGTAGGATTCACAGGTAGAGGGTGCGGCTGCCAGAAAACGGATGTGTTAGAATATGGGGGTGCATCAGAATCATGCAGCCTGAGGATCTTCATACTATAGCCAGGGTAGCATCAGGTTAAAGTCTAGGAGTGTGTCCTTTATGTCCTGGACTTCCCCTTCAGGTTCACCTTTTAGTGCTCCACTCTGCCTTTGCTACCTAAAACTGCACACCGAATGGCGGCAAACAACGGTACTTAAAAATCTCCATAGGCGGCGCTTTCAAAAACCTTTTCAGGTTCCCGATTTGCAGACACAGGAGGTCTGGTCTGCTAGAATTATTGCTCTCACTCTGACGTTCGCAACGATACCTCACAAGTGTGGGACACAGTTTGTGCGACTTGCGTATGCACTCGCCTTTGTGCGTGGGAAGGGGGGACCCTTTTTAAAAATAAACTGTATTTTATATATAAAAATTAAAATTATTTTTACATTTTATTTTTATTTTTTTGGATGACTGTTCTTGTTCTCACAAGGAATGTACAAAACAACCCTTGTAATGACATTGGGCAGTGACGGGTACCCTTTACTGAGAGATCAGAAGTCTATTAGACCCCAGATCTCTCCTCTGCCCTTGAAAGCTTCGGATCAAACTCGGATCGTTTTTTTTTTCTAAGCTTCCCCTTGCTGCTAAATGAACAGCCAAAACCGGAAGTGACAAAATACTACTTCCAGTCTCATATACCCAGAGATGATTGATGATGATCTGGTTCCTGACCAGTTCTGTGGTAAGACGACAGAACTGCTGGGAAAAGTAAAACCCAGAGAGGCACCGGTGGGGCTGCAGGAGGGGGTTGGGGGGACGGCCCCTTCCGTTTGCCTGTAAAAGCAATCCAGCGGCAAATTGGCTGCTAGGATGGCTTTTTACATTAAAGGGAATCTAGCTGGAAAAAAAAAACATTACCAAGATGTTGCCTGTAGCCGCAGCCATCATCCCGGCATAACCACTTAAAGTGGCAGTAAACCTCATTATTTGTATTAACCCTGTAAGACAATGATATAATGTGCCAGTATGCATCGCATATTGGCACATTGTGAATTAATTGCCTTCAAACAAAGCCCTCCAGCGGCGCGCTGTCACTGCTGAAGGCGCTGATTGGCCAAGCCGTGATGACGTCACTCCCATGCATGCAGGAGTCGTAGACTGTGGCAAGAAGCCCCCGGTGATGTCACACGTTGCATGCTGTGTGAATATCTCCTAAACCGTGTAGATATTCCTAGGCTTGCCTGTAGTTACAAGATAAAAAAAAAAAAGGGTCTTTCACTTTAAAGAGCTGGCGTATTGCGGTCAGCAAGTGGTTAATTTCCGATTCACATCTTTACTCAGACGGGAGCATAGCTGTCACTATAATTCTGCCATACAGATGCTGAATCTTCTGGTCTTGGCTCGCATGCGACTGCTGTGCTGGGCCCTCCCCTCCTGCTGGCCATTCACAGAGTGCTTTGTATTATATCGACCCATTCACAAAATGCAAAGCCTTCTGGGAATTTAACAGCGGAGGGGCGGGCAGAGCTGCTGCTGTATGAGAAGACCGTCTATCTCCTGTCAGAGCACTGGGAGTGTAGTCATAGCTGTACTCCCGGAGCTCTGTAAAACTGTCATTTGTCAATACCAGAGATGAGTCAAGGAGGAGGCATTTCTGCCGGTTTTTGCCCGAGAAGCGGTGCGGCCGGCTAGTCCCAGAGGTGATCAGAGTAGATCCTCTTTGATCGCCTCTCTGGCCTTGGAGGACCGGAGAGACGTCATGACATTTCTTCCGGTCCAGGCTGGAAGGAAACTTATTTTATTTTTTTCATTTTGATCTTTTGCTTTTAAAGGGGTTGTAAACCCTCTGTGTTTTCCACTTAACCACTTGAGGACCAAGCCTGTTTTTCAGACTCTGTGTTTACAACAGGTTTTTTTGCTAGAAAATTATTTGGAACCCTCAAACATATTCTTTTTTTTCTAACACCCTAGAGAATAAAATGGCGGTCATTGCAATACTTTTTGTCACACCGTATTTGCGCAGCGGTCTTACAAGCGCACTTTTTTGGGAAAAAATGCACTTTTTTTTAATATAAATATAAGACAACAGTAAAGTTAGCCCAATTTATTTTTTATATTGTGAAAGATAATGTTACGCCGAGTAAATTGATACCCAACATGTCACGCTTCAAATTTGCGCCCGCTCGTGGAATGGCGTCAAACTTTTACCCTTTAAAAATCTCCATGGGCGACGTTTAAAAAATTCTATAGGTTGCATCTTTTGAGTTACAGAAGGAGGTCTAGAATTATTGCTCTCACTCTAACGATTGCGGCGATGCCTCACGTGTGGTTTGGACACCGTTTTCATATGCGGGCGCTACTCGCGTATGCTTCTGTGCGCAAGCTTGACGGGGCGCTTTAAAAAAAAAAACATTTTTTTTGTTTTCTTATTTATTTTTACACCGTTTAAAAAAAAAAAAAAAAAGGTTCACTTTTATTCCTATTACAAGAAATGTAAACATCCCTTGTAATAGAAAAAAGCATGACAGGTCCTCTTAAATATGAGATCTGCAGGTCAAAAAGACTTCCCATCTCATATTTACACTAAAATGCAATAATAAAATAAAAAATAATTGTCATTTGAAAAAATGACAACAAAAAAAATGTCCCTTTAAGACGCATGGGCGGAGCTGACGTTTTGACGTTGCTTCCGCCCTGCTATGGTATGGAGACGGGTGGGGGCCATCTTCCCCTCGCTCATATCCATACTACAGAGGGACAAGGACCCTATCGGCGGCGGAGGGTGCGGCGGGAGGGGGCCCTCTCCCGCCGCAGATAACTGATCTCGCGGCGAATCCGCCGCAGAGACCACCATTATCGTTTACAGGACCGGCTCCTGAAGAGGTGGATATTTCGGTTGTGGCAGCAGCTGCTGCCGTTACCGAGATATCCCTCTTCAAAGTGCCGACGTATATGTACAGGAGCCGGTCGTCCTTAAGTGGTTAATGCATCCTATGGTGAATTAACTTCTGACACTGACCGGCCATATAACCCCATCCCCCCCTCTATTCACTTGAGCCTGTTCGTTCCCACAGCGAAGACGAGCTCTACCTCTCTGCCCAGCTCTTGTTGGATAGATTGATAGCAGTGTAGCCATTGGCTCCCGCTGCTGTCAATCAAATCCAATGACTGGGGAGCTGGTGGGCGTAGCCAAGTCCTGCATTCTGTGTGAATGTACAAAGAAGCAGGACTCGGGAGCTCGCCTGCAAGGGTGTCCACCTTAGGAGAGCCTTCTCCAACGTGGGCACTCGATGTGGAGAGGAGCTGCCAGGGGACTCCAGAAGAGGCAAAACAAACTGCACAGTGGAGGTAAGTATGACATGTTTGTCATTTAAAAAAAAGAGGGCTTACATCCCCTTTTTAAAAGGTAAAGAAGAGACAGATCTCTTCACAAAGAGGATGTAATAGGGAAAAAATGCAAATAAAAAATATACGGACAGTGTAAAAATAAAGTGAAATGACCTGAGACTAGAGTCACACCTCTGCACTCTTAGTGGCCTTGGTGTGCTAGAGTTCTCGGAGAGTGATTGCTGATCTTTAGATACTGGTTGGTTCTTCATGTAGCTCAACCAGTCACCGGTACAGCGACATCTGACACAAGAGAATTTACCGATGGGTTTATCCAAGGTGCCAAGGATCAAAGTTGTGCTGATTTTGTGTTTTTTTTAAAAATAAAGTGAAATTAAATAAGAAAAATAAAAAAGCATAAGTACTGTAGTTTTGTCGCCATTCCACGAGCGTACGCAATTTTAAAGCGTGACATTTTGGTTCTCTGTTTACTCAGCGTAACAACATCATCTTTCACTTCTTACAAAAAATGGTCTATGTATTGTGTTTTTTATTTATTAAAGCGGAGTTCCACCCTTTTTTTTATGTTTATTAAAAGTCAGCAGCTACAAAAAGTGTAGCTGCTGGCTTTTAATAAACATACACTTACCTGCTCCACTGTCCAGCGACGCGCCGCCTGGAGCTCCGCTCCTCTCCCCCCTCCTCCGCCGGCACGTCCATTCACAGTGTGGGCACCCGGCCGTGACAGCTTTCGGCTTCACGGCCGGGCACTCACTGGGCATGCCCGAACGGCGCAGCGCTCTGTGAGTGGACAGGCGATCGCCTGGGACCTGTCATGTCCCAGGTAATCGCCTACAGGGAGGAGCCGCCACAAGGCGATATGACGTATCGCCTAGGCGGCTCCAGGGCGGAAGGAGGAAGTGGGACAGGAAGTCCCACTCCTACTGAAGCCCCCACTCCCCCCCCAAAAAAAATTACATGCCAAATGTGGCATGTAAGGGGGTGAGGAGTGGAATAAAAAAAAGTAAAAAAATTGGGTGGAACTCCGCTTTTAAAGTGTATTTTCTCCCAAATAAAATTGCGTTTGGAAAACCACTGCGCAAATACCGTGTGACCTAAAAAAAAAAAAAAAAAAACTGCAACGAATGCCGTTTTGTTCCCTAGGGTCTTTGCTTAAAAAAAAAAAAAGTACAATGTTTGGGGGTTAGAAGTTATTTTCTGGCAAAAAATAGTAAACAAAGTGCAAGAAAAAGCCTGGTCGGCAAGAGGAAGTAAAGCCATTTAAAAAAAAAAAAACCCTGCAAAAGTAAGGCATAATGAGCTAGTGTGCATAGCATACTAGCTCATTATGAATGACTTACCTGAGATCAAAGGCCCCGCAGCGGTCCTCGGTCACCGCCGCCGCCATCTTGCCTCGATGTCCCGTCAGTGTATTGCCACTCCGGCGCTGTGATTGGCCGGTGCGGCGATGACGTTGCGCGCTCAAGCCGGCAAGAGCCCATTCAGAAAACCGGCAATGATGCCGGCCTGATAGTGCGCATGCATGTGACGTCATCGGTGCTGTGTTTTACAGCCAATATCTCCTTAACCGTGTAGGTTAAGGAGATATTTCATGCACCTACAGGTAAACCTTAATCTAGGCTTACCTATAGGTGCAAGTTGTCTAAGTGGGTTTACAACCACTTTAATGGTGTATGTGTGGTGTTAAAATAAAAAAAAATTGTAATCACTTTTATTGGCATCACAAGGAATGTAAAAATCCTTGTGACGGCCAATAGGAAATGACAGGTACTCATTTATGGAGCGATCTGGGGCCTATTTAGACCCCAGATTTCTCCTCCACCCTGGTGTTATCAGATACTTTCCCAATTTAAAAATGGCGCAGTTTACATGGGGGGGAAACCAGAAGTGACGAAAGTGCTGGTCTCTTCCGGCTTCCTACACCACAGAGCTCATCGGGTACCTTCTGGTCCTCAACAAGCTTTGTGGCAAGAGCTCACTGGTGGGATGGTGAAGCCCTGAGGGGGGGGGGGGTTGCCACAGTCCCCCACACCTGTAAAAGCTACCCAGCGGCTACTTAGCCGTTAGGATGGCAGGTATATTAAAAAATAAAAATACCGGGATGCTTCCTGTAGCTGTAGACATCATCCTGGTATAAGCACTTGGTCAAATGACACACATGTATGTGTTTTGGCGTTGAGTGGATATACAAGACAAACTGGTAGTGCTACATGGGCAGCAGTTCCAAGCATTTTACTTGTTGTATGGATTGTGTGTGTTTTGTTTTGTTGTGTTCTCTTTTCTTCTTTGCTCCATTCATCCTCCTGACACTGTTCTGTGAATGCTTTTTCAGGGTGGGGTGTGGTACGGTGTGGATGTGAATAACGAAGACATAGCGGACAACTTCGAAGCCTGCGTTTGGGAGCCAGCCGTGGTGAGAATTAACGCTCTGACCGCAGCCTCAGAAGCCGCCTGTCTCATTCTGTCTGTAGACGAAACCATAAAGAACCCGCGCTCCACCGCAGAGGCGGGAGCCCCCCGTGGCAGAGGAAGGCCGCACCAGCACTAAAGACCTAGAAGGCCACAATGTGGAAGTGTCTCTCGTCTTCTGATGAGAGAGCTGTAGGTGTGCGATCGCTGTCTGGATCGGCTAGTAAAGAAGGGACCCGCAGCATTTCATCTGTCAACTGTAATGGCAGCACTTGGTGTTTGAGAACCTTGATAACTGTCAAATTGGCGATAACAGCATTTGTACTCCCCGCAGCACAAAGGGACTTGTGATGGAAAAGCATTAATAGGACGGTGTCCCATAGTGATATCTTATTCTTGTCCTGGAAAAAGAAAATCTGGTTGCTCTCGACAACAATATTTGCATTTTTTTTTCTTCATTTTCCATCACAAGGCCCATTGTATCTCCTCATCCCTTCACAATGCTCTGTAACTTTCCTGTTTTGTTACTGTATTTATTTTCTTTGAACAAACGCAACAACGATTAAATGCACTTCACCAAATGAATGCAGCCTTTATCTTTTTTTTATGTTGGGAACTGCGGGGAAAAGCCTTCACTTTAACTAGTTCCCGCCCATCCCAGAACGGCCGTTCTCGTGCGCGCGGTGAATCGCGGGCGCGCCGTGTTGCTAGGACACAGCGTGACCCAGATCTCTGTAAAGAGCCGCATCCGCGGCTCTTTAACCATGTGATCGGCTGTGTCCAGTCGCAGCCAGTCACATGTAAACACGGAGATGCCGGTAATCGGCGCTGATCGCCTCACACTGACAGTGTGTGGCGAGGAGAGCCGATCAGCGGCATCTCAATGCAGGGGGACATCTACACATGTAATCAGGGCACTGATCACAATATAGTGCCAGCAATCAGTGCCCATTAGCGATGCCAGTCAATGCTGGCTATCAGTGCTGCCCTTCACTGCTGTCGATCAATGGCCATCAGAACCGCCTATCCGTGCTGCCCATCAGTGCCACATATCAGTACCACCTATCGGTGCCCATAAGTGCGGGATTTTAGTGCCGCCTCATCAGCGAAGGAGAAAAATTACTTTGTTACAAAATTTACTGACAGATAAAAAATTAAAAACCCAGCAGTGATTAAATGCCACCAAAAGAAAGCTCTATTTTGTGTGAAGAAAATGATAAATTTGGGTACAGTGTTGTATGACCGCGCAATTATCACTCAAAGTGCGACAGTGCTGAAAGCTGAAAAATGGCCTGGGCAGGAAGGGGGGTGTAAGTGCCCGGTAGGTAAAGTGGTTAAAGGATAAGTTCACCTTTTTAAAAAAAAATTATAAATGCACATCTTTTTGCAGGTAAAAAGGTGTTTTGCTATTTATTTTTGTCAGGAGCCTGGAAAGCATTGCACCCATGATTAGCAGATTGTGGGTGCTATGCAGGGTTTTTGAAGACTCTGTGTGTAAGCTGTACATCGTATGGCCAAGTTACTAGCAGGAAGCATCAATGAACTACCACAGTGCTCAACAGCCATAAACAACAAGCCGACAGCCACAAAGGCTGCTGTACCTTGTCCTTTTCTATTCACAGAACTCTAAAAACTGTGACATGGCTGGGCAGGTGGAGCCCCGCATGGCCACGTTCTTTACAAAGTGTGACAGAGAGCCGGGGAAGAAGATCGCCAGCCGCCTGTCGCATTGGGGAGGTTCGAGGGCCGGTAACATGTTACACCCTGAATATAGGTGAAACTGTTACAAAAGGTGACTGTGTATCCTTTAGGCCCTGTTCACACTGGTACGACATGCGCTCCGACTATGGGAGCACAAGTAGCATGGCTTGTATAAATCAATGGTACTCTATGAGAGCCGTCTTAACTGGTCTGACACAAGTCAGTCCGACTTTGAAAAAGGTTCCTGCTCTACTTTGGTCCGTGAGGTCGATCATCATCTTAAGTGATCCAACTTTGGCATGCCACTTGTGCTCTGAGGATCTTGAAGGGGAAACCCTGCGGCAAAAAAAAAAAACACGTAGCGTCGTGTCCCGCCCCCCCCCCCCCCCCCATTTCCATATTAGGCCCCTTGGGTCTGGTACGGATTTTGAGGGGAACTCCCACGCTGTTTTATTTTTATTTATTTTTGCGTGGGGGTTCCCCTTATCCATAACAGACCCTGTGTGCTCGCCTAAAGCACATTGTCCCCATGCTGATGGGGACAAGGGCCTCTTCTTGACAACCCTGGGCGGGGGCCTTAAAGAAATCTGGAAGCCCGCTTTAACTAGAAGGGGGGGGGGACCCAGAGCCCGGTCCCCCACCCTATGTGAATGAGTATAGGGTACATTGTACCCCTACCCATTTACCCCAAAAAATGTCAAATAAAAACCAGTACACAGGTTTTTGACAAAGTCCTTTTATTAAAGCAGCTCCAGCGTCTCTTCTCCCTCCGGTGATGTCTTCATCCTCTGGTTTTTTTCGCTGCGCTGATGTCTTCTCCCCCTGCCAGTTCTTCTCTCTCTGCTGTCTACCTCTGCCGGTTCTTTCTTCAATCTTCTCCAGCAGTTCTGCGAGCACCGCTTTGATGGTTCTTTTATAGACCTGGGGCGTGGCCATCCGGTAAAGTCATGTGAAAATCCCGCCCCTTGCGACGTCACCACCCGGGGCATCACCGGATGGCCACAACCCAGGTCTATAAAAGAACTGGCGGAGAGCGGCGCTCGCACAACTGCGGGAGGTAGCGTTGGGAGAAGATCCGAGGAAGAATCGGCAGAGGAAAGGAAGACATCAGCTCAAGCGAGAAGAACCGGAGGAAGAAGCGTCGGCAGAAGACATTAGCGCAGCGAGAAGAACCGGAGGATGAAGACATAAGAGAGAGAGAAGAGGCGCTGGAGCTGCTTTGTCAAAAACCTGTGTACTGGTTTTTAATTATTTTTTAAACTGGTTTTGGGTGAGTGGGTAGGGGGGGTACAATGTACCCAATACTCATTCACATATAGGGTGGGGACTGGGATCTGGGGAACCCCTTGTTCAAGCCCCCGCCTGCAGACCCAGACAAAAACTGCCCAGGGTTGTCGGGAAGAGGCCCTTGTCCCCATCAGCATGGAGACAAGGTGCCTTGGGGGGGGGGGGGGAGCTGGTATGGTCCAGTGGGGGCTTGCTCCCCCCCCCCCTTTTCCTGACCTGCCGGGCTCGGATAAGGGTCTGGTATGGATTGGGGGGGACGACGACCCTACGCCGTGTTTTTTTTATTTTTTATTACTATATATTTTGGCAAGGGGTTCCTCAGGATTCAGACCAGACTCAAAGGGCCTGCTATTGTCTGGATCAAGGTCGGATCACGTTCATTGAAGTCGCAGGGCAAAGTTGGATCCAGAGTCGTACGACTGTCGTGTCTGACCAGTGTGAACCCGGCCTAAGGCCCCTTTCACACTGGCACGTTTTTCAGGCGGTTTAGCGCTAATATTAGCGCTGTTGTACCCTGTAGTCTTCAATGTGAAAGCCCAAAGGCTTTCACACTGAAGCGGTGCACTAGCAGGACCGCTCCAAAAGTCCTTCTTGCCGCATCTTTACAGCGGTGAAGGAGCGGTGTGTTCACCGCTCCTTTACCGCGGCTGCCCATTGAAATCGAAGTGACACCGCGGTAATACCGCCCGCAAACCGCGGCAATAGCCGCGGTTTGCGGGCGGTATTAACCCTTTTTCGGCCGCTAGCAGGGGTTAAATTCACCCCGCTAGCGGCCGCATACCGCGGTGATAACGACGGTATAGCGTCGCTGAAAATCGCGCCGCTATACCGCACCTGCCCGCCCCAGTGTGAACCCGGCCTTAATGTCTATCTTCCTGAATACCAAGATACCTGTAATGTGTGCAGTTTGTCCTGACGGGCACCTGGGCTTTGCCTAATCGGGAAAAAGATTTCTTTCATTTTTCAACTGCTTGTTTTTAAATCTGTGATTGTGAACGATCACCTTGTTAAACAACCTATTCAGTTTAGAATTGAAATGAAAAGCAAAAGCTTTTTGTATAGATAAGGTATTATTTTTTATTATTATTATTATTATATAAGTGATAACATTCCCTCTGTTCTCAGCTGCATAAGAGCTGGGAGGAGAAGCGCCAGTACACTGAGCTTGCCAGTGAATTGCTGTGCAGCGGAGGGGTGTCGGTACAAGTCTAAACAGTGAAGGAGCGTACACCGAGTTCCCAGCATAGCTAGAGAACTGACCATTGTGTGTTCTCCCACTTAGTGTGGTCAGTTTTTAATAGTAAAGCCAGGGGACTAGCAGGAACACCAGGGATTTCACATAAAGGAAGCAATACAAAGAAAAGGGGATACTTTCTCATACAAGTACATGGTACAGCAGGCACATATCCAGAATATGAAGTGTTGGGGTAACAAACACTTTAAGTATTGAAAGCAGAAACTGCTAGGCACCTGCCATTTTTTATTTATTTTTTAGAAGGTCAGAATTGAAGTCCCCACATTTATTTTGTTGCAAGCGTACCTGAAATAATTTTTTAGTTGCTGACCTGACAAGTAATCGGGTAAAGTGGTGTGTCTCTGCTGTAAAGATGCCAGGCACTTTGCATTTAACGTATTCATCCTTTTTTAAGCTCCTATTATATGACAAGACTGGACCCAGGATTTTAGAAATTCTGATATAGTGGTGTTATACTGTCACAGGAGGTGGGGAGAACCCCATAAGCTAGTCCTCATACAACCCCCTCCTCTACCCAGCATGTGCCCCTTTTTTTCCCACTTTGTAAATCCTTTTGTGCAGCAACCACTTGCTGCCAAAACCTGTGGGGACCCAGGACTGTTTGCCCAGAGTCCTCCTCGGATTGTCCTGCTTGCTCCTTTCTGCCGTGTGCCCAGAGCCCTCCTTGGATTGCCCTGCCTGCTCTCTCTGCTGTGTGCCCAGAGCCTTCCTCGGGTTGCTCTGTCAGCTGTGAGCCCTCCTTGGGTTGCCCTGTTTGCTGTGTGCCCAGAGCCCTCCTTGGGTTGCCCTGTTTACTGTGTGCCCATAGCGCTCCTTGGTTTGCCCTGTTTGCTGTGTGCCCAGAGCCCTCCTCGGATTGCCCTGCCTGCTCTCTGCTGTGTGCCCAGAGCATTTCTCGGGTTGCCCTGTCTGCTGTGTGCCCAGAGCCCTCCTCGGATTGCCCTGCCTGCTCTCTGCTGTGTGCCCAGAGCATTTCTCGGGTTGCCCTGTCTGCTGTGTGCCCAGAGCCCTCCTCGGATTGCCCTTTCTGCTCTCTCTGCTGTGTGCCCAGAGCCCTCCTCGGATTGCCCTGCCTGCTCTCTCTGCTGTGTGCCCAGAGCTTTCCTTGGGTTGCTCTGTCAGCTGTGAGCCCTCATTGGTTTGCCCTGTTTGCTGTGTGCCCAGAGCCCTCCTCGGATTGCCCTGCCTGCTCTCTGCTGTGTGCCCAGAGCATTTCTTGGGTTGCCCTGTCTGCTGTGTGCCCAGAGCCCTCCTCGGATTGCCCTGTCTGCTCTCTCTGCTGTGTGCCCAGAGCCCTCCTCGGATTGCCCTGTCTGCTCTCTCTGCTGTGTGCCCAGAGCCCTCCTCGGATTGCCCTGTCTGCTCTCTCTGCTGTGTGCCCAGAGCCCTCCTCGGATTGCCCTGTCTGCTCGTTCTGCTGTGTGCCCAGAGCCCTTCTCGGATTGTCCTGCCTGGAACCCTGATGCCAACACCACCACATCCACTATTTAGGATGGTTGGACTTCCGCAGTGTGACTCTGAACCCTTACGCCCCTTATTACCCCTGCTGTTACGGTTCTGAGGAGCATGCCCCTGGCTGTGTCTTATTGTTACCCTGTGAACTGTTTCCCTTCTGCCGTGCTATATCCCCACTCCATGGACTGGTACCCCTTGCTACTTCCCCGAAGATCATCTACCCTTTCTGTGCTATATAGCTGCCCTTGAACCGTTTATTTGCACTGTCCCCACTGCTACCCCATGAGCTGTCTATCCATGCTGTGCTCATTGCTACCCTGAAAACTGTTTCTGTTCTGTGCCATACTACCGCTCTGAGGATTTTTGTTTCCCCACTTCCTGGGCCTGCCTGTGGACATTCCCCCCCCCAGTGTCATTCTACTGCTCAAAGGATTACCTCCCCTTGTCGTGCCTTATTACCTTGTTAACTGTTCACCCCATGGTGCCCCACTGTTACTCCATGAACTACTTATCTGTACCGTGCCCATTCCCACCCTGTGGACTGATTAACTGTGCGGTAGCTCAACGCCACCCCTCTTGTACCCCCCAAGTCTACCAATAAACGCCTGTGTGTTGGGTTCCTTATGACTTGTGTGATCTCTTTCTGCGCTCCTAGTTCAACACAAACATCATAAGCCAGCTCTCGTATAACCCCTCCTCTACCCAGCATGCTTTAGTGTTTTTTTGTTTTGTTTTTTGCTAGTGCTCTAGGAGGTTTAGATTAGTCCTTTTTTTTTTGCTGGCCATTCATTTTCATTCATTTTTTTTTTTTCTTTATTGACTGCAATCAAGATCCTTTGAAACACTGCTGATAAACATTTTCCTCCGTGACTTAATTCAAGATTTTCGCTTAGCCATTCATAGGCAGCTTTGTATTCTGTGAATGATTTCAAAGCATCTTCTGGTTGGCTGATGATGCCACACTCGTCATCGTCAGGTTGGTCCAAACAAACTAAACTGATGGGGAAACCTTGAAATCGGCTTCAATGTTGCTGAATAGCATTAGATCCTGCAGGCAGCAATCACCGGTGAACGCACTGGCACTGTGCTTTACAGACTAGACCTGTGCACAACAAAAAGTTTTGTTTAGTTCCTTTTGTCTCGTTTCCGTAGATTCGTAATTTCGTAAGACGTGAGTTTTCATATTCGGACTCGTTCGTATTTTCGTAACAGTTTTATTTTCGTTGATCCTGAATGATTCGTAATTCTGTCTAATTTATTTTCTTTGATTCGAAATTCGTAATTTTGTTAGATAATAATTTTCGTTTATTCGGTACACTACTCGTAATTTAGTAATTTGTTACTTTTGTGAGATTGCCTTTTCCGTTGATTCGTAACATTGTTTTGTTTTCGTTGATTCGTGTCTACTACCGTGCTTCGAATGGATTCGTACTTTTGTAAATACATCGCGGTCATTCGCAATCTCGTATTTTAGTTTAGTTTTCAACAAGCGGCCTCTAATAAGTCCAGTACAGGTACAGGTCCAGTACTCCCAGTCCACTCCCTCAGTCATGAGACCTGACTCAGTCTCCTCCTCAACTGAATCTAAAAAGATTCAGGAATGCATTGTGACTCAGACACAAAAGAGATAAGCTGATTGGCTAAGATATTAAGTAAGATACATCACTCACTACACTGCCCATTCGAAAGAACGATTTGAGAACACGAAATTACCAACAGACAAACTAATTTACGAACACACACATTAAATAGAAAATTACGAACAGACAAAGGATTGAAAATCCGGAATGCAAATCATTCCTTTATAGATGTCATTTTCGTTCTTTTACTGTTTCGGTGTTTCGTATTTTTGTAAGTTTGTCCGTTCGCATTTTCGCATGTTCGTTATTTTGCTTATTCGTAATTTCGTATTTTGGTTCTTTCAGCTATTCGGATGTTTGAATTGATCCGAATGTACGAACACTAGCAAATTCGTATGAAAATCCATTTATTACGAACCGAATCGCACATGTCTATTACAGACCCAGTGCAGTGATCTCCTGAGTTGTGTCCCTGAAGGCCCTTTTGGGTTTGCCCACTATGATAGGTGAAGACTTTTCCTAAGACCCTGTACTGGCGAGTGTTTAGTGGATTCTCACTGGTATGGCAGTCCCTTTTGTGTTCCCATTTTTTGGGGAATGCCTGGTCTGTGTGGCTGTTGGCAGGCTGCCGATGTGAAAGTGATGCAGTGTTGTAAGGATGTTCAAAAGGTGTGGTACTGGGCTGTACTGCATGTTCAGGGTGTTATGTCATTTATCTAGGTCTGCACATATGCGTCGCCATTTTAGTTTCCCCCCCCAGGTGACTGGAAGGCATGTGCAAATAGCATGGCCTGATACAGCAGGAACAGTGGCAGCAGCGTCAGCTCCAGGGTTCACCTACAAGTATATGGCAGAGGATCCCCTACACAGTTCACCCTATTATGGCTCCTTTTTTAAGGTCAGATTAGCTCTGAGTCTCTGCTCATATCTGCTTTTTTCACTGTTCCAGGGGCACGGTTCTCCCAGTTCCTTTGTGTGTCAGGAAGAATTCTTGTAATAATATTTCTTCTTTTTTTGCCCATCTAGTGAAATATATGTTCCTCTTTCCCTGGCTTAAAGTAGTTTGTGCCCAATATCGATAATAATGGTGACCATTGGGATCACAATTCACCATTATTATCGATATTGGGCACAAATTATTTTAAGCCAGGGAAAGATGAACACATATATTTCACTAGATGGGCAAAAAAAAAAGAAGAAATATTATTACAAGATGTAATGAAAGGAAATAGGATCTGCACATATGAGGAAATTACACAAAAATGGGGAAACATAGCAATAGATAAATGGAGGTACACTCATTTACAGCATTTTACACAATCCCTGCCACAACCGTTACGGGGAAAAGGATAAATGAGGACAATAGAGAAACTTTTTCACTCTCCACTTAGCTTAAAGCAAATTATATCCCAAATTTATAGGATACTAATTAAAGAAATTGAATCAGAATTCCCTCCATTCCTGGGGAAAGGGGAAGAGGAGATAGGCCCGCTTACAGACGAGGAACACAGAAGGAAAATTCTGAGAATGGCGTTCTATTCCTCAGGAGACATAAAGACAGTTGAAATGTGCTATAAACTCCTGAGGAGATGGTATGTAAACCCCCCCCCCCTGAGGGCGGACAGGATCAGGGCAGAGGGGCCCTCAACTTGTTGGAGGGAATGTGACGCCCCGGGAACCTTTGCGCACCTCTGGTGGGAATGCACAAAGATCCAACCCTATTGGGATGGAGTTCTGTCAGCAATCTACCAAATTACAGGAGAACAGATCCAGAAGAACCCCTGGAACTGCCTATTTCATGATTCAAGGCAAACTGCCTCCCAGTATAAGAACACCTTAGTTCCAGTTCTCTTAAATGCGGCCAAAAGCCTGATCCCGCGTTTCTGGAGGTCTCATGAAATCCCCAGTTTGAAGGACTGGGCTGCAAGGATTAAAATAAGAGTTCTAGAAGAAACCATCCACATATAGCAGTGGTTCTCAACCTTTCTAGTGGCGTGACCCCTTGATAAAATTTCCCAAGTTGTGGGGACCCCTAACAGTAAAATTATTTTCGTAGCGTGGGTTGTCAGCACCAAAGGCAAGACAAGTAATTTGCGCCCCTGACCCACGGACATTTAGCGCTCCCTGAGTCCCTTCCACTCGTACAATATTAAAACCCCTTATGGTACATTTTAGGATGGACCACTCTTTCTCTTTATTCTCCTTTCTTTCCCTTTTATCTCTCTCTATGCTAATTTCTTGTTCCCCCCCCATCCCTCTCTCTAGTTGTCTTTCTTGTTCTTTCTCCTATCTTTCTCTCCCTTGTTCTTTGTTCCTCCCCCTCTTTTCCTCTCCCTTCCATGAGTGGCAGTGCTGGGGGGAGTTCTGATGAGCCAACTTTGGTGCTCTTGATCAAGGTCATCTGCTGATCTGAGAACTGTAGTGGGGACTTTTAATGGCCACTATAATCACAGGTAGTGTTACTCTCTGTGTCTCTGACTTTGTGGTGTCTCGTAGCAGTGACACCTATGCCAAAATCAGGAGATAGGGTCTCCTCCAGCCCCTCCCACTTCACATTCCTCACCAGTCAGCTGACCTCTAGTCTCTGCCCCCAGCCATGCCGTGAACTGAATGGGCGGCTGCGAAGAGGCTGAGTGGGCGGCCGCAGGCACCAGAAACAGCCCAGCTGGGCGGCCGCAAAAAGGCTGGGAGAGCAGCGCAGGCTTCAGGAACAGCCCAGGATTCGGTGACCCCTGGCAAATCGTCATTCGACCCCCAGGTTGAGAACCACTGACATAGAGGAAGACTCATGGGAGAGATTCTGGAATATATGGGGCAAATGGTGGGAGTTCAGGGAGTCGGTAGTCTACAGGATCTGTGAAAGTAGGGAATTAAGGAGGGAGATGGGGTATGGGAGGGTTTTTTTTTCTCTCTCCTCTTTCCTCTGGGGAGGGTTAGGGGGAATAAGGGGGAGGGTATGGATAAAGGAATAGGATGTCTTTTTACATGTGATTGTATTTTTCATAGCTATATACCGGTAATAAAAATAAAAAGTGAATATTAAAAAAAAAAAAAATGGAAGAATTCTTGGCAGCCATTTCTAAGCTGCAGGAATAGATCTCTGGTGTTCTTGATGAATTGGAATGCCTAGGGTGCAAAGTTTGAGCAGTTTCTTCTTCCTTTCATGTGAGAATGAGGTGTCAGATGTGTCCTCTCAGGAGAAGATTTAAGGTCCAGGGCTGTCTTAAGTACAAAGATTCAAGGTGGACTTCCTGGCAGACCCGGTTGAGTCGTCTTATCCAAAAGTCACTGTATTTGGGCCTGGCAGTTGCCAAAACATTCCAGTCTTTTTCCATGTATCCTTATTAGCAGTGGGTGCTGTATGCTGATTGGGCGCATCCAGAGAGGTGTTTTCTCCACTGCTCAGCAGTACTCCATGGGGGATTTCTACCAAAGAATGGGTTCTTCATCTATTGACCTGGCCATTTCCTACATCTTAAAAGTTGTAGTGAATGATGTCCTGGTCTTTAAGAATACTAATACATGTACAAATATATAAGGGGTCCATATAGTGAACTTGGTGTTAAGTTATTCACTTTACGGTCATCACAGAGGACAAGGGGGCACTCTTTACGTCTAGAGGAAAAGAGATTTCATCTCCAAATATGGAAAGGTTTCTTCACAGTAAGAGCTGTGAAAATGTGGAATAGACTCCCTGCAGAGGTGGTTCTGGCCAGCTCAGTAGATTGCTTTAAGAAGGGCCTGGATTCTTTCTTAAATGTACAGAATATAACTGGGTACTAACATTTATAGGTAAAGTTGATCCGGGGAATATCCGATTGCCTCTCGGGGGATCAGGAAGGAATTTTTTCCCCTGCTATAGCAAATTGGATCATGCTCTGCTGTTTTTTTTTTGCCTTCCTCTGGATCAACTGTGGGTATAGAATTGGGTATATGGGATTGTACGATATTTCTTTTTTTAAATTTTTTATGGTTGAACTGGATGGACTTGTGTCTTTTTTCAACCTGACTAACTATGTAACTAATGTTACTGATAAGAGGTTTGAGGCCCTCTTTAAGGCATCCTTTTTTCCTGGTAGGAGCAGCTCTGCAGCTGCTGGTGGGCATTTGGCGAGAGGTTTGGGCAAAGGGTATGCGTTCTTCTAGGGTAGGGTTGCTGAACCTTTTGAAGACCGAGGGCCAGTTTAAGCGACTTGGTAACCAGCCGCCGGGCCACAATGAGTGGAACGGGCAGATGACACAGACACAGCTCACTCTACTCTATAGAGCCCACTCTACTTTTTTTTTAGCGAATCTGATTGGAGAAGTGGGTTGTAAACTGACACAAGTCCGTTTACATCTGCCACTCCTTAGAGGTGAATGGAGGGTCCGATTGAGTCAGACTGACCGTGTGAAAGGGGCCTAAGGCTGCAATGCACCTGTGATACTACAAGAATATGGGGAAGCACTGGCAGCCTATATCAAACAATACATATCCTAGTGCTAAGTGCACAATGCATCAATATATTTGTGACATAAACAAACATATAACAATTTAAAAAAAAAATTATAAAGTGCTTCGGTGCTTCAATAATCAGTGAAAAGTTACTCCGGTGCTTCCACAGAAATAAGGTGATTCCCCCTTCGGGGTCCCAACTCACCAGAAATTATGGATCCTCAGCTTCGCAGTCTGGGATCGAATAAAGTAGTGATCTATAGAGATCTGGGGATGTGTAGAATGGTTCCTCAAACAAACTTTTTCAAAAGTTACTTTATGGCAGGAAGGATATGCCACACGCGTTTCACCCCTCCTCCAGGGCGTCATCAAAGGACGGTCCTTTGACGCCCTGGAGGAGGGGTGAAACGCGTTGACTTAACTTCCTGTTCGCAGTAACCAGTGACGCAATTTCTGCCTCCGTGGAACGCACGCCATTCAGCTGGCGATCTCAGGTGCTTTTTCTGAAGCCTGTTTTTGGCAGAAATCCTGTAAGTGGCGCCTTAATGCGCTTGTTAACCTATGTCTAGCGGAGTTTCACTATGAGTTGTTTCTCTCTCTGTTTTTCATTTATGGAGTGTGGCATATCATTCCTGCCGTAAAGTACCATTTGAAAAAGTTTGTTTGAGGAACCATTCTACACATCCCCAGATCTCCAGATCACTGCTTTATTCGATCCCAGACTGCGAAGCTGAGGATCCATAATTTCTGGTGAGTTGGGACCCCGAAGGGGGAATCGCCTTATTTCTGTGGAAGCACCGGAGTAACTTTTTACTGATTATTGAAGTACCGAAGCACTGTATACATTTTTTCAAAAATTGTTACCGGTATATGTTTGTTTATGTCACAAATATATTGATGTATTGTGCACTTTGCACTAGAATATGTATTGTTTGATATAGGCTGCCAGCGCTGCCCCATATTCTTGTATCACATTTAAGGTTGTAGCACTTTTTGTGCAGCAGCTGCAGTATATATATATATATATATATATATATATATATATATATATATAGTGTAACCTCGGATTGCGAGTAACACGGTTAACGAGCGTTTCATGAAACGAGCACTGTATTTTTAAAAATCGTAACTCGGTTTGTGAGTGTTGTCTTGCAAAACGAGCACGATTCAGGCCAAAGCGGTGTGCAGTACTGCGTTTGGCCTGAGGTGGGGGGGCGCCAGAGCCGAATGCCGCCGATCTGCGCTGTTCAGAAATGCACGGAAAGGCCCCAGGACAGCACGGCAAATCTCGGGAACAAAGTCTTTTCGAGGTTTGCCGAGGTGTCCTCGGGCCTTTTTGGCCGTTTCCGAGGCTCTCCGGCGCCCCCCGCCTCTGGCCACATGCGGTATTGCATGCCATTGAAGTCAATGTGGAACAAATTATTTTCGTTTCCATTGACTTCAATGGGGAAACTTGCTTTGATATGCGAGTACTTTGGATTACGAGCATTTTCCTGGAACGGATTATGCTCGTAATCCGAGGTTCCACTATATATATATATATATATATATATATATATATATATAGACATACATATACACGTTTGTACTTTAGCGCAAGTTTTTAAATTAAATTTATTGCAATGCACCTGTGGGTTAGCTGCACTTTGCCATATATTTTTATTATATCCTGCAGGTGTGGTGCACTTTGCCATAGACTTCTATTATATCTTGCAGGTGTGGTGCACTTTCAGAAAGCGCACCAAACTCGCAGGTAATAACAGAAGTCTATGGCTCAGTGCAGGTAACCGGCAGGTGTGCTGCTCTGCATCTGTGTATCAGTTTAAAAGCAGCCCAGTAACCACTGCAGAACAGATTTGCACCATATATACACTGTGATTTCAGTAATAAACTTACCTTTAATAACCGTATTCTATTCCATCCCAGAGCCGGAGGTCACGGCCACTGGTTGGGCACCCCTGTTCTAGGAGATACTGTCTTTGGGCAGTACCTGCTGGTTTTGCCAAGGCCTTTTGAGTTTCTCAGTCTGCCTTGGAGAATACATTGCTGTAGCATTCCAGGTTGGGCACTGTGTCCATACTTATGAGGAGGTTCCTGTGGCTCAAGTTCTAGTAGGCAGAACTTGTCTGCAAGAAACAATTATCTGAGAGGCTGCCCTTCGAGGGCGAGTGCTGGGAGCCTGCTTTGTATGCTGTCGTTCCTAAGGTAATAGTGGGAAGCATGCTTTACCTCTGAAGAAGGCAGCAAAAAACTGTCAAGTTGGGTCAGCCTTCAAACACCAAGAAGCATTCCATTCATAAGCAGCAGGTAATTGAGAACAAAGATGATTAGGACAGCCGCACTCCAATCCAACGTGGCTCATACCAGCTATGAGTAAGCACTAAATAAGTGTGAAACGCGTCAGCTGTCTGAAAGGTTTCGTTGTTGTGACATGTAGTGCCTGTTTTTATTTACTTTGAAAATAAAGCCACGTTGGATTGGAGTGCGGCTGTCCTAATCATCTTTGTTCTCAATTGCCTCGTGCATTGCCAGCACCCTCGGTTCCTGGGAGAGAGATTGCAATCAGGGTGGACCTGTTTGGAGTGGCAATTTCTGTTTCTCATAAGCAGCAGGTCTCAGACTCCAAGCAGAAGCTTTTCCCCTGTTCCGTAAAACCCCCAAGTCCTCCAGGTCTGAGAATTCCTCTTCCCGGTGAAGAGGTTCACTTATAGGCCTTCATGGCTTTTTTGACCTAGGCGATAACAAAGGGGTCCACTGAGTGTTGTCCAGAGGTTACAAGCTGGAGTTTTGATGCTTTCCACTTTTTGTGGTACAGGAAAGGTTGTGGTTGTGTCATGCCGGTGGGAGAGGTTCCACAGCTTCTACACCAACCTCCTTTATGATTTCAAAAATCAAACAGAGAAATCCTGCCCCAAGGGTAACAAAAAAATATTTTTATGAGTGCAAGAATTCCGAATTGAGTCTACGCAGTAGACTTGTGCACAACGGAAAAATTCGTTCCGTTTCGGTTCGTTTCTTTCCGGTCCTGTTGATTCGTAATCATTCGTAATTTTGCTAGACGGGATTTTTCGTGTTCGGACTCATTCGTATTTTTGCAAGCGACATTTTTCGTTGAATTTTTTGTTGCTTTATAATTCGTACTTTCGGTAGAGTACGTTGTTTTTCGTTGATTCTGGACACAACTCCTACTTTCGTAACTTTTTTTGGGTTCGTTGATTCGTAATTTTCCGTGTCTCTCTCACAACGACGCTGCCTATTATGCCTAATGTGCTTCGAATGGATTTGTACTTTTCTAAATACATAGCGGTTATTTGTAACGATTCGAAATCTCGTATTTTACTTTCGTTTTTTACATGCGGCTATAGGCTCCGCCCCTGTACACCATTTTGAGAGGGTTCAGTACGGTGAGGGAGAAGCAGAGAGCAGAGCAGAGTGTTATTGTGCTTCGAATGGATTCGAAATCTCGTATTTTACTTTCGTTTTTTACATGCGGCTATAACCTCCGCCCCTGTACACCATTTTGAGAGGGAGTTCAGCACGGTGTGGGAGAAGCAGAGAGCAGAGCAGAGTGAGTGTTATTGTGCTTCGTATGGATTCGTACATTCGTAACTATAACTTTTTCATAACGAATTATGCCGAAGACATTCGGGCATTCGCTATTTGCGGTATAATTTATTTCGGATTCGGTCTTATTCGTAATTGCTTTGTTCGGAAATTCGAATGCTTCCGAATGTCCGAAAGTTGCTAAATTCGGATGAATTTCAATTCGTTACGAAACGAATTGCACAAGCCTACTACGCAGTTGCTGATTGGTTGGCTTTATCAGGGTTACTTCCTGCCATTACTTAATATCAAGGATGTCTACCTCTATATTCAGATTTTCCAGCCTCCCCAGTGGTTTCTGCAGCTTACAGTGGAGGACCACCACTACCAGTTTGTGGCATTTCTATTCAGTCTTTCTACAGCTCCCAGAGTATTTACTGAGTTATTGGTTCCAGTTTGGGGTGTGGAGGACACAGGGTATCACCAAAGTGGGGTTCCTTGACAACCTGCTTCTTCACAAGCAGTCAGCTCAGACCTTGATGTCAAGTGTTGTCATTACAGGTACTGGTTCGGTTTGGTACTGGAAGTTGTCCTTGGTTCCTGGTGCAAAGCTAGGAATGTTTTGTTCTAGTCCTGGGCATGACGTGATTTAATATACAAAAGTGCAGCACTAAAAAGTAATACTAGTAAATTTATTGATAATAAAGGAAATTATAATTAATACACATATGCACCAACATGTGATCCACTCCCAATTTTTGTCCCCATGATGTTGATGCTCTGAACTCTGGTTACATTGGCGAGCTGAACCCAAAGACCCCTTTCACACTGGGGCGCTTTGTAGGCGATATAACGCCAAAAATAGCGCCTGCAAAGCGCCCTGAAACAGCCGCTGCTGTCTCTCCAGTGTGAAATCCCTGAGGGCTTTCACACTGGAGCGGGGTGCTAGCAGGATGGTAAAAAAAAGTCCTGCTAGCAGCATCTTTGGAGCGGTGAAAGAACAGTGTATACCGCTCCTCCACCGCTTCTGCCCATTGAAATGCATGGGGCACCGCGGCTATACCGCCGGCAAAGGGCCTCTGCAGAGGCGCTTTGTGGTGGTTTTAACCCTTCCCCCCCCGCTATAGCCCTGCAAAATTTACGGTAAAGCGCTGCTAAAAATAGCGGCGCTTTACCGCCGACGCACCCACCGCCCCAGTGTGAAAGGGACCTTAGTGAAAGCATGCGGAGACAACTTTGTATGGGTCTGCAAGCCAACACACAGTGAGGGGATTGCCTTGTGTGGAGTACATTGGGCACTGTTTGACAATTCTTGATTGGGGATCATTCCATTCTGGTAAGCCCCCCGCCTGCTGCACTAGGGTGGTGTGTGGTTTTGCTTTGTTGAGCTCTGAAGGCTTTTGGGATCCTCACCTGTCTAATACCGTATTCTATAAAGATCACTTTTTTTTTCCCCTTGGCTCGTCATTGGGACTATTTTATTTGATGTTCACTCGTGTTCATGCATATGTGTATTCATTATTTTATTAACCACTTAAGGACCGCCTCACGCCAATGTACGTCGGCAGAATGGCACGGCTGGGCACATCAACGTACAGGTACGTTGCCCTTTAAGAGCCCAGTCGTGGGTCGCGTGCGCGCGCTGCCGGCAGCGTGCTCGTGACCCGGTCCTGAGCTCCGTGACCACACCCGCGGACCCGATTGCCGCCGGTGTCCTGCGAACAGGTCACAGAGCTGAAGAACGGGGAGAGGTGAGTGTAAACAAACCTTTCCCCATTCTTCTCCGTGGCATGTCAGTGATCGTCTGTTCCCTGCCACAGACGATCAGTGACGTGTAACGTGTAGCCACGCCCCCCTACAGTAAAAATCACTTCCTAGGGAACACTTAACCCCTACATCGCCACCTAGTGGTTAAACCCTTCACTGCCAGTGTCATTTTCACAGTAATCAGTGCATTTTTTATAGCACTGATCGCTGTAAAAATGACAATGGCCCCAAAATGGTGTCAAAAGTGTCCGATGTGTCCGCCATAATGTCGCAGTCACGATAAAAATCGCTGATCGCCGCCATAACTAGTAAAAAAAAAAAAGATTATTAAAAATGCCATAAAACAGTCCCCTATTTTGTAGACGCTATAACTTTTGCGCAAACCAATCAATAAATGCCTATTGCGATTTTTTTTAACCAAGACTATGTAGAAGAATATGTATCGGACTAAACTGTGGGAAAAAAAATTATATATGTGTAGCGGGGTGTTCCCCTTTAATGCAGAGAGACAAGAAGTTCCAGGTGAGAGGTGAGTCGGGAGGAAGTAAAGAGACATTATGGAAGTGAAAGCAGAGGAGAGAGAGACTACATCGCCCAGTACATCTTGCAGCACCCAGGGTGCATTGCTCCAGAACAGAGACTGCTGGGGCAGACTTTATAAAGGGGAGGCGGAGTTTTGGTCGGCCTCTTTGGACCCCCCTCTCCTAGCAAGAGGATGTCTGTGCTGAACTGCTGTGTGCACAAGGCCTGAAGCCCGGGCCGTGTGCTCCTTTCCAAAGAGCCCTCTGCCAGCCTAGCAGAGCCTTAGAGACATCTAATCCTCCTTGCTGCAGTACACCAGAAGGATTGAAGACTTGGATGTCGGTGGATTCCTGTTCCTAGACGAATCGATGGAGGAAAGGGACTTGGACTTGTCCGGGTGGTGAGAGCTGTTTAAAGACAGATACTTTATCTTTACTATTCGTTGGGATTACAAAGTTGTTCTTCAAGTGCACCACCGAGAGATTGCTAGCGAACATTGTTTCACTGAACTTCCATTTAGATCAGTCAGGCCTGACTGCATAGGTAGACATTGCTGGGTGTTAGTCTACCCATGAGGGGAAGTAGCTGTAAAAGGGCAGCGCTAGAGTTGCATAGCAATACTTTATTATTCTGATTACTCTGTTTATCTTTATTACTGTTTATTGCAGGGATCTGCAACTTGTTATACTGTTGTTTATTACTTGCCCATTAGCCTCAGTAAAATATCTGGGTAAAGTACATTTGGTGTCAGTTCCGCTTACTTTAATAGGAGTTTTAAAGTATATTCTGTGTATGTTTGTTATAGGACTGCGTCACCAACAGTTGCGATCACGCGGTCCTATCTCTCTATCACCAGCTGTGCCACGGGAGGTTAGAGCCGATTGCCGGGGGTTGACAGCGGTGCACTGCAGGGCCCAAATCAATATCAGCGGCTCTCTTAACTGGGGGTAGCGCTACACGTGGGGGCTCGAGTCCGGGATCCTTGTACGTTGCACGCTGCAATCAAGCCGGTCAGAAGTACCAGCATGGACCCGCTGGCAATGTCACAGTGGTGCGCAGCGATTGGCGCCGATCCAACCGCGGCGGTAGTCATTGTACTCCCGGGGGAAAGATGGAAGGAAGAGGAGATAAAACAGCTCGTATTGTTACTGTCTCCGAGCCACAAAGCATGGGTGATGGATTTTAGGCCAGATCCAGTGATCTCGTTTACATACGCACTGGTAGAATGGAAAAACGAAATCCCAGAGCATTTTAAAAGTCAGAGTATACAAGCCATAGATAATCAGATCTATCACTTGATACATACGCTGCCAGTGAAGGAAGAATGGTTTCAGACACCAAAGCCATCACTCCCACAATTATCTTCACCACTATCCCCTAAAGCAGAAAAGCTTAAGGAACTATTAAGCCCGGGATCACCGCTGGCCGCTATAGGGCCTGAATTGTTGAATGCTCTAGGAGACCTTGTAATTAAGTGCCAGAAAAGCAGTACGGTGCATGTGGAGGCCGGTTACCGGAAGCTTAGCACCTTCTCAGGGAAGCTCCCCGTCCCTGCGGGGGAGGAAGATTTTGACACTTGGGTGGAACAGGCATTGCAGGCAGTAGAAGCATGGGAGGTGCCTGAGGCACAGAAGAGACAGCGAGTCTTAGAAAGTCTGAAAGGTGCCGCGGCAGAAGCGGTGAAGAGCTTCCGGTTTGGAAATGAAAACTGTACAGCTCAAGATTGCCTGGCCATGCTGCAGGAAGAGTTTGGTCAGCTGGAGAAGGTGTCAGAGATGATTTATCAAATTGAACACACTCTCCAGCAGCCGAATGAGAAACTGTCAGAATATGTTAGAAGGCTGAACAGGCAGTTATGCAAGATTGTACTGAAGAAGGGAATGCTGCCCAAAGATGCAGATGAAGCACGCATGAAGCAGATCATGAGGGGAGCGCGGCGCTCAGACCCGGTCTGGCTGCACCTGAAAACCTCAGGAGGAGGAATGTCACTAACCTACTCTGATCTAATAAAAATTATTAGGGACGAAGAGGCGCTGCAGGAAGATCAGCAGGTGGCCAAGGCGAATGTCACACCTGTACCAGTGTTGGTCCATTCGGTCAAGAGCCCAGAAAGAGATGCGGAGGTTGACACTCTGAAATCGCAAATGGCCCAAGTGTTGGAGATGCTGACCTCTTTGATGGAGAAAGATCAGAGAAGACGAGAGAAACCAAGCCCAAGAAAGGAGTTGTTCCCGAACACCTCAGCACCGGCCTCCCTACAGGACCGAGAAGAGGTGATTTGCTATAACTGCGGAGGGAGTGGCCACTTTGCTAATGTATGCTCCAGCCCAAAGAAGAGAACAGATAATTGCAAGCCGGCGGGAAACTCCAAAGGGCCCCGGTGAAGGAGTCAACCGGGTGCCCATCATCTTCAGTGCGCTCCAAACTAAAAAAAAGGCCAAGAATGGAGGAGACAAAACTCCTAGGAGGAGGTATAGTACACCCCCACCAAGATGTACCCCAGAGGGAGGGGGCAAGACCCCTCAGTGGAAGTACAGCACCCCAAAGAAGGAACATCCACCTAAAAGGAACAATAACATCCCTCAGCGGGTTTGTGCCCCCATTGAGAGGGAGAAAGTCAATGCATGCCAGGCTCAGGAAAAATTAAAGTCCAAAAGGAGCAGGGCAAGGGTCGAAAGCCAAAAAAAAGAGGTGACCCCAGTCCGGCCATACCCAAAGGAACTGGTGGGCCCGTCTCATACTGTGCCCATTCAAGTGGAAGGAGTCTATACTAAAGCTCTTTTGGACACCGGAGCACAGGTGACTTTACTATACCGGGACTTCTATGATAGGCACTTGAGTCATCTGCCTATCCAGAAGATAGAAGAGCTGGAGATATGGGGACTTGGAACCCAGAGTTTCCCTTATGATGGGTACCTGCCCATAAAGATGACTTTCGACCCATCCGTGGCTGGGAAGGCTGAAGTGTTTGACACCCTGGCAATTGTGTGTCCCCGGCCGCCTGGAGCCAGCAAGATTTCCCTGATCATTGGGACAAACACGGATCTAGTCAGGAGACTCCTGACCCCTCTAGTGAAAGAGAGAAACCATTCAGCCACCAAAATCCATCCCATGCTAAAGACGGCCTACCAACGACTGGTCTTAGAGCAGAAGACCCCGGGAGAGGGGATAGGGAAGGTGTGGAGACTTGGCAGAGAAGGAGTAGTGCTACAGCCCGGAGAAGTAACCTGTCTTAGGGCCACTGTGAAGCTTTCGTGGGAACAACCTGGCCCCTTTGTCATGCTGGAATCAGACCCAAGGGAAGAGTCCTCAGGCCTGGAAGTGATACCAGAAGTGATTCCGTTCAAGGCCCTGAAGAAGGCCCATGGCAGAGTTCCGGTGAGTGTTAGGAACACTACGGGAGGACCCATGGAGATCCCTGCCAGAGTGTTGCTTGGTCAGGTGAGCCCTGCTGCCCCGGTCACTTGGTCCGAAGTCAAGGGGACGGGTGACGGAGGAGATGTTTGGGAGAAACTGTCCGTGGAAAACCCGAACCTACCCAGGGCTTGGAAAGAAAGAGCCAAGGCCCAGCTGACCAGGTGGGAGAAGATCTTTTCCGAAGATGAATTCGATGTGGGGTGTGCAAGAAGTGCCACCCATCGGATCCGCCTCCAAGAAGATAAGCCCTTCCGAGAGAGGGTCAGGCGGGTCCCCCTGGCAGATCTGGAGGATCTGAGGGAACAACTTGTAGAACTAAAGAAGACTGGTGTGATCTGGGAGTCTAGAAGTCCCTATGCCTCCCCAATCGTGGTGGTCAGAAAGAAGAATGGGTCGTTGAGGCTTTGTATCGATTACAGGACTCTCAACAGGAGAACCATCCCTGACCAATACACCACGCCAAGGATAGAAGATGCCCTACAAAGTTTGTCTGGAGCCAAATGGTTCAGTGTGATGGACCTCAAGAGTGGGTACTATCAAATCCCTATGCACCCAGAAGACAGGGAGAAGACAGCCTTCATAACCCCGGTGGGATTCTTCGAATTCAATAGGATGCCTCAGGGTCTGTCTGGAGCTCCTGCTACCTTTCAACGCCTTATGGAGAAGACTGTTGGAGACATGAATCTTATAGAAGTCCTTGTGTACTTGGACGATGTCATTGTCTTTGGAAGAACCTTGGAAGAACATGAAGCCAGGTTGGAGAAAGTATTGAGAAGACTCAGCGAAGAGGGACTTAAGCTTTCCCCCGAGAAGTGTCGGTTCTACCAGTCTTCTGTGAACTATCTGGGGCACATAGTGTCTGAAGAAGGGGTGGCCACAGATCCTGAGAAGTTGGAAGCAGTCACTTCCTGGCCACGACCCACCACAGTAACAGAGCTCAGATCCTTCCTGGGGTTCTGCTCCTATTATAGGAGGTTTGTGGAGGGGTTTGCTCGGATTGCCCGCCCGTTGAATGAATTGCTAAAGGCAGAAGGGGAAGAGGATGACTCAGGGCCCAGGAGGCCTGGTGAGTCAGTTCAAGATCAGTGGAACCCAAGGTGTGAAGAGGCCTTTCATGCTCTGAAGAGGAGCTTAACCACTGCCCCAGTCCTGGCCTACGCCGACCCTACCAGACCTTATGAATTACATGTGGATGCCAGCCATGAGGGTCTAGGTGGTGTACTCTACCAAGAACATGAAGGACAACTGCGACCAGTGGCCTATGTGAGCAGGAGCCTGACCCCCTCAGAAAAGAATTACCCCACTCATAAGCTGGAATTCCTGGCCCTCAAATGGGCGGTAGTAGACAAGCTAAAAGACTACTTGTATGGGGCAGAGTTTACTGTGAAGACAGACAACAACCCCCTGACCTACCTCTTCACCACCGCGAAACTAGATGCCACCGGACACAGGTGGTTGGCCGCATTGTCTGGATTCAACTTCAGTCTGAAGTACAGACCAGGAGCCGGAAATAGGGATGCAGATGCCCTGTCCCGGAGGTCTCATGCCACGACAAATGACTGGGAAGATTGGACCCAAGTGGCACCGGACGGGGTGCGGGCCCTTTGTCAAGGGGCTGAATTCCAAGCCAGAGGAGGCTCCAGAGCAGAAGAAATAGGGGTTACCATGGTAGGAGTCCCCAAACACTATTGTGGGGTAACTCAACTGGAGGAAGACAACCTACCGAGACTGTCCAAGAAGGAGTTGAGGTGTGACCAATTGGAAGACCCCATGGGGAGATTGGTCCTCGAAGCCCTGGAGAATCAGGATCCCAACAAATTCCTACATCACCCCTCAAAGGAGGCTCACCTGTTGAGGAAGGAATTGGACAGGCTACAGGTACATCAGGGAGTGGTCTACCGAAGGGGCCCCTCTGATGACTCAGAAGATAAGTGGCAGTTATTTCTTCCAGAGAAGCACCGAGAGACTGTACTAATTGCCCTGCATGACCATCATGGTCACCTAGGGGCAGAAAGGACCTTCCAGCTTGTCAGAAATCAGTTCTATTGGCCCTGCATGAGGGCAGAAGTAGAGGAGTATTGCCATTCCTGTGCACGATGCATTCAGAGAAAGACCCTACCCCATCAAGCTGCCCCAATGGGCCACTTACAGAGTCAAGGCCCAATGGATCTGGTATGCATTGACTTTCTCTGCCTCGAACCCGACCTGAGTGGATTGGGGAATGTTCTGGTAATAACCGACCATTTCACCCGCTATGCTCAAGCTTTCCCAACCAAAGACCAGAAGGCATCCACCGTGGCCAAGATACTTATGGAGAAGTATTTTGTCCATTACGGACTACCACAGAGACTCCACTCAGATCAAGGAAGGGACTTTGAGAGTCGGTTGATCCGAAGACTTTTGGATTCATTAGGAATAAAGAAGACCAGAACCACGCCTTACCACCCACAAGGAGATGCTCAGCCGGAGAGATTTAACCGGACCCTGCTCAACATGTTGGGAACCTTAGAAACAGAGAAGAAGCAACACTGGAGTCAGCACATATCAGCCCTAGTACATGCCTATAACTGTACCACAAGTGACGCCACTGGCTACTCCCCTTATCGACTTATGTTTGGGAGAGAAGCAAGGCTACCTGTGGACCTGGCCTTTGGCACTTCTATAGACAATACCTCAGCTACATCCCACAAGGGATACGTGGACAGACTTAGACGTAGCTTGCAGGTGGCCTATGAACAAGCCCAGGCGGCTTCGGATCAAAGGGGGGCCCGCAACAAGAGAAATTTTGATCTGAAGGTTCGAGTGCAAGATCTGCAGCCCGGGGACCGAGTACTGCTACGCAATCTGGGGGTCCCTGGAAAACACAAGCTTGCAGACAGGTGGAGATCTGAGCCCTATGTTGTCTGTAGGAAGTTGCCCGGTTTGCCTGTCTACAAACTAAAGCCAGAAGGAAAGGTGGGTCCACTGAAGACGTGGCATTGGAACCACCTGCTCCCACTTGCTGAGGCAGTCAGAATACCTCCCGTGAGAGACTCCCCTGAACCGGCCTCTATCCTGGATATTCCTAGGCCGAACACTTGGTCCCAGACCTCTCGAGCCAAAGATGGGGAGGCCTCCCAATTGAGTACAGAAGAAGGTGGAGAACTGGACTGGCTGTGGCCTCCCTCGACTCTGGGAACGTCCGCCATAGATCTCCCAAATGGAGGGGATACCCCAGATGCAACGCTGAATCCGGAGGCTACTGAATTCATACCCTTCAGTCCCTCAGCTGATTACTGGGAAGATGTTCCTGACACTTGCGCAGAGGAGGACTCTAGAGATTCCATACGTCAGTCGACTTCTGAATCAGAGGTTCCAGAACCAGCAATGTTACCTGAACTTACTCCTGAAGAAGAGCCTGTGGTGCCAGAGTCAGAAGCATCAAGAGAGCAGAGGGCTCGCAGAGTCATCAGGCCTCCCAAGAAACTAACTTACCCCCAAATGGGGACGAGCTCAGAGGACTCTGTTGTAACGGCTAGGAGAAGTGTTGAACAACCTGATCCTTCCACCGTCCATTTGGTGGAGGGCAACCCCAGCTCACTCTCTGGCACAGTTAGGCAGGCCACTCATGGTAGTGTGACCTGTGGGCAAGAGAGTTCCATCCCAAAGTTTTGGTGGGAATTCCCTATGCCAACATCATGCTCGACATTGTCCAAAATGGTAAACAGTATTTGTTGAAGTTTATCTTTGGGGACCAAAGAGTTCAAGTGGGGGGAGTGTGTAGCGGGGTGTTCCCCTTTAATGCAGAGAGACAAGAAGTTCCAGGTGAGAGGTGAGTCGGGAGGAAGTAAAGAGACATTATGGAAGTGAAAGCAGAGGAGAGAGAGACTACATCTCCCAGTATATCTTGCAGCACCCAGGGTGCATTGCTCCAGAACAGAGACTGCTGGGGCAGACTTTATAAAGGGGAGGCGGAGTTTTGGTCGGCCTCTTTGGACCCCCCTCTCCTAGCAAGAGGATGTCTGTGCTGAACTGCTGTGTGCACAAGGCCTGAAGCCCGGGCCGTGTGCTCCTTTCCAAAGAGCCCTCTGCCAGCCTAGCAGAGCCTTAGAGACATCTAATCATCCTTGCTGCAGTACACCAGAAGGATTGAAGACTTGGATGTCGGTGGATTCCTGTTCCTAGACGAATCGATGGAGGAAACGGACTTGGACTTGTCCAGGTGGTGAGAGCTGTTTAAAGACAGATACTTTATCTTTACTATTCGTTGGGATTACAAAGTTGTTCTTCAAGTGCACCACCGAGAGATTGCTAGCGAATATTGTTTCACTGAACTTCCATTTAGATCAGTCAGGCCTGACTGCATAGGTAGACATTGCTGGGTGTTAGTCTACCCATGAGGGGAAGTAGCTGTAAAAGGGCAGCGCTAGAGTTGCATAGCAATACTTTATTATTCTGATTACTCTGTTTATCTTTATTACTGTTTATTGCAGGGATCTGCAACTTGTTATACTGTTGTTTATTACTTGCCCATTAGCCTCAGTAAAATATCTGGGTAAAGTACATTTGGTGTCAGTTCCGCTTACTTTAATAGGAGTTTTAAAGTATATTCTGTGTATGTTTGTTATAGGACTGCGTCACCAACAGTTGCGATCACGCGGTCCTATCCCTCTATCACCAGCTGTGCCACGGGAGGTTAGAGCCGATTGCCAGGGGTTGACAGCGGTGCACTGCAGGGCCCAAATCAATATCAGCGGCTCTCTTAACTGGGGGTAGCGCTACATATATTTTTGGGGGATATTTATTAAAGCAAAAAGTAAAAAATATGTAATTTTTTTCAAAATTGACGCTCTATTTTTGTTTATAGCGCAAAAAATAAAAACCGCAGAGGTGATCAAATACCACCAAAAGAAAGCTCTATCTGTGGGAAAAAAAGGACGGCAATTTTGTTTGGGTGCCACGTCGCACGACCGCGCAATTGTCAGTTAAAGCGACGCAGTGCCGAATCGCAAAAAGTGGCCTGGTCCTTTAGCTGCATAATGGTCCGGGGCTTAAGTGGTTAATACAGTGGATATAAAAAGTACACACCCCTGTAAAAAAAGTCAGGTTTCTGTGATGTAAAAAAATGAGATAAAGATAAATCATTTCAGAACTTTTTATGTGACCTATAAACTGTTCAACTCAATTGAAAAACAAACTGACATCTTTTAGGGGGAGGGGGGAGTAAAAATAAAAATTATCACCGCCATTACCAGTAAAAAAATATACAGATAAAAATATCCTTTAGTTTGTAGACGCTATAACTTTTGCGCAAACCAATCAATATTGGGATTTATTTATTTAAAAAAAAAAAATGTAGCGGAATGCATTTTGGCCTACATTAACTTTCTGCCATAAAACCTATCCAAAATGAAAAAAATTAATTTATTTTATGAATTTACATAAAATAAATGTTGTTTTTATTTTTTCATTTTGGATAGATTTTATGGCAAAGTTAAAAAGTATTGTTTTATTTTTTTCAAAATTGTCAGTCTTCTTTTGTTTATAGCGCAAAAAATAATAACCGCAAAGGTGATCAAATACTACTAAAAGAAAGCTCTATTTATGGGGAGAAAAAGGGACATTTTATTTGGGTACAGCGTCGCACGACCGCGCAATTGTCAGAGTAACGCAGTGCCGTATCACAAAAAATGGCCTGGTCATGAAGGGGTAAATCTTCCGGAGTGGATATTATTTTGGAAAGAGGGAGTCAGTAGGATATGTGTAAATTGAATGCATTAATTTATATTCGGTGATATATAGAGTATGAGGATATGCTTATTTTATATGAGGTTGATTTATCCACTTGGCTCCTTATACGACGTTGTTATTTGGCTCCCTGTATAAATGAATAAATGTATAAATGAAAACGTGAAAAATAAAGAAATTGAAAAAAAAAAATCATCCGGAATGGTTAAAAATTTGTGAAAAATTTTCTATCCTGCTCCTTCGAATTTCACATCCAAAAACAAAAGTTAATCTGACTAATGATTAGAACAATTAACACATTTTCTTAGAACATTCTTTTCTAAGGCAGGCCATTCGTTGCACAAATTTATTTTCTTCAACCACAGGTTGCAGGAAAGAAAATCCCTTCTTACCCCCATTTACACAGTCAGCGTTGATGGGGGAATTCCTCCCTGTGTGCTACTGTGTGATACTGAGTTTCAACGGTCCTCTTTAAACAATAATAATAATGCCACAGTGAGACATGAGTAAGGGCATATCTATTCGCTAGGTAGCAGGAAATGGTCCTCGATTGCTGGGTGTGCTGGCATGCAGTCCTATCCTGTGAATGCCCTATCTGGGTCTTTAAACCCATGTCCCTCAACCCTTCTGCCTGCCTCCCACTCCTGGCAACCTTCTCACCTTGACTGCTTCCAGGCAGTCTTGCCCAACTCCAGGATGGCCACTGGGGGTAGTACTTTCCCAAATCAAAGATGTCCCCCTTGTGATCTCTATGCAAGTCACATATTCAGCATAATTATTATTATACAGGATTTATATAGCGCCATTAGTTTGCGCAGCGCTTTACAACATCAGGGAAGACAGTACAGTCACAATACAATTCAATACAAAGGGATCAGTCTAGAAGGGAGGGTCACGTGGAACAAAGGGTAGTAGCTGTGGGGGATGATCAGGTGGACAAAATGAAAATACAGTTGTTAGGTGTGGGTAGGATGGGCTTCTCTGAAGAGAAGGGTTTTTAGGGATCCTCTAAAAGCTAATAGAGAAGGAAATAGACGGACAGATTGGGGTAAGGAGTTCCATAGGCTGGGAGAGGCTCTGGAAAAGTCCTAGAGACGAGCATGGGAGCGGGTGATGAGAGAGCTAGAGAGCAGGATGGATCATTCCTTCGATTGTAGACACACTCTTCCAAAATTGGCACAAGAATGCATACCGGAACATGGGGCAGCTGCAGCCCATCCGAGAGGAGATGTAACGCACAACTTATGAGGCCATTCACAGATTAATTCCAAAAAATGAGAAAACCTACTTACCTTGGCAATGCAGTGTCACAGTTCCATGGATCCACTCACATTCTGGGAGGCAGGCTCCAGCCATGGACAGCTCTTCTGAGGAACATAGCCCTGGCTGCACTACTGTATGTGGGGCTAGTTGGCACCTGATTTCTGACCCCCAAAATTTCACAGAATGGGCTTCCTGCCTTATCAGAGTGTAGCGCTACCCCCAGTTAAGAGAGCCGCTGATATTGATTTGGGCCCTGCAGTGCACCGCTCTCAACCCCCGGCAATCGGCTCTAACCTCCCGTGGCACAGCTGGTGATAGAGAGATAGGACCGCGTGATCGCAACTGTTGGTGACGCAGTCCTATAACAAACATACACAGAATATACTTTAAAACTCCTATTAAAGTAAGCGGAACTGACACCAAATGTACTTTACCCAGATATTTTACTGAGGCTAATGGGCAAGTAATAAACAACAGTATAACAAGTTGCAGATCCCTGCAATAAACAGTAATAAAGATAAACAGAGTAATCAGAATAATAAAGTATTGCTATGCAACTCTAGTGCTGCCCTTTTACAGCTACTTCCCCTCATGGGTAGACTAACACCCAGCAATGTCTACCTATGCAGTCAGGCCTGACTGATCTAAATGGAAGTTCAGTGAAACAATATTCGCTAGCAATCTCTCGGTGGTGCACTTGAAGAACAACTTTGTAATCCCAACGAATAGTAAAGATAAAGTATCTGTCTTTAAACAGCTCTCACCACCTGGACAAGTCCAAGTCCGTTTCCTCCATCGATTCGTCTAGGAACAGGAATCCACCGACATCCAAGTCTTCAATCCTTCTGGTGTACTGCAGCAAGGAGGATTAGATGTCTCTAAGGCTCTGCTAGGCTGGCAGAGGGCTCTTTGGAAAGGAGCACACGGCCCAGGCTTCAGGCCTTGTGCACACAGCAGTTCAGCACAGACATCCTCTTGCTAGGAGGGGGGGGTCCAAAGAGAGCGACCAAAACTCCGCCTCCCCTTTATAAAGTCTGCCCCAGCAGTCTCTGTTCTGGAGCAATGCACCCTGGGTGTTGCAAGATGTACTGGGAGATGTAGTCTCTTTCTCTCCTCTGCTTTCACTTCCAGTAATGTCTCTTTACTTCCTCCTGACTCACCTCTCACCTGGAACTTCTTATCTCTCTGCATTAAAGGGGAACACCCCGCTACACACTCCCCCCACTTGAACTCTTTGGTCCCCAAAGATAAACTTCAACAAATACTGTTTACCATTTTGGACAATGTCGAGCATGATGTTGGCATAGGGAATTCCCACCAAAACTTTGGGATGGAACTCTCTTGCCCACAGGTCACACTACCATGAGTGGCCTGCCTAACTGTGCCAGAGAGTGAGCTGGGGTTGCCCTCCACCAAATGGACGGTGGAAGGATCAGGTTGTTCAACACTTCTCCTAGCCGTTACAACAGAGTCCTCTGAGCTCCTCCCCATTTGGGGGTAAGTTAGTTTCTTGGGAGGCCTGATGACTCTGCGAGCCCTCTGCTCTCTTGGTGCTTCTGACTCTGGCACCACAGGCTCTTCTTCAGGAGTAAGTTCAGGTAACATTGCTGGTTCTGGAACCTCTGATTCAGAAGTCGACTGACGTATGGAATCTCTAGAGTCCTCCTCTGCGCAAGTGTCAGGAACATCTTCCCAGTAATCAGCTGAGGGACTGAAGGGTATGAATTCAGTAGCCTCCGGATTCAGCGTTGCATCTGGGGTATCCCCTCCATTTGGGAGATCTATGGCGGACGTTCCCAGAGTCGAGGGAGGCCACAGCCAGTCCAGTTCTCCACCTTCTTCTATACTCAATTGGGAGGCCTCCCCATCTTTGGCTCGAGAGGTCTGGGACCGAGTGTTCGGCCTAGGAATATCCAGGATAGAGGCCGGTTCAGGGGAGTCTCTCACGGGAGGTATTCTGACTGCCTCAGCAAGTGGGAGCAGGTGGTTCCGATGCCACGTCTTCAGTGGACCCACCTTTCCTTCTGGCTTTAGTTTGTAGACAGGCAAACCGGGCAACTTCCTACAGACAACATAGGGCTCAGATCTCCACCTGTCGGCAAGCTTGTGTTTTCCAGGGACCCCCAGATTGCGTAGCAGTACTCGGTCCCTGGGCTGCAGATCTTGCACTCGAACCTTCAGATCAAAATTTCTCTTGTTGCGGGCCCCCCTTTGATCCGAAGCCGCCTGGGCTTGTTCATAGGCCACCTGCAAGCTACGTCTAAGTCTGTCCACGTATCCCTTGTGGGATGTAGCTGAGGTATTGTCTATAGAAGTGCCAAAGGCCAGGTCCACAGGTAGCCTTGCTTCTCTCCCAAACATAAGTCGATAAGGGGAGTAGCCAGTGGCGTCACTTGTGGTACAGTTATAGGCATGTACTAGGGCTGATATGTGCTGACTCCAGTGTTGCTTCTTCTCTGTTTCTAAGGTTCCCAACATGTTGAGCAGGGTCCGGTTAAATCTCTCCGGCTGAGCATCTCCTTGTGGGTGGTAAGGCGTGGTTCTGGTCTTCTTTATTCCTAATGAATCCAAAAGTCTTCGGATCAACCGACTCTCAAAGTCCCTTCCTTGATCTGAGTGGAGTCTCTGTGGTAGTCCGTAATGGACAAAATACTTCTCCATAAGTATCTTGGCCACGGTGGATGCCTTCTGGTCTTTGGTTGGGAAAGCTTGAGCATAGCGGGTGAAATGGTCGGTTATTACCAGAACATTCCCCAATCCACTCAGGTCGGGTTCGAGGCAGAGAAAGTCAATGCATACCAGATCCATTGGGCCTTGACTCTGTAAGTGGCCCATTGGGGCAGCTTGATGGGGTAGGGTCTTTCTCTGAATGCATCGTGCACAGGAATGGCAATACTCCTCTACTTCTGCCCTCATGCAGGGCCAATAGAACCGATTTCTGACAAGCTGGAAGGTCCTTTCTGCCCCTAGGTGACCATGATGGTCATGCAGGGCAATTAGTACAGTCTCTCGGTGCTTCTCTGGAAGAAATAACTGCCACTTATCTTCTGAGTCATCAGAGGGGCCCCTTCGGTAGACCACTCCCTGATGTACCTGTAGCCTGTCCAATTCCTTCCTCAACAGGCGAGCCTCCTTTGAGGGGTGATGTAGGAATTTGTTGGGATCCTGATTCTCCAGGGCTTCGAGGACCAATCTCCCCATGGGGTCTTCCAATTGGTCACACCTCAACTCCTTCTTGGACAGTCTCGGTAGGTTGTCTTCCTCCAGTTGAGTTACCCCACAATAGTGTTTGGGGACTCCTACCATGGTAACCCCTATTTCTTCTGCTCTGGAGCCTCCTCTGGCTTGGAATTCAGCCCCTTGACAAAGGGCCCGCACCCCGTCCGGTGCCACTTGGGTCCAATCTTCCCAGTCATTTGTCGTGGCATGAGACCTCCGGGACAGGGCATCTGCATCCCTATTTCCGGCTCCTGGTCTGTACTTCAGACTGAAGTTGAATCCAGACAATGCGGCCAACCACCTGTGTCCGGTGGCATCTAGTTTTGCGGTGGTGAAGAGGTAGGTCAGGGGGTTGTTGTCTGTCTTCACAGTAAACTCTGCCCCATACAAGTAGTCTTTTAGCTTGTCTACTACCGCCCATTTGAGGGCCAGGAATTCCAGCTTATGAGTGGGGTAATTCTTTTCTGAGGGGGTCAGGCTCCTGCTCACATAGGCCACTGGTCGCAGTTGTCCTTCATGTTCTTGGTAGAGTACACCACCTAGACCCTCATGGCTGGCATCCACATGTAATTCATAAGGTCTGGTAGGGTCGGCGTAGGCCAGGACTGGGGCAGTGGTTAAGCTCCTCTTCAGAGCATGAAAGGCCTCTTCACACCTTGGGTTCCACTGATCTTGAACTGACTCACCAGGCCTCCTGGGCCCTGAGTCATCCTCTTCCCCTTCTGCCTTTAGCAATTCATTCAACGGGCGGGCAATCCGAGCAAACCCCTCCACAAACCTCCTATAATAGGAGCAGAACCCCAGGAAGGATCTGAGCTCTGTTACTGTGGTGGGTCGTGGCCAGGAAGTGACTGCTTCCAACTTCTCAGGATCTGTGGCCACCCCTTCTTCAGACACTATGTGCCCCAGATAGTTCACAGAAGACTGGTAGAACCGACACTTCTCGGGGGAAAGCTTAAGTCCCTCTTCGCTGAGTCTTCTCAATACTTTCTCCAACCTGGCTTCATGTTCTTCCAAGGTTCTTCCAAAGACAATGACATCGTCCAAGTACACAAGGACTTCTATAAGATTCATGTCTCCAACAGTCTTCTCCATAAGGCGTTGAAAGGTAGCAGGAGCTCCAGACAGACCCTGAGGCATCCTATTGAATTCGAAGAATCCCACCGGGGTTATGAAGGCTGTCTTCTCCCTGTCTTCTGGGTGCATAGGGATTTGATAGTACCCACTCTTGAGGTCCATCACACTGAACCATTTGGCTCCAGACAAACTTTGTAGGGCATCTTCTATCCTTGGCGTGGTGTATTGGTCAGGGATGGTTCTCCTGTTGAGAGTCCTGTAATCGATACAAAGCCTCAACGACCCATTCTTCTTTCTGACCACCACGATTGGGGAGGCATAGGGACTTCTAGACTCCCGGATCACACCAGTCTTCTTTAGTTCTACAAGTTGTTCCCTCAGATCCTCCAGATCTGCCAGGGGGACCCGCCTGACCCTCTCTCGGAAGGGCTTATCTTCTTGGAGGCGGATCCGATGGGTGGCACTTCTTGCACACCCCACATCGAATTCATCTTCGGAAAAGATCTTCTCCCACCTGGTCAGCTGGGCCTTGGCTCTTTCTTTCCAAGCCCTGGGTAGGTTCGGGTTTTCCACGGACAGTTTCTCCCAAACATCTCCTCCGTCACCCGTCCCCTTGACTTCGGACCAAGTGACCGGGGCAGCAGGGCTCACCTGACCAAGCAACACTCTGGCAGGGATCTCCATGGGTCCTCCCGTAGTGTTCCTAACACTCACCGGAACTCTGCCATGGGCCTTCTTCAGGGCCTTGAACGGAATCACTTCTGGTATCACTTCCAGGCCTGAGGACTCTTCCCTTGGGTCTGATTCCAGCATGACAAAGGGGCCAGGTTGTTCCCACGAAAGCTTCACAGTGGCCCTAAGACAGGTTACTTCTCCGGGCTGTAGCACTACTCCTTCTCTGCCAAGTCTCCACACCTTCCCTATCCCCTCTCCCGGGGTCTTCTGCTCTAAGACCAGTCGTTGGTAGGCCGTCTTTAGCATGGGATGGATTTTGGTGGCTGAATGGTTTCTCTCTTTCACTAGAGGGGTCAGGAGTCTCCTGACTAGATCCGTGTTTGTCCCAATGATCAGGGAAATCTTGCTGGCTCCAGGCGGCCGGGGACACACAACTGCCAGGGTGTCAAACACTTCAGCCTTCCCAGCCACGGATGGGTCGAAAGTCATCTTTATGGGCAGGTACCCATCATAAGGGAAACTCTGGGTTCCAAGTCCCCATATCTCCAGCTCTTCTATCTTCTGGATAGGCAGATGACTCAAGTGCCTATCATAGAAGTCCCGGTATAGTAAAGTCACCTGTGCTCCGGTGTCCAAAAGAGCTTTAGTATAGACTCCTTCCACTTGAATGGGCACAGTAGGAGACGGGCCCACCAGTTCCTTTGGGTATGGCCGGACTGGGGTCACCTCTTTTTTTTGGCTTTCGACCCTTCCTTTTGGACTTTGCTCCTTTTGGACTTTAATTTTTCCTGAGCCTGGCATGCATTGACTTTCTCCCTCTCAATGGGGGCACAAACCCGCTGAGGGATGTTATTGTTCCTTTTAGGTGGATGTTCCTTCTTTGGGGTGCTGTACTTCCACTGAGGGGTCTTGCCCCCTCCCTCTGGGGTACATCTTGGTGGGGGTGTACTGTACCTCCTCCTAGGAGTTTTGTCTCCTCCATTCTTGGCCTTTTTTTTTAGTTTGGAGCGCACTGAAGATGATGGGCACCCGGTTGACTCCTTCACCGGGGCCCTTTGGAGTTTCCCGCCGGCTTGCAATTATCTGTTCTCTTCTTCTTTGGGCTGGAGCATACGTTAGCAAAGTGGCCACTCCCTCCGCAGTTATAGCAAATCACCTCTTCTCGGTCCTGTAGGGAGGCCGGTGCTGAGGTGTTCGGGAACAACTCCTTTTTTGGGCTTGGTTTCTCTCGTCTTCTCTGATCTTTCTCCATCAAAGAGGTCAGCATCTCCAACACTTGGGCCATTTGCGATTTCAGAGTGTCAACCTCCGCATCTCTTTCTGGGCTCTTGACCGAATGGACCAACACTGGTACAGGTGTGACATTCGCCACCTGCTGATCTTCCTGCAGCGCCTCTTCCTCCCTAATAATTTTTATTAGATCAGAGTAGGTTAGTGACATTCCTCCTGAGGTTTTCAGGTGCAGCCAGACCGGGTCTGAGCGCCGCGCTCCCCTCATGATCTGCTTCATGCTTGCTTCATCTGCATCTTTGGGCAGCATTCCCTTCTTCAGTACAATCTTGCATAACTGCCTGTTCAGCCTTCTAACATATTCTGACAGTTTCTCATTCGGCTGCTGGAGAGTGTGTTCAATTTGATAAATCATCTCTGACACCTTCTCCAGCTGACCAAACTCTTCCTGCAGCATGGCCAGGCAATCTTGAGCTGTACAGTTTTCATTTCCAAACCGGAAGCTCTTCACCGCTTCTGCCGCGGCACCTTTCAGACTTTCTAAGACTCGCTGTCTCTTCTGTGCCTCAGGCACCTCCCATGCTTCTACTGCCTGCAATGCCTGTTCCACCCAAGTGTCAAAATCTTCCTCCCCCGCAGGGACGGGGAGCTTCCCTGAGAAGGTGCTAAGCTTCCGGTAACCGGCCTCCACATGCACCGTACTGCTTTTCTGGCACTTAATTACAAGGTCTCCTAGAGCATTCAACAATTCAGGCCCTATAGCGGCCAGCGGTGATCCCGGGCTTAATAGTTCCTTAAGCTTTTCTGCTATAGGGGATAGTGGTGGAGATAATTGTGGGAGTGATGGCTTTGGTGTCTGAAACCATTCTTCCTTCACTGGCAGCGTATGTATCAAGTGATAGATCTGATTATCTATGGCTTGTATACTCTGACTTTTAAAATGCTCTGGGATTTCGTTTTTCCATTCTACCAGTGCGTATGTAAACGAGATCACTGGATCTGGCCTAAAATCCATCACCCATGCTTTGTGGCTCGGAGACAGTAACAATACGAGCTGTTTTATCTCCTCTTCCTTCCATCTTTCCCCCGGGAGTACAATGACTACCGCCGCGGTTGGATCGGCGCCAATCGCTGCGCACCACTGTGACATTGCCAGCGGGTCCATGCTGGTACTTCTGACCGGCTTGATTGCAACGTACAAGGATCCCGGACTCGAGCCCCCACGTGTAGCGCTACCCCCAGTTAAGAGAGCCGCTGATATTGATTTGGGCCCTGCAGTGCACCGCTGTCAACCCCCGGCAATCGGCTCTAACCTCCCGTGGCACAGCTGGTGATAGAGAGATAGGACCGCGTGATCGCAACTGTTGGTGACGCAGTCCTATAACAAACATACACAGAATATACTTTAAAACTCCTATTAAAGTAAGCGGAACTGACACCAAATGTACTTTACCCAGATATTTTACTGAGGCTAATGGGCAAGTAATAAACAACAGTATAACAAGTTGCAGATCCCTGCAATAAACAGTAATAAAGATAAACAGAGTAATCAGAATAATAAAGTATTGCTATGCAACTCTAGCGCTGCCCTTTTACAGCTCCTTCCCCTCATGGGTAGACTAACACCCAGCAATGTCTACCTATGCAGTCAGGCCTGACTGATCTAAATGGAAGTTCAGTGAAACAATATTCGCTAGCAATCTCTCGGTGGTGCACTTGAAGAACAACTTTGTAATCCCAACGAATAGTAAAGATAAAGTATCTGTCTTTAAACAGCTCTCACCACCTGGACAAGTCCAAGTCCGTTTCCTCCATCGATTCGTCTAGGAACAGGAATCCACCGACATCCAAGTCTTCAATCCTTCTGGTGTACTGCAGCAAGGAGGATTAGATGTCTCTAAGGCTCTGCTAGGCTGGCAGAGGGCTCTTTGGAAAGGAGCACACGGCCCAGGCTTCAGGCCTTGTGCACACAGCAGTTCAGCACAGACATCCTCTTGCTAGGAGAGGGGGGTCCAAAGAGAGCGACCAAAACTCCGCCTCCCCTTTATAAAGTCTGCCCCAGCAGTCTCTGTTCTGGAGCAATGCACCCTGGGTGCTGCAAGATGTACTGGGAGATGTAGTCTCTTTCTCTCCTCTGCTTTCACTTCCAGTAATGTCTCTTTACTTCCTCCCGACTCACCTCTCACCTGGAACTTCTTATCTCTCTGCATTAAAGGGGAACACCCCGCTACAAGAGCATTTGTCGCCCCAAGGTTGAGGACTGCGCTACAGGAGAGGCTGAACCTGTGCATAAAAACCACCAAAGGTGGCAGGTAAGGGTTTCTCCTCTTCACACGGCTGTGAGTTCCGTGACAAAGGGGAATGGGCTGTTGTGTGGGTGTTAACTTTTTATAGCTATGCGGTCCTGTTGGCGGAAGTAGGTTAAGGTGACCAGATTTTTTAAATGAAATCCGGGGACATATTTTTTTTTACTAGAAACAGCGGCAATCAGCGACTCTCTGCCCATCACCGCCCGCCTCACAGCCTGTCAAGTCTCACTCTCCGGGCCCCGGCTACTACTGGGTGGGGAGCGGAGGAAGAGAACTCCGCCAGGGAAGGCGAGGAGATAAGCAGGCAGGTGGCTGGCCGGGACTTGAGCCAAGGCAGAAGAACATGTGAGGGGAGCTGAATGGGCACCTGAAACTGAAGAACTATTCCCTCCGCTCCGACCAGCACATGATCATCAGAAAGGGGCACAGATAATGGAAAAAAAATACACCCCCTTAAGCTAGTAGGAGCCGCGGAGCGGGGGGGGGGGGGTGTGATTCTGAATTATTTTTTTTAATTCTGCACTGACTGTCTTTGAAATTGCCCCAGCCCCTGTTCAAATCCAATCCTGGGACAAAACCGGGGACAGACTTGGTCCGGGCACAGTGTCCTCAATCCAGGGACTGTCCCCAGAAACCGGGGATGTCTGGTCACCCTAAAGTAGGCGGGGCTACGATCACATATATGCTGCCATGGAGGCACCAGGAAAACTATTTCTTTGTCTTCCTGTTTTCATGTCCCACACCCATATTTATTTGAAAAAAAGAATTCTGAAAATCTGAACAGAAATATATCAACTTTTATTCAATTCAAGAAAACATTGCACTAAAGAGGCCAACAATGCAACACTTGGCTCATGGAACCAATAGAAAGTGATCCAATCCAAACCTTGCTTCTGGGTGGTAGATTTTTTTTTAATTTTTTTTTTATTTAATAGAATACAATGATCATCCATCCTGTATACTCCAGCATAAGCAGACAAAAATATAAAGAAACATTATAGTTTGGCAATCCACATAAAGTCATGAATTTGTCACAATGATAGTGCAAATGAAGAAAAGCAAGAAATGGCACTTGTCCTTGTCCCCTTCCATCTTCTGTCCCCCGACCTCACCATGGCACCATTCCAACACCAAGCAGAAGGAAAAACAATTGAGAATTCGATCTAATAGAACATGATTTGGTTCTTTAGGTACTTTTAATTCATATTTTTTGGCACGTTATTGCTGTTAAAATGGAATAAACCTCTGCAAAGAACGAACCCAAACCTTACATACAGCTACAGATACTTTGACGACTTTAGTTATTTATTATTGACAATTTGTTGGTGGATCTCAAACATGTAGGACGTGCATGACCATCAAAAAATCATTTTTAAACTATAATCATTGGAAGAGTGGGACAAATTTTCCTAAAGAAACATCTGGAGGCAGTGATATCTGCCTGGGGGTAGTATAGTGATAGGCTTTACAAGGGGCTCAAGCCTAAAGCCTCATACACACGATCGGGCTTCCATCTGACTTTTCCGTGGATTTTGCTCCGAAGGGCGTTGTCCGTGAACTTGTTCTGCATACACACAGCAGGACTTTTTCAGCCCAACTTTCACCAAATCACGTGTTTTTTTTGCTCTTTACCACCACCCTTTGGGCAACTTCTGAAATTGCTGTCTGATCTTCAGCATTGGTTCTGAGCATGCGTTTGTGTTGGACTTTAGTCCGATGGACTTGTGTACACACGATCGGATTAGCCGACGTAGGACATTCGTTGCCGGAAAGTTTGTCTGTTCTCACAGCGAACATTTGTCCGATGAAAAAGCGAAAAAGTTTGTCCCATGGAGCGTGCACACGGTCGGACTGTCCGCTAAAACAGGTCCGTCGGACGTTTGTTCTCAAAAAGCCTGATCGTGTGTGTGGGCCTTTACTCCACGTTTAGGCCGGGTTCACACTGGTATGACACGACTGTGGATCCGACTTGGCCCTGCGACTTCCATCCAACTTCAATGAACCCGGATCCAACTTTGATTCTGACAATACCAGGCCCTTTGAGTCTGGTATGAATCTTGAGGAGGAACCCCTTTCCAAAAAAAAACAAAACAAACAAAACAAAAACGTTCCTTTAGAGCCTATTCACACAGGGGCGACTCGTCAGGCGACTCAGCCGCCTGACAAGTCGCGTCCCGCTCTGTTCAATAGAACCGTTCTAATAGCAGCGACGCAAGTCGCTCCGACTTAGGAAAAGGTTCTTGTACGACTTTGGGGGCGACTCAGGGCGACTTACATTGACTTCTATACAGAAGTCATTTTGCAAGTCGCCTCTGAAGTCGTCTTCAGATCGCCTTGCCGAGTCGCCCCCAAAGTCGTGCCGCCCCTGTGTGAATGGGCTTTTAACCACTTGCTGACCAGCTGCCGCAGTTTTACTGCGGCAGCATGGCTCGGCTGGGCGTGCCCGCTGATCGTCCCCCCGGAGCCGATGCGAGTGCCCTTTGGGCGCAATGACTGCCGGGCACCCGCGATCGCTCGTGACACAGCGAGAACCGGGAGCTGTGTGTGTAAACGGTATAGCCGCGCTGTCCCATTGCTTTCAATGGGCAGGAGCAGTAAACACACCGCTCCTTCACCGCTCCAAAGATGCGGCTAGCAGGACTTTTGGAGCGGTCCTGCCAGCACACCGCTCCAGTGTGAAAGCCCTCGGGGCTTTCACACTGGAGAAACAGCAGCCACTGTTTCAGGTTGGTTTGCAGGCGCTATTTTTAGCACAATAGCGCCTGCAAACCGCCCCAGTGTGAAAAGGGTCTTAAAGCGGAGCGCCACCCAAAAGGAGAAGCTCCACTTGTCTGCCTCCTCCCCCTCCCTTCGCTGACACATTTGGCACCTTTTGGGGGGGGGGGGGGGTGTAACGGGTACCTGGTTTTGACATGTACCCGCTCCCACTTTTAAGGAAGTAAGCTGGAAATTTGCCGCCAAAATTAACACTGGTGGAGAGATGCTATTTGAACGTTTTCAAGCATTTTTCTGCTCAAGTCAGGCGCTTCTATTGAAGTCTATGGGGGAAAAAAACACCTGTAATCTGCCCAAAAAGAAGCTCATGTACTTTTTTGAGCTTCGGGCGTTTTGCTTCAGGCGTCAAAAACGCTCAGATGTAAACAGGTGCCAATGAAATGAATGGGATTTTGCTTGTTGGGCATTTTGGAACTTTTGAGATGAGCGTTTTACGAGCTGAAAACGCTCAGGTGTGAATGCAGCCTCAGTCTTTGGAGGGGGGGGGGGGCTCCACTTTAAGCAATATTGCTTTGTAAACAACCTACTCCCAGACGTATGATCTACGCACCCTTGCTTTCCTCTGCCTGACAATATAACCAATGTGCTGATGACCACTCTTTTCCCCCACTGCAGTTTAAGCAATATGGCTTGGTCACTCACCTGCCCCCAGACGTAAAATCTAGGCACCCCTACTAGACAGTATAACCAGTTTGTCGCCCCCCTGCTTTCCTCTGCCTGCAGTTAGGCAATATTGCTTTTGTAAACAACCTGCCCCCAGACGTATAATCTATGCACCTTTGCTAGACAGCATAACCAGTTTGCTGACCACTTTTTTTTCCTCCACTGCAGCTAAACAATATGGCTTGATCACGCACTTGTCTCCAGCCATGTAATTCTGGCTCCCCTACTAGACAGTATAACCATCCTGCCAACCACACTTCTTTTTTTTTTAACTGCCCTTAAGCAATATGGCTTGCTAACCAACCTTCCCCCCCAGACGTAAAATCTATGCGCCCCTGCTAGACAGTATAACCAGTTTGCTGACCATTCTTTTCTCTACTGGAGTGAGGCAATACGGCTTGGTCATCACTCTGCACTGGATTCTGGACAGCCGCACTCCGATAAAAAGCCTTTATATGTAATGAATAGTCAACCTTCATGTGACAACAGAAGCAGGACAAACAGCTGACGCGTTTCACAACATCATTGTTGCTTAGTCATAGCTAAATGACCACATATTGTTTGACAAATATATACCAGATTCAAACATGTCACATGATGCATTCAATGATTTTAAATTGCAAACACATGTGGCCAAAAAAAGGGGGGGGGGAGGAAGAGATACATACATACATACATACATACATACATACATACATACGAGGCCTCTGTGAAAACATGGAAAGAATGAAAAACATGGAAATAGACCACAAAACAAGATAGTTAACATAAACAAAACAAAACAAAAAAAGGATTGCTATATATATATATATATATATATATATATATATATATATATATATATTAGGGCTGTGGAAATTAACTATTAATTCCTCGATTAATCGATTAATTGTTTTGATCGATCAAAATTCTTTTGATTGGTACTCACCTCTCCCCCGGCTTCCGGGTCTTCAGGGAGATCCGGTGACGTCACGGACACCGGCGGGGCTTGCCGTGTCCATCTGAAGGGCTCCTTTGCTGTGCCTTCATATCTGCATGCCGGCGGGACCTTACTATCTGCCACACGCAAGGGCTGTTACACTTCCCTCTATCACTTCCCTCTATCAACCTGGGACTCTACAGCCATCCACTGGAGTTGTGATAGTTCCCTTCACGGGACATCTACATGCCGACGCACTGATGTTAGCCCCTCCTCATCTGGATTCAGCAGTGGTATCGTTGTACACATTTTTATACCAGTATCATTCTTAGCTACATGTTTTTATGACTGCTTTTGCTACCGTTTGGTATTACTCGCACCATTTTTACAGTTTATGGAGCTACATCCATTCTATCTCCAGTGCAATATTTATTTTGTTATCTACTTGAAGACTATAAAAGTTTTAATGCTATTCCCATCGAGCGCTGCCTTTGTGTGTTTTTTGTATCCTGCTATCCATTTTTCCAGTGGTTGGTAGCTGCACTGGGAATCGGCCTGCAAGGAGATCAGCTAAAAGTAGTTGGATCTGTATGTGCGTTATAATTAATCGAAATTAGTCGATTAAAAAAAAAAAACGATTAATCGAACACAAAAATTTTAATCAGTAACAGCCCTAATATATATATATATATATATATATATATATATATATATATACACACACATGTACATATCAAAGATACACATATACCGTGTTTCCCCGAAAATAAGACCTAGCGTTATTTTCCAGGAGGGCTGCAATATAAGCCCTACCCCGAAAATAAACCCTAGTTTAAAATGCTTGTAAAATCCTATAATCCCCTCTATTACAGTAGAATGTAATGTACAATGTGTGTGTTTCTGTAATATAATTGCGGGGAAGAGAGCTCCGGCGGGTCACAGAAGCGCTATAACGAAGGTATGTGGCACAATTATATAACAGAAACGCACACATTATACATTATATATTACTGTAATAGAGGGAATTATAGGATTTTACAAGCATTTTAACTCAGTTCACACCGGGGATTCCTGTCAGGCAGAGGGAGAGAAGACAGCACGTTACATGGTAAGACCTACCCCGAAAATAAGCCCTACTGAGTCTTTTGTTGCCAAAATAAATATAAGACCCGGGCTTATTTTCGGGGAAACACGGTACAAGAAAATCCAATATCTTGAAATAGTCAAAAAAGTAAAAACATAATAAAGACATAGTAAACCATCACCATGTATAATAAGGAGGAATTTTTTTTTTTTTTTTCGTTAACCATCTCGTTTTGTGGTCTATTTCCATGTTTTCTCAGAGGCCTCACATGTATATATGTATCTCTTCCTCCCCCCCTTTTTTTTGGCCACGTGTGTTTGCAATTTAAAATCATTGAATGCATCTGGTATATATCTGTCAATGATGCATTCAGTGATTTTAAATTGCCAACATATGTGGCCAAAAAAAGGGGGGGGGGAAGAGATACATGCGAGGCCCCTGAGAAAACATGGAAATAGACCAAAAAACGAGAAGGTTAACATAGACTAAAAAATAAAAAATAAATTCTCCCGCATTATACATGGTGATGGTTTACCATGTCTTTATTATGTTTTAACTTTTTTAACTGTTTTGAGATATTGTATTTTCTTATATATGCGTATCTTTGATATGTACATGTATGTATAGCAATCTTTTTTTTTTTTTTTTACTGTTAACTATCTTGTTTTGTAGTCTATTTCCATGTTTTTAATTTTTTTCATGTTTTCTCAGAGGCCTCGCATGTATGTATGTATGTCTATCTTCCTCCTCCCCCCCTTTTTTTGGCCACATGTGTTTGCAATTTAACCACTTCAGCCCAGGAAGAATTTACCCCCTTCCTGACCAGAGCACTTTTTGTAATTCGGCACTGCTTCGCTTTAACTGACAATTGCGCGGTCGTGCGACAAAATTTACGTCCTTTTTCCCCCCACAAATAGAGATTTCTTTTGGTGGTATTTGATCACCTCTGCGGTTTTTAATTTTTTGCGCTATAAACAAAAGAAGACTGACAATTTTGAAAAAAATAAAAACAAAACAATACTTTTTAACTTTCTGCCATAAAACCTATCCAAAATGAAAAAATAAAAATAAAAACAAAATTTATTTTATGTAAATTCATAAAATAATTAAAATTTTTTTTTTCATTTTGGATATGTTTTATGGCAGAAAGTTAAAAAGTATATATATTTTTTTTAAATTGTAGGCCAAAATGCATTCCGCTAAATATTTTTTGTAAAAAAAAAAAAAAAATCCCAATATTGATTGGTTTGCGCAAAAGTTATAGCGTCTACAAGCTTAATATTTTTTTACTTTTTGCTATAATAAATATCCCCAAAAAATATATATAAAAAAACAAATTTCTTTCTCAGTTTAGTCTGATACGTATTCTTCTACATATTTTTGGTTAAAAAAAAAAAAAACACAATCTTGATTGGTTTGCGCAAAAGTTAAAGCGTCTACAAAATAGGGGATAGATTTATGGCATTTTTATTAATATTTTTTTTTTATTACTAGTAATGGCGGCGATCTGCGATTTTTATCGTGACTGCGACGTTATGGCGGACACATCGGACACTTTTGACACTATTTTGGGACCATTGTCTTTTATACAGTGATCAGTGCTATAAAAATGCACTGATTACTGTAACAATGACACTGGCAGGGAAGGGGTTAAACACTAGGGGGCAATGAAGGGGTTAAAGCGGAGGTGCAGCCAGATTTTTTTTTTCTTTTTTAAGTCAGCAGCTACTAACAGTGTAGCTGCTGACTTTTAATAAGGACACTTACCTGTCCTACTCACCCGCGATGTCGGTCCTGCCACGGCGATCGATCGCTGCTGTCAGGTCCCGGCTCCTCTATCCTGACTAAGGGAAACAGGCCGTGAAGCCTACGGCTTCACTGCCCGTTTCCTACTGCGCATGCGCCACTCGCACGGAGCTTTGTGAATGGGCGGCTTGCCTCCTGGGATACACACAGTTCCCAGAAGGCAGAGCGCCCGATTCACAAGAAGAGGAAGCGGAAGGAGACCCATTGCGGATTAGAAGAGGTACATTAGAGGCAGATTAGGGGACTTCCGCATAGCAACGGGTATTTCGGGTGAGTATAAAAAAAAAAATTATATTATTTTTTTTCTAGGATTTTTAATGTAAAAAAAAAAATCTGGGTGGACCTCCACTTTAAGTGTGTCCTAGGGAGTGATTCTAACTGTGGGGGGGGAGGGGTGTGGCTTGCCGTGACACGTCACTGATCACTGCTCCGGATGACAGGGAGCAGTAGATCACTGTCCTGTCACTAGGCAGAACAGGGAAATGCCTTGTTTACATAGGCATCTCCCTGTTCTGCCTCTCCGTGACACGATCGCGGGCACCCTGGGACATCGAGTCTGTGGGTCCCGCAGGCACGGTCACGGAGCACGCAGCGGCAAATTCAAAGCAACATACAGGTACGTTGCTTTGCGCAGCCGTGCCATTATGCCGATGTATATCGGCGTTAGCCGGTCGGCAAGTGGTTAAAATCATTGAATGCATCATGTGACATGTTTGAATCTGGTATATATTTGTCAAACAATAAATGTTGTCATTTAGCTATGACTAAGCAACAATGATGTTGTGAAACGCGTCAGCTGTTTGTCCTGCTTCTGTTGTCACATGAACGTTGACTACTCATTACATATAAAGGCTTTTAATCGGAGAGCGGCTGTCCAGAATCCATTTCTTCAATATTGCTCGTGCTGGGCCTGCGCCTGGCTTCCACTTTGATGGGGGGGGGGGGGGGGGGGGGAGCGTTTTCTTTAGTACACCACCTGGATCGGCTCACCCCTTTGTTCTCATCTTCATACTGTTGTCGGACATCACTGTGAAAACCAGTAGAGCCCTGATTGGCTGACAGCACAGGCCCTTCCACTGTCAATGCCGAGGGGATTAAAGAAGGCTTGTGTGAGGACAGGGTAGGTATGTTAGTTCTATTCAAAAACACAACAAAGCATATGTCAGGGACAAATAAAATAAAAACCCACCTGCAGTACATCTGTGTACTACATGCACATTTCCCCATGTTTCATCCTTTTAAGACCCTGCAAGTGCAAACATATACCCGCTGATCCTGCCCAGTGGCGCACCTAACTCCTAATTATCTGTTGTGCGCTGACAGCATACTGCCGCTTCTGGAGTAAAATCACAAGGAATGGTGTCAGCCCTGCCCCTTTGCCTTTTGCTGAACTGGGGACTTAGGGTTGTTGGTCCCTGCAGCTCTTTGCCTGTCCTGGTGACGTAGGGCTGTTGGACCTGCCACTCTTTACATGCCCTGATGATGTAGGGTTGTCCGTCTCTGCACCTCTGTTCATACCCTGGAGACGTAGTGTTGTTACCCCCCCACAGCCCTTTTCCTGTCCCAGTGACATTGTGTTGTCACCCCCCCCCCCCCCAGCTCCTTTCCTGTCCTGGTGGCATAATGTTAGCGGCCCCTGCAGCTCTTCTCCTGATGACTTAGACCGCATTCACACCTGAGCGTAGCGCTTCGAGCGTTTTTACCGACGTTTTTACTGGTGTTTTGTCGCGCGGATTTGCGCCCGTCGAAACGCTCGTTGTCGCGCTAAACGCTTGAATCGAGCGTTTCCATTACATTCTATGACTCCTAAAACGCCCAAATCTGCCCGAATCGCGCGACAAAAAAGGGTCTGGAACTTGTTTGAGCTTCAGGCGACATGGAGTGGAGATGTGAACCATCTTCATAGAGAATAATGGTTTTTTTCCCCCTCTAGCGTTTTGTAGCTTCAGGCTTCAGGCTACAAAACGCTCAGGTGTGAATGCAGCCTTAGGGTTGTCAGCCCCTGCAGCTCCTTTCCTTTAAATACATTTGGTTATCCAGCCATTCTGCATAGCCCATTTCTGCTTTAAGGCGGACAACTCTAGATTGCCATGGTTGAATGCTATTTCCTACTAGCATTGTCATCCCCCACAGCCCTTTTCCTGCCCTGATGATGCAGCATTGTTGCCCTCCTCAGCTCTTTTCTTGTCCCGATGATGGAGTGTTGTTGCCTCCCTCAGCTCTTTTCCTCTCCCGATGATGGAGCGTTGTTGCCTCCCTCAGCTCTTTTCCTCTCCCGATGATGGAGTGTTGTTGCCTCCCTCAGCTCTTTTCCTCTCCCGATGATGGAGCGTTGTTGCCTCCCTCAGCTCTTTTCCTCTCCCGATGATGGAGTGTTGTTGCCTCCCTCAGCTCTTTTCCTCTCCCGATGATGGAGTGTTGTTGCCTCCCTCAGCTCTTTTCCTCTCCCGATGATGGAGTGTTGTTGCCTCCCTCAGCTCTTTTCCTCTCCCGATGATGGAGCGTTGTTGCCTCCCTCAGCTCTTTTCCTCTCCCGATGATGGAGTGTTGTTGCCTCCCTCAGCTCTTTTCCTCTCCTGATGATGGAGTGTTGCGGATTTGAATGCCCCAGTTGAAGTACTTGTGTACGAAACGCGTCGGTCTTGGTTCACCACTCCAATTATTGCCCTTTTTTACCTTTTGTACTGTGATCACTTTTAAAATTTTGTCGGTTTTCCAATAAACCCACATTTTCCCGCACCATTGGAGCACCTCTTTATTTTCCCTTTCTTTCATGATTGTGGGTGATTGAGTTGCTGCTTGGAGGTTTTTTTCCATCATACCATCCTTCAGTCCTGAAAAGGATTCCTAGATTGGAGGTCATTTTGTCATCACCTGAAGACCACGGGGATATCCAGTGAATCCAGAGTTTCTTCGACGTTGGGATTTCCTTGCAACGAACGACCATCTGCGATTCGTGTGGTACATCCAGAGTCTTCCTGCCAGCTGATGCGACTTGCCATTGGGATTTCATATGCATAACGATCTGCCTAATAAGTAGATCCATCAGTTCCGGTAAGAGTATTCTCCCTTACTCCTTTGTCTGAAGGTTTATGAGATGACCCATATTGTCACACGTCTGGTTCTGAACATCACATTCCACGGTCTTTGAACGGACTTTATGTGGACTTATTCAATTATTTTTTACACTGAGCCCTTTATGACACCTTTCACTTGGTGCGATTCAGTTTTTAGCGCTGCATTTTAGTTATAAGATGATAGAGTGTTTTCCTCTCCCGATGATGGAGCGTTGTTGCCTCCCTCAGCTCTTTTCCTCTCCTGATGATAGAGCGTTGTTGCCTCCCTCAGCTCTTTTCCTCTCCTGATGATGGAGCGTTGTTGCCTCCCTCCGCTCTTTTCCTCTCCTGATGATAGAGCGTTGTTGCCTCCCTCAGGTCTTTTCCTCTCCTGATGATGGAGCGTTGTTGCCTCCCTCAGCTCTTTTCCTCTCCTGATGATAGAGCGTTGTTGCTTCCCTCAGGTCTTTTCCTCTCCCGATGATGGAGCGTTGTTGCCTCCCTCAGCTCTTTTCCTGTTCTGTATTTTTGATAGCTCCTGTAGTTCTTTTGCTATCCTGGTGACACAGCGTATTCACCCCACAGTCCTTTTCCTGTCCTGATGATGTAGCGGTGCTGCCCCCTCAGGTCTTTTGTAGCATTGTTGCCCCCTCCCGCCCCCCCCATCTCTCTTCCTGCCCTGGCGATGTGGAGTTGTTGGCTTCTGAAGCTCTTTTCCTGTCTGGCCGGCACATGCATGCCAGTTGACAAATGCAAACATCAGCTGCTGTTAGAGCTGGCGTTCTGTTGCATCAGAAATGCGCATACACCCATTGGCTGCTGAGGGCGTCTGATCTCTGGGAAATTATGGGTAAGTGATCATTTGATAAAATCTTATAAAAAGCTATCAGTACAAATTATTTTAAGTATTTGGATCATTGTAAGCATTATGGTCTGTTGGATGCAGTAAAGCGGAGTTCCGCCAAAAAAAAAAGAAAAAATTAAAAGTCAGCAGCTACAAATACTGCGCTGCTGACTTTTAATATAAGGACACTTACCTGTCCAGAGCGCCCGCGATGTCGGATCCCGAAGCCGATTTGTCCCTCGGCTCTCAGGTGGAGGCGCCGCCATCTTCGATAAGGGAATCAGGAAGTGTAGCCTTGCGGCTTCACTTCCTGGTTCCCTACTGCGCATGTGCGACTCGCACTGCGCGATTCCACTGGTCCCTGCTGTCTTCTGGGACCTGTGGGTCTCCCAGAAGACAGCGGGGGATGGAGTAGGCGCCGGACGTGGCGTAGGTTACCGCGGTGATCTATGCCTGGAAGTGGGAGCAAATACCTGTATTACACAAGTTTCTGCTCCCTCCTCCCCCCTGAGAGGTGCCAAATGTGGGGGAGGATTCCAAAAAGCGGAAGTTCCATTTTTGGGTGGAACTCTGCTTTAAAGGAGTTGTAAAGGCAGAAGTTTTTTTTTATCTTAATGCATTCTATGTATTAGGATAAAAAAAACGTGTGTGTAGCAGCCTCCCCAGCACCCCCTAATACTTACCCAGAGCCCCTTCTCTATCCAGCGTTGTCCGCGATTCCCTCGACCGTCTGGGTCTCTCCTCCTGATTGGCTGGGACACAGCCGCGGCGCCATTAGCTCCCGTGTCAATCAAAGTCAGTTAGCCAATCAGGGGAGAGCGGGGGTGGGGCTCCGTGTCTGAATGGAATTCCATTCAGACACGGAGCTGTGACTTAACTCGGGTGCCCCCATAGCAAGCTGCTGGCTGTGGGGGCACTGAACAGGAGGAAGGGGGCCAGGAGCAGCGAAGAGGGACCCGAGAAGAGGAGGATCTGGGCTGCTCTGTGCAAAACCATTACAACAGAGCAGGTAAGTACAACATGTTTGTTATTTTATTTTATTTTTTAAAGCGAGACTTTACAATCACTTTAAGGCTTTCATGACAAAGGGCTATGTGCATGAGTGCGGTTGACTAACTGTATGCATGATTAATAATGCAACACATTCCCCGAAACAGCCCCCGATGACTTGTCCTGCAACCGGAGCATGCATCAAACCTCAGGACACTGCAAGATTGTAATCAGACAATTATTCTACAGTGGAACCTTGAATTATGAGCATAATCCGTTTCAGGAGAATGCTTGTAACCCAAAGCACTCGCATATCAAAGCGAGTTTCCCCATAGAAGTCAATGGAAACGAAGATAATTCGTTCTGCATTGATTTCTATTGCATGCAATACCGCATGTGGCCAGAGGTGGGGGGCGCCGGAGAGACTCAGAAATACTCAGAGACAGCTCGGCTGAACTCGGAAACCCTCGGAAAGGCTCAGAAAGAATCGGGAAGTGAGTATTTCCGAGTGTTTCCAAGTATTTCCGAACCGTTCCAGTTTCACCGGCGCCCCCGCACCTCTGGCCAAATGGGTTACTTTACACCGCAGAGGCTTTGGATCCTGCTCGTTTTGCGAGACAACACTCGCAAACCGAGTCAGGATTAAAAAAAAAAAAAAAAAGTTGCTCGTCTTTCAAAACGCTCGTTAACCGCGTGACTCGTAAACCAAGGTTCCACTGTATATGCCAGTGGTCTCCAAACTGAGGTTGGATGTGGTCCTTTGCTTGCCTTTATCTAGCCACTATTCCACCAACTGACACCAATGATGGGACATCGTTCCTTCCACTGACACCATCGATGGCATTAGTTTTCCCATTTATACCAACCATGGGGTCTTATTTCCCACCATTAAAGGCAATGGGGCATTGTTAATGCCGGGGCATTTTCTACTCCCACTGGCTACCCCCCAAAAGCCTGAAGGAAACTGGCCCTTTGCTTAGAAAGTTTGGAGACCCCTGCTATATATACCATCCTGTCTTCCAGCAATACCATTACCAAATCTACTCTTGTTAGGTATCTGTTGTAAGTAAATTAAGTATTAAAGAGTCAAGAGAGAACATTTTCACACTGCTGTCTATTTTATTCTCATCACCACACTGAAGGCTTTGTCCAGTTTGATGACCACTTCTTAACCAATTACGAGCAGTCACCTATTTTATTGCATTGGGGTTAGAGAATATTTCATGCCCAGGCATGTGTTAGTGGTCTAAATCCTCAGAATGAAGGCACAAGTGATGCTGATAGGCTTGAGCTGCCTGCCCACGTACATGCAGGAGCAGTGTAAACAATGCAAGTAGAGTCCACTACAGAGGAAGGAGTTGTATTTTGCCAACTAGGCCTAATTCACAAAAGCATTGCATGTGGACAGGAGGTGTGTTCTAGAGCAGGGGTCTCCAAACTTTCTACACAAAGGGCCAGTTTACTGTCTTTCGAACTTTAGGGGGGGCCAGACTGTGGCTAGTGGTAGTAGAAAATTACATGGTCTCAGTGGGAATAAACAGTTCCCCATCTTTGGTATTAGGGGGAAGAATAGTTCCCCATAGTGCCCATCATTGGTGCCAGTTGAAGGAATAGAATGACAGGAACTATGGCCCCCTGTTGCTGACAGTGGGGGGGGGGGGGAATGATGCCCCAGGGGCCAGATAAATGCAATCAAAGGGCCACATTCGGCCCCCGGGGCGCAGTTTGGAGACCACTGTTCTAGAGCAGGGGTGTCAAACTCAATTTCATCGTGCATTATGATTGCCCTCAAAAGGGCCGGTTGTATCTGTAAAATTAGATGTCCAGCGCATCCCCTCCCCTTACATTGGATGTCAAGAGCCACCCCACCATCAGAAGTTGAGTCCCCCACTCTCCCTTACATCACAGTGCACCTCCTTTCCTTATGCTGCTGCTGGAAAGAAGATGGATCCATTGCTTGTAAGCAGAAAGTACAGGGTCTGGAGGAGGACCAGATGAGGGCTGGGGCTCTCCTGCAGCTGCAGGAGAGGTGCAAGGGCCACATGAAATGGCCTGGAGGGCCTTGTGTTTGACACCTGTGTTCTAGAGGCAGTTGTCCACCAGGACTGTAAGGGAACAAGGCAGACAGGTACTCTTGCGGACTCCTACCCCATGTAAAAAAAATAAAAAAGTTAAATAATAAAATAATTTAGCAGAAAAAAAAAAATACCCATCTTACACCGGCTTCTCAATGAAGTCACACTACTTCCTGTCTAATGGAAGCAGCTCTGGTGTAAGGTGAATATTTTTTTACGCATTTATGCATTTTTTTTTCATGGGGGAGGGGTCTAAAACAGGGGTCTCCATACTATCGTCGAGGGCAAAAATCCTCCGTCATCACAACTTTGGCTTTAATACATTGAAAATCTATTGGACACCACCTCTTCACTCAGCACACAGGACTGGACAAAGAAAAAAAATGTAGATGGGAACATGACTACTTCTTAAGACCCCATTGGCTTGCACACTCCATGACAACATAGATCATACTGACGTTGCTTGTGGCAACCTCCCAACTGATGTTCATATCTGAGCTCATGCTGCATACATACGTATATAAGTATGAAGGAAATCAGTTTTTATAAATTTCATTAATATGGTAAAAATGACAAATAAAATAATTTAAAGCAGTTTTTTTGGGTATCAATGGCGTGGAGCAGGTTCTGGATTTCTACCAACAGATCTTAGACAAACATTACCATTATTGCAGCACTGACCTCAACTACTGAACACAGAGCCTTGACCTCAACCCTACTGAACACAGAGCCCTGACCTCAACCCTACTGAACACAGAGCCCTGACCTCAACCCTACTGAACACAGAGCCCTGACCTCAACCCTACTGAACACAGAGCCCTGACCTCAACCCTACTGAACACAGAGCCCTGACCTCAACCCTACTAAACACAGAGCCCTGACCTCAACCCTACTGAACACAGAGCCCTGACCTCAACCCAACTAAACACAGAGCCCTGACCTCAACCCTACTGAACACAGAGCCCTGACCTCAATCCTACTAAACACAGAGCCCTGACCTCAACCCTACTGAACACAGAGCCCTGACCTCAACCCTACTGAACACAGAGTCCTGACCTCAACCCTACTGAACACAGAGCCCTGACCTCAACCCTACTGAACACAGAGCCCTGACCTCAACCCTACTGAACACAGAGCCCTGACCTCAACCCTACTGAACACAGAGAGCTGACCTCAACCCTACCGAGCACAGAGCCCTGACCTCAACCCTACTGAACACAGAGCCCTGACCTCAACCCTACTGAACACAGAGTCCTGACCTCAACCCTACTGAACACAGAGTCCTGACCTCAACCCTACTGAACACAGAGCCCTGACCTCAACCCTACTGAACACAGAGCCCTGACCTCAACCCTACTGAACACAGAGCCCTGACCTCAACCCTACTGAACACAGAGCCCTGACCTCACCCCTACTAAACACAGAGCCCTGACCTCACCCCTTCTGAACACAGAGCCCTGACCTCAACCCTACCGAACACAGAGCCCTGACCTCAACCCTACTGAACACAGAGTCCTGACCTCAACCCTACTGAACACAGAGCCCTGACCTCAACCCTACTGAACACAGAGTCCTGACCTCAACCCTACTGAACACAGAGCCCTGACCTCAACCCTACTGAATGCAAAGCCTTGACCTCAACCCTACTGAACACAGAGCCCTGACCTCAACCCTAATGAACACAGAGCCCTGACCTCAACCCTACTGAACACAGAGCCCTGACCTCATCCCTACTGAACACAGAGCCCTGAACTCACCCCTTCTGAACACAGAACCCTGACCTCAACCCTACCGAACACAGAGCCCTGACCTCAACCCTACTGAACACAGAGTCCTGACCTCAACGCTACTGAACACAGAGCCCTGACCTCAACCCTACTGAACACAGAGCCCTGACCTCAACCCTAATGAACACAGAGCCCTGACCTCAACCCTACTGAACACAGAGCCCTGACCTCATCCCTACTGAACACAGAGCCCTGAACTCACCCCTTCTGAACACAGAACCCTGACCTCAACCCTACTGAACACAGAGCCCTGACCTCATCCCTACTGAACACAGAGCCCTGAACTCACCCCTTCTGAACACAGAACCCTGACCTCAACCCTACCGAACACAGAGCCCTGACCTCAACCCTACTGAACACAGAGTCCTGACCTCAACGCTACTGAACACAGAGCCCTGACCTCAACCCTACTGAACACAGAGTCCTGACCTCAACCCTACTGAACACAGAGCCCTGACCTCAACCCTACTGAACACAGAGTCCTGACCTTAACCCTACCGAACACAGAGCCCTGACCTCACCCCTTTTTAACACAGAGCCCTGACCTCAACCCTACCGAACACAGAGCCCTGACCTCAACCCTACCAAACACAGAGCCCTGACCTCATCCTTACTGAACATAGAGTCCTGACCTCAACCCTACCGAACACAGAGCCCTGACCTCAACCCTACTGAACACAGAGCTCTGACCTCAACCCTACCGAACACAGAGTCCTAACCTCAACCCTACTGAACACAGAGCCCTGACCTCAACCCTACTGAATACAGAGACCATCGCTTAACCCTACTGAATACCCAAGTGTCCAATATCAGTACCTGACCTCACAAATGCTCGGAAAGCTTTTCAGAAGAGTTGTGGCTGTTAAAGCTGCAAAAAAAAGAGCAGGGCCATTGGAATGTCCATAAGGTTCAATTGCTGTAGATGTGATAAACAGGAATACACAAACTCTTGCCATTATACTGCACATGAAGGCACCAGCTGCTCCTGCGGTCTGTTCAGTGCCTTTATCACTCTGGCAATTTTTTTTTAACCAGAAGTTCCAAGTAACACTAACAATCATTCATGCATGCATAAAGGGGTGCAGACACTGAAGCTTTTCTCACTACAACACCATGACTGCTCAGGCAATGATAATGAAGGCTGACCTTTTCATTTAGCACATGATGAAACAAACAAATAGATTTTTTAGAACCGAGAAAAGTAAAAAGCCTCAACAATTTTTGCTAAAACCTTTACAATTAGCCGGCTGTGTTTTTTTATTCCAACAAAACTGGAGTTACCCTTACTTACAATTTTGGTTCAGGACCAGAGCAATTTGTACCATACGAAAGCTATGATATTGGAAGGTCCGGGAGTATAGGATGTAGCTTACACCCATCATGATGTTATCTGTCTTCTGGTGTCCTTAACTAAGGACCATTACACCTGCTTCTCAAAAGAGACCCTGTCACTTTTCTTACTCAGGACCAACATTTAGAGCTCACCCCAGACCACCTTAAACCTATCTTCACAGCACTGCCCCGTAGGGTGACCACGTGTCCCGGATTGACCGGGACAGTCCCGCATTTTGCAGGTCTGTCCCAGGTCCCGGGCACCGTCATTCCAGGACAATACAGTGTCCCGGAATTAAGCTGACACAGCCACCCCCCTCCCCATTATCTGTTTCCCCCAAAAAAGGCCACCACATCGCCGCTTTACTCACTGACAGCACTTGTCCTGGCCGGGAATGTCTGGAGAGGCACAATCCCCGCCCCCTGCTTGTGATTGGAGAAATCATAAATCCCACCTCTTGTGTCTAATCACAGCAGGGCAGTGTAAAGCCAGCGTTGGAACAAGGTTAAACAGGTCTCGGCCAGTCAGGAGAAGTGAGTAAAGTGGCGATGCCACTTTTGGGGGCGTGATCAGTTCTTCTGGGTAGAGCGCGCATCCGCTGCCCTAGCTGTGCCGTGATTAATTACAACACAAGCTGATTTTTGGGAAGGGGGTCCCTGAATGGCCGTTTGGAAATGTGGTCACCCTACTCCCCCGATGCTCCTTCCTCCATTGCATCCTTTGCAAAATACCTGGTGTTAGCAGTCTGACCTATTACACTTGGAGCTCTGTTCATCTGGCACTTTCCCAAATCACGTGACTTCCTGTCTGTCCCATAATCTCTGGCTTCCAGCCCATAATATGCATATGTGTCCACTGTAGATGGTCTTCTACATGCTCATTCCAGCCCAAAATACACATGCCGGCCCACTATAATACAATTATTTGGCTTCCTATGTCCTTGTGCCCAGCCCATAAATTGTATGGTCTCCCACTGTAATGCAATCGGATGGCCTCCTGTATCCTTGCACCCATAATGCACATGTCTGCCTAATATAATAGGACTTCAGCAAGTCCCTCCTGTCAAACCTTCATAGTCTCAGCTCAGATCATGCCAGGAGTGTGGACATCAGAGGGGTTCCAGGGAGACCCTGCATGCAAGTTTGGCCACTCTATAAGCAGAAATACCAGGGCCATAGATTTTGCTGCAAAAACAGGCTGTAGAGACAAAGGAGACAGTGACGGTAAACTTACGAGGTACTTTGTTTTAACATTTTAGGTCTCCTTCCAAGGTTGTTATACCTAATCAGCAAGCCAGTTTACATAAACAGATTTATAAATGACATTTTCAGACATCTATGAAATAACTACAGGCATTTTGTAACCAATATGACGTTTGCCACAATATTACTATTGTAGAGACAAATGTTCCTGCGTACCGTTCTTCTCCCAATCAGGGTGCAAGATGCCGCTGTTCTGAGTCTGAAATGGCACTCGGCTAGAGAAATGTTAACGCATTTTTAAATATTTGAAGTCCCATCTAAGTAGAGGACATTTACTTCTGCTAAGACGAACACTCATGGTTAATTTTATTAGGTACACCTATACAGCGCCCATAGAGGGCGGTTGTACTTGGCAAGGATGTTGCGATATCTAAATGACGCTCAATCATTGGTACCAATGTGTACCAGTACCACCAGTCTAAATTGCGGACACAGGACAGGACACCTCCATGGATTCATGCTGTATACCCCAAATTCTGACCCTGTCATCTGCCTGTCATGGTAGAACTTTGGACTGGTCAGTCCAAGTAGAGCTTCGCCTGTTATCATTGATCCATTTCAGGTGCCCCTGTGCCTACTATTGGCTTATTTTCCTGCTATGAACTTGTACTTCTATGGGTAGTCCTCTTAGAGGATTAATGTGTTGAGCATTCACATATGGCCAGGGTCATGCGTGCCATGTGGGGTCACGGGCCCCAAAGAAAACTCAGCAGAACTCCAAATAAAACTAACAAGATAAAAATTAAAAACTCAACTGAACTGAATCCAGACATTTCCCCAGCAGTTCCCTTTTCTGCCACTAGAGGCTCCTGGTCTGATGGCCATTATTCTTCATAGCACTTCCTCTGGGCCCATGCCATCCTGGACAAGCCTCCAGCCTATGACTTATAACTGGACAGTGAAAGGAGAAGCAGCACAGTGATGAGTTCATCTCTCTGCTTTCTCCTCCTATCAATATGCTTCTTGTCACCACATGAACTGCTTGACTGCTTCTTCTTCTCACACTGATGATGACGCACTAATTATTACAGAGCTGTATTAATGTATGTCCTTCAGACAAGCCTAGAGTTCAGCTTTAAAGGCGTTCACTCTAACCTTCATCTCAAAAACAATGCTTCTAATGACCAAGAAAAGGGTCCATAAGGATTGGGGCACCGCGGATGTACAGAGAAGGAGGTGCTGTGGACGTAGGAGGAAGGGGTGCAGTGGATGTAAGGGGATTGGGGTGTAGTGGATGTAAGGGGATTGGGATGCAGTGGATGTAGGGGGAAAGGGGTGCAGTGAATGTATGGGCATTGGGGTGTAGTGGATGTAGGGGGATTGGGATGCAGTGGATGTAGGGGGAAAGGGGTGCAGTGAATGTATGGGCATTGGGGTGTAGTGGATGTAGGGGGATTGGGATGCAGTGGATGTAGGGGGAAAGGGGTGCAGTGAATGTATGGGCATTGGGGGGGAAGTGGATGTATGGGGATTGGGATGCAGTGAATGTATGGGCATTGGGGTGTAGTGGATGTAGGCGGATTGGGATGGAGTGGATGTAGGGGGAAAGGGGTGCAGTGAATGTATGGGCATTGGGGTGTAGTGGATGTAGGGGGAAAGGGGTGCAGTGAATGTATGGGCATTGGGGTGTAGTGGATGTAGGGGGTTCAGGGTGCAGTGGATGTATGGGCATTGGGGTGTAGTGGATGTAGGGGGTTCAGGGTGCAGTGAATGTAGGGGCAGGGGTGTTTTGAATGTAGGGGGAAGATTGCTTCCATGGAAATCTTCTAGAGGTTTCCAAGCCGTATATACTCTTTTTTTGCCAAGTGCAATTTTTACCTGCATATAAGGCTGTATAACCAGGCAGTTCTGGGCTTCCTCTTCTTCTAGGGTCTATGGATATAGCTACACACTTGGATGTGGCCTTCTGCACAGTAAACTGGTGCTGTAAACAATGGTTGTTGGTGCAAGTCTAGATTTATTGGCAGCTTAACCCAGTCCAGGTGTTTTCCTCTCTCACTAACAGAACTACTGCCAGCCGGGGGCTTTCCTCACCACTATCTGTAAACTCTGGACACCACAATGCCTGCAATCTCAGAACAATATCTAAGATGTCTCTGACTCCAACAACTATTCTTCAGTCAAGGATACTTAAATTGCACACCTTCCACTTGTTGTAGAACAAAAGAACCTCTTAACCATCTACTAAACCTCTCGGTGTACCCAATAAAGAAGCCAATGAGTTTTATGACCATTCATGGCTTTTTCAGAAGTTTTGAAGGTTGGTGGTCCTTTCCAACTTCATGAATGGTTCACCATAAAGTGCTAATGTTCCCATCTGTCACTTGGACCCCAACTATCTGACCAACAGAACACCGTCTGCCATCTATGAAAAATAAATTGGATAATGAAGAAAGGAGGTCTGTTATAGCACCATGTACATACGAAGGCCGCTAAGTCCTTGTAGAGAGCTTGACAAAACACTGGATGTATGCATGCTTCATGAAGGCTTCTTGAAAAGTTAGTAAACTGTTTTTCTTGGCCTGTGACTCCATGGCTGTAGCTCTGTGGATACACAGGATTCTTGAGGGTAATACATTGTATTATATAAATGCCAACGGGTCTTACTGCCTTCCGAAGATACACTGTAGCTCAGTCGGGGCGCTTTGCGCGGTGGACAGCCAGCCGATGGCCTTCATCCAAAACAAGGCTTCCTCTCTATATACTCTACCTCTGAACATAAATTAACTGGAATGCCAACTGGCTTCCATTGATGCTTTTTTTTCTTAAATAATAGCATATATTTATATATTTATCTTTAAAATATTGATATATATTAATATACAGATTTATAAGTATATCTCACGTGACAGAAACACAAAGAATACGATCCACATAGACATTAGGAAAATCTCGGAATCGCCTGCAGTGCTACATATACCAGGGGCGGACCCATCGGACGCCGCTCAATATTGGGCTGCTGCAGAGAAGTTACACTGAAAATGTATGATAAAGACTCTGTCTGAGAACCCTGGAGGTTAGTGTTACCCTTTCGGCGCCAAGGGAGGGGCCCTGTCGGTGGGCGTGTCCCTCTATTGCACTGCTGTAGTCAGATGTTCCAAAGACACTTTCTTGGAAGCAGGTTTTTTTTTGGCAATTGGTCTTGGTGGCACTTCCCATGATGAGACGGCACGGTTCAGTCTAGGTGTCGGAGGAGACTTGAGGATCACAAAGTCTATTTCCTATAAAGCGGGATTAGCAGCCTTCCTCCACCTTAATGTGTAGAATCTTTGAGAAGCCCGGCCTCTTCTTAAGAGCCTAAAACACAGGAAAATAAAGTCACTACACTTGAACACTGCTACCCATAATTCAAGGCTCAGCATATGGAATCTGTCAGGTTAAAGTGTATGTAAACCCCAACACTGAATTCTGTTAACTGTTCCATTGAGGTACGATTAATATACCATTTAAATAGCAGTTCGTTATCTCTGTTCTATAAATGCAAGGAAATACTTACTGATCCTACCATAAATCTTGTGAGCTGATAATTTACTGCATTACTATTGTTTCTAGCTACCCATGAGAACTACAGAACAAGGTGGGGGGGGGGGGGGTTCCTGCAACTACAGATTGCAGGAAAGAAAATTGCTCGAATCTCCCATCAACACAGTCAGCGCTGATGGGGGGGAAACCCTCCAGCAGGGCTATTATGTTCTCCTGGCGGGGGAAGGGGAGAAAAAAGGGGGCGTGGGGAGCCGTCCCTACCAGGGGAAAACAGTGATTACTGCTAGCGGCTATAGCCATTGGCAAAAATCGCATGCTGGATGGATCAACTTGGGTACAATCAGCCTGCCCACAAATGGAGCAAATCTCGATCAGTCCCTGCTGAACCAGCCTAGAGTTGATCCATCTATGGCCGGCTTAACAACGTTGCTCCTCCGTAATTCCAGCACAGTGAAAGAATGTCGTCTCTCTAGGACAGAAAGTGTGTTACTGGAAGGACCACCCAGGTGAAAAGCACGAAAAAAGAAAACTGATGTAGCCTTCACATCTGGATGGAACTGGTCGACTGCAATATAATAGGGTTATGGAAGTCACTATAAAATCCTTTTTTTGGAATCCCTCAAGGGACACAGAAGTCATATACTGTCGGGGTGCCCAAAAGCAGTGAGGAATGGACCACAGCAACACTGATAGTGGGCCCAATGGAAAACAGCACTCGGGACTGCCTGCAACTCTAGAGCTGCCAGAAGGACCAACTCCAGAATCTGACACCAAATAAGGCAGAATCCCCTTCCCAATAGGAGAAACTGCCAAAAGGACCATAGAGAGGACACAGAGAATCAACCTGATGCTCAAAACCAAAATGATACAGAAGAATAATGCCACATAGGGGAAGCACTCAACCATGGATCAAGCCAAGCTGATTAACAACAATCCACCAAAATTGGTAGAATGAACACCAAATTCCCGGGTAGGGAAGCAGTACAATCAACATGAAAGTAAACCAACACTCCTGCGCTTGGAAGAAATGTGCAGTGTGTCTCCACTGGTTCAGCCTCCACACTGGCTGTGCTGCCCCTCACAACAGTTCAGGGAAACCCAAGTGGGACTCTATAAAGAAAAGGAACAGGGGACGCACCAGCCTAGCGCATTACCTCTGCAACAATTTATTAAAAAATTTATAAATTATACTCACAAACAAATGCATAGGTCAAGCAAAATACAGTCCACCAAGTGCTCCACCCAGCATGGTCGCGGTTCGAGGGGACACCCTTAGAAATGCATCAGCTCTTTTGGACTCTTCATTCCACAATTGGCACTTGCCAGCAGACCATGCTGTGTAGAGCATTTGGTGGACTGTATTTTGTTTGACAGCTGCATTTGTTTGTGAGTATAATTTATACATTTTTAAATAATAAATTGTTGTAACGGTAATGCGCTAGGCTGGTGCGCCCTCTGATCCTTTTCTTTAAAGGGAAGCAGTACAACCTACAACCTTATGCATATAAAGTGATATTAAAGGCATTTTTTTCTTTAAATGGGGGTTGCATTTGTTTTCTTTATTCACGTTTTTTCCCCCTTTATTTTCACGTGGCGATCCTGCTAGTAAAACATTTCCTGACCCTGGGTGACTACGGTCATGTCTTCACTATATCTATGGAGGAAGCCATGGTTACCAGGCTGGACTACAAACATGGTCTGCCTTTGTTTTACTCCCTTATACAAGGGATATAAGTAGCTTACAGAAGGATTAAAAAATGTTTTTCTTACAGTTCACCTAGCAGGAAATGACAAAGGCATTCCTCCCAACCATCCCGGATTTGCCGGGACCATCCTGGGATTTCAGGTAAATCCCGAAGTCCAGGGAAACTGGGCTCAATCCAGCAGCGGAGCGTAGTGTCGGAACAAGTTGCGGTACTTGACTCTGCCTGTCAGTGTGCGCCCTCAGTGCCCAACCAGCACAGTTCCCCAAACCGGCCGCCAGGTCGCCTGCTTGCTCTGCAGAATGGAAGAGGAGCCAGTGTCAGTAAAGACGTCTGCATAGTACAGCTACCGTTTCCAGACATACACATGTGCGCAGGTGCCAACAAGGAACGAGCAGAGCAGTTACGGGCACATATGCGAACGCGCATGCGCGAACACGCTCCTGTCACCAGGACTGGCGCCAAACTGCCTATTTAAACGGAGCTTCAGTGCTGACTTCTGATCCTGATCTGGCTTGCTCCTGACTTTCCTTGTCTGCTACCTGCTCCGACCCCTGGCTTTATCCCAGACCCTGTCTCTGCCTGCTGCTCCTGTTATCCTGCATCTGTTGCCAAACCCTGCCTATGACCCGACAACGCTTCTGCCTGCCAGTTACCGACCCGGCTCACCTGACTTTGCTTCTAGTTCCTCCAGCCTGCTACAGCTCCTTCAAGTCCCGCTCAGCACCTCCGTGTTCCTTCTTTCTGTTTGTGCATCCACAGTCTGTCATCAGCCAAGTCTGCCAGCCTGTCTGCTGTCTCACCTGCCTACTACCAGCCAAGTCTGGCTCTCTGCTTGTGGGTTCCTGGCTACTATCTGCACAGACGTCTGGACTGATCCTAGGCACTATTACCCCGCCGTGCTCCAGTGGCTGCTATCTCACCATCAGTGGTCCTCGAGCTGGAGCTGTACGAGAGGCCTTCCTCTACAGGTCAGGCTCATTAACCAGGTACGTGACAGGGAGGCTAGATCTGCTCCACCTCCTCCCCATCTCCCCCTGTGTCTGCCCACCAACCCTGGCGTGCAGCCAATCATGTGGCTGTGAAGGTGATGTGTGGGTGGAAATTTTGAAGCAGTGCACACAATGTAACTGCCTGAGACTAACCAGCCTTGGGTGAGAGAAAGTCTATGACTGAACGCATCACCTCTCTCTTCCTTCCTCCCATGTACCATAGCAATCATTCTTGCCTTCCATGTGTCTTAGTGATCCTTCCTTCCTGCCTTCCATGTGCCTTAGTGATCCTTCCTGTCTTCCATGTGCCCTAGTGATACTTCCTGCCTTTCATGTGCCTAAATGATCCTTCCTGCCCTCCATGTGCCTTAGTGATCCTTACTGCCTTCCATATGCCTAAGTGACCCTTCCTGCCTTCCATGTGCCATAGTGATCCTTCTTGCCTTCCATATGCTATAATGATCCCTCCTACCTTCCATGTACTATAGTGATCCTTCCTTCCTGCCTTCCATGTGACATAGTGATCCTTCCTGCCTTCCATGTGCCATAGTGATCCTTCCTGCCTTCCATGTGCCATAGTGATCCTTCCTGCCATTGATGTGCCATAGTGATCCTTGCTGCTTTCCATATACCATAGTGATCCTTCCTGCCTTCCATATACCATAGTGATCCTTCCTGCCTTCCATATACTATAGTGATCCTTTCTGCCTTCCATGTATCAAAGTGATCCTTCCTACTTTCCAAATGTAATATTCCCCATGCACACATTCCTGAAAATGGCTGTAGTAATGATAGGTGCTGTAATGACCATCGGCTGGAAACCATAGGCAATCCAAAAGGTAGAATTGTCATCAGCACCCCAATGATTCCTCAGAAGCATCCAAAGCTTTATTCCTGCCTTCCAAGTACCATTGTGATCCCTCCTGCCTTTCTTCCATATACCATAGTGATCCTTCCTTCCATATAACAGTGATCCTTCCCTCTCTTCAATCACTCTCCCTAAGGGTTGGTTCAAACTGGAGACTCTAGCTTGTTGCACAGCAATCAAACCATATTTTATAGATACAAGGAAGCCCAGGTATTGTTTAACCATGGCCCTTAAGCCCCTCCCACTATCGTGTTCAGCCACACCCACCTTTTGCTGCCGCGCGCATAGCACGCCGCAGGTCACTATCTCTCTGAAATATCCCTCATTCTCAAGTTCAAAATTTGAGAGGTATGGACAAAAACACTGCATGAACAGGTATTTTTTCAGTAGTTGCTAAAAATGTTTTATAGAATGCAAAAAAATAAAAAAATGCAGCCACCACAACTAAGGACTAGTCAGCTGCAATATATTACATTTTTGTACTTGGGTTCAGTTATCCTTTAACCCTTACTAATAAAACAGCCTTTCTCAACTTTTTTACCCCCAGAGACCTCAGGAAATCTCTACTAAGTACAATTCATCAGGGGTTAATGGGGAAAATGCCCCTTACATTGGTGGTCAGTAGTAGGAATACAATCCCTACAGTAATGGTCAGAATGCCACCCTTACAGACAGCTAAAAAGATAGGTGTCTCATTCTGCTGGTATTGCCAAATAGCATGGGCTCCAGAACTATACAGACACCATCAAGTGGGAGGACAATCAGCCACAGCTCATATTGTCCTCTATAGGAACCCTAGTTGAGAATGGCTGCCATAAACCATGGTCATGTATTGTTGGCTGGTGTCTACCTACGAAGCCTAATTACATTCTTTGGAATTTATTTTCTTACAGCTGTGCATTTTTCTTGCATCTATCGATCTAAACCACTTTTTACTCATCTAAAGCCATGGTCACATGATGCTCCAGTCCAAATTTTTCTCTCCTCTTCTGTTTATCGGAGACAAGGTTATCTTTAGGTGTTCATGTCACTGTCTGCATAATGTGCACACTTTCTATTGGCTGTCCAGTGACAGGGTCCTCTGAGGATCTAGAAGAGGAGCCTACAGCATTGACATCAGCGTATAGGGACACCAGGAAACCGTGCCGGTGAGGGACCCGGATGGTGGACTTGGGGGAGTACAGGATGGGTTAGAAGGGGATTGTTGGGGTTTAATATTTGCCTCAATATGGACTTTATCGAGATGGACATGTGAAAGAGCTTTTCTCAGGATGGCCTAACTGTTTTCCTACAATCTGTCTACATTTCCCCAGATTTTCTTCACTGCCACGCTGCAAATTTTCATTTAGAACTTTTATAAATTGCAGGACAAGTAAGCAGTGGAAATTCGGTAAAGTGCTGCAAACTGAGAAGCAATTATTTCCAACATACATACAGGTGATACTCGAAAAATTAGAATGGAGGATAGAGAGGAAGGAGCAGCTTGGGACAACAAGGGATAGTCGGGAGATAGCCAAAATGTCAGGAAAACAAGCAGATAAGGATAGGCAAGAACACGCCAAAGGTCGGGATATGAAGCAGACAAGGATGGTCAAGAACAAGCCAAGATCAGTAACCAGAATCAGACGTACAGCACAAGGCAAGACACACACGCAGGAAGCCAAACACACAATATTGATCAGAAAGCTGTGGCTTACAGCGCACAGGCTAATATAGTGTTCCCAGTCAGAGGCTGGGGTGGAGCCATGCTTGAGGGGAGATTACTTAGGCAGCCAAGTGAAGGACGGCTGGTCTCCTAAGCCAAACACACGCAGAGGTAAGCAGGCAGACATGAACATTACTGCAGACCCATGACACTTATTTGCTGGCCCTGCATAGTGCATCTGCGGGTTCCCCCCGCAGGCCGGGTAGACTTGTTTAAAGCCCCTTCTGGTTTCCACCTTCGGATACCAGTCTGGCATAGGCACTGGAAGATAGCCAGTGAGTGATTTTGTTTTTAAAATTCCTTCTGATAAATATATGAAAACCGGAAGTGTCCTGAGGAAGCGGCGACGAACGCGTTCCCAAGACATAAAGCTTTGTATAAAAATTATCATTTTTTTTTAAATTACTGAATAGGATGTTTTTTTAATTCTGAATATGTAATAAAAATGTTAATTTTTTTAAAAATATTCAGTAGTTTGTATTAGAAATGCTCCGAAATGTTGGCAGCCGAAACATATTGGCAAAAAATGGTGTTGTCATGAATATGCAGTAGTGTTTGTCTGTCAGCTTACCTTCCTTCCCATGTGTTCATCTTAGAGGCCTGAGCCCTTTCACCTGGCTTCCTTTATAATCTCCTCCCAGCCAGACTCCACCCCAGGCCCTATCACAGAACACTATATTAACCTGTGCACTGCAAGCCTGCTTTGCTGATCAACGTGTTTGTTAGGCATTGTGTGTTTGGGTTCCTGCCTGCCGTGTGCTACGTCTGTCTCTCTGTTACGTTATTGGCTTGTCCCCGACTATCCCTGTCTGCTTGTGACCCTTGACCTTCGGCTCGTTCTTTCGTTATCCTTGTCTGCTTGTGGCCCCTGACCTTCAGCTTGTATTCGGTTCTCTCTTATCTTGTGCTGCTGCTTCCCCTCTTTTCCCCTTATCCTACGGGGCGTGAGCTAGGAAACTCCAGGGGCCGCGACCTGGTCCCAGCCTGCAGCTAACATCCTCACCACTAGAGGCCCTGGAGAAGACCAGCTGGGTCTTAGACTCCGCGCCCTGGGGAATCTTGGCTCTAGCTTCCGTTTGGATCCCGGTTGTGCTCCTCTGGTCCCGCTTTCCACAACCACCCAGTTTCCTATCCGCAGAAGCCAGCCATAGGGTTCACTACCTCGCGGTGCACTCCTGTCCCCCTACGGTGTGCATCTGTCACCTGGCCACAGGTGACCCTGACAGGTGTATTTTGCAGATAAAGGAAAAGGTGCTGATAATGGCGCAGAAAATGCATGTGATTTTGCAGCGATATTACTGTGCTTATGGTGTGTTTTTCATAGGTCATGTAACTCGAAAACCACATCAAAAACGTAACACAGGTGCGTTATTCATGTGTTCTTGCTGCGTTTTCAATGTATTTCAACGGAGATGTGAGGTTTTTTTTTTTTAACGGATCAAAAATGCAGCAAGCAAGATTTTTAACACCACAACGGAAGCGCAACAGAGCAGTGTGAGGACATACATAGAATTTAAAGGGATGCATTTTTTCTTGCACTAAAGGTGCCGATAATGCTCGATAATGAATTCATATTAATAAAAAATTATGATATTAATTAAAAAGTCGAATATAATACAAATATATATAAAAAATATATATTTTTTTTTAAACTGTAATTTTCAGTTTTTGCCAAGTACATGCTGAATTTTCAGTTTCGGTGTTCGCCAAGTGCATGCTGAATTTTCAGTTTCGGTGTTCGCCAAGTGCATGCTGAATTTTCAGTTTCGGTGTTCGCCAAGTGCATGCTGAATTTTCAGTTTCGGTTTTCGCCAAGTGCATGCTGAATTTTCAGTTTCGGCACCAAAATTTCCATTCGGTGCACCTCTATTATTGAGGTCACTATCAAAAGCATAAAGTCCCATTTTTCATGAGATATGGAGACGCAATTATTTCCCCACTCTTCATAGAAAGGACACATAAGACTCAATTCACAAAGCTAACACATACGGGTTTAATTATCTCTATTTTCAAGATAATGAGCTATTTTGTGTTGCGCCTATTGGAATGTAATATTACAGTTACATGGCTATAAATTGTGTGCTTTTGGCTAATGTTAAAGCATTGTGAAACAAGACTATCGGCTTCACATAAAGAAAGAGGTCACAGATAAATTAAGTAGCTACCTGCAACTTATTGACCATCTCCTCAAACAGTTTTCGGGCTTCAGGACTGCTCGGATCCTTAAAATAATCTGCGATGCCCACCTGTACCACAATGGATTTCAGGTTGCGACAGACACCTGGAGATATACAGAGTGAGATGCAGAGGTCAGTCACTGATTAAGAGATGCCTATTAAAAGACTTACCAACTTTATAAGACCTTTCACTGGCCAAATTCACCCTCATGATCTCCAATGCGTCTCTATTTTCCACGGTTTTTCCATCCTCTGCATTTCCTCATCCTTCAATGGATAATCCCAGAATAACTTTCATCGCTTTTACAATGCCAGTATTAAATTTGCCAGCTCCAACCACTTTAGAACCATTCCTGTTTTTTTAAATGGGGAATCAGTGAGTTTAAAAAATGGTTCACTGCTTACCGTAATTCTATACAAGAACCCACCACTTTATTGTCACAAGCATAGTCTGCTTCTTTATTGCAAATACAACTACATTAAAATCTTTCTTTGTACAGTGCTTTCAAAAAGTATTCGTACCCCTTGAAATTTCCCACATTTTGTCATGTTGCAACCAAAAATGTAAATGTATTTTATTGAGATTTTATGCGATAGACCAACACAAAGTGGCACATAATTGTGAAGTGGAAGAAAAATTATAATTGGTTTTCAATTTTTTTTTACAAATAAATACATGAAAAGTGTGGGGTACATTTGTATGGCGCCCCCCCCCCCCCCCGGAGTCAATACTTTGTAGAACCTCCTTTCACTGCAATTACAGCTGCAAGTCTTTTTGGGGATGTCTCTACCAGCTTTGCACATCTAGAGAGGGACATTTTTGCCCATTCTTCTTTGCAAAATAGCTCAAGCTCTGTCAGATTGGATGGAGAGCGTCTGTGAACAGCAATTTCCCCCCTCATCTTCCAGGACAGCTACTTGAGAGATGATTGGCTCCGCCCTCTACAGGAAACACAAATCAGACATAATTTAAAAGGCCCCTCCCTTTCCGCTGACCCTCAGTTGTTTTGTGTTTCCAGACCCTCCAGGAGCACACTGTAATGTTTGTTATTTTTCTTAGGTCTGGTAACTGTGGTTGGTGGACCCCCCCCCCCTTCTGTGGTGATATCCAGGACTGGTTGTGGCCATGTCTGGGGTGTTTTTTCTATATTTTTAGACCAGAAGGGCCCCCTGTGTAATTTGGGTTACTTGCCTCCCTGGTGGTTCAAGTGCGGCAACTCCCTTCCATGTCCAGCGTCTAGCTGTGTGGAGAGACTTCTTCCTCGTGTTTCCCTGCATTGGGTGTACCAAAAATGCCCTGGAAGACTTCCGGTGACGCGGCGAGATGGCGCTGAAACCCGAAGTCACATGACACACTTCCGGGAAGCTGTTTCTTTCGATTTCAGCGTGGTACAATGCGGAGGGGTCGCTGCTTTGGGAACAGTCTGCCAGACGCAGGGCAGGCTAGTTTAGCGGTACAGCGGCAGTCTGAGGAGTCTCTCCAGCTGGTCTTCGTTCTCCTCTATGGAACTTGAGGACAGGACTGAGTATGGAGCACGAGTTGAGCAGCGGTAGCATCCGGGTCCAATACAGCCCCCAAGGTAAGCCCTGGTCTGTGGACAAAGAGCTACTACAGCAGGGGGATCTGTACAAACCTTTTTTGGTTTTGTTTTTTCTGTTTTTTGCTAGGTTGACAAACCTGTAAAGGGAAAAATGTGCTAGCCAGGCTTTCTGATAGTTGTAAAAAACTATTTTGTGAGGTCAAAGGCAGATTCTGGGTCTACTGCTTCTTTTTAAGGAGTTGATGACTTCTACGAAGGAGGTAGTGGCCTCTGTTCTGTCTTTTAACGACAGAGTAGCCGGACTAGGACCATCCATGTCTAAACCTGTGTCGCAGAAGCCTTCAGCATCAGCTAAGCCTCTACCTCCTTTAGTATCAAGGAAGAAGGTGAGAGTCCAGTGTCTTCACCTGATGAGGTGTCTGCATCAGAGGATGAGGTTACTGGTAGCTCAACTAGGTATCTTTTCCAGTTGTAGATATTGACAAACTACTTAAGTCAATATATACTTCTGAACAAATCGAGATGCCTCAGCAAGCCCAATCCATTCAGGATATAATGTACAGGGGTCTATAGGGACAGAAGTCTAGATCTTTTCCTGTGCATCACTCACTCAAGGACATCATTCTTTCTGAGTGGGAAGAACCTGAAAAAAGGTTTTTACAGTCTAGAGGACATACAAAAAGTTTCCCCTTTCAGTCCGATTTTGAGGAAATTTTCTTCAAAATTGGATGCTCCTATGTCACAAGTGTCCAAAAAAATCAGATAAGGCTGATTCATTATTACGTAGGGCCTGAGATGCTGCTACTTTTTGTGGCAGCTCGGTGGCTTACAGCTTAGCACTTTTGCTGAGCAGCCCTGAGGTTCTGGGTTCAGATCCCAAACATTCCACCTTGCTTTAGGGCCTGCTGTAGCATCCACTTGTGTGGCTAGGAAGTTAGATGTGTGGGTTTATCGTCTGGATGACCTTCTTTCCTCCCACACCCCCATAGAGGAGGTCAGGGATTCTCTTCCTCTTATTGCCAAGTCAGTCGCTTTTTTGGCTGATGCGGCAGCAGATTCTATAGAATCTGTAGCCAGAAGTTCAGCACTATTTGATTCTGCTAGACGAGCCATCTGGCTGAAATCTTGGGAAGGTGATCCACCTCCGGAAATAAACTCTGCGGCATACCCTTTGAGGGCAAGCCCTTATTCAGTTCTTCCGTAGAGGAAGTCCTAGCTCGTTCCTCCGAGAAGAATACGTGGTTTCCATCTCCTCAAAGGAATAAGCCCGAGAATAAGAGGCCTTTTCGTGGCTTCCAAAGTTATTTTTAAGATCAATAGGCAACAGCCAAAGAAAAAGGGGTCTTTTAGCAAACACTCTTTGCTCCTTCAGCCCCTACCAAAAAACCCCAGTGACGCCAGAGCAGGGGTAGGAGGGGGATTGTCCCATTTTTTCAAGGATTGGGCAGAGATTTCCAACAATCCCTTTATCCTCCAGATGATAGAAAGAGGTTACAGGTTGGAATTTAAAAAAAAACCTCCCCAGAGATTTTTTCTTACCCATCTGCCGAGGGTCCAGGAGAGTCGGCAGGGCATGGTGAATCTGAATACTAGGTGGGAAACAGAAGGTGTTATTTCTCCCGTCCCGGAAGATCAAAATTTCCAGGGATTTTATTCTCACGTCTTTCTGGTTAGGAAGGCTTCAGGCGGGTTTCAGATGGTCATCAATTTAAGCGTCCTGAACAAATTCATAGTCTACAGACGTTTCTGGATGGAAAACATTTATTCTGTAAGGAATTTGTTGTTACCAGGGGTGTTCATGGTAACCCTGGATCTTCAGGATGCTTATCTTCATGTACCAATCTGCCGGAGTCAAAAGTTCCTCAGATTTGCAGTTCTCATGGAAAACAGTCCAAGTCTTTGGCAGTTTAAAGTCTTTCCTTTTGGTCTCTCGGCAGCTCCCAGGATTTTCACGAAATTTTTCACGAAAATCATGGCCGAAGTCATGGCCTATTCTCGGATACATAAGATGTCGCTTCTCCCATATTTAGACAATTTTCTGGTCTTTTACCCGAGACAAAGGGACCCTTGCAGGATCTACAGTTGATTTTACGGCCCTTTCAGAGATTTGGTTCACTAATAGACACTGTTGCCCAAAAGATTTCTCTTCCGGAAGAGAAGGTTTTAAAGATTCTTCTGTGCGTGCAGAGCTTCAAGTTGCTCCCGCAGGCCTCCCTTAGACCGATCATGCAGTTATTGGGTTTGATGACTGAGGCCATCCTAGGGGTGTCTTGGGCCCGATTGCACTCCAGGCCCCTTCAGGCATTTCTTCTGCGCCATTGAGGTTGCATAAAAAGCTCTTTGGAGCAGCTCGGTCAGCTTCCAAGAGAGGATTTTCTCAATCTGTCCTGGTAGGAGCAGCGGGTACATCTGCAGGGATGGAAGGACTGGGCGCAACATGCCCCAATAAAAATTAACACAGATGCTAGTCTGTGGGGCTGGAGTGCTCACTCAGAAGACTGGCAGGCCCAGGGAGCCTGGTTGCTGGAGGAAGCACCCCGCTCCTCGTATTTCAGAGAACTGTTAGCATTGGGGGAGGCTATAATAGCGCTGGAGGAGAGGGTCATTTCAAAAGACCTACTGATTTTTTCGGACAATGCCACGTCCGTGGCATACCTTAACAAGCAAGGGGGCACTCGCTCAGGTACTCTTCTATTGCTAACCCAGCAGATTCTGTCCTGGGCAGAAGTCAATGTCTCTTCACTCAGGCCGGTGCTCATCAATGGGACAGAGAATGTCCTGCCGGACTATCTAAGCAGGGTGTACATCAGTTCCAGCAGTTGGGGACTAAATCAAGGCACGTTCCAGGAGATCGTGCTGAAGTAAGGTCTTCCCACAGCGTATCTTTTTGCTTCCAGTCTCAACAGAAAACTGCCGGCTTTCTTCTCACTAGAAAGAGAGACGAAGTCCTTAGGGACAGATGTACTTTCCTTCCCGTGGGATTTCACTCTGGCCTACGCCTTCCCTCCATTTCCCCTCTTACCGCTAGTAGTTCGGAAGATTATTCAGGACCAAGCTGAAGTTATCCTGATTGCTCCTTGGTAGCCCAGGAGGAGTTGGTTCTCCTCGCTGAAAGCGCTCTCAATAGATCCTCCCTGCCCCCTGCGGGAACAAAGGGATCTTCTCCGTCAGGGGCCGGTGCTTCATCCTAACCCTCAGACCTTCCATTTAACGGCCTGGAGACTGAGCGGTGCATCCTACAGCTTAAAGGGTGTTTAGAGAGGGTTATTCAGGCTTTCCTGGACAGCCGTAAGTTAGTGTAGCACACGGACCTTTTCCCTGTCTTTGGCTCGCTTGCAGGTCAAGGCACACCGCGCTATATGCCCGTATCCTCCCTCTAAGAGGTCGAGCAGTGTTAACAGATCTTTGAGTCCTGCAGCTGGGTTCTCCATCAGTTGGTTCTTGTCTCCTAGTTTGTAGGGACAAGTCTCTATTTTTCCCCAGGAAGGCCAATGTCCACACCACTTTAAACTCAACGTTGAGTTTATTTTATAAGCGAAGTTCAACAGACAGGAAAGGTGGATGAGAGAAGGGACAGCAAGGTTTGGGAGATAGGTCCAGGCACAAAGTGATATTGTAGTCGCCACTCGATCCCGAGTGGGTTTAGCTCACCCGGATAGTTCCCTGTAAGAGCTGATCCTAGCAGCCGGAGTGATGCTCGAACATTTACGTGAGTTTCCTAGAGATACGATCGGTAAATCCTCTGCCACAGAATCTTTAAGTCCCAAACTTCTCAGCACTTGCAACGCAAGGACAGGTGCCGGCGACAGCACGTTACAAGGCCTTTGGCGGATCTTTGAATCCCTCTAGAAGGTTACCAGGCCTCTCTTTCACCGTGAACTCTCACCGGTCCATCAGAAAGGTCCTCCCCCGGCCTCCTCTTCTTAGAGTAGGTCACCCTCCCCCAGGCACCCTGGGATTCTTCTTTTGGAGATAGGCCCCAGCTAAAGGTGCTGGGCCCAATAGTGAAGTTGCAGCCCCAGGCTAAAGGTGCCTGAGACTAATACACGTGCGCACCCCTGGCCTGGAGGGCCGGGTGGAGCGAAACACTCACCCTTAGGTGCTCCAGACTCCAGTCTGGACTCTCGACTCCGACCTCGACTCCCCAAAAGATGGCGTCTGCCCCTTATGTATCCTCTCCCAGCATGCACAGCAGGTTAACCATGCCCACTGCACCGCTGCCGAGAGAGGACACCCTAAGGCATAGCAATGCCACCCACGATTCAACCCTGACCCGAGATGACAGTGCCACCTACAGGCCACAGGGAACTGTACATCAGGTGGCATTACATAGGCAGAAGCGAGTACTAACAATCAAAGTGGTCTGAGCCTGGATACTGGCTCAAACCAAACCCCTAAATTTAAGTACATAGCACCCCTGAAAAGTAAAGGGGCGCTACATTAGTCTCGAGGAGGATCTATAGGAGAGTTTGGAAAACTTTTTGTTTCCTGGCAGAAAAAGACAGGTATAGTATTATTTTTCTACTCCCTGTATATTGGATTTTTTACAGGGGGGAGTGGGAAAAGGGACTTTCTGTCAGCACCCTTATGCCGCATACACATAGTAAAAAAAAAGTCTGATGGGAGTTTTTCATCGGAAATTCCGATCCGTGTGTATGCCCCATCGGAAATTTTTCTGTCGGAATTTCCGACAGAGTTAGATAGAGAGCAGGTTCTCTATTTTTCCGTCGGAAAAAAATCTGATCGGAATTTCCGATCGTGGGTACAAATTCCGACGCGCTAAATTCCGACGCATGCTCGGAAACAAATCAACGCATGCTCTGAAGCATAGAACTTCATTTTCTCGGCTCGTCGTAGTCTTTTACGCCACCGTGTTCTTGGCAGTCAAAAGTTCACCAAACTTTTGTGTGACCGTGTGTATGCAAGACAAGCTTGAGCGGAATTTCGTCAGAAAAAGCATCCGATTTTTTTCAGATGGAAAAAACGGTCGTGTGTACGCGGCATTAGGGTTCAGGTTGCTGCCCTATCTTTGTTTACAGAAAAAAGACTAGCTGAGAACCCCTTGATCAGGAGGTTCCTTTCAGCCAGCTCTAGACGTACACCCAGGACTGTTAAACAGATTCCTCCCTGGGATCTGTCATTAGTGTTAAATGCTCTGACTAGGTCTCCTTTTGAGCCTTTGCACTAGGCTTCTCTAAATAGATTTCCTTTCTTTTGGCTGGTACGTCAAGGAGAAGGATTTCTGATCTAGAGCCTCTTTCCCTTCCTGAGGTTTTTAGAGGACAGGGTAGTGATTAGACCCGATCCTTTGTATTTACCCAAAGTTTCTCCTAGCTTTCACAGGTCCCAGGAGGTACTTCTTCCTAGTTTTTTGTTTCTCTCCCAAGAATGCGGAAGAGGAGAGATTTCGTTTTTTAAACGTGAAAAGTTGTCTTCTACTTTATCTAGAAAGGTCTAGTGAGTTTAGGAGTTCCTCCCAGCTCTTAGGCCCCTTTCACACTGGGGCGGGAGGTGCGTCGGCGGTAAAGCGCCACTATTTTTAGCCCCCGCTAGTGGCCGAAAAAGGGTTAAAAACCACCGCAAAGCGCCTCTGCAGAGGCGTATAGCGGCGGTAAAGCCGCGGTGTCCCATTGCTTTCAATGGGCAGGAGCGGTAAACACACCGTTCCTTCACCGCTCCAAAAATGCGGCTATCAGGACTTTTTTTCACGTCCTGCTAGCGCACCGCTCCAGTGTGAAAAGCCCTCGGGCTTTCACACTGGAGAAACAGCAGCCGCTGTTTCAGGTCAGTTTGCAGGTGCTATTTTTATCGCAACAGTGCCTGCAAACCGCCCCAGTGTAAAAGGGGTCTGATGCCGCGTACACACGACCGTTTTTAATGTCATTGAAAACAACGTTTTTCTCGACGTGATTCTTCTCAAGCCTGCCTTGCCTACACACTATCGTGGAAAAAAATGCTTGAGTAAAGCGCGGTGACGTACAACTCGTACGACGGCACTATAAAGGGGAAGTTCCATTCGGATGGCGCCACGCTTTGGGCTGCTTTTGCTGATTTCGTGTTACCGCGTGTTAGTAAAAGTTTGGTGAGAGCCGATTTGCGCTTTTCAGTCTTCGTGCTCTTCAGTCCGTTACAGCGTGACGAATGTGATATCTCCATTACGAACGATAGTTTTACCAGAACGAGCGCTCCCGTCTCATAACTTGCTTCTGAACATGCGTGTTTTTTTCACGTCGTTAAAGCCCACACACGGCCGTTTTTCATGACAAGAAAAACGACGACGTGAAAAACGACGAGAAAAATTAGAGCATGTTCCAAATTTTTAATGGCCATTTTTCATGTCGTGAAAAATGCTCTGGAGCCCACACACCATCGTTTTTAATGACCAAATGAAAAAATTGGATTTTTCTCTTCATGAAAAACGGTCGTGTGTACGCGGCATCAGTGTTGTTCAGTGGTCCCAAGAAGGTGACCCAAGTGTCTGGGAGTTCCATTGTCAGATGGATTAGGGAAGCCATTTCTGAAGCGTACAGAGAGTCAGGTCGCACCCCTCTAAACCATTCCATTGTAGCTCTGGCTGTATGTTTAGGGTCGTTGTCCTGCTGGAAGGTGAACCTCCGCCCCAGGTCCAAGTCTATTGCAGACTCTAACAGGTTTTCTTCTAAGATTGCCCTGTATTTGGCTCCATCTATCTTCCCATCAACTATGACCAGCTTTCCTGTCTCTGCTGAAGAAAAGCATCCCCACACCATGATGATGCCACCACCATGTTTCACAGTTGGGCATGGTGTGTTCAGGGTGATGTGCAGTGTTAGTTTTTCGGGACATATAGCGTTTTGCTTTCAGGCCAAACAGTTAAATTTTGGTTTCATCTGACCAGAGCACCTTCTTCCACATGTTTGCTGTGTCCCCCACATGGCTTCTCACAAACTGCAAATGGGACTTCTTATGGTTTTCTTTCAACAATGGCTTTCTTCTTGTCACTCTTCCATAAAGGGCAGATTTGTGGAGTGCACGACTAATAGTTGTCCTGTGGACAGATTCTCCCACCTGAGCTGTAGATCTCTGCAGCTCCTCCAGAGTTACCATGGGCCTCTTGGCTTCTCCTCTGATGAATGTTCTCCTTGCCCGGCCTGTCAGTTTAGATGGACGGCCATGTCTTGGTAGGTTTGCAGTTGTGCCATACTCTTTCCATTTTCGGATGATGGATTGAACAGAGTTCCGTGAGATGTTCAAAGCTTGGGATATTGTTTTTATAACCTAACCCTGCTTTAAAGTGGAGTTCCACCCTGAAAAAAAAAATTACACAAAAATGCAGCAAAAAAATTATCCGCGGTGGGTCTTCTTCCGCTTCCTCTTCTAGTGAATGGGGCACGCTGCCTTCTGGGAACTGTGTGTAATCCCAGAGAGCAGCCGTCCATTCACAAATCGGCGCGAGACTCGCACATGCACAGTAGGAAACGTAAGGCTTCACTGCCTGTTTCCCTTAGTGAGGATGGCGCAGCGGGACCTGCAGTGATCGAGGGATCGGCATCGGGGGGGGCCATCATCGCGGCCGAGTAGGACAGGTAAGTGTCCTTATTAAAAGTCAGCAGCTACAGTGTTAAAATCACGGGTGGAATCCCGCTTTAAACATCTTCACAAAGTTATTCCTGACCTGTCTGGTGTGTTCCTTGGCCTTTATGATGCTGTTTGTTCACTAAGGTTCTCTAACAAACCTCTGAGGGCTTCACAGAACAGCTGTATTTATAGTGAGATTAAATGACAAACAAGTGGACTCTATTTACTAATTAGGTGACTTCTGAAGGCAATTGGTTCTACTAGATTTTAGTTGGGGGTATCAGAGTAAAGGGGGCTGAATACAAATGCACGCCACACTTTTCACAGATTTATTTGTAAAAATAAATGAAAACCATTTATCATTTTCCTTCCACTTCACAATTGTGTGCCACTTTATGTTGTTTTCTCACATAAAATCCTAATAAAATACATTTACATTTTTGGTTGTAACATGGCAAAATGTGGAAAATTTTAAGGGGTATGAATAATTTTTCAAGGCACTGTATATGCCAGCATATAGGGATCAGTTACTGCCATGTAGTTTTATTTGGCACCCAATTGCAGACAGTCTATCCAAGCTCTGCTACTACCGCATTTCACTTTGTTGCGTTTGATATAAATATATGTCTGTTTTATGATTTTTATTCTCAGACTTTACTTTACATGGGAGAATCTGTTTGTTTCAGTAGTTTATCTTAGAAACAGAAATCAGGTTACTATTGAATGTTTGAGTGGACGTCTCAAACAGATGCCTTGGTAACAAGTACACAAGCTGTCCTCAAACAATGGGAACTTATAGTAGATACCATTGTTGTATGTTGGGCTATGTATCTGAAATCAACTAGTCAAGTTAATCAATGGATACCATAGCTTGACATGTATGATACAACAGTGCCATCTAGAGGTTGAATTGGAGAATGCTTCTCCCATTGAAACACAAATTGCGAAACGGGCCACACCCATGTGGGAATGCTAAAAACTTTCAAATAAAAAGCCAACAACAGAGAATCAAAGGTGGACTCTATTATGACTTAACACCAAGGAAGGTCTGTACAGCCAGAAGATGCTATAACTTAAGATGATCTCCAGCAACTGCTTATAGATTAGGCCTGGGATCCTTGTTGCCTACAGAGATTGTGAACGTACTGTAACCTGAGTTAAGTAACTTTTAATAGTATTTCCACTGTTTATAGACCATAGTGTCTGCTTATTTTCTAGGAAGTAGGTAGCATTTTGTTTGTTGTATGTACTGTATATCTATCTACCAGTCTTGTATCGTTTTTCCTATAATTGTAGCAGTTTGTATGTACAGCATTTTTGTGTAGTAAAAGCACATTAATACACTGAAGAGGTCTAAGCTTACTTGCTTTATTGCAACGTAAACTTACTATACACCAAAGCAAAACATTCACTCATTAGGCGCTTATACCTTGTTGTGTCAGAGGAGATGCTTGGGTGGAGTGGCACCAATCCGGTGCAAGATAAATCTACCAGCCGGTAGCTGATCCTGGAGGGCGACTCTTTTCTTTTGGCCTCTTTCACATGGGGCGGATCCGTGAAGATCCGCCCCGTGAAGCTCCGCTTGCTCAGCGGGGATCGCTCCGTTGATCCCCGCTGAGCCGACGGATGACTGGGCGGTCCCCGCACACTGTGCAGGGACCGCCCTGTCAGAGCGCCGCTCTCCCCTATGGGGAATCGGATGACGACGGACCGTAGAGTCCGTTGTCATCCGATCCCCTCCGCAGACGGAAGGAAAAATAGGATTTTCCTCCGTCACACTTTTTCGGAGCGGATGTCAGCGGACATGTCACCGCTAACATCCGTGCTTCCATAGGGGTGCATGGAGGATCCGTTTCAGGTCCGCCTAAAAAACTGACAGGCGGACCTGAACGGACCTCCGTGTGAAAGAGCCCTTTTTGTTTTCCTCAAGTTACTTGGGCAGCCAGGACAAGCTGTGATGGCAGCCAGTACCTGGGACTGAGTAGCTGGAGGAAAGAAGTTACCTGATGAAACAGAAGAGTGCTACAGGACTCATTGTCAGGAATCAGGAGCAGAGATGGCCAGATCTGTGTGGCTACAGACCAAACCATATATATATATTAACTCATTAACGCCGACAGTACGCAGATATGCGGCCTCACTGGACTGGACTTTTTCCCAGTGGGGCCGCATTCCTGTGTATCTGTCTTTGTACTGGGAGCGTGCCGCACAGTGTGCTCCCAGCACTCAGACTGGAGTCTCATCAAGAGCCCTGGGTCCCGTACTAACGATCAGGACCCGGAAATCCCAGCTTCAGGTCACCTGATCGCTGTGATTTCCTCTGATTGGGGACCACAGTGATCAGTCACTGTGAAGCCCGGCCCGTGTTTCTCTCTCTGTGAATGGAGAGGAAAGATACATTGTATCTTTCTCTCTCTTTCTCTCTCTCTCCTTGCAGAGAGAAAAAAAAGCGTGTGTAAAAAAATAAATAATAATATTATATAAAAAAAAATTAAGACAAAATACATAGATCAATGTTTGATCTAGGTTAGTGCCAGGGTTAGTGTTTGGGCCTAGTAAGGATCAAAGGTCATGGTCAGTATATTTTGAACAGGATTTATAAAAAAAAAACATTTTTTAAATTAGTATCAGGCGGGATAAAAAAAAAGAAAAAAAAAAAGAAAAATGCGTACTAGTGTTTCTGGGCTGTACTACGAGTACAAACAACAACTAACATACACATGTGTGGTATCACTGCCATCGTTGGGAGCAGAAGAATTTATTTTGGGTTGTTGTTTGGGGGTAGGTTATGGCGGTAACAATAAATATACAGCTAAATTTAAAATATATATATTTTTTTTTTTACTATTTTGGGACAGTTTTCCTTGGATAATAAAATAAAATCAGGAGATATCCATTACCATTTACCACCAAATGAAAGTCCAATTTGTCATGAAAAAAAATTAGATGTAATCCACCTAGATGCCCAAAGTAGTTGTGATCATATGTACAGTTTTACTAACACATGTCAAAGTTGCAAAATTGTGCTTAGGCATTCGGATTTGTTTTACCTTTATGGGGGAAGGCGGTTCAAGTGAATTTATTAATAGAAAAACACCATCAAACAGCTAACAAAGATATAAGTGAACAATAACCAAATTAAAAAATACCCAATCACCTAACAATAATACAATATATACAAGATGAGAAAGACAGGCCACAGGGCATACTGGAGATGTAAATAAGGTGGGAACCAGGGCAGGGATCAGGAACAAGGGGAGCAGATATAAGGCAGCAGGGTGCAGGGTACAGGATACAGGGCAAGATCAGGAGCAGGATAAATGGCAAGCAGCATCTGACTTAGCACAGCAAAGCAAAACACTGGCATAAATTGTACTAGCAGAGGAGAGACTAAATACCCTCCCAGCAACCAGCATCAGGAGGAGACTGATTACTAAAAACTGATGGCTGCTGAGAGACACCTGCTGGTGGACACTGGAACTACAACTTTCCGCTTTAGGAAGCATCATGCCACCAGCAGGTGACCCTGGTCCTGACACTCTTTTTATATAAACATTCCCTGTAGAAGCACAGGATGGTCTGCTGTGACATGTTCCATACTTAGAGCTCATGCACATAGGAGCTTTTTGTCATACAACGTAAATTGCAGGTATATTTCTGTGCCTGGGATACACAGCTGCTGGGTTCAGCTACCCATAGTAACGAATGGCTGAATGTGGCTGTAGACAGGTTTGAACGGCTACTTCCGTAAACCTGTGCAAGCGTACTGCTTTACGCATGCGCGTGTTTACACAAGTAGGGACATAAACCCTGCCACAATTATGTACAGCCATTCATTACTATGAATGTATAGGTATACATCCCTGGTGTATTTCCACAGTTTACTTTGTATGCCCAAAAGCACCCAAGTACATGAGCCCTTACTGGTAAACGGGAGAGGAGAGCACCATTTCAAACCCTCCAGCCCATAACCGTGTCTGTACCCCCTACTTCCCAAACCACCTCAATCAGCCTCCTGTCACCATCCCAACCTACCCCCCCTTCCCTTGCCTGTTCTGGAATGGACACAGGTCTGCTAGTACTTACTGTTAAAATGTAGAAGAGCTTTTGGCGTGACCGGCGTGGATGTTAAAACCAACATCTCCAGTCCCTTCAGGCCCTCCCTGCAGACCTCCGCAGCCACCTCTTGGTTGATCTCCGTCACGTGATCCAGCTCGAGCACCTGCAGGCGCATGCAGTTCCGGGCTGTGGGATCACATGATTAAAAGTAATGTACTTTGTACAAACTGTATAGCACTGGAAATAAATTGCATTGAATGGATGATCAGCAGGTCTAAACCAGCCTATTCTGCCTTAGTTGTCACCTCTTACGTGGTCACTTTTAATATGCAAATACATGAAACTGGGTGAAGTAACAGACTTTCCTGGCTTCCAGATTCCGATAAGCCCCCCCCCCGTCCGCAGACCCCCCACAACCACAGCCCAGGGTTGTGGGGAAGAGCCCCCCCACTTGCCCCAAAGCCCATCCCCATGTTGAGGGCATGCGACCTGGTATGGTTCCAGGCGGGGGGGGGGTGCTCGCTCGTCCCCCCCTTTTTATAACCTGCCAGGCTGCATGCTTGGATAAGGGTCTGGTATGGATTTTGGGGGACACACCACGCCATTTAAAAAAAAAATTGGCATGGGGGGATTCGCCTCAAAATCCATAACAGATCCGAACATGCAGACCTGTCCCTCAGTGTTGTGCTGATGCCAAAACACTACAGCCTGGGGTCGGTCTTCTGGGTCAGAACAGATCACATGCCACTCTCAAGTTCACTCTGTCAAGAAATTACTTACAGGATTGCCATATAAAAATGGCATTTACCCAGGAGTCATTTCTTCTCTATACAAGATTATGAATATGTTTTATTGTCGGGATTTTCCAAATTTATGTTAAAATGCCCATAAATAAAAGAGAAAATACAATATCAGTTTTTTCATTACCAATATCACAGAATGAAAGGTTTCTCACCCAGTGAGGACAGCCCTTGCACTCCGCAGCCAGCTCCCCCGACGCCCAGCGCCCTCAGGTGAGGCCAGCATCGTCCTATCATCTGTAGGCACCGGTTACTAAAACGCGTAGGTTGTTGGCTGTATGCAGAGGGAACGGGAGAAGAGGAAACAAAGATATTATCAATGATGGTTGAATTTGTTTTCCTTTTAGAGGCCATTTTTTCCTGGTGATCTAGCCATTAGTCTTAGGGTGTCTCCACTCTGGATGAAGGCACCATTGTCAGTCTGGAGGGGGGGGGGGTGTAATATGTACTAGCAGATTTAGATTTTCCCCTTCTATGTCACCCCACACCCCCTGTATTCCCTCCATACACCCGCTTTATCCCCCCCATACACCCCTTGTATTCCAATATACTCTTTGTATCTGTATATCTCCCCATACATGTCTTTAATCTCCCATACATCCCCTGTATCCACCATACACCCCCTGTATCCACCATACACCCCCTGTATCCACCATACATCCCCTGTATCCACCATACACCCCCTGTATCCACCATACACCCCCTGTATCCACCATACACCCCCTGTATCCACCATACACTCCCTGTATCCACCATACACCCCCTGTATCCACCATACACTCCCTGTATCCACCATACACCCCCTGTATCCACCATACATCCCCTGTATCCACCATACACCCCCTGTATCCACCATACACCCCCTGTATCCACCATACACTCCCTGTATCCACCATACACCCCCTGTATCCACCATACACTCCCTGTATCCACCATACATCTCCTGTATCCACCATACACCTTCTGTATCCACCATACATCCCCAGTATCCACCATACACCCCCTGTATCCACCATACACCCCCTGTATCCACCATACACCCCCTGTACCCACCATACATCCCCTGTACCCACCATACATCCCCTGTATCCACCATACACCCCCTGTATCCACCCATGCGCCCCTATATCCACCCATGCACCCCCTGAATCCCTCTCATACAATCCTCTGTATCTCCCTTGTACACTCATTGTATCCCCTATACATCGACTGTATACACCCCCTGTGGCCCTCTAATACACCCCCTATATCCACTCATACACACCATCATATCCCTCATTTACCCCCTGTACACCCATTGTATCCCCCAATACAGCCCCTGTATCCCTCTATACATCTATTGTATCCCCAATACACCCCCTGTTTCCCTCTATACATCTATTGTATCCCCAATACACCCCCTGTATCCCTCTATACATCTATTGTATCCCCAATACACCCCCTGTATCCCTCTATACATCTATTGTATCCCCCAATACATCCCCTGTATCCCCTGTGACAGAGCATCCCAGAGAGAGCCTGGGAAAGTCCTATTCGGGGTTTATACATCTCCCAGGCTCCTCTCATATACATTCAGGGATCTCTGAGCCAGGGTCCAGTTCAGGTGTTGGTTCTCTCCCACAGGTTAATTAAAAGCTCACCTGAGCAGACAGCCTTTGCTCAGCCTGGGAAACACAGACAACGTTGGTTTGTGAGAGCAAGAAGGTTGGTAAAACTTGTTACTCTGTGAATGTGGAAGCTGACAAGCGTTAGGCTTGTTCAGCCTGGTAGTGAGGGCCTGTACATACTGTGTAGTTAGAGCCGAGACACGGCTAGGCTTTTGTTTAGCTATTTTTTCTTCTGTTTGTTTTCAGCACACTGTACAGCACCTGTCATTAGACTTTGTATATAGCACTAATAAACAACACTGTTTTCACTGATCCAATGGACTTGGTATCTGTGCCTGCTCATCCCAGGGAGTTTTTGTACCCGCTACCTGCCCCCCAGGTTACATATGGTGGAGGCTGCGACCAGCTGTAGTAAGTTACTACTTAAAAGGCCAGTACCTAAAGTGACAACATGGAGGACCTCCTCAAACAAATGGTGTTGGCAAATGCCGCGTTGCAGCAAGCAAATGCTGCACAACAGCAAACTAACGCTACACAACAGCAAACTAACGCTGAATTGCGGCAAGCAAACGCTGCACAACAGCAAGCCAACGCTATCGCACAGGAGCAAACCAAGGTGCTGTTCCAACAGATTGGTGCTGTACAGGAGCAATCGCAGAGGCTGTTTGAACAGCTTGCCACTGCTGCAAAAGCGGATAGGAAAACCCTTACTGAGGTTTTGGAGACGCTAGCACAGGGGTCACCTGCGATAATGAAGGATATTGGAGACAAGCCCTCAACCATCCATGTGGGTCGCTTTCTTTCAAAGATGACGGCAGATGATGATCCAGAGGCTTTCCTACTAACATTTGAACGGACCGCTGAGAGGGAAGGTTGGCCCCAAACCCAGTGGGCAGGACTGATCGCCCCCTTACTTTCTGGAGAAGCGCAGAAGGCCTACTATGATCTGGAGTCAGCAGAAGCGGGAGATTATGAGAAGGTCAAGCGGGAAATCCTGGCACGACTTGGCGTTACCTTGGCTGTTCGAGCTCAGCGGGTCCACAGCTGGTTCTTCCAAGAAAAGAGGCCCCCAAGATCGCAGATGTTTGATCTGATCCACCTGGTGCGGAAATGGCTACAGCCGGAGTCCCTGTCTGCGCCACAAATAGTGGAGCGTGTGGTCATGGACCAATTCCTGAGGTCACTGCCAATTCCCCTGCAGAAGTGGGTGAGTCAAGGAGACCCCAAGTCAGCAGACAACCTGGTGGAGCTCGTTGAGAGGTACTTTGCTGCAGAGAACCTGGTCACCACCCCTACAGCCGCACGGACTTTCCATCCAAAACCACGGTCTCCCCAGGCAACCGGTAAGACTGTTCCAGGGGAAGTGGGTGGTAAGCATGGCAAGGAAATAGGGGGGAGGAATTTTGGTGCCAGGACTGAAGTTTGGCGGCCCAAGCAAGGGAAGCCACTGCCTGTCAGCAAACCAGATTGGGGAAACATCAGGTGTTTTCGTTGCCAAGAACTGGGACATGTTGCAGCAAACTGTCCATTAACAGATGAACCAATGCAGTGTGATCTATCTTTTAGAAGGCAGTATGTTTTCTGCCGTTTCATGCGCTGCAGTGCCAAATGTGGGAAAACATATGTGTCAAGTGACTATTAATAATAAGCCTATTACGGCCTTGCTGGACTCACGAAGTCTAGTTACTTTGGTTACAGCTGAGATGGTTGAAACTGTGAATTTTCATGCAAAAAAAGTTGCTGTGATCTGTGTACATGGGGATACCCGCGAGTATCCAATAGCCACTGTTCAGTTTAAAACTAGCTTAGGTACGGTGACCCATTCGGTCGGACTGGTGCCCCACTTGGTGCACGAGGCTATCATTGGTAGGGACTTCCCTAAGTTTTGGGAACTGTGGGATTGTCCCGACCCAGTCGCAGTACCTAACTCAGTCGCAGAGCCAGAACTCATGGCCATTACTGACCTTGTGAGTTCAGGGGACTCCTCTCAGGGCTCTCCGGGTGATCCTTTCTCAGTTATGGCAGGAGAGCTGGGGGAGCCTGAAGAAGTCCCCACAACCAGTAGAGCTGGACAGCCGTCTGCTGAATCTGAGCCTACGTTAGAGTTTACCGATCTAAATGTGCACAAGGAAAATTTTGGTACGGAACAGAGAAAAGACCCTACCCTTGCCAGGGCCTGGGAAAATGTGGTGGTGGTTGATGGGGTACCTGTCGAACCGGGGGACGGGCCCTGTTTTCCATATTTCTGCAGCAATGAGGATTTACTGTATCGTGTATGTAAAACTAATGATGAAGTGGTTGAACAGTTGGTAGTCCCTAAGCTATACAGACGGGTGGTGTTGGAACTTGCCCATGGGCATTTGCTAGGAGGCCATTTAGGGGTTGAGAAAACCACTGAAAGGGTGTTGCGCAGGTTTTACTGGCCTGGGATATGGAAAAATATCGAGAATTATTGTCAATCCTGTCCTATATGTCAGATGTCAGCCCCCCAACCCCACTTTCGAAGTCCGTTAGTGCCCTTGCCCGTTATTGAAGTGCCCTTTGAAAGGATTGCCATGGACCTGGTGGGTCCACTCCCCAAATCTGCCCGCGGTCATCAACATATCCTCGTGATCATGGATTACGCTACCCGTTACCCCGAGGCCGTTCCCTTACGCACTGCATCTGCTAAAAACATTGCCAAAGAGCTGTTTATGGTGTTCAGTCGGGTTGGCATTCCGAAAGAAGTCCTTACAGACCAAGGTACCCCATTCATGTCACGAATAACTAGGGAGCTCTGCAAGTTATTTAAGGTGACGCAGTTGCGTACCTCAGTGTACCATCCTCAAACGGATGGCTTGGTGGAACGCTTCAATAAGACATTAAAGAGTATGTTAAAAAAGGTTGTTGATAAGGATGGGAAAAACTGGGACTTCCTGATACCTTACTTGATGTTCGCCATCAGGGAAGTTCCCCAGTCCTCTACGGGGTACTCTCCATTTGAGCTGCTTTATGGGAGACACCCTCGGGGACTCTTAGACATAGCCAAGGAAACTTGGGAGGGGGAGCAGACACCTCACAAAAGTGTTATTGAGCATATCGCTCAAATGCAGGATAGGATTGCAGCAATCATGCCGGTAGTAAAAGAACATTTACTGCAGGCCCAAGCAGCCCAACAGAGGATATACAACAGGGGGGCCCAACTTCGTGTTTTCTCACCTGGTGACCGGGTCCTCGTGTTAGTTCCCACTGTTGAGAGCAAATTCCTGGCTAAGTGGCAGGGACCCTTTGAAGTAATTGAAAGAGTTGGGGAGGTCAATTACAAGGTGTATCAACCAGGTAAAAGGAAGCCCGAACAGATTTACCACATAAACCTGTTAAAGCCCTGGAAGGATAGACTGGCATTAACTGCCAGGTCTCTCACGGTAACCCTTAAGGGTACTGAATCCCCTCTGATCCCTGAGGTCACGATTCCAGACACCCTGTCATGTTCCCAGAAACAGGAAGCTAGAGAGTTCCTGATAAGGAATAAAGAGAAATTTTCAAAGTTGCCGGGCACGACTTCAGCAGTTCAGCATGATATTGTTACTGAACCTGGGGTCCGTGTCAAGCTCAAACCATACCGAATTCCCGAAGCTAGAAGAAAGGACATCAGTGAGGAAGTTAAAAGGATGTTGGAGCTAGATGTTATTGAGGAATCCAATAGTGACTGGTCTAGCCCCATTGTATTAGTCCCAAAACCGGATGGCACTTGGAGGTTTTGTAACGACTTCAGGAAGCTTAATGCGGTAACAAAGTTTGACACATACCCAATGCCCAGGGTAGACGAGCTTATAGACCGACTTGGCAAGGCCCGTTATCTGACCACTTTGGACTTGACCAAAGGATATTGGCAAATACCCCTGACTGGTAGGGCCAAAGAAAAGACTGCATTTGTGACCCCGGAGGGGTCGTTTCAGTATAAAAAAATGCCTTTTGGGTTGCAAAATGCCCCTGCAACATTTCAGAGGGCTATGGACAGGACCCTAAGACCTCACCGACAGTATGCTGCAGCCTATCTGGACGACATAGTGGTGCATAGCACTGACTGGGAGTCTCACTTGCCCCGTGTCCAGGCTGTCCTGGATTCCCTTTTCAAAGAAGGGTTTACGGCAAATCCCAAAAAATGTGCCATTGGGCTAGAGGAAGCCAGGTATTTGGGCTACACTATTGGCCGGGGTGTCATAAAGCCCCAGGTGAATAAAATAGAAGCCATCCAGGAGTGGCCACGTCCTGCAAACAAGAAGCAGGTCAGGGCCTTTCTTGGCATTGCGGGGTACTATAGAAGATTCATCCCAAATTTCGCAACTATAGCTGCCCCACTGACAGACCTTACAAAAGGGAAAGCCTCCGTAATGGTGAAATGGTCTCCAGTAGCAGAAGAGTCTTTTCAAGTACTGAAGAAGGCTCTTTGTGCACAGCCAATCCTATACTCCCCCGATTTCTCCAAAAACTTTTTGGTCCAGACGGATGCATCTGATGTGGGTATCGGGGCAGTACTTTCACAGGTACACAATGGGGAAGAACACCCTGTGGTGTACTTAAGCAGAAAGCTCAATGACCATGAAAAGAAGTACGCAGTCATTGAAAAGGAGTGTCTGGCCATAAAGTGGGCCGTGGACGCGCTCAGGTACTACTTGTTGGGGCACCAGTTTGAGTTGATAACTGACCATGCTCCCCTGAAATGGATGGCCCAAAAGAAGGAGACTAATAGGCGGGTGAACCGGTGGTTTTTGGCCCTACAAGACTACGCTTTTACAGTAAAACACAGGCCAGGTGTTGAGATGGGGAATGTAGATGCCCTCTCCCGTGTTCACTCCTGTTGGGCTACAGGTGTTCCAACCCTGGGGTTGAAACAAGGGGGGAGGATGTGTGACAGAGCATCCCAGAGAGAGCCTGGGAAAGTCCTATTCGGGGTTTATACATCTCCCAGGCTCCTCTCATATACATTCAGGGATCTCTGAGCCAGGGTCCAGTTCAGGTGTTGGTTCTCTCCCACAGGTTAATTAAAAGCTCACCTGAGCAGACAGCCTTTGCTCAGCCTGGGAAACACAGACAATGTTGGTTTGTGAGAGCAAGAAGGTTGGTAAAACTTGTTACCCTGTGAATGTGGAAGCTGACAAGCGTTAGGCTTGTCCAGCCTGGTAGTGAGGGCCTGTACATACTGTGTAGTTAGAGCCGAGACACGGCTAGGCTTTTGTTTAGCTATTTTTTCTTCTGTTTGTTTTCAGCACACTGTACAGCACCTGTCATTAGACTTTGTATATAGCACCAATAAACAACACTGTTTTCACTGATCCAATGGACTTGGTATCTGTGCCTGCTCATCCCAGGGAGTTTTTGTACCTACTACCTGTCCCCCAGGTTACACCCCCTATACATCTCTTGTATCCCCTATACACCCCCTGTATCCCTCTATTGTATCCCTCTATACACCCCCTGTATCCCTCTATACATCTATTGTATCCCCAATACACCCCCTGTATCCCTCTATACATCTATTGTATCCCCAATACACCCCCTGTATCCCTCTATACATCTATTGTACCCCCAATAAATCCCCTGTATCCCTCTATACATCTATTTTATCCCCAATACACCCCCTGTATCCCTCTATACATCTATTGTATTCCCCAATACACCCCCTGTATCCCTCTATACATCTATTGTATCCCCCAATACATCCCCTGTATCCCCCTATACATCTATTGTATCCCCTATACACCCCATGTATCCCACAAACCCCTTCTGTAACCCCCTATACATCTATTGTATCCCACAATGTAGCCCCCTCCCCCCCCCCCCCCACTTATCTCACTCAATAACCCCCTATATCCCCACAAAACCCCTGTTTCCCCTCCCACCATACATCTCCCATACAACTTCTATATCCCCCCTATATTCTCCCTAACACCTGTAAACCCCCCCAAAAAAACACACGCATTCAGATAAGGAGTCCTGACTTCACTCCGCCTTTCCTCCTCTCTATACTTTTTTGGAAAGGGTAAGAAAGAAAGGGATTTTTATGGTGCCAAAAACACAAAAATAGATATGTTAAAACATTAATTTCTTTATTGATATTTAACATGCTAAAACCAGTACTAGGTCAGTTTTATTACTGGCCCATTCATAAAAGAATTTGATACATATACCATATACGCATAACAGTAATTTAACACTGTATCAATCACAATGCTCGTTGCTCAACATGTTTCGCTTGTTTGCTTCATCAGGAGCTGTAAATCATGTGCAACTAAAAAAGAATGGAGATAATCAATATACTGGGAAACACACAGGTGTAATAAAAATTACCACTGAATGTATATTCATATATGGAAAGGTATCACAACAGATAAACATCAGAATATATCACATATTTCAACATATCCGATTAAAAAAAGAGTGTTTTTCAACAAATTTAATTGATGAAAGACTGAACACAAAACAGGATTCAGATAATGTAATATTGCTTACCATATGCGTAAATTTATATAAAATCGATTGAACAAAATTGGAGGTCCTGCAATAGACATAAGGAGGAGTGCCAGCAAATACGGCAACCGAGGATCTCAGGGAAGCAGAGCGGGTGCTAAATGGGACTATTGGAATATCAAAGGACAATGTGTACAGTATCTCACAAAAGTAAGTACACCCCTCACATTTTTGTAAATATTTTCTTCTATCTTTTCATGTGACAACACTGAAGAAATGACACTTTGCTACAATGTAAAGTAGTGAGTGTACAGCTTGTATAACAGTGTAAATTTGCTGTCCCCTCAAAATAACTCAACACACAGCCATTAATGTCTAAACCGCTGGCAACAAAAGTGAGTACACCCCTAATGCCCTGTACACACGGTCGGAATTTCCGTCAGAAAAACCTTGGATGGTTTTTCCGATAGAATTCCGCTCAAGCTTGGCTTGCATACACACGGTCACACAAAAGTTCTCTGAACTTCGACCGTCAAGAACTCGGTGACGTACAACACTACGACGAGCCGAAAAAATGAAGTTCAATGCTTCCGAGCATGCGTTGAATTGTTTCCGAGCATGCGTGTTTTTTTGCGCGTCGGAATTGCATTCCGATAGGAACTTTTTCCGTCGGAAAAATAGAGAACCTGCTCTCAATCCTTTGCTGGTGGAAATTCCGACAGCAAAAGTCCGATGGAGCATACACATGGTCGGAATTTCCGACCAAAAGCTCACATCAGACTTTTTCTGTCGGAATTTCCGACCGCGTATACGCGGCATTAGTGAAAATGTCCAAATTGGGCCCAATTAGCCATTTTCCCTCCCCCGGTGTCATGTGACTCGTTTGTATTACAGGGTCTCAGGTGTGAGTGGGGAGCAGGTGTGTTAAATTTGGTGTTATCGCTCTCACTCTCTTATACTGGTCACAGGAAGTTCAACATGGCACCTCATGGCAAAGAACTCTCTGAGGATCTGAAAAAAGAATTGTTGCTCTACATAAAGATGGCCTAGGCTATAAAAAGATTGCCAAGACCCTGAAGCTAAACTGCAGCATGGTGGCCAAGACCATACAGCGGTCTAACAGGACAGGTTCCACTCAGAACAGGCCTCGCCATGGTCGACCAAAGAAGTTGAGTGCATGTGCTCAGCGTCATATCCAGAGGTTTTCTTTGGGAAATAGATGTATGAGTGCTGCCAGCATTGCTGCAGAGGTTGAAGGGGTGGGGGGGAGGGGGGTCAGCCTGTCAGTGCTCAGACCATACGCCGCACACTGCATCAAATTGGTCTGCATGGCTGTCATCCCAGAAAGAAGCCTCTTCTAAAGATGATGCACAAGAAAGCCCGCAAACAGTTTGCTGAAGACAAGCAGACTAAGGACATGGATTACTGGAACCATGTCCTGTGGTCTGATGAGACCAAGATAAACTTATTTCATTCAGATGGTGTCAGGCGTGTGTGGCGGCAACCAGGTGAGGAGGACAAAGACAAGTGTGCCTTGCCTACAGTCAGCATGGTGGTGGGAGTGTCATGGTCTGAGGCTGCATGAGGGCTGCTGGCACTGGGGAGCTACAGACCATTGAGGGAACCATGAATGGCAACATGTACTGTGACATACTGAAGCAGAGCATGATCCCCTCCCTTCAGAGACTGGGCCGCAGGGCAGTATTCCAACATGATAACGACCCCAAACACACCTCCAAGACAACCACTGCCTTGCTAAAGAAGCTGAGGGTAAAGGTGATGGACTGGCCAAGCATGTCTCCAGACCTAAACCCTATTGAGCATCTGTGGGACATCCTCAAACGGAAGGTGGAGGAGTGCAAGGTCTCCAACATCCACCAGCTCTGTGATGTCGTCATGGAGGAGTGGATGAGGACTCCAGTGGCAACCTGTGAAGCTCTGATGACCTCCATGCCCAAGAGGGTTAAGGCAGTGCTGGAACATAATGATGGCCACACAAAATATTCACACTTTGGACATTTTCACTTAGGGGTGTACTCACTTTTGTTGCCAGCAGTTTAGACATTAATGGCTGTGTGTTGAGTTATTTTAAGGGGGCAGCAAATTTACACCGTTATACAAGCTGTACACTCACTACTTTACATTGTAGCAAAGTGTACGGTAATTTCTTCAGTGTTGTCACATGAAAAGATACAATAAAATATTTACAAAAATGTGAGGGGTGTACTTACTTTTGTGAGATACTGTATATATGCATGTGCAGATCAAATACAGAGACAACCACATGTATAAGTACCCAGCTCACAGTGGAATACAAAATCAATTAAATTACCTGAGATTAAATAAAGGAAAAATCTTTCCAGAACAATAGGAGCCCAGCATACAAAAAAGGGATCATTTATATCCAGGCCTCCAAGGATAATCAGCAATTTACAGCCAAAGATAGAAAAGCGCCATTAGATAAAGTCAGCCGAAGTCCAGATCCCATGTGGCTCTGGCATGGCAAAGTAGATGATCACAAATACTGCTTAAAAAGGTTCTTACATCATTTACCATAGTGACTCAAACCGCAATTTTAAATACTGCCTGACTCACCAAATAAATCACTCAGTGCCCATAATCGTGCCATCCAGGCTCCAGATGAGCATTATATGCTTCCCCCAACATTCCGGCGTCTGACGTCACCGGCAAACCTAGGGGCAGGCTTTCTTCCCACCGCCCATGCGCGAGTGTCAAGCATGTGCGTCGAGGCCTCCCGCACCCATCTTGGAACACCCAGCGGTGAAGCCAGACATCCCACAGACGGGAGGGGTCAGCATGGAAACACCCTAGGACAGTCAGGGAGGAGAGTGATGCGGGACAAGTCCCTGCCCACCTATCTGCACACCCCGGCCAGGGCTAGGGGCCAAGTGGAGAATCTCAGACAGGGATGGAGGCACACGCACAACAAAGGCAGTGCGACCATACTGTAAGGGGATACACCCCGCATGCCCATACGAGCCAAACTCCCCCACATGCAGTGAAAACAAGATAGAAAGGCAAATACCCAAAAAGGATAAAGAAGGTTAATGTAGCCATGAGCTGGCTATTATGCCTGCAATTCAGAGCCATTGTGCGGTGTTATTAATGTGGGGTTATCTCCCTCTAGTGTTGGCTGGACTCCATGTGCCATTTCCTTTTTCTTTTGCCAAAACTTAGAGCAAAGCATCGTGGGATGTATAGTTCAGAATGCTGAAGTTTCAATGTCAGCAGGACTGATCTGAACTACGACTACCAGAATGCTGAGAGGACAAAACAGACTGCTGGGAGAGGATATAAAAGGGCTGGCTGGGGCCTACATCGCTCTCTTGTGACACCGGTTTGACTCTGCCAGCAGGAGGTCTGTGTGACAGTGAGCTGCTGTGATTCGCAGCTAGGGTTTGCCACCTTTTCTTTAAGTCAAACCCGAACACTTTAGCGGCACACAGCAATTTTTTTTATTTATTTTTTACAGCATATACTATGCAGTAAATATATTTTGTGATTAAATAACATTTATAATCATAAGAAGTTAATCACAAGAGTCCCCTTTTACATCAGAGTCCACAGAGTTCCCCTTTTAAACCTGAACCTGCAGAGTTCCTCTTTTACATCTGAAACCTTCAGAGTTTCCTTACACTGTAAGGGGGGACTCTGCAGACTGATGTAAGAGAGAACTCTGGGGACTCTGACCTAAGGGATGCTCTGGGAACCCTAAGAACACATTACACTCTTGGCTTAGACAACTGCAGACAGCAACCCTACAGGGAAGCCAGAGACCAGTCTGAATAATGTGTCAGGGTTTCAGGTGGTCTGAAATCCAGACACATGATTCAAAACCCGAACTGTCCGGGTGAATCCCAGACAGGTGGCAACCTTATTCGCAGCCTACACAATGGGGAGCCGTTCATCTATACCCAGAGGGACCTCTGTGGACAGCATCGCTTCTCTCTACAGCGGACCAGAGGTTGTTCCAGGTTGTCCAGAGACGCCTGCACTTCAGATCCGAGTAGGCCGCAGTGTGGCGCGGCGGACGCTATTTCCAAGAGCCAGGATACAGAGAGAGTTCCTGATAGAGTCTTGTTCATCACCTACATTGTAGCGGTATCTGTGTCCAGTGTGGTGAGCGGGCATAGGCCATCTAGTTGCTATAAGACACTGCATACAGACATCATTTACTCATCAGCTCAGCTTGGTGGTACTTGTAGTGCCACGGGTAGTCAGTTCTTATACTATAACGAACACTGTAAACAGACATCTATGCCTTGTTCACATTATTGCTTTTTGGAGTTTTACTGGATACACAACTAGGATCATACAAGCAGTGTTAACTTTGGTAGCAAATTTCAATTTAGTTTTAGTCTTAAGCCTCGTACACACGACCGGTTTTCTCGGCAAGAAACAACAAGAAAACTGTTGGGAGAGCTTACTTGGCGAGAAAACCGTTTGTGTGTATGATATCTCGTCGAGAAAACTGCCGGGAATCTCGACGAGAAAAATAGAGAACCTGTTCTCTATTTTCTCATCAGGATTCTCGTTTTTCTCGTCTGGATTTTCGTCGGCCTGTTTCCCGACGAGAAAAACGCTCGTGTGTATGCTTTTCCGAGTCAAAAAAAACGTGCATGCTCAGAATCAAGTATGAGACGGGAGCCCTCCTTCTGGTAAAGCTAGCGTTCGTAATGGACATAGCACATTAGTCACGCTAAAACGGACTGAAAAGCACGAGGCTGAAAAGCGCCAATCGTCTCTCCCCAAACTTTTACTAACACGCGGTAACACGAGATCAGCAAAAGCTGCCCAAGGGGTGGCGCCATTGGAATCGAACTTCCCCTTTATACTGCTGTCGTACGTGTTGTACGTGACCGCCCTTTACAACGACGAGATTTGGAATTGACAGTGTGTATGCAAGGAAAGCTTGACAAGAATCCCGTCGAGAAAAACAACAATTTTTTTTACGACGAGATTCTCGGCCGTGTGTACTAGGCTTCAGGACTAAAATGGCATTTTAGTTTTAGTCCTATTTTAGTATTCTGCAATTGTTTTAGTTGTATTTAGTCGACTAAATCTCCAGTACATTTTAGTCGACTAAAACTCATTTTAGTCGTCTAAAATCGAATGGGTGTAATTAAATTGTAATGCATTAGTTAACATTTCTCTACAATTTCCAAACACATTATATACTGCTGGAGTGAAAAATTGAATACCGTATATACTCGAGTATAAGCCAACCCGAATATAAGCCGAGGCACTTAATTTTACCACAAAAAAATGGGAAAACTTATTGACTCGAGTATAAGCCTAGGGTGTCCATCTGCATGCCTCACTGTGCCTCACTTTGCCTCACTGTGTCCATGTGCATGCCTCACTGTGTCCATGCCTCACTGTGTCCATGCCTCACTGTGCCCATGACTAGACTGATGTTTAACATGGGAGTCTATGGAAGGGGTGCCTGGTTTGAAAAATTGGTGCCCCCCGGCCGTAGGTCCCCCAGACAACAACCTTTGCACACTTGTATAGGAGAAATGGGGCTACATGTGTGCCAAGTTTCGGGTTTCGGGTCCAGGGGACCTAAGACCGACCAGTACTGGGTCCCAAAATCACCAGAGAAATTACCGTTTAACATGGGAGTCTATGGAAGGAGTGCCCGGCTTTGAAAAATCGGTGCTCCCTGGCCGTAGGTCCCCCGGACAACAAACTTGTAGAGGAAGAGTGGGGCTACATGTGTGCCAAGTTTGGGGTCCAGGGGACCTACGACCAGCTGATACCTCATCCCCAAAATCCGGGAGATCAGGCGCAAAAAGGTGACTCGAGTATAAGCCGAGGGGGGCATTTTCAGCACAAAAAAAGTGATGAAAAACTCGGCTTATACTCGAGTATATACTGTATTTTATAATTTATGGTATTGAGGTATGAACATGCACTACAGACCCGTGTTCATTTTGAAGTCAAATTTCAATTTAGTTTTAGTCTTATGCTGCGTACACATGACCATTTTTCTCGTCGGGAAAAATTTAATTTTTTCTCTTTGACGAGAAAAACGACCGTGTGTGGGCTTTTGGTCATTTTTCCCGACGAGAAAAACGGCATTAATCACGACGAGAAAAATTAGAACATGCTCTAATTTTTCTCGTCATGATTCACTGCATTTTTTTCCGCAGCAGTTTTCCCATAGGGAAACACTGCCGGGGAGCCTACACACGGTTGTTTTTCTCGACCAAGAGAAAAAATGTCGGGAAAAAACGCCCGTGTGTAGGGGAACAAGCCGTTCCTCGTTTTTCCCGTCGATTTTCACGACGGTGTTATCACCGTCGAGAAAATTGATCGTGTGTAGGCGGCATGAGTCTTTTGACTAAAATGGCATTTTAGTTTTATTCCCATTTTAGTCCTCGGACTAAAATATCATTTTGGTTTTAGTCGTATTTTAGTCATCTCAATTGTTTTAGTTTTAGTCGTATTTTAGTCGACTAAAATAGTATTCATTTAGTCGACTAAAATGTTTTAGTCGTTTTAGTCGACAAAATTAACACTGCATACAACGGGAGATTAAAGTAAAATAAGGATACCCTAAAGATCTGCCAAATTTGCTATACCCTATTATCAAGGATTACCTTAACCACTTGACAACTGGGCACTAAACCCCCTTCGTGCCCGGAACAATTTTCAGCTTTCAGTGCTGACACACTTTGAATGACAATTGCGCGGTCATACAACACTGTACCCAAATGATATTTTTATCATTTCTTCCCCACAAATAGAGCTTTCTTTTGGTGGTATTTGATCACCTCTGCGGTTTTTATTTTTTGCGCTATAAACAAAAAAAGACAGAAAATTTTGAAAAAAACCCTCAAATTTTTTACTTTTTGCTATAATAATATCCCAATTTTTTTTTAAAAAACTATTTTTTTTCTCACTTTAGGCCGATACGTATTCTTCTATATTTTTTCGGTAAAAAAAAATGCAATAAGCGTATAGCGATTGGTTTGCGAAAAAGTTATAGCGCCTACAAAATAGGGGATAGAATTATGAAATTTTTATTATTATTATTTTTTTTTTACTAGTAATGGCGGCGATCTGCGATTTTTTTCAGGCCTGCAATATTGCGGCGGACATATCGGACACTTTTGACACTATTTTGGGACCATTCACATTTATACAGCGAACAGTGCTATAAATATGCACTGATTACTGTATAAATGTGACTGGCAGGGAAGGGGTTAACACTAGGGGGCGAGGAAGGGGTTAACTATGTTCCCTATTTGTGATTCTTACTGTGTGGGGGGAGGGGACTGACAGGGGGAGGTGACCGATCTGTGTCCCTATGTACAAGGGACACAGCATCGGTCTCCTCTCTCCCTGACAGGACATGGATCTCTGTGTTTACACACAGAGATCCACGTCCTGCCTCTGTCACAGCCGATCGCAGGTGCCTGGCGGACATCGCGGCCGCCAGGCACGCGCATCGGCATCACGTGACCACGGCGGGCACAGCTGTTCCCCGCCGCGCGCCCTCGGCTGTGCGCAGGGGGGAGAGAAACAGGAGGACGTCCATAGACGTCCACTCAGCACTTGAGAGCCGCGCTGCAGACGTCTTTTGTCTATAGCGCGGGTCTCAAGTGGTTAATCACATTACATCAAAGCTAGCTAAAGACATCTGGATTTCAAGGAATAACCCTTCCACCTTTCTTTTTATTTTATCCTTTCTTCATCTGCTCTGGTTTCTTTGGACTCTTCAACACTTGCCGTCTGCCTCACGCACATATACGTCGGCAGAATGGCACAGGCAGGCAAAGCAACGTACAGGTACGTTGCTTTGAATCTGCCGCCTAGAGGGCACACGCGCCCGCCGCAAGATCCATGACCATGCCCGCGGGACCCGTGGACTTGATGGTGTCCCGCGATCGTGTCACGGAGCGGCAGAACGAGGAGATGCCTGTGTAAACAAGGCATTTCCCTGTTCTGTCTTGTGACAGGACAGTGATCTACTGCTCCCTGTGATCGGGAGCGGTGATCAATGTCGTGTCACTGGTGGCCCAGCCCCCACACAGTTAGAGTCGCTCCGTAGGACACACTTAACCCCTTCCTCACCCCCTAGTGGTTAACCCCTTCCCTGCTAGTGTAATTTTTACAGTAATCAGTGCATTTTTAAAGCACTGATCGCTGTATAAATAACAATGATCCCAAAATAGTGTCAAAAGTGTCCGATGTGTCCGCCGCAATATCACAGTCACGATAAAAATTGCTGATCGCCGCCATTACTAGTAAAAAAAAAAAAGAATAATAAAAATGCCATAAAACTATCCCTTATTTCAGGCATGTACAAAGTCCGGCCCGCGTTCCGGACGGCCCGCCTGGTAATTTCGACATATATATCTTTTGTGGCCCCGAAAAGATAGAAATGCTGGCTGCCTTGGAGGAGACGGGACGAGTGCCGTACAGGATACAAGAATATTTCCTGTTTACACCGCCTCCTGTGTAAAAGGAAGTCCCGTCTCCTGCGCTGCCATTGGACGACTGTTCTGTCCATCATAGGAGGCGGAACTTTCAATTAAAGAGGCAGCCGAGAAAACAGGAGTTTCTCCTGTATGTCTGTTGGCTCTCGTCCCGCCCCCTCCCTGTTTACTCAAGGCTGCAGATGGACATGAATCAGGCTGCACTGACGGCAATGTGGGTGCTGCATTAATGGCAATACGGTGGGTGCTGCATTCACGGCACTTGTGAGGCTGCAGATGGGCACTAATTAGGCTGCATTGATGGGCACTGACCCTTATTTTGCTTTACATTTCTTTATTTAAAATGTAAAATTTCTTCCTGAAACTTCCTTTTTAAAGTTAAGGTGCATGTTTTAAGCCGATAAATACAGTATATCCACATAATACGCCCAAGCTCATCTCTTTACCACACAAAGGCATAAGAATTCTTGTTGGGCAGTGTATTAGTGCTCGAACGAACACACTTAGACCGAATCTTAATGGTTTAAAGAATGTCAGGTAAAATGGTTGGCCCTCAAGCACTTCATCAAATCTGACCCTCTTTGAAAAAAGTTTGGACACCCCTGCCCAATTTTGTAGACGCTATAACGTTTGCGCAAACCAATAAATACACGCCTTTTAGCAATTTTTTTTACCAAAAATATGTAGAAAAATACATATCGACCTAAATGGAGGAAAAAATTAGTTTTTTTATATATTTTTGGGGGATATTTATTATAGCAAAAAGTAAAAAATATAGCTTTATTTTCAAAATTGTCCCTCTTTTTTTGTTTATAGCGCAAAAAATAAAAACTGCAGAGGTGATCAAATACCACCAAAAGAAAGCTCTATTTATGGGAAAAAAAGGACGTAAATTTTGTTTGGGTGCCACGTTGCACGACCGCGCAATTGTCAGTTAAAGCGATGGGTTGCCAGATCACAAAACCTGGCCCGGTCATTGGGCAGCCAATTCTTCCGGGGCTGAAGTGGTTAAAGCGGAGTTCCACCCAAAAATAGAACTTCCACTTTTCGGAATCCTCCCCCCCTCCGGTGTCACATTTGACACCTTTCAGGTGTGGGGGGGGGGGGTGCAGATACCTGTCTAAGACAGGTATTTGCACCCACTTCCAGGCATAAACTCCCGTCACGCCACTTCCCCCCCCCCCGTCTCCTGGGAAACACACTGGTCCCAGGAGAGAGCGGGGACCAGTGAGGGTGCGCCGCGCTACTCGCGCATGCGCAGTAGGGAACTGGGCAGTGAAGCAGCAACGCTTCACTTCCTGATTCCCTCACCGAGGATGGCGGCGGGGCAGCCGAGAGGATTTGCTGTCATCGCGGGCACCCTGGACAGGTAAGTGTCAATTTTTTAAAAGTCAGCAGCTGTATTTGTAGCTGCTGGCTTTTAACCACTTAAGCCCCGGACCATTTGGCTGCTAAATGACCAGAGTTAACTTTTTGCGATTCGGCACTGCGTCGCTTTAACTGAGAATTGCGCGGTCGTACGACGTGGCAAACAAAATTGATGTCCTTTTTTTCCCACAAATATAACTTTCTTTTGGTGGTATTTGATCTCCTCTGCAGTTTTTATTTTTTGCGCTATAAACAAAAATAGAGCAACAATTTAAAAAAATAAATCTATATTTTTTATTTTGCTATAATAAATATCCCCCAAAAATATATAAAAAAAATAAAATAAATTTCACAGTTTAGGCCGATAAGTATTCTTCTACATATTTTTGGTAAAAAAACAAAAAAACGCAATATGCGTATATTGATTTATTTTGCGCAAAAGTTATAGCATCTACAAAATAGGGGATAGATTTATGGCATTTTTATTATTAATTTATTTTTTTACTAGTAATGGCGGCGATCAGCGATTTTTACCGTGACACATCGGACAATTTTGACACATTTTTGGGACCATTGTCATTTTTACAGCGATCAGTGCTATAAAAATGCACTGATTACTGTGAAAATAACACTGGCAGTGAAGGGGTTAACCACTAGGTGGCGCTGTAGGGGTTAAGTGTGACCTGGGAAGTGCTTCTAACTGTGGGGGGGGGGGGGGGCGGTGGGCTGTGTGTGACAAGACAGTGATCAATGTCACCACCCCTTTCATGGGGAGGGACATGATCTAAAGCAAAAAAAAATACTTTGGATAAGTCAAAACTATGTGTCTGCTGAGGGGAGTTTCCATTTTCTTTTTTGGTGATTATAGTAACATGGTCTCTAATGCGATTGAAAAAGGGTCGCTTTGTTTACCTACATAATAGGCCCCACAATCGCAATGCATAATGTATATAATGCCCAATGTTTGACAGTTGGCAAAAAAAACATGGTTTCCAGATCAGGCTATCGGGTAGTCGGATCTGGTCAGCACGAGTGACAAAGGAGCAAAACTGGCATTTGCCACAAGGGGCAGTGCCCAGCTTCAAAGTAGACATGTGCACTGCCGAAAAATTTGTTTGTTTAATTTGTTTTGTTCGTAAATTCTAAAATTCGGAATTTGTAAATTTTGTAAATTTGAAAATTCGTAAATTAGGAATTCGTAAATTCTAAATAAAGAATGCCGCATCTAAACAAATGAACTAAACTAAATAATAATAATACGTTTTTATTATTATTATTGTTAATTTGTTACCTTCCATTCGTTAGTGCGGATTCACTAAACAGCCAAATTTGAAAGGAAATTCCAATAACTATAATCAAATAGTTAGTAATAATTACGTTATTATTAGTTAGTTATTATTTCAGATTTTCCAGTTTTCAGGTTTTAGAATTTTCAGATTTTCATTCTTATTTTCAGGTTTTCGTTCTTTTTGAATATACGGATTTTTATTCTTATGTTTGGATTTCCGAATGACGAATATTTTGAAATGTAGAATTTCCAAAATGTAGAATTTTTGAATTTCGGAAATTTTGAATTTTCGAATATTCTGAAAAATTTGAAAATTCGGATATTTACGAATGAATGAATTTGTCTAAATTCGTTAAAAAGCGAATTTGGAACTAAAAGAATTGCACTTGTCTACTTGAAAGTAATTGTGACTATCCACTTTGCCTTGTCAGATTCACATGGGATATTGACTCTGTCTGACTTTATCCAACGGCGCTTTTTTATCTTTGGCTGTAAATTGCTGATTATCCTTGGAGGCCTGGATATTAATGTTCCCTTTTTGTCTGCTGGGCTCCTATTGTTTTGGAAAGTTTTTTCCTTTATTTAATCGCAGATAATTAAATAGATTTTGTATTCCACTGTGAGTTGGCTGATTATACATGTGGTTGTCTCTGTATTTGATCTGCACATGTATTTATTTGTCATTTGATATTCCCAAAGTCCCATTTGGCACCTGCTCTGCTTCCCCGGAGATCCTCGGTTGCCGTATTTGCTGGCTCTCCTCCTTATGTCTATTGCAGGACCTCCAATTATGTTCAATTGATTCTATATAAATTTACGCATATGGTAAGCAATATTACATTATCTGCCTCCTGTTTTGCGTTCAGACTTTCATCAATAAAAATTAGTTGAAAAACCCTCTTTATCGGATATGTTGACATACAGTGCCTTGAGAAAGTATTCATACCCCTTGAAATTTTACACATTTTGTCATGTTACAATCAAAAACGTAAATGTATTTTATTGGGATTTTATGTGATGGACCAACACAAAGTGGCACATAATTGTGAAGTGGAAGGAAAATGATAAATGGTTTTCACAATTTTTTACAAACAAATTAGGGCTGTTACTGATTAAAATTTTCGTGTTCGATTAATCAATTTTTTTTTTAATCGACTAATTTTGATTAATTATAACGCACATAAATTTTTCGGATCACCACCATATATAGTCCCCACTGTAATATCCACAATCACCCCCACTGTAATATGGTCCACATCTCCCCCACTGTATAGGAAGATTAGTGCTTGCTTACCAGAGAAGCCGGCCGAACATGAGCAGTTGAGGCCGGGTCAGTGGCATCACTAGGGTTGGTTTCAACTGGTGCGGCAAAACATGGTGTCACCCCACCCCTCCCCCCCCATCGTCTAAAGAACTATGTGCAGAGTGCCCCTCACCCCTATATACCCCCTCCTAGCCCAATTCCTCTTTCTCCTTCCCTCATCCCCCCTCTCAATACAAATCCCCCCCCCCAATATTCCCCCTCTTAACAAAAATCTTTACCCCCATATGCCCCCTTCCAGTACAAATACCCCCTCTCAGCACATTACTTCCCCTCCATTTCCCCCTACCAGCACAAGTCATCACCCTCATATACCCCTTTTCAGCACAAATCCCCCTTCTCAGCACAAAATGCCCCCCATATCCCTCCTTCTTATACAAATTTTTTATCCCCCAAATCCCCTCTCTCAGCACAAATCATCCCCCCCATCTCCCCCCTGCCTGCACAGACCCCCCCTCTCAGCACAAATTCTCCCCCCATCTCCCTGCACAGATCCCCCCTCAGCACAAATCATCCCCCCATCTCCCTCCTCCCTGCACAGACCCCCCTCTCAGCACAAATCATCCCCCCCATCTCCCCCCTCCCTGCACAGACCCCCTCTCAGCACAAATCATCCCCCCATCTCCCCCCTCCCTGCACAGACCCCCCTCTCAGCACAACTCACCCCCCCATCCCTGCACAGATCCCCCTCTCAGCACAAATCATCTCCCACCCCTAATGGAGCTGGCTCTCATTAGGGGTGACCCTCTTATTATAAATACGCAGTGGCCGCAGTGGACCAGCACCCCAGAGGATGCCTTTTTAAGGACGAAACGTCGGGACGGGCTCTGCTGATGCCAGTGTGTCATTTGATTTTATCTACCGTATTTATCGGCATATAACACGCACAGGCGTATAACACGCACCCTAACTTTAAGAGGAAAGTTTCAGGAAAAAAACGTTCCACAGCCCCCTCCGTATAACACGCAGGCACAGTTTACCCTCTATTTTTAGGGTAAAAAAGTGAGTGTTATACGCCAATAAATACAGTACATGCTTTTAATATCTTCTCAAATGTGAGTGTCCATTTTTTACTTATACAATAAATGTTCCTTGTTGAAATGGTATCACACTATGTGGCCTATTTTCTCTCCTTCTACCCATTTATTATTTGGATGAATTGCCTTTGAGTTTGTGTCACTGCATCCTTGGTTGAACCCTACTGGCAACAATATTGTGATGGTCTCCCGCGTCATATGTCTACATTGGAAGCTGAGTATGCTGATATACTTTCCTCCCCTGGGTGTGCTACACCACAAGCTCTGTTGCCTTATTGGGCGTCTGTCTAGTTGGGTTCAACATATCTGGTAAGCCTCTCTTTTTTATCGGTGGTGGAATACCTACAGACAACTGTTTTATTATTACTCACCTTGGAGAGTCACTTCATCCACTGGAAACACTTTATGGACTATAGATAAACTATGCACTAGCACTTTTCATCATATGTAAATGTGTCACTGTTCACTATATATTTTATTGAATCACAATATTTAATTCATATTTTATATTTGTTGTATGCACCACAGTGACTCTCTGCTATCAATACATGTTTGAGTAGCAGGTGTTCACGTTCATCATATTTAGCGCTGCACTTTATCACTTTGTTTATTCACACACAGATTGATCCTTTGTTGTGCTGGCTGCTATTGTTTGTTATTCGTAGACATCTAGTTTTTTTTCCCCTTCTTTTTTTCTATACATTGTCTTTGATCACTAAAAACCGCAGCAGTCTTTATATATACTCAACCGTGTCCCCACATGGACGTGTTTGAGTATAGAGTCGCACGTACGGTTAACACGTTTTCACTGTCATTAGCAACGACAGTGAAATAGGCGGTCTCTTTTTGAGACTTAAGAATATCATGACATCAGAGCTACACTTATACCTCGTACACACGATCAGTTTTCCTGACAAGAAAAGTCTGATGTGAGCTTTTTGTCAGGAATTCTGACCGTGTGTATGCTCCATCACACTTTTTCTGTCAGAATTCCTGCCAAGAAAAGCTTGAGAGCAGGTTCTCTATTTTCGTGACAGGAAAAATTCCTATCGGGAATCACACTCGTCTGTATGCAATTATGACGCAAAAAAAACCACGCATGCTCAGAATCAAGCAGAAGAGCCGAACTGCCTATTGAACTTAATTTTTCTCGGCTCGTCGTACGTGTTGTACGTCACCGCGTTCTTGACGTTCGGAATTTCAGACAAGATTTGTGTGTATGCAAGACAATTTTGAGCCGTATTCCTGCTGAAAAAAAATCACGGTTTTCCTGTCGGAAAAACTGATCGTGTGTATGAGGCATTACAGTGGGATGTAGTTTTTTTGGAACAATCTCTAAATTCATGGTACCCAGGAGTTTTAGGTGGGATGAGCTGAAAGAAATCTCAAACAAGTAATGTCTTACTTGTTTACTGTAGCTATAGACATGAATACAACAATGGTATCTATCCCCATTGTATGAAAACAGCATTTGTTTGAGAAATCTACTCAAACCAAAAGACTGACAGTAATCTGACCAACTCACTATTGTAAAATTGTCCCATGTATACTATGTCTGAGTAATATAATACAAATCATATTTTTAACAAATGCAACACAAACCCTTTTTCTTCCCTGGTTTGCATAGGAATGATGATCATATTGGCTATGTCTGTAAGGAGGTTGTTCATAGTCATCTTCTATATAGTGATGATAATCATGATTATAAGTATCCTGTACTGGAGTCTATTATGAGTCATAATGGGAGGGCGGTTGGAAGGTCGCATCTGTGTATTATGGGGGGCTGGTTAATAATTGTAGTGAGAAGGGGAATTATATTGTGAGTAATATTCCTGTTCTCTCTGGTGGTAGGGTTTAGAGTCACGTTGATTCCCTCTAAAATTACCTCTCCCACCTCTTCTATTTGAATTATTCCCACCACCCCTATAAGTTTAAGAAGGGGTGCGTGGACTCTGGTTTCTATTCCTATGTTGTGGTATACACTTGTATACCCCAGGGATGCTGGGCAGTCGGCCCAGATCCCCAACAGCATGACGGACTGAGCCTAGTCACCCTGTCTTCTCCCCAGCGGCGGGTATGTTCTCTGAGAGAGGCAGAGGTTGGCTGGGTAAGTAATGCTCTGTTTGGAGCAATTTATTTGGGGTACCTATGGACTAACTTCGGAGTCAACCCGTCTGGGGTCACCTCCTGTGTTAGTCTCCTGCCGAAAAGGGAGATGTGTGACAGGGGGGTCACTTTGGACACAGGGTGAGCCAGGAAACAATGGACATTAAGAATATGGCTTGGATTGCTTGAAATTGAAATAGTAATATTAGTCCACAATATGTACTGGTTGTTTTATTCTGAACTTAACAGGTTAATTGAGAGATGTGTTACCTGCCAGTTGTGATGTAAATGAATCTAGAAGGGTGTCTGAAGACCCTTTTAGTGCGAATAGGGATAATTAACTCTATACTTGTGTGTATTGTACTCAGACAGACAGGCTACAAATCCTTTCATTGTGAGATGTGTATTGAAGGTCGTCATGTTTCTATTGTGTAAAGTCTTTTGAACTGAAAGGGGATTAGAACCTGTTGTCTCCTAACAGACGTCAAAATAATGTGTATTGGGTCTTGTTATGTTGTGGGTGGAGCTGGACCATTGTTCATTCAGGTTAATGCAGTATTGGATGTGTATAAAAGTTACAATACTTTTTTCAATAAAGTTAGTCTATCCTGGAAAGATACAGAGTGCGTCTCGTTCTTTCAGAAGGATTAATTCCTATGGGAAGTGGTCGTCTGACTGTGGAGGATCGACAGTGAATTTGTGTCCAGGAGAGGGAAGATATCTAAAATGGCGTTAACCCCTTTCGTATTTGGGGGTGCCGTTACAGGTTGTATAACCGGATTAAATACATTTCCAGAATGAATAGGTCCAGATATGGAACCCTTTACGTCTACTCTGCGCTCTAAGCTGATGAAGTCTGCCCCATTTAATCTCAGGGCTCCATTATTGTCCTTGTTGGGAGGCCTGGGATTAAACAGCAAGATTCATGAAGCCACAAGCCTTTTAAGCCAGTTGGGGGAGATAGAGGAGACTAAAACAAAACCTGTCAGGGCAGTAGATAAGGTCAAGGCCAGACAGGAAGAATACAAGCAGAAAAGAACAGAGAAGAAACGGAATGGGGTAGAGAAGACAGAAGGTGAAGAGAAAACCAGGCTAGTTATTTCTAGGAAAGAAATGTGGGTGGACCTATTAAAGGCAGGAATACCTAAAGATAAGATAGATGGCATTTCTACTGCAGAAATGCTGAAGAGGTGGAAACATTTAGTAGGTAAAACTGTCAGGGTTAGAAACACTACTCCTAGTGAAGATAACATCAGCCTAGACTTAGAGGAAACAGAACAGACCCCTCCAGTTAGCCCCAAACCAATTCCCAAAACTGAACATGAACCCAAACCCAAAACCCTTTATCCTGGGGAGGAGTTAGAGAATCAGAAAAGGGGATTGGGAGGTTCCTTATCCTTTATGAAGGGAAGGTGAGTCTCCTGTAATAGCAGCAAGGGCAGTGACAGCAGGAGACCGACGCCCATATGCACCTGTCACTGCAGCTGAAGTTACACTTTTGCAAGGAAATCCTTCCCATCACAAAGGAGAATTGATTTATGTAGAAGGTTTGGGAGGGCAAATTACACCAGCAGTTAGGATACGGGTGAAATTGGCTATTGGCAAGGGATCAGGATTTATGTCAAATGTTTTGGTATCAGAGTTACCCGAAAATATTCTTGGGATGGATGTACTTCAAGGTCAGTCAATTCAGACTGAAAGAGGTACATTCACATTCGGGTATCCTGATAAAGTGTATCTGGTAAGGGCGGTGAAGGCTGTGGTCAGAGGTCATGCGAAATGGACCCCTGTCTACATTACTCCACCAGAGAAGCCAGTCTGTCTCAAGCAGTACAGACTTCCTGGAGGCCACAAAGAAATTGGGGAGACTATTCAAGAACTGTTGATAGTAGGGATCCTTAGACCTGCTGTAAGTCCTTTCTCGTCTCCGGTGTTCCCAGTAAAGAAACCTGATGAGACATATAGAATGACTGTGGATTACAGAGGTCTAAACAAAGTGGCACCTCCATTGAAGTCAGCTGTACCAGATATGATCTCAATTGTTGAGAAAATTGCTAAAGATGCAGGAGAATATCATGCTGTGATAGACCTAGCTAATGCTTTCTTTTCAATTTTGATAGACCCAGATTGTCAAGACCAGTTTGCTATGGTGTGGGACGGCCGCCAGTACACTTTCACTGTCCTTCCGCAAGGCTATCTTCATTCTCCAACGATTTGTCATGGACTGATTGCCCGAGATTTAAGAACCCTGAATTTGAAAGTCGCTGTGTTTCACTACATTGATGACATCATGATCTCTGGGATAAAAGAAGATGTAACTGAAGCACTGCACCTGCTGATACAGCACTTGGAGAACAGAGGGTGGGCTATCAACAGAGACAAAGTCCAAGGACCTGCCACAGAGGTGAAATTCCTAGGAATGATGTGGCATGGGCCACAGAGGAAGATTCCACAGACAGTTGTGCAAACTATCCAGGAGCTGTCGCCCCGTACTACCAAAAAGGAGGCACAGAAGTTCATTGGAGTTGTGGGATTCTGGAGATCGTTCATCCCACAACTTGGACTGATTCTGAGGCCTATATACAATGTTACCAGAAAAAATACTGAGTTCTCATGGGGTTCAGAGCAGCGGACTGCATTCCTGGCTGCTAAATAAGCTATTTTGCAACATCAGGGATTGGGACCCGTGAGACAAGGAGTACCATTTCAGCTGGATGTAGTGGAGCAGAATGGTACCATATCTTGAAGTCTGTGGCAGCCAAATGAAAAGAAAGGACTAAGAGCAATACCTATTGGATTTTGGTCCAAACAACTGACAGGGGCACAGACGAGATACACGCCCCTAGAGAAGTACCTGTTTGGGGCCTACACAGCACTTCAACATGTAGAGACCATTACAGAAAAGGACACAGTCACCATCCATACTGCATTGCCAATAGCAGGATGGGTGAGAGATAATGGACTGACCACAAGGGCAGCTGTAGCCCAGAACCAGACACTGATGAAATGGAAGAGGTACCTTCAAGAAAGAGGGGGTATTGCAGCTGGGGATGTTAGAGACATTTCAAAACAGTTGGCAGGGCTTCTTACTTTTACCAGCACCCGGCCAGAAGAAGAAATTCCTGTGCTGCAGTCATCCCCCATTCAAGAGGCTCCACCCTTTGAGTCTCTGTCAGAAGACATGAAGGAGTCAGCATGGTTCACTGATGGTTCAGCCATAATCACCTCGTCTGGACGTAAATGGACAGCAGCAGCCTACAACCCAAGTACAGACACAGTCCTGCAGGAGTCCGGAATCGGAGGGTCCAGTCAGTATGCAGAGTTGAAAGCTGTAGTGATGACTCTTTAGGAGGATCCTTCTTCCCATGTCACTATCTACACTGACAGCTGGGCGGTTTTTAAAGGACTGACAACTTGGATGCCCACATGGAAGTCCAATGAATGGATGATTCATGGAAAGCTCACTCCCGCACCATAAAAGTGGGGCATGTTGATGCACATGTGCCCCTAGTACTAGACTTTGAGAACTATAACAGAGTTGCAGATGAAATCGCCAAAGTGAAAGCAGTTGTGCCAATTAATCCTGTTTTGATGAACTTGGCCAACTGGGCCCACAAGCAATCTGGACATTTAGGGCAGAAAGCAACATATTAATGGGCACAGCAGAGAGGATTACCTATATCCATGGACATGATAAAGACTGTAATAGGGAACTGTACAGTGTGTGGAGAAGTGCGACAATGGCCATTGCAAAAGTACTCCACCGGGTCGATTAAGAGGGGTGAGAGGCCTGCAGAGATCTGGCAGATTGACTTCAGTGGTTCCCTGTCCCGGGGAAACAACGGGCTGAGATATTGTTGCACTGCAGTGGTCACCTATTCAGGACTTATGCTTGTCCATCCTTGCAAACGTGCAGATCAAGCCGCAACGCTTCAACTGCTTCAGAAACTTGCCGTTGCTTATGGTTGTCCCAAACAAGGCCAAAGTGATAATGGCTCACACTTCACTGGATCAACAGTACAGCAGTGGGCTAAAGATTCTGGAGTGTACTGGTTGTGCCACATCCCATACCATCCACAGGCAGCTGGTTTGATTGAAAGATACAACGGGCTATTGAAGGACCAGATACGCAAACTTACACCCACACATACACTAAGGGGGTGGGATCGGGTCCTCACACAGGCAGTCATGTTGTTACATTCTAGGCCAATAGCCAAAAGCACACCATATGAGAGGATGGTAGGGGCTGAGGCACAGATTCCACAGCTGGAGTGCAGAGTTCAGTATTTATGTAAGGTTCCTGAAAGAACAGGGTTTAACAGATACCATGTTACTGCTTCCCATGACATAGAAACCAAGAGTGACGTATCTGAAGCTGAAGCCTATCTAGGAATGAGAGGGAATCTGGCAGGAAGGTTTGAAGTTATATTTGCATTGGCAGACGAGCTTCAAGACAGTGGCTGGGACTCTGACTGGTTAGTGGATACTTCTCAGCAAGAGTGGAAAGTGAGGCTACATAACATCAAACCTTCCAAAATAAACAGCAGTGATCTTCTGGGAAATATCAGTATATTTCCTCTCCTCCCTATTGATGTTCTTTGGGAGGGTCAGAGGTGCATACAGGCAGGTGGCAAAGTATTGGTCAGATATCCAGGCAAGAAGCCATTTAAAGGAGAGATTGCAGCTGAAGGGCCAGGATCTACTGTTTATGTATTGTTAGAAGGAACAGATAATCCGCTTTGTTTTCCACTCCACAGGCTGTCTCCGATTTGATCCATAGGAAGACCAGAGAAAAGTGGTTACATGACGGAAAGAATAAAGGAAGATCACAAGAGCTGTGGAGAGCAAGGCCTTTGATGTATTTCAAGCCTGGACTTATTTCTAAAGAACCTTAGAATGGACTTTCTAATGAACTATTATCCAAAGACTGAAACACCTTCCCAGTGACAGAAATATGGGAGGGGTTGCATTTAAGGAAAATTCATGTGTAGAATGAGTTGTTAGTAATGAAGAGATTTTCTGTGTAGTCTGAGAAAAAATAAATCATAGGGTGGAATGTGTTGCGTTTGTTAAAAATATGATTTTTATTATATTACTCAGACATAGGATGCATGGGACAATTTTACAATAGTGAGTTGGTCAGATTACTGTCAGTCTTTTGGTTTGAGTAGATTTCTCAAACAAATGCTGTTTTCATACAATGGGGTTAGATACCATTGTTGTATTCATGTCTACAGTAAACAAGTAAGACATTACTTGTTTGAGATTTCTTTCAGCTCTCAAACTGAAAGAATGACTGTTAGATTACTGACAGATTTGGTTTAAGTAGACAATAGGTAGATAGCATTGTTTTTTTCAACAGTCCATTGTTGAATACAGCTACAGTAAACGGGTTAACTCAGCCTGACACATAAAAGCAGGCATAAGCTAGGACACACACAGACATCATGTTGCTGTAACATCAGAAGAAGCCACTCATCATAAGAAGAACAGAACCTGGTCTCCAAGAAGAATCACTGCCAATGGAGATTACGAGTAACAGAAGATAAGTAACTTAAATGTATTTGTACTGTTATAGACCATAGGCTGTTCTTTTTTCTAGGCATTTTGCTTGTTATAGATATCTGTCAGTCTTGTAGTGTATTCCTAATATTGTAATAGTTTTGTATGTACGGCATCTTGTATAGTAAAAGCACATTTACACACTGCAGAAGTCTCAGCTTCCTTGTTATACCACAGAGTAACCTTGCTAGATAGACGCAAGCAAAACAGGGCTCCAGACCAAAAAGAGATCGCAGAGGGGGCCGGAGAATTTAAAGGAAAAAGGAGAAGAATGTAGTTGGCCAAGAAGTATTTCATTTGAGTTCTAAGATATTATCCAAAGAAGAACTTGTTACTTTGGACAAGTTTCATACTTTTATTGATGTCCACAAATTCATTAGGAAAATAAATATAAAACGATACCTCGCGTCCAATCCTTGTAAGAGGTCTGATAGAGCCGCGACTTCAGGCACGGTACATTCAGGGTTGTCTAACCCTTCCCTGTTCAATCCCCTCATTCCTGTTGCCCCGGCCGTTAGTATTTTTAAAAACCTGGTTCTCAGTGACTTGGCTGAATTACCCATTAAGAAAACCTATAGCCACCCTTCATTTCAAGCAGGTCTAAAATCATTGTCAGGTCACCTGTGGCCAGATGACAGATGCACACCGTTGGGGGTCAGGAGTGCACCACAATGTAGTGAACTTTATGGCTGACTGCTGCGGATGGGACGCTGGATGGTTGTGGAAAGCGGGACCAGTGGAGCACAACAGGGATCCACAGGGAGCTAGAACCAAGATTCCCCAGGGCGCGGAGTCTAAGATCCAGCAGGTCTTCACCAGAGCCTCTAGTGGTGAGGATGTTACGCTGCAGCTGGGTCCAGGTCGCGGCCCCCAGAGTCTCCTAGCTGGAGCACAGGATACAAGAATAGTGAGGGGAAACAAGCAGACAAGGATAAATGAGGGACAAGCCGAAGGTCGAGGTCACAAGCAGACAGGGATAGTCGGGAACAAGCCAATATCGAAACACAGAGACAGACGTAGCACACGGCAGGCAGGAACCCAAACACACAATGCTTAAACAAACACATTGATCAGCAAGGCAGACTTTCAGTGCACAGGTTAATTTAGAGTTCTGTGATAGGGCCTGGGGTGGAGCCAGGCTGGGAGGAGAGATTATAAAAGCAGCCAGGTGAGGAGAGTCTGGCCTCTAAGGTAAACACAAGAGGAAGGTAAGATGGCAGACAAACATTTCTGCATATCCATGACAATCATTAAGTGAAAATAAAGACATTGTTATACACCCAACGACAAAGGCGGTGGCATTGTCGTTTTAGACAAAATAGACTATGAACGGGAAATGTATAGGATTCTTGGGGACACGGAAACATATAAAGAAATACCCATCAACCCTACAGCAACCTTTAGAGACAAATTAGTACGTCTCATCAATAAAGGCTATGAAATGAAAATTTTAAATAACAAAGAACGTTCTTATCTAGTCCCTCTAGCTCAGAGAATTCCTACCATGTACTTTTTACCTAAGATACATAAAGATCCCATTCACCCTCCGGGTCGCCCCATCATAAGCGGCATCGATTCTGTCACCTCAAGAATCGGCCGCTATATTGATTTCTTTTTACAGCCGCAAGTGAAACGTATCCCTTCATAACTTAAAGATACCAGTGATACTATTAAACTATTGGAAACGATCGACATACAGGGCGACTATCTATTGGCAACGGCCGATGTGGCCTCGTTGTTTACCTGTATTCCCCATTCTTTGGGGATGGAGGCTGTCAATCACTTTTTGAAAAAGGATGTCTCCATTACTGCAACACAATGCAATTATATCATGGAACTGGTTGAATTTGCGACCGAACACAAGTATTTTTGGTTTGACCGCAGGTTTTTTATTCAAATAAAGGGCGTGGCTATGGGGGACAAGTTTGCCCCTAGCCTTTCCGATCTATTCATGGCCAAGTGGGAGGAGGATGTCATCAATTCTGAGGACGGTCCCTCCCTAGTCTTATGGGCTAGGTATATAGACGACATCCTCCCCCTCTGGGATGGCAGTTCCAAATCTTGGAAGTCTTTCTTTTCCACCCTAAATTCTAACGATCAAGGTATTTCCTTGACTTATGAGTTTAGTCAAACCAAGGTACACTTTCTGGATCTGGAAGTCGAGCTTAATGCACGACAATTTAAGTTCCAGACTTTTTTCAAGCCAACCGATAGAAATGGTTTTATCCCCGTAGATATAAATAAACAGTAAATTACTAATGCGCTACCAACGTGTTCAACAGTGATTAATAATACATAAAGTGCTGCAGTGCTAGAGTGAAAGGTGCAAACAGCAGCCAAACGTCTGCAGTATTGCCAATACCCATAAATTGTGTAAGATTATGAAGTAGCGTTTCAAGACCATGACGGGGACTTCTGGGTATTACCAATTTTTCTGCTCAGAGCGAGGTCGGAACAGCGTTGTCTGCCAGTTTGGACGTTATGTTCACTGTAGTTGCTGATAGATAGCATTCGTTCCTGCTCTAGCGCCATTTTGACGCCACTTGTCGGCGCCAAGTCCCTCTGAATATATATCCTTTTTTTTTTTTTAATTAGATAACTTTATATTACAACATGTCCCAGGATTGGACAGGTGATCTGTCTATCAAAGTTCCCCGGACAAGGGGGAGGGGCTGTATATGACGGTGTGCGGCGGAGAACACACAACTATTGAAATGAAAGCTGTTATGTTCCCCAGCGCTGTAATCAACCAGGCGGCGGCGGCTCTCCTCTCTCTTCCCCTGCACAGGTAGGCTGCATGAGGAACACAGGCTTCACTGGGCGGGGGGGGACACAGGCTTCACTGGGCGGGGGGGGACACAGGCTTCACTGGGCGGGGGGGACACAGGCTTCACTGGGGGGGACACAGGTTTCACTGGGGAGGGACACAGGCTTCACTGGGGGGGAGGAGAAGAGGAGAGGAAGAGAGAAAAGAGGGCGCACCAACCTTGTGCATTATCTTTAAGTATGTTTATTCAAAATAAAGTTAGAAAACTACTCACAAACAGATATAGAAAACTTGCGATACAAGTGATCTCCAGATGACAGCGATTGGTCTAGAGACAGCAGACTCCAGATGGTACCAGAGGAGATTTTGAAGGCCACTGCCGGCTGAGAGCGCATTTAGAAAGAATACCTTCTTCCTCAAAACCCAGCAGTGATACCTCCGTCAGCTTCACACATATATATATATTTCTTTTTCGTACATCACGGGACACAGAGCGACTTAGTCATTACTAATGGGTTATATAGATTACCTTCAGGTGCTGGCACTGGCCAATTCCAAACCGGAAGTACCCTCCCCTATATAAGCCCCTCCCATCCGGGAGCACCTCAGTTTTTTGCCAGTGTCTAAGGTGTTGGCCAAAGAGTAACATGTGTTTTCACTGGGCTTGCGTACAGGTTCTTTTGGGCCTTAGTAAGCTGTTCCGGATCCCACCAAAAAAGCTTCATAGCTAAACGGTCGGTACCCGGGCCTTGCAGCAGAAGAGCAAGGTTTTGCCTGTAATGCCTCTCTTAGGAGGGCTGGACCCTGGGATCCAGAGCTCTGGTCATACCCACGACCAAGATGTTGTCTGTGCAGGGTGCTATACAGGTCCAGGGGAGTGGAATCCTTGGGAACCCGGTCCCTGAAGGTTTAATTACAATGCCTGCCGTGATAGGTGAAGTTTGGGCTTCTGTGGGCATGCTTGTACTGCACCAATCTCCCCTGAGAATTCAGAGGTCAGTAGCCGTAGAAACCCCGCAGGAGTGCCTGGTGCTGCGGCTGTCCCCAGTCCACCTGCTCCTGTATATATAACAGAGGAGGTTTTATCCTCAACTCTGGGAGGATTGGAAGAGAGATTAACAGCATTGATCGCTGCTTCCCTGTCACAGGGAAAGCGCGTCCGATCTCCGTCTCCTCCTTCAGAGTGCCTGTTAGTGGAGGAACAGTCCCACACAGAGATCGACCTACCTGAAGGGGATCAGGATGAGGTTGATTCAGTTATGGAGGAATCAACAGTGGAAGAACCTTTCTCAGCATCTCAGGCTGAAAGATTATGGGTTCAGTCTCTGACTAACATGGTCCGATCAGCATTTAAAATGCCTCTGGCGGAACCACCATCCACTACGGTTTCCTCGCTGGGGTCGCTAAAAGCTCCCCAGGCTGTCTGTTCCTTCCCAATCCACCCTTTATTAGAAGGGCTTATTTACCAGGATTGGGAGCATCCTGATAAAATATTTGCTCCCCCCAAGAGATTTCCGGTGATCTATCCCATGGAGGATAAGTTCATAAAAAAATGGAGGGTCCCTACAGTGGACGCAACCATCTCTTCTGTGAACAAATCACTGACATGTCCAGTAGATAATGTTCCAATGTTCAAAGACCCAATAGATAAAAAATTGGAGTCTTTACTAAAATCTGCTTTCTCTACAGCAAGCATGGTGACACAACCTGCGGTAGCAGCGATTGGAGTCTGCCAAGCAGTGAAAGATCAGTTGAAACAAGTCTTAAGGGACTTACCAGATCAGCAGGCTCTTGCCCTAGCTGACCTGCCTAGAGCCTTGTGTTTTGCGGTGGACGCCATAAAGGATACAATCCAACAGGCCTCCCGCTTTACGCTGTCTATAGTACATATGCGTAGGCTTCTGTGGCTCAAAAACTGGTCTGCTGAAGCTCCCTGTAAAAAACTGCTGGTTAGCTTCCCATTTCATGGAGAACGCTTATTTGGAGAAGATCTGGACAAATATATCCAGAAAATTTCTGCCGGTAAAAGTTCACTCTTACCGGTTAAGAACAAGGGTAGAAGTCCTTCTTTTAAGAGGCCTACTTCTCCAGTCCCGGGCACATCGGCTGTGAAGCAGTTCCGATGGCCTCCGCGGTCAAATTCAGGGGGCAGAAATCAGGGACAATCACAGGGTAACAAGAAGCCCTGGATCAAGAGAGGTACAAAACCTCCCCCCAAGGCATGAAGCGTTGCCCCCACTCAATCGGGTGGGGGGAAGACTTCAGTTGTTCACAGAGACCTGGCGGGACACCATCAGAGACAGATGGGTGCTCTCCGCAGTAAGTCTGGGATACAAGCTGGAGTTAAAAGGCACTCCTCCTGCCCAATTTATGAGGTCAAACGTGCCAAGAGATCCCCAGAAGAGAGGATCCCTCCTTCTGGCACTAGAACAACTATTGCTCCAAGGTGTAATCATGAAGGTTCCCCTGGAAGAAAGCGGATTCGGGTTTTACTCGAACCTTTTCACAGTCCCCAAACCAAATGGGGACGTGAGGCCCATATTAAATCTAAAAGGGCTAAACAAGTTCCTAAATATCAGGACTTTTCGGATGGAGTCGATCCGATCGGTGGCCACCGCCCTACAAGGGCAGGAATGGTTAGCCTCGATCGACATAAGGGATGCTTATCTGCATATTCCCATCTTTCCGGCCCACCAGAAATTTCTACGCTTTGCAGTAGAAGGGCGCCATTTTCAGTTCAGAGCCTTACCTTTCGGTCTGGCCACAGCACCACGAGTGTTCACAAAAATTCTGGCCCCAGTATTGGCCAATCTAAGAACACAGGGTGTAACGATAATGGCATATCTAGACGACCTGCTACTAATAGACCACTCAGTGGAAAAGCTGAAAGTAGCTATTCACAAGACAATCAAGTATCTGGAATATCACGGTTGGATTATCAACCGGGACAAGTCAGCTCTAAGACCAGTCAAAAGTCTGGAATACTTAGGGCTAAGGCTGGATTCAAATCAGAGAAAGATTTCTTACCTCCAGAGAAGGTGTCGTCTTTAAAAGATTTGACCCACTTAGTGGGTACAAAAAGAAAACCATCCATACGCCTGTGCATGAGGCTGCTGGGAAAAATGGTGGCTTCATTCGAAGCGGTACCCTACGGTCAATTCCATTCAAGGAATTTGCAAAGGGCCATACTGTCAGCCTGGAACAAAAAAGTTCAGGCTTTAGACTTACCAATGTCCCTGTCCCCTTCCGTTCGCAAGAGCCTCCATTGGTGGTTGGTGCCCCAGAATCTGGAGAAAGGGAAACCCTTCAGTCCGGTTTCTTGGAAGGTAGTCACTACAGATGCCAGCCTCATAGGCTGGGGGGCAGTACTGGAGCAATGGTCTCTCCAGGGCAAGTGGTCAGAAGCAGAAAAGGCCCTGCCCATCAATCTCTTAGAGATACGAGCAGCCCGGTATGCCCTAGTAGCATGGACATCCAAACTCCAAGGGTCCCCTGTCAGAATTCAATCAGACAATGCCACAGCAGTGGCATAGATCAATCACCAGGGTGGCACCAGGAGTCGTGCAGCCCAGAGGGAAGCAAATTGCATCCTGGAGTGGGCAGAAAAATATGTCCCAGCCATATCCGCGGTTTTCATCCCAGGAGTGGAAAATTGGAGAGCGGACTTTTTAAGTCGCCAACAATTATGCCCGGGGGAATGGTCTCTTCACCCCGAGGTTTTCCAGGCAATATGCCAGCGGTGGGGAACACCGGATGTAGATCTGCTAGCATCCAGATTCAACGCAAAGGTGGACAGATTTGTGTCTCGCACAAGGGATCCTCTAGCTTGCGGCTCGGATGCCCTAGTGTTCCCTTGGGATCAGTTCAAGCTGATATATGCATTCCCACCGCCACAATTGTTACCGCGATTACTCCGCAGAATCAGGGTAGAAAAGAAACCAGTGATTCTGGTGGCTCCAGCGTGGCCCCGAAGGGCATGGTACGCGGAGATTGTAAAAATGTCAGTGAGGAGTCCTTGGACCCTCCCACATCGTCCGGACCTGCTGTCGCAGGGACCGATATACCACCCTTCCTTACCAGCCCTAGGTTTGACGGCCTGGCTATTGAAGCCCACATTCTGAAAAAGAGAGGGCTCTCTAATTCTGTGGTATCTACCATGATCAATGCCAGGAAGCCGGTATCCAGGCAGATCTATTATAGGATCTGGAAAGTGTACATTACGTGGTGTGAGGCCAAGAAATGGCATCCACGTAAGTACGTGATAGGGAGGATTTTGGACTTCCTACAGTGGGCTGTAGATAGGAAGCTGGCCTTGAGTACTATCAAGGGTCAGATTTCGGCCTTGTCAATATTTTTTCAAAGGCCCTTGGCTTTGCATTCATTAGTCAAAGCCTTTATACAAGGAGTGATGCGTATTAGCCCTCCGGTTAGTATTCCCATATGTCCTTGGGACTTAAACCTGGTTCTGTCAGTTCTACAGAAACAACCGTTTGAACCATTGCAACACATTTCCTTGGTTCTTCTCACCAGGAAATTGATTTTCTTAGTAGCCGTTTGTTCGGCTAAAAGAGTATCGGAATTAGCCGCCTTGTCCTGTAAGGAGCCATATCTGGTTGTCCATAAGGACAGAGTAGTATTACGTCCTCATCCAGCCTTTCTTCCCAAGGTGGTATCGAGGTTTCATTTGAACCAAGATGTGGTTCTTCCTTCTTTTTTCCCCAAACCTAGCTCGGTAGAGGAAAAGTTATTACATTCTTTGGATGTAGTAAGAGCAGTTAAAGCTTATCTAAAAGCCACTGCTCAGATTCGCAGAACGGATACTTTGTTTATTCTGCCGGAAGGCCCTAAAAAGGGTCAGGCAGCATCAAAATCCACTTTAGCCAGGTGGATTCGACAGGTCATAATACAAGCCTATGGCTTGAGAAAGAGACCGCCTCCGTTCAAAGTTAGGGCGCACTCCACAAGAGCAGTTGGAACTTCATGGGCAGTGCATCACCAGGCCTCCCTGGCTCAAGTATGTAAGGCCGCAACATGGTCTTCGGTACACACGTTTACTAGATTCTACCAGGTAGACGTTAGAAGTCAGGAGGATGTCGCCTTTGGGCGCAGTGTGTTGCAGGCCGCAAAAGATCCTCATGCCTGATGGCGCCCAGCTTATGTATCCCTCCCCTCATTTGGCATTGCTTTGGGACGTCCCATTAGTAGTGACTAAGTCGCTCTGTGTCCCGTGATGTACGAAAAAGAAAAAGGGATTTTTATAACAGCTTACCTGTAAAATCCTTTTCTTGGAGTACATCACGGGACACAGAGCTCCCACCCCTCTTTTTGGGACACTTATTGCTTGGCTACAAAACTGAGGTGCTCCCGGATGGGAGGGGCTTATATAGGGGAGGGTACTTCCGGTTTGGAATTGGCCAGTGCCAGCACCTGAAGGTAATCTATATAACCCATTAGTAATGACTAAGTCGCTCTGTGTCCCGTGATGTACTCCAAGAAAAGGATTTTACAGGTAAGCTGTTATAAAAATCCCTTTATATATATATATATATAAAATATTAAATAAAAAATCTCCTCTGGTACCATCTGGAGTCTGCTGTCCCTAGACCAATCGCTGTCACCTGGAGATCACTTGTATCGCAAGTTTTCTATATCTGTTTGTGAGTATTTTTTTTACTTTATTTTACATAAACACACTTAAAGATAATGCACAAGGTTGGTGCGCCCTCTTTTCTCTTTTTCTCTGTTGACTGTTAGGATAGCCCTATCCTTGAGGGCAGCAAGGCCTGTGACACTATACATTAGGAACTTTTAGTCCACCTGGTACTCACTTGTGCGCAGGAGTGTTTGTCTTTCTTCACTGGAGGGGGGGCGCAGGCTGCACTGGGGGGATGCAGGCTGCACTGGCGGGCACGGGCAGCATTGGTGGACACAAAGTTGTTGTTAATATTTATTTTTATAACTTAATTCTGCATAAAAAATGTAAGTGTAATTTTATGAGGGCGTGTTTAGGGGCGGAATTAGGGGCGGGGCAGGGTAGGGGATGGGCGGGGCAACCGGTGGCAAGTAACCTTTGAGGCCTGGCTAGTAGCTCGGGACTTGAAATTTTGAGCCCTGATCTAAACCATTCCATTGTAGCTCTGGCTGTATGTTTAGGGTTGTTCTCCTGCTGGAAGGTGAACCTCCGCCCCAGTCTCAAGTCTTTTGCAGACTCTAACAGGTTTTCTTCTAAGACTACCCTGTATTTGGCTACATCCATCAACTCTGACCAGCTTCCCTGTCCCTGAAGAAAAGCATCCCCACACCATAATGCTGCCACCACCATGTTTCACGGTGGGGGTGGGGTGTTCAGGGTGATGTGCAGTGTTAGTTTTCCGCTACACGTAGCATTTTGCTTTTAGACCAAAAAGTTCAATTTTGGTCTCATCTGACCAGAGCACCTTCTTCCACATGTTTGCTGTGTCCCCCACGTGGCTTCTCACAAACTGCAAACGGGACTTCTTATGGCTTTCTTTCAACAATGGCTTTCTTCTTCCCACTCTTCCATAAAGGGCAGATTTGTGGAGAAGCACGACTAATAGTTGTCCTGTGGACAGATTCTCCCACCTGAGCTGTGGATCTCTGCAGCTCCTCCAGAGTTACCATGGGCCTCTTGGCTGCTTCTCTGATGAATGCTCTCTTTGCCCGGCCGGTCAGTTTAGGTGGACGGCCATGTTTTGGTAGGTTTGCAGTTGTGCCATACTCTTTCCATTTTCGGATGATGGATTGAACAGAGCTCTGTGAGATGTTCAAAGCTTGGGATATTTTTTTTATAACCTAACCCTGCTTTAAACTTTTCCAGAACTTTATCCCTGACCTGTCTGGTGTGTTCCTTGGCCTTCATGATGCTGTTTGTTCACTAAGGTTCTCTAACAAACCTCTGAGGGCTTCACAGAACAGCTGTATTTATGCTGAGATTAAATTACACACAGGTGGACTCTATTTACTAATTAGGTGACTTCTGAAGGCAATTGGTTCCACTAGATTTTAGTTAGGGGTATCAGAGTAAAGGGGGCTGAATATAAATGCACCCCACACTTTTCACACATTTATTTGTAAAAAAAAATTGAAAACCATTTATCATTTTCATTCCACTGCACAATTATGTGTCACTTTTTGTTGGTCTATCACATATAATCCCAATAAATGACATTTACATTTTTGGTTGTAACACGACAATATGTGGAAAATTTCAAGGGGTATGAAAACTTTTTCAAGGCACTGTATGTGATATAATTCTGTTGTTTATCTGTTGTGATAACCTTCCATATATGAATATACATTCAGTGGTAATTTTTATTATAGCTGTATTTATTAATTGTCTGTTTCCCAATATATTTTCGCCATTCTTTTGTAGTTGCACATACTTTACAGCTCCTGAAGAAGCAAACAAGCGAAACATGTTGAGCAACGAGCATTGTGATTGATACAGTGTTAAATGCCTGTTATGCGTATATGGTATATGTATCAAATTGTTTTATGAATAAGCCAGTAATAAAACTGACCTAGTACTGGTTTTAACATATCAATAAACAATCTATTTTTGTGTTTTTGGCATTAAACAATTAACTTTTGGGATGTGGGTGTCTTTTGATCCATGGATGGTGGTGACCTTTCCAAGGTATAACTCATCTTAATACTTGTTTCTGGTCTGTATCAAACCCTGAGGCTCAGCATAATAGCCAGGCAACTAAGCATTTTCAGATGAGCAGTGGCAGCCCCTATTTCTGGTGGTGTTAGGTGACTTCTCTTACCACGGATGTAATGGTGCCACCTGGAGGGAGATGATGTCTCTGCAGCCAGCTCCTAGTGCCCAGATCACCTCGTGACCCACCGGATCTGTGGAGCTCCTGGAAGTGTGATAAACATACCAATAAGAACAGAGGCCGGGCAACAAGTCTAGCAGAGCACTGTACAGGAACTCAATGTACTAAGAGCCGCCAAATGTTCTACTACCATTAATGGAGGTTGTTGGGACTGGAGATCTAAGTTGAACTCCAGCAGATATTGGAGACTTAAATGAATGCAGCTCTGTAATCACTAATACATGATTAAATGTATTTTTAAATGAAAGTGTAAATACCTGACTATGTTCTGGTTTCAATCTCTTGCAGTCCCTGCAGAGCTCAGAATGGAGGAGGGAGAAGCAGCATGTGGAGCCAAACTGACAGAGAGATGAGCTCATCAACCTGCTGCTTCTTCTTTCTGTATTTGTATGTGTCCCTTTCTTCTGTACCTGTATGTGTCCCCCTGTTTCTTTACCTGTATATGTCCTTTCGTACCTTAATGTGTCCTCCTGCTTCTGTACCTGTATGTGTCCCCCTGCTTCTTTACCTGTATATGTCCTTTCGTACCTGTATGTGCCCCTCCTGCTTCTGTACCTGTATGTGTCCCCCTGCTTCTTTATCTTTACCTGTATATGTCCTTTTGTACCTGTATGTGCCCCTCCTGCTTCTGTACCTCTATGTGTCCTCCTTTTTCTGTACCTGTATCTGTCTTCCTGCTTCTGTACCCCTATGTGTCCTCCAGCACTGTATGTGTCCCCCTTCTCTTGTACCTCTGTGTCCTCCTTTTTCTGTACCTGTATCTGTCTTCCTGCTTCTGTACCCCTATGTGTCCTCCTGCACTGTATGTGTCCCCCTTCTCTTGTACCTCTATGTGTCCTCCTTTTTCTGTACCTGTATCTGTCTTCCTGCTTCTGTACCCCTATGTGTCCTTCTGTACTGTATGTGTCCCCCTTCTCTTGTACCTCTATGTGTCCTGCTTCTCTACCTGTATGCGTCCCCTTGCTTCTGTACTGTATGTGTCCCCTTGTTTATATACCTGTATGTGTCCTCCTGCTTCTGTAATTCTATGTGTCCTCCTGCTTCTGTACCTGTATGTTTTCCCCTTCTTCTGTATTTGTATGTGTCTTCCTGCTTCTGTAATGTATGTGTCCTCTTTTTCTGTACCTGTATATGTCTCTCTTCTTCTGTACCTGTATGTGTTCCCCTTCTACTGTACCTGTATGTGTTCCCCTTCTACTGTAACTGTATGTGTCCTCCTGCTTCTGTACCTCTGTGTCCACCCTTATCTTGTAGCACTATGTGTCCCCCTGCTTTTCTGCATGTATGCGTCCCCTTGTTTCTGTACCTGTATGTGTCCCCTTGTTTCTATTCTGTATGTGTCCTCTTGTTTATGTACCTGTATGTGTCCCCCTGCTTCTGTACCTCTCTGTGTCCCCCTGCTTCTGTACCTGTATGCGTCCCCCTGCTTCTGTACCTGTATGTGTCCTCCTGCTATTGTACCTGTATATTTACTCATGTTTCTGTACCTGTATGTGTCCTCCTGCTTCTGTACCTCTACGTGTTTCCCTGCTTCTGTATCTGTATGTGTCCTCCTCCTGTACCCATGCCTCTGCTTCTGTACTTGCATGTGTCCTCCTGTTTCTGTACCTGTCCTTCTGCACCTCTGTGTCCCTTTCTTCCATACCTGTATGTGCCCCTTTCTTCTGTACCTGTATGTGTCCTGCTTCCATACCTGTATGTGTTCCTTTCTTTCATACATGTATGTATCCCTTTCTTTCATACCTGTATATGTCGCTTTCTTCCATACCTGTATGTGTCCCTTTCCTTCATACCTGTATATGTCCCTTTCTTCCATACCTGTATGTGTCCCTTTCTTTCATACCTGTATGTGTCCCTTTCTTCCATACCTGTATGTGTCCCTTTCCTTCATACCTGTATGTGTCCCTTTCTTCCATACCTGTATGTGTCCCTTTCTTCCATACCTGTATGTGTCCCTTTCTTTCATACCTGTATGTGTCCCTTTCTTCCATACCTGTATGTGTCCCTTTCTTTCATACCTGTATGTGTCCCTTTCTTTCATACCTGTATGTGTCCCTTTCTTTCATACCTGTATGTGTCCCTTTCTTTCATACCTGTATGTGTCCCTTTCTTCCATAGCTGTATGTGTCCTTTTCTTCCATACCTGTATGTGTCCCTTTCTTCCATACCTGTATGTGTCCCTTTCTTTCATACCTGTATGTGTCCCTTTCTTTCATACCTGTATGTGTCCCTTTCTTTCATACCTGTATGTGTCCCTTTCTTCTATAGCTGTATGTGTCCCTTTCTTCCATACCTGTTTGTGTCCCTTTCTTCCATACCTGTATGTGTCCCTTTCTTCCATACCTGTATGTGTCCCTTTCTTCTATAGCTGTATGTGTCCCTTTCTTCCATACCTGCATGTGTCCCTTTCTTCCATACCTGCATGTGTCCCTTTCTTCCATACCTGCATGTGTCCCTTTCTTCCATACCTGCATGTGTCCCTTTCTTCCATACCTGCATGTGTCCCTTTCTTCCATACCTGCATGTGTCCCTTTCTTCCATACCTGTATGTGTCCCTTTCTTCCATAGCTGTATGTGTCCCTTTCTTCCATACCTGTATGTGTCCCTTTCTTCCATACCTGTATGTGTCCCTTTCTTCCATACCTGCATGTGTCCCTTTCTTCCATACCTGCATGTGTCCCTTTCTTCCATACCTGCATGTGTCCCTTTCTTCCATAGCTGTATGTGTCCCTTTCTTCCATAGCTGTATGTGTCCCTTTCTTCCATACCTGCATGTGTCCCTTTCTTCCATACCTGCATGTGTCCCTTTCTTCCATACCTGTATGTGTCCCTTTCTTCCATACCTGCATGTGTCCCTTTCTTCCATACCTGTATGTGTCCCTTTCTTCCATACCTGTATGTGTCCCTTTCTTCCATACCTGTATGTGTCCCTTTCTTCTATAGCTGTATGTGTCCCTTTCTTCCATACCTGTATGTGTCCCTTTCTTCCATACCTGTATGTGTCCCTTTCTTCCATACCTGTATGTGTCCCTTTCTTCCATACCTGTCTGTGTCCCTTTCTTCCATACCTGTCTGTGTCCCTTTCTTTCATACCTGTATGTGTCCCTTTCTTTCATACCTGTATGTGTCCCTTTCTTCCATACCTGTATGTGTCCCTTTCTTCCATACCTGTATGTGTCCCTTTCTTCCATACCTGTATGTGTCCCTTTCTTCCATACCTGTATGTGTCCCTTTCTTCCATACCTGTATGTGTCCCTTTCTTCCATACCTGTATGTGTCCCTTTCTTCCATACCTGTATGTGTCCCTTTCTTCCATACCTGTATGTGTCCCTTTCTTCCATAACTGTATGTGTCCCTTTCTTTCATACCTGTATGTGTCCCTTTCTTCCATACCTGTATGTGTCCCTTTCTTCCATACCTGTATGTGTCCCTTTCTTTCATACCTGTATGTGTCCCTTTCCTTCATACCTGTATATGTCCCTTTCTTTCATACCTGTATGTGTCCCTTTCTTCCATACCTGTATGTGTCCCTTTCTTCCATACCTGTATGTGTCCCTTTCTTCTGTACCTGTATGTGTCCTGCTTCCATACCTGTATGTGTCCCTTTCTTCTGTACCTGTATGTGTCCTGCTTCCATACCTGTATGTGTCCCTTTCTTCCATACCTGTATGTGTCCCTTTCTTCCATACCTGTATGTGTCCCTTTCTTCTGTACCTGTATGTGTCCTGCTTCCATACCTGTATGTGTCCCTTTCTTCTGTACCTGTATGTGTCCTGCTTCCATACCTGTATGTGTCCTGCTTCCATACCTGTATGTGTCCCTTTCTTCCATACCTGTATGTGTCCCTTTCTTCCATACCTGTATGTGTCCCTTTCTTCCATACCTGTATGTGTCCCTTTCTTTCATACCTGTATGTGTCCCTTTCTTTCATACCTGTATGTGTCCCTTTCTTTCATACCTGTATGTGTCCCTTTCTTCCATACCTGTATGTGTCCCTTTCTTCCATACCTGTATGTGTCCCTTTCTTCCATACCTGTATGTGTCCCTTTCTATCATACCTGTATGTGTCCCTTTCTTTCATACCTGTATGTGTCCCTTTCTTCCATACCTGTATGTGTTCCTTTCTTTCATACCTGTATGTGTCCCTTTCTTCCATACCTGCATGTGTCCCTTTCTTCCATACCTGTATGTAACAGCTTGCAGTGCCCGGCAGTAGCAGCTGGCCAGCCAGAGGGAGCGGTCGGTCAGGATGTTGGGACAGTGGGAGATCCGCAGGATCAGTAGGTTTCCTCCTGTGGCTTTTAGTAGAGCTTCCAGTCCGGCTTCCAGGCAGCCCCTGTAGAGCAGCACACACAGATACACCAACATGGAATCACTATGGCTGGTCATAGTAGTGTGTGTCACATTGGGAACAGAGGAGGCTCTGCAGCCTGTTTAAAATAAAACTTCAGTCAAACAATTTTTGGAGGGAATAGGAAAGAGTCAGAGTCAGAGCTCCTATTAGGTTTTTAATCCGGACACCCCGACTGGGTATCTCCCCCAAGAAGCTCCTTCCCAAGCTCTGGAACACGAGGCAAGTGACTATAGCTTTAGCTATATAACTAGACAACACACTTTTTTGAAGTAAACAAGAAGAACTTCTTTACTATAAAAACACATGGAATTTATACAGAAAGCCATCAAATAAGAGCTTGTGACCTAGTGATTGTCACCCCTCCTGGGTGCTTCTGTCAGCATACAGCTTCCTCCAGTCTGGAACCAGGAACCAGGTATTATAGCGGAATATTGCACCCAAGATCTAGACGACACTAGCTTAGGTGCAAACTGGGACTGACTTTATTGTAAACTCACACAGAATATATACCACACAAAATCAGGTAAGAGCTTGATCACATTATCCTAAACAATGCAAATTGTAAACAGTAAGATAATTAAACATAGCTAAGGAACAGCCAACATAAAAAGTAAGCTAATTAGCAACTAGTCATGTGGATAAGCCTAGGTGACTCAGGTCACTGCCCACCCAGACAATGCTTTGATTAATCAGGGATCCCAGACAGTCTGGCAACAGTCTACAACCCTGAATACACAAAGTACATTACACGTGGTGTCTTCAGGTGTTTGGGTTGTGTAATCTATCTACTAGAAAAGACAAAACTCACAATGTTTCAGCAGTCTATAAAAAAGTGGAATTAATTTATCTTAATAGATTTCTTGAGGGATATCGTTGATAAATATTTCTGTCCCAAGTGGAGGAGCTTCTCCAACCCAATCTGCAGGAGGGCCCCCATAATACCTCTGACCATTAATCTGTACAACATTAATATTACGCCTTTCCATCCACTCTAGAAGGGAAGCTTTATTGTCCTTATTCAGAGAGTTAATCCAAGCTTCGCTCTCAGTGTTTCATCATGTTGTTGTGCATCATTAGAAAATGACCTGCTCTTTCCATGGGATCAGAGGCTGAGCTGAGCTCTTCACCATGATCTGACCGGAAGAAGCAGACAAAAAATCCCCAGTCTCCTCCATGGGCCATAATCTGTGGGGAGGAGGCTTGCCCCTAGTCCCCTCCAAAAGCCTCTGTCTCAGTTGGGTCTCTTGCAGAGCTAATCACATTATCACACAATGCCCACCTCAGACAGTCCGGCACCCACATAGGAAGCCATATGGTACAATGAGAGTTTTCCTGCAGCCCCAAGTGAGTGAGTGAGTGGGTGAAAAACTTGTGTAGCGCTACAAATGCGAACTAAATCGCCTCAAGTCGCTTTGCATCCAGTGACGTCCTGATCCTTCAGAAGAGATGGGTCTTGCGTTTTTTCCTGAAGGCCCGATGGTTTTCTTCCATACGGATGTCCGTGGGTAGAGCGTTCCATAGCCGTGGTCCTTGGACTGCAAATCTTCGTTCTCCCTTCGATTTGTAGTGGGACTTGGGGATGTGGAGGAGGTTTTGGTTGGTTGATCGGAGAATGCGATTGGGTGAGTAGTGTTTTATCTTCTCGCATAAGTATTGAGGAGCGTTTCCTTGTGTGCACTTGTGGGTGAGACAGAGGGTCTTGAATGTGACCCGATCCTTTACGGTTAGACAATGCAGGGTCCTCAGTGAAGGGGTGATGGATTCTCAGGTTTTTTTTCCCCGTTACCAGTCTGGCTGCCGTGTTCTGGACGACTTGTAGGCGCGAAATCTGGTATTTAGGTAGTCCTATGTAGAGGGAGTTTGCGTAGTCGAGTCGGGAATTTATGATTGTTCCAACTACTACTGCTATGTCTTCTTCCGGGATGAAGGGGATGAGTCTACGCAGCAGGCGGAGGAGATGGTGAGATCCGCTTACTACTGATCCTATTTGTGCGTCCATCGACATCTCCGAGTCAAAGATGACTCCGAGACTTTTGACTTTGGTGCTCGGGGTGATGGTCTGTCCAAGGATGGTGGGTGGGGTCCAAGGATGGTGGGTGGTGTCCAAGAAGTATTAGCTTTTGTCTTTCGGTTTGTGTGGAGGAGAAGAAGTTCTGTTTTGGATCCATTGAGTTTGAGGGAGCTCTCAGTCATCCAATCATCGATCAATGTGAGACAATTTTCCAGTCCTTGATATTGGTCTTTTTTTCGGTGATGCGAAAGTAGAGTTGGGTGTCGTCAGCGTATAAGTGGTAGCACAGGTCCTGTTTGCTGATGATTTTGAGGAGTGGGCAGAGGTAGATGTTAAAGAGCACGAGTGACAGGGGTGATCCTTGAGGGACTCCGCAAGAAATTGTGTGAGTTTCAGAGGTGAAGGCTCCTAGTTTACTGCCTGGGAAAGATTATCTAGGAAGGATGCGAACCAGGTTAGGTCAGGGTCTGCGACTCCTGCTACTTCTTTAAGGCGAATGAGTAGAATTATATGGCCTGTGTGAGGCCTTGTTGGGGGAGGAACCCTATACTCCCTGTCCCAGTGACAACACTATTCCTCAGAAAGGAAGTGAGGGAATATCAGTGGGGACAGAGTGCCTTAACCACTTGCCAACCGCTGCACGCTGAAATACGTCGGCACAATGGCAGCGGTGGGCAAATGGGCATACCTGTACATCCCCTTTAAGAAGCCGTGCGGCAGGCGCCCGCGCCGCCGCACTCCGTGCCCGCGGGCCCTGTGAACTCGATGTTCGCCAGCGCCCTGCGATCGTGTCACGGAGAGGCAGAACGGGGAGAAGCCTATGTAAACAAGGCATCTCCCTGTTCTGCCTAGTGACAGGACACTGATCTACTGCTCCCTGTCATCGGGAGCAGTGATCACTGTCGTGTCATTTGTAGCCCCCCCCCCCACAGTTAGAATCATACCCCAGGACACACTTAACCCCTTCATCGCCCCCTAGTGTTTAACCCCTTCCCTAGCAGTGTCATTTACACAGTAATCAGTGCAGTTTTATAGCACTGATCGCGGTATAAATGACAACGGTCCCAAAATAGCGTCAAAAGTGTCCGCCATAATGTCGCAGTCTCGATAAATAATGCAGATCGTTGTCATTACTAATAAAAAAAAAAATGTATAAAAAAAATGCCATAATTCTATCCCCTATTTTGTAGACGCTATAACTTTTGCGCAAACCAATCAATATGCGCTTATTGCGATTTCTTTTTTTTACCAAAAATATGTAGAAGAATACGTATCGGCCTAAACTGAGGAAATAATTTGTTTTTTTTAATATATTTTTTGTGGATATTTATTAAAGCAAAAGGTCAAAAATATGGCTTTTTTTTTCAAAATTGTTGCTCTTTTTTTAGTTTATAGCGCAAAAATCAAAAACCGCAAAGGTGATCAAATACCACCAAAAGAAAGCTCTATTTGTGGGGAAAAAAAGGACATCAATTTTGTTTGCGTACAGCGTTGCACGACCGCGCAATTGTCAGCTAAATGGACGCAGTGCCGAATCGCAAAAAGTGCTCTAGTCAGGAAAGGGGTACATTTTTCAGGGGCTGAAGTGGTTAAATAGTAACTTGCAGCTGTCTATAGATGGGATGCTACAACTGTAAACAAAGCCAATTTTTTTTATTGTCTTAAGTAAGCCTGGGGAACTACCTTCAAGTCAACCACAGCTCTATTATGAGACCTCTGGGGGGGGGGGGGGGTCTGAGTGTTAGCATCTTCAGCGGGGGAGTGGCTGCCAAGAGAGGAGCAGGAGTCAGTTTTGGCTTTCACCAAACCCAACTGGCCTATTTTCAAGGAAAACGGTAGTGCCTCCAAGGCTGATTCTGATAAAAGTCAATGCTGGTGAAGGCTCTCATGTATTCAGGTCATGGTATGTGTAGTAGACACATTTCCCTGGATTTGTTCTGTAATGTTGAATAGCTTCTCCAAGCCACTTCTTCAGTTCTAATGAGTGTCAGGAACATACCCCTACATTTATATCCACACAGGTAGCACAGACACTTTAATCCAATCACCATAGAAAGTCTCTAGGTCAGGTGTAGGCAACCTTTATAAGGTGGAGATCTACCGGAGCAACATAAAGGTGATCAAAGATCACCGGGGTTCAGCGCTCCTTTTTTTTATTTTTATTAAACTACCTAAGGCCTAACTAAAAATTAAGGAAAAGTAGAAAAATCTACTAAGACATGTCACTACAAAAATATAAATTTAGCCAAACTTAAAAGTGGACAGTGTCAGTAAGTATGGTGGATGGTGTCAGTAGGGCAGTGGGTGGTGTCAGTAGGACCAGTGGACAGTGTCAGTAAGTATGGTGGATGGTGTCAGTAGGGCAGTGGGTGGTGTCAGTAGGACCAGTGGACGGTGTCAGTAGGGCATCAGTTCTAGTAAATGCCTCCCCCACCGCCCCTCCTCTCTAGGCAGAGGCGGCTCTTTATTTAGGCAAATTAGGCGGTCGCCTAAGGCCTCACACTCACAGGGGCCTCGCGGCCATCTAATTTGCCTGTGATTCATCACCAGGATGGCGTGCCACCACCTCCAGCTCTGCCCTGTGTTTTCTGTTCCCTGCTGTCACCTTGCTGGGTCCCAGATGTTATATTGGCTGCATATATCTGATGGGTGAGGAGGGTGCTGATCACCTGTGTGCTAGATCAGTGCATCTTTCTGCAGCCATTTTTCTTGCTTGAATTTTTTTTCCATTTTGGGGATGTGAGTGGGGACTCATGCCTAAATTCCGGGGTCAGCAACCAAAGAATGAGATCTACCTGTCACCTGTCCACGATCAATGGGTAGATTGCCGACCCCCAGCCTGGATAGATGTTGATTGTCCAAGAACAAGTTGTGGAACCACCCTGTCCATGTTGCACAATCCCATCCTTTTTTTTTTTTTACTTTATTTCTTTATTAAAGCGGTTGTATAGTCTTTTTTTATTACTTTTACCTACAGGTAAGCCTATAATAAGGCGTACCTGTAGGTAAAAAAAAAAAATATCTCCTAAAGCTTTACGGTTTAGGAGATATTCCCCTCGCAATGAGCCGCTGACGCACAGGGGATTCTCGGCTGAAAGCCTGGCAGACGCCGGACCTTGCCAGAAAGAAGTCTCCCGTGCGCATGTGTGGGAGTGACGACATCGTGGCTACAGCCACTCAGAGCGCTGGAGCCGCGATACCCTGAAGACACGCCGAGGCAACATGTCATCTCCCTCCGCGTGGACCAGGTGAGTTACCGACGCCTCGTTCTAAGGTAAGTATTTCATAATGAGCTAGTATGTGGTGCATACTAGCTCATTATGTCTTTTGCCTTACAGGTGACAAAAAATATATATATATATTTTTGGACTATACAACCGCTTTAAGGTATTTCTTTGTTTACAATATACATCAAATCATACATCCCCTCAAATACCCAACCCCCCCCCCATTCTTCCTACCCCCCTAATAGTTATATATATACTGAGCAGGTATTACCTTTTTCATATCTTAAAGGGGTTGTAAGGGTTTGTTTTTTAATGGCTAAATAGCTTGCTATAAGCTAGTGCATCGCTATTTCACTTACCGGTACCTGTTCCTTCGATTTCTTTTCTAAATGTCAATTATCCTTGTTTAAAAAATGAATTTCCTGTTCCTCTTCCTTGAGTTTTCCACCAGCATCCGAGCCGTTATGCCTGGTGGAAAGTGATAGTTCTCGCCCCCTCCCTTGGATTACAACCCTGCGTGAAGACGCTCTGTACGTTTCACAGGCACGGAGGCAGGGGATAAGTGGGCGTGTCTATGATGCTCTAGCTCCACCTCCCGCGCATTGGTTTTCATTTAAACTAAGCTTTATGGGCGGCGTGTGAATGAGAACGTTGCTCGTTCTCGTTGGGCGAGATTGAGAAAAAACGGTAATGCGCATGCGCGATGCCGCTAAGTCTAATAGGAAAGGTAGTTCCGTGGTTGCCGTGACGTCGCTTTAATGCACGCGCACCGCAAACCCGGAAATAGAGGATAGAAACGATAGAGGAAAGCAGGACGACGATAAACACGTACTATTTTTACAGGTAATTAAATAATTTTAATGGAAGTGATAACATTTTTCGATATCTGTATATAACAGAGATTAATTATAGCTTAAAACTTTTTTACCTTTACAAACCCTTTAAGTGTTGCCTAGGTAGTGTGACAGCAGGAAGGTAAAGTCACCTGGTTGCATCCAGGGGGGTAGATATATTTCGCCCAGATTCAGGCTTTACGCCGACTTATACAACTAGGTGGAGAGTTGTATAAGGCTAGTGGGCTCATGGATGACTCATACCTCTAGGGAGAGTGTGGGGCGTCGTACAGACAGGGAGTTGATGAGACCAGCTGAAGCTTGTCAGCTCATTTAGGCCTCTATAAGAACTCCCAGCTTCATTAGATGTTAGCTCATGCCTGGAACCAGACCTGTGTGGACTGTCTAGGGAGAGTGAACCCCTGTGCGGTGAGACAAAGCCTGTGTGGCTATTTGCTTGGACATTTAAAACCAGGGACTTAGGGACTAGGACAGCACTAGGCTGATCCCAGTTGTTATTTAGGAAACCTGTATGTTTAGTCAGAGGTCAAGTTGACCAGGATTTATTTTGTTTATGTTTCTTTTGCTTTGCTGTGTTTTGTCACTGTAAATAGAAAATAAACCGCACCTTTTTGATTTTGAAAACCACAACCTCCGTTTGCTGGGCCTGTTTTTGTGTGGGGAGCCCATCTCGGGGGTCACACACACCCGCTGCCGAGCTAACCCCCTCACAGTTGGTGGAGAACCAGTGGCAGTTTTTTTTAAGCCAGCATGGAGGAGATACTGAAGCAGCTGGCTCTAGCAAATGCCAATCAACAGCAGACAAATGCAGGTTTGCAAAAGAGCCTTGCAGCTCAACAACAGAACTTCGCAGCCCAGCAGCAAGCTCATCAACAGAGCCTTGCAGCCCAGCAGCAAGCTCATCAACAGAGCCTTGCAGCCCAGCAGCAGACAAACGTAACTTTGCAACAGAGTCTGGAGGCTCAGCAACAAGCCCAGCAGCAATCTGAGGCCCGCTTCATAGACCTGTTGCAGAAGCAAGAGCAGAGACTACAACAACAGATGGAAGCAGTAATGCAGCAACGTCCGCAGACCAGTGAGGAAAGCCGTCCCACTAATACCGCGTCCTTTGGGGTGAGTCGTTTATTGACAAAAATGACTGGAGAGGATGATCCAGAGGTATTTTTGACCACATTTGAAAGGACCGCTGAAAGAGAAAAGTGGCCTGAGGAGCAGTGGGCTGGACTGGTGGCTCCTCTGTTAACTGGTGAATCGCAGAAAGCTTACTATGACCTAGAGCCTAACCAAGCAAAAGACTATGTGATGCTAAAAGCTGAAATATTGGCAAGGCTGGGTGTCACCCAGGCTGTCCGGGCTCAGCGTGTGCATAACTGGACTTTCCAGCTTGGAAAACCCCCCAGGTCTCAAATGTATGATCTCATTCACCTGAGCAGAAAGTGGCTACAGCCAGAGACTTTGTCCGCACCAAAGATTGTGGAACGTGTTGTAATGGATCGGTTTTTGAGAGCTCTTCCTACTGCCATCCAAAAGTGGGTAAGCCATGGAGACCCAGAGACGGCCGATGGTCTTGTGGATCGTGTGGAGAAATACTTGGCTACAGAGAACCTGACAGCCTCTTCCAGAGACACTCGGACTTTCCACCCTAAGACCAGACCATCCCCAGGGGCGGATAAGAGGATTCCAAGGGGTGAGGGTGGAGAGAGTGAGAGGGTGGGAGCTCTACCCCAAGTTTGGCGAGAACAGCCTGGGAAATCAGCGGCTCAAGAGGCCGCAAGAAGGATCGTTTGCTACCGCTGCCGGCAAGCGGGACATATTGCAGCCAATTGCCCGGTTGTGGAGGAACCCATGCAGTGTGACTTTCTGACGGGCAGACGTCAGTCGCTGTGTGCGACAGTCGCATGCACTGCCATTCGAGGAACTGAGAAACATTTATGCAAAATGTGTGTTAATGGTAGAAATGTTGTGGTATTGCTGGATTCAGGTAGCCTTGTGACCCTGATAAAGGCTGAGTTAGTTAAAACAGAGGTCTCTGGGAATAGCAAGGTAGCTGTTATTTGTGTGCATGGGGACACCCGAGAGTATCCAGTGACTACAGTGTGTTTCGAGACCCCCAAAGGTACCCTCTCTCATCCAGTGGGCTTAGTATCTCAGTTACCGCATGACGCCATTGTGGGAAGGGATTTTCCGAAGTTCTGGGAACTGTGGGATGATCCTGAGCCCCCCACTGGTGCCCCTATGTACCAGGAATGTGATAGCCAGAACTCCCCTGAGAGTGGTGAGGACTCTCCGGAATTTCCCTTATCAGTATTGGCAGGGGAGACTCAAGAAACTGGAGAGGAGCCCACCTCCTCAGACGAAAACCTACCGTCTGTGGAGTTTTCTGATCTTGAGGTTCACAGGGAAAACTTTGCCACAGAACAGTTGAAAGACCCCGCCCTAATAAAGGCACGGGAAAACGTAGTGAAAATAGATGGCGAGTTAGTGAACCCAGATAATACCTGCACTTACCCATACTTCAGCGTAGAGAAGGACCTACTGTATCGGGTGGCAAAAAGGGCAGAAGAAACCGTTGAGCAGCTTGTGGTACCCAAACCTTACAGGAAGTTGGTGTTGGAGTTGGCCCATGGGCACATTCTTGGAGGTCATCTGGGGACAGAGAAAACCCGAGAGAGGGTATTACAGAGATTCTATTGGCCGGGGGTGATGAAGGACATAGAAAATTATTGTTCCTCCTGCCCTGTGTGTCAGAGGTCGGCCCCGATGCCACATTTCCGTAGCCCGCTGGTCCCTCTACCCATCATTGAGGTCCCGTTTGAGAGGATCGCCATGGATTTGGTAGGTCCTATAATCAAGTCCGCTAGGGGGCACCAGTACATATTAGTTATAATGGACTATGCCACCCGTTATCCAGAAGCGATCCCTCTCCGAAATACCTCGGCCAAAACCATAGCCAAAGAGCTATCTCTTGTGTTTAGCCGGGTGGGTATTTGTAAAGAACTGCTTACGGACCAAGGTACACCCTTTATGTCCCGGGTTATGAAGGAGCTGTGTAAATTGTTCAAAGTGACGCAATTACGTACATCTGTGTATCACCCCCAAACCGATGGGCTGGTTGAAAGATTCAACAAAACCCTAAAACAAATGTTGAAGAAAGTGGTGGATAGAGATGGAAAGGATTGGGACTGTCTACTTCCTTATCTGATGTTTGCTATTAGGGAGGTGCCCCAATCCTCTACGGGATTCTCCCCCTTTGAGTTACTGTATGGGAGACACCCAAGAGGGCTGTTGGATATTGCCAAGGAAACTTGGGAAAGTGAGAGTTCTCCCCACAGGAGTGTGATTGAGCATGTCGCCCTGATGCAAGACCGAATTGCACAGGTAATGCCCATCGTGAAGGAACATTTGGCCCAAGCGCAGTTAGCACAGCAGAGAGTGTACAACCGTGGAGCCAAGACCCGTACCTTTTCCCCGGGGGATAGGATACTGGTACTTGTCCCTACGGTTGAAAGTAAATTCCTTGCCAAATGGCAAGGCCCCTACGAGATAATGGAAAAAGTGAGCGAAGTGAATTACAAGGTCAGACAACCAGGAAGGCGAAAGCCCGAACAGATCTATCACGTTAATCTGTTGAAAGCCTGGAGGGATAGAGAGTCCCTAGTCGCAGACACTTGGTCACCAGCTCAAACTGGTTGCGTGATTCCTGAGGTTGGAATAGCAGCCACCTTGTCACAACCCCAACAACAGGAGGTTAAGGAGTTTGTGCTTCGCAACAAGGAGGTATTCTCTGAGCTGCCGGGACAAACATCTGGGGTAGAGCATGACATCATTACCCCGCCCGGTGAAAGGGTGAAGTTAAAACCCTATCGGATCCCAGAGGCCCGACGGGAGGCAATACGGGAGGAAGTACAGAAAATGCTGAACTTAGGGGTGATAGAGGAGTCCCAAAGTGATTGGTCTAGTCCCATTGTGTTGGTGCCTAAACCGGATGGGAGCTGGCGATTTTGTAACGATTTTCGTCAGTTGAACAAAGTTACAAAATTTGACACCTACCCCATGCCACGTATAGATGAGTTGATCGACCGGCTGGGAACAGCCCGATACATGACGACTCTTGACCTCACAAAAGGGTATTGGCAAATCCCCCTGGCCAAGTCGGCCAAAGAGAAAACCGCATTTGTAACCCCAGACGGGGCGTTCCAATATAAAAGAATGCCGTTCGGGTTACAGAATGCGCCGGCCACATTCCAGCGGAAAATGGACCAGAAGCTGAGGCCCCATCGGAAGTATGCTGCGGCTTACCTGGATGACGTAATTGTCCATAGCACAGATTGGGCCTCACATCTGCCAAAAGTGCAAGCAGTCCTGGACTCTGTTCGGGAAGCGGGGTTTACGGCTAACCCCAAGAAGTGTACCATTGGGCAGGAGGAGGCCAAATATCTTGGGTACACCATTGGGAGGGGAGTAATAAAACCCCAACTCAACAAAGTCGAGGCCATCCAGAGTTGGCCACGTCCCAACAGCAAGAAGCAGGTACGAGCCTTTCTGGGAATCGCTGGGTATTATCGGCGATTCATTCCCCACTTTGCTTCTAAGGCTGTGCCCCTAACCAACCTGACGAAGGGGAAAGGGTCGGTCATGATTAAATGGACCCCCGAGGCTGAGGCAGCATTCCAATTCTTGAAACAAGCCTTATGTAGCCAGCCAGTGTTGTACTCACCCGACTTCTCTAAAGACTTTGTCGTACAAAGTGATGCGTCAGATGTGGGGTTAGGAGCAGTATTGTCCCAGGTCTGGAACGGGGAAGAGCACCCAGTCATTTACCTCAGCAGGAAGTTGAAGTCCCATGAGGTAAATTACGCCACCGTTGAAAAGGAGTGTTTAGCGGTGAAGTGGGCTCTAGATTCCCTTCGGTACTACCTGCTAGGTAGGCACTTTGACATGGTTACGGATCACGCTCCGTTAAAGTGGATGGCTCAAAACAAGGAAACAAATAGAAGAGTGAATAGGTGGTTCCTGGCCCTCCAGGAATTCAACTTCACAGTAAAGCATCGCCCTGGCGTTCAAATGGGGAATGTGGATGCTTTGTCTCGAGTACATGAATGCCTGATTGCTGGTGTTCCAACCCCGAGGTTAAAACAAGAGGGGGGGGTATGTGACAGCAGGAAGGTAAAGTCACCTGGTTGCATCCAGGGGGGTAGATATATTTCGCCCAGATTCAGGCTTTACGCCGACTTATACAACTAGGTGGAGAGTTGTATAAGCCCAGCTGAGTCTAGTGGGCTCATGGATGACTCATACCTCTAGGGAGAGTGTGGGGCGTCGTGCAGACAGGGAGTTGATGAGACCAGCTGAAGCTTGTCAGCTCATTTAGGCCTCTATAAGAACTCCCAGCTTCATTAGATGTTAGCTCATGCCTGGACCCAGACCTGTGTGGACTGTCTAGGGAGAGTGAACCCCTGTGCGGTGAGACAAAGCCTGTGTGGCTATTTGCTTGGACATTTAAAACCAGGGACTTAGGGACTAGGACAGCACTAGGCTGATCCCAGTTGTTAGTTAGGAAACCTGTATGTTTAGTCAGAGGTCAAGTTGACCAGGATTTATTTTGTTTATGTTTCTTTTGCTTTGCTGTGTTTTGTCACTGTAAATAGAAAATAAACCGCACCTTTTTGATTTTGAAAACCACAACCTCCGTTTGCTGGGCCTGTTTTTGTGTGGGGAGCCCATCTCGGGGGTCACACACACCCGCTGCCGAGCTAACCCCCTCACAGTAGGTAAAGGATCGTGGGGGTAGGCCTATCTGATATTCCATTTAAGTGTGGGGTCCTGCCCAATCACGCTACCCCCCCCCCCATCACCATCCACAGCACTCACTCATCCATCCTCCATCACTCGCCTACTTCTTACTGAGGTTTCTATTGGGTCACTTTTCATCACTTACATAATTTTCTGCTCTATTGGTATTCACATGTCAATCCCCCTTGCTTCCCACCAAGGTTTCCACATCTTGTCATATATTTCTTTAGAGCCGCTCTCTATATATATATACCGATTTCTACTTGAGAATTACCACGTTCATACTGTTTAGCCATTCTCTACTGGACGGCGGTAGTGCCGACTGCCATTTCAGGGCGATCAGCTTCCTTGCCTGGAATAAACATCTCAAAACTGCCACCTGGGTACTTCCTAGGTTTCCCATTCCTTCTATTAATCCTAGGAGACAATACTTTGGCTTCTAGCCAAGTGGCAGTTCCAAACACCCGGTCAATGGTTCTTATCACCTCCGTCCAGTAGCCGAACAGCTTCGGGCATCTCCAGAACATGTGTATCATACCCCCCTCTATATCCCCACACATGGGGCAGCTTGCGGCCGGCCGGCCAAACTGGAACTTTTTGCGAGGTGTGTAGTAGGTTCTATATAATAAGTACAGGCAGAGGCGGCTCTTCTTATTAGGCAAATTAGGCGGTCGCCTTAGGCCTTGCCCCCACAGGGGCCTCGCGGCCGCCTAATTTGCCTAAAGAATTGGTTAGAGAAAATTCTATAAACGGTGAATTCATAGTTCATAGAATTTAAAACTCTTAATATTTATACATTTAATTTGTATTGCTTAAATTATTTTTCCCATTATGGATGTGAATGGGGCCTCATGTCTCAGATTTGCCTAAGGCCTCAGAAAGCCTAGAGCCGCCTCTGTGTACAGGTGTGACATCCTCTGGGAGGGGGACAAGGACACTAGCGGGGCAAGTTCAAGAATTTTATTCCACTGTGTTTCGGAGATATATCCCACGTCTTTTTTCCAGTTTCTCTTGTACTTGGGGGCCTCTATCCCTCCCAATCTCCCTTATGTGTGGGAAAACTTTCGATATTATTCATGTAGCGGCCACCCCCTCACCCCGTCCTCTTTAGCCTAGAGGTATGTCACGCGACAGGGGTGAGGTGCGCTACGGCCCATGTCCTCCCCACTACTTGCAGGCGAGGTGAAGGCCAATACCTAATGTTTCCTCGGGCCGGTGTCCTGAGCATGTACCGAGTCTGTCGTGCAGAAACCTCCAAACCACCCTTTGCTCCCATTAACAGAGTCCATACACCGATCACAGTCCAACGGTTAGATTTATTTCGTATCTTCAGTTACAAGGCAATGCGATGGCATAATACGGTGGAATGAGCAGGTCGAGGCAATATACTGATCTGGGTCCCTACACCCCCTATGCTATGACCAAGGGTTGTAGGAATCTTGGCATGAATACCTCCGTTGCGCTGCGGGCCTCTATCAGGGGAAGATGTCCTCCAAGGGAGTTACTGTAGGCCCATCCGTCACCGGGTTGACACTACACCGGGTCTTCGAACGAGTGACCTCCCCAGCCTCCTCACCTCAGATGCGGGTCCCCTCGCAAGGGGCGCCCTGGAGCAACTCCACCCTCGCGGGACCCAGTCGGAGTCACCGGGTCCCAGGCCTCCTCAATAGTACCTCATCCCAGGCTGAAGGTGCCTGGGATGGACCCCATCTTCATTCCGGCCAGGCCTAGGGCGCCTAGGCCAGAACCTTGAACCGCCCGCACCCAGGCTGAAGGTGCCTGGGTGCGTGAAGAGATGATCCCCGAAGAAGACCTCGTGGCGAGGGCGTCTCCCCCTTTTATCTCCTCCCGTCGACACCACGGCGGGTTCCCCGCCCCGGCCGTACCATCTCCAGGAAGGGACAAAGAAGGGTAGCACTCCGGTAGTGATTCTACCCCGAGCCAGTAGGTACACTGACACCTACTGGTCGAAGAGAATATTACACCACCCAATCCTCCACGAATAAGAAAAAGGGGTCTGAACCCTAACATAATTACACACTTGGGTCACACTACTCCCCAAGTGTACCCCACTAAATTGAGGACCCCGCTACATTCATTATACTTTTTATGCAATAAACGCAATTGTAGTTAAAACATACTACACTATCCTGGGATTTCTTTTACCTTCCCTGCTATTATATATGCACGGCACCTGGAGCCCTCTTACACCGCGGACGTAACAGCCGCTCCCCACAACCAGGGACCATATCGAGGGATTACCCAAGGCACCATCCAGGCAGGCTGGATTACGCTGGATACTCTCAAGCCTCGTACACACGGTCGGTTTTCTCGTCAAGAAATGACAAGAAAACTGCCGGGAGAGCTTTCTTGCCGAGAAAACCGGCCGTGTGTACGAGGCTTGAGAGTATCCAGCGTAATCCAGCCTGCCTGGATGGTGCCTTGGGTAATCCCTGGATATGGTCCCTGGTTGTGGGGAGCGGCTGTTACGTCTATTACGTTTGTGGTGTAAGAGGTCTCCGGATGCCTTTCAGGCTTTCAGGTTTCTCGTCAAGAAAACTGGCCAGAATCTCGACGAGAAAAATAGAGAACCTGCTCTCTATTTTCTCGTCGAGATTCTCGTCGGCCTGTTTCCCGACAAGAAACCCGAGCGTGTGTACGCTTACCTGTCGCCGTGGAAACCCGCGCATGCTCGAAATGACTTTGACGCATGCGCGGCAGCTTCCTAGGCATAGGTAGGGTGTAGCAAGATGGCGGCGGCGGCATCAAATGTGACGAGCGCACGCTCGTCATAGTCGATGACGTCACCGCGTTCGTTCCATTCAAAAGAACGGCGGTTCTTTTGAATCGAGCCTGTGTACACTCGGCCGGGACAAGATTCTTGTCAAGAATCTCGTCAGGAAAAACGACGGGGTTTTTCCTGACGAGAATCTCGGCCGTGTGTACAGGGCTTAAGACTTAACAGGCTGTGAGGCGGGCGGCAACGGCGACGGGCAGAGAGTCACTGATTGCCGCCATTACTAGTAAAAAAAAAAAATCTAGCAGGAGCGGCTGAAGTGTGCAGCAGTGAGCTCATTACCGAAGCACAGGGAACACGCTTCCAATGGTCGGGGGAGAGACCATCACACTAGGAGTTTTTCAGACAGGCTTGGGAGAGGCCGAGCACAACGGACAGGTATACAGGACAGCAAGCTTCCTTTGCACAATTTAAATATTCATTTTTATTTTAGTGGGGATGTTAGAACGCACAGGTAATTGTAGCAGAAAGGTGAGCGATCCCATTAAAGTGTCTGTTCTCCCTATGTGGTGTGGGGGGGGGGGGGTTAGCTCGGCAGCGGGTGTGTGTGATCCCCTGGATGGGCTCCCCACACAAAAACAGGCCCAGCAGACGGAGGTTGTGGTTTTCAAGATCAAAAAGGTGCGGTTTATTTCTCTATTTACAGTGACAAAAAAACACAGCAAAGCAAAAAGAAACATAAACAAAATAAACCCTGGTCAGCTTGACCTCTGACTAAACATGCAGGTTTCCTAACTAACAACTGGGATCAGCCTGGTGCTGTCCTAGTCCCTAAGTCCCTGGTTTAGTAAATGTCCAAACAAATAGCCACACAGGCTTTGTCTCACCGCACAGGGGTTCACTCTCCCTAGACAGTCCACACAGGTCTGGTTCCAGGCATGAGCAAACACCTAATGAAGCTGGGAGTTTTTATAGAGGCCTTAAACGAGCTGACAAGCTTCAGCTGGTCTCATCAACTCCCTGCCTGCACGACGCCCAGCACTCTCCCTAGAGGTATGAATCATCCATGAGCCCACTAGCCTCAGCTGGGCTTCATCAACTCCCTCCCTAGTTGTATAAGTCGGCATAAAGCCTGAATCTGGGAGAAATATATCTACCCCCCTGGATGCAACCAGGTGACTTTACCTTCCTGCTGTCACATACCCCCCCCCTCTTGTTTTAAACTTGGGGTTGGAACACCAGCAATCAGGCATTCATGTACTCGAGACAAAGCATCCACATTCCCCATTTGAACGCCAGGGCGATGCTTTACTGTGAAGTTGAATTCCTGTAGGGCCAGGAACCACCTATTCACTCTTCTATTTGTCTCCTTGTTTTGAGCCATCCACTTTAACGGAGCGTGATCCGTAACCATGTCAAAGTGCCTACCTAGCAGATAGTACCGAAGGGAATCTAGAGCCCACTTCACCGCTAAACACTCCTTTTCAACCGTGGCGTAATTTACCTCATGGGACTTCAACTTCCTGCTGAGGTAAATGACTGGGTGCTCTTCCCCGTTCCAGACCTGGGACAATACTGCTCCTAACCCCACATCTGACGCATCACTTTGTACGACAAAGTCTTTAGAGAAGTCGGGTGAGTACAACACTGGCTGGCTACATAAGGCTTGTTTCAAGAATTGGAATGCTGCCTCAGCCTCGGGGGTCCATTTAATCATGACCGACCCTTTCCCTTTCGTCAGGTTGGTTAGGGGCACAGCCTTAGAAGCAAAGTGGGGAATGAAGCGCCGATAATAACCCGCGATTCCCAGAAAGGCCCGTACCTGCTTCTTGCTGTTGGGACGTGGCCAACTCTGGATGGCCTCGACTTTGTTGAGTTGGGGTTTTATTACTCCCCTGCCAATGGTGTACCCAAGATATTTGGCCTCCTCCTGCCCAATGGTACACTTCTTGGGGTTAGCCGTAAACCCCGCTTCCCGGATAGAGTCTAGGACTGCTTGCACTTTTGGCAGATGTGAGGCCCAATCTGTGCTATGGACAATTACGTCATCCAGGTAAGCCGCAGCATACTTCCGATGGGGCCTCAGTATCTGGTCCATTTTCCGCTGGAATGTGGCCGGCGCATTCTGTAACCCGAACGGCATTCTCTTATATTGGAACGCCCCGTCTGGGGTTACAAATGCGGTTTTCTCTTTGGCCGACTTGGCCAGGGGAATTTGCCAATACCCTTTTGTGAGGTCAAGAGTCGTCATGTATCGGGCTGTTCCCAGCCGGTCGATCAACTCATCTATACGTGGCATGGGGTAGGTGTCAAATTTTGTAACTTTGTTCAACTGACGAAAATTGTTACAAAATCGCCAGCTCCCATCCATTTTAGGCACCAACACAATGGGACTAGACCAATCACTTTGGGACTCCTCTATCACCCCTAAGTTCAGCATTTTCTGTACTTCCTCCCGTATTGCCTCCCGTCGGGCCTCTGGGATCCGATAGGATTTTAACTTCACCCTTTCACCGGGCGGGGTAATAATATCATGCTCTACCCCAGATGTTTGTCCCGGCAGCTCAGAGAACACCTCCTTGTTGCGAAGCACAAACTCCTTCACCTCCTGTTGTTGGGGTTGTGACAAGGTGGCTGCTATTCCAACCTCCGGAATCACGCAACCAGTTTGAGCTGGTGACCAAGTTTCTGCGACTAGGGACTCTCTATCCCTCCAGGCTTTCAACAGATTAACGTGATAGATCTGTTCGGGCTTTCGCCTTCCTGGTTGTCTGACCTTGTAATTCACTTCGCTCACTTTTTCCATTATCTCGTAGGGGCCTTGCCATTTGGCAAGGAATTTACTTTCAACCGTAGGGACAAGTACCAATATCCTATCCCCCGGGGAAAAGGTACGGGTCTTGGCTCCACGGTTGTACACTCTCTGCTGTGCCAACTGCGCTTGGGCCAAATGTTCCTTCACGATGGGCATTACCTGTGCAATTCGATCTTGCATCAGGGCGACATGCTCAATCACACTCCTGTGGGGAGAACTCTCACTTTCCCAAGTTTCCTTGGCAATATCCAACAGTCCTCTTGGGTGTCTCCCATACAGTAACTCAAAGGGGGAGAATCCCGTAGAGGATTGGGGCACCTCCCTAATAGCAAACATCAAATAAGGAAGTAGACAGTCCCAATCCTTTCCATCTCTATCCACCACTTTCTTCAACATTTGTTTTAGGGTTTTGTTGAATCTTTCAACCAGCCCATCGGTTTGGGGGTGATACACAGACGTACGCAATTGCGTCACTTTGAACAATTTACACAGCTCTTTCATAACCCGGGACATAAAGGGTGTACCTTGGTCCGTAAGCAGTTCTTTACAAATACCCACCCGGCTAAAAACAAGAGATAGCTCTTTGGCTATGGTTTTGGCCGAGGTATTTCGGAGAGGGATCGCTTCTGGATAACGGGTGGCATAGTCCATTATAACTAATATGTACTGGTGCCCCCTAGCGGACTTGATTATAGGACCTACCAAATCCATTGCGACCCTCTCAAACGGGACCTCAATGATGGGTAGAGGGACCAGCGGGCTACGGAAATGTGGCATCGGGGCCGACCTCTGACACACAGGGCAGGAGGAACAATAATTTTCTATGTCCTTCATCACCCCAGGCCAATAGAATCTCTGTAATACCCTCTCTCGGGTTTTCTCTGTCCCCAGATGACCTCCAAGAATGTGCCCATGGGCCAACTCCAACACCAACTTCCTGTAAGGTTTGGGCACCACAAGCTGCTCAACGGTTTCTTCTGCCCTTTTTGCCACCCGATACAGTAGGTCCTTCTCTACGCTGAAGTATGGGTAAGTGCAGGTATTATCTGGGTTCACTAACTCGCCATCTATTTCCACTACGTTTTCCCGTGCCTTTATTAGGGCGGGGTCTTTTAACTGTTCTGTGGCAAAATTTTCCCAGTGAACCTCAAAATCAGAAAACTCCACAGACGGTAGGTTTTCGTCTGAGGAGGTGGGCTCCTCTCCAGTTTCTTGAGTCTCGCCTGCCAATACTGACAAGGGAAATTCTGGAGAGTCCTCACCACTCTCAGAGGAGTTCTGGCTATCACCTTCCTGGTACATAGGGGCACCAGTGGGGGGCTCAGGATCATCCCACAGTTCCCAGAACTTCGGAAAATCCCTTCCCACAATGGCATCATGCGGTAATTGAGATACTAACCCCACTGGATGAGAGAGGGTACCTTTGGGGGTCTTGAAACACACTGTAGTCACTGGATACTCTCGGGTGTCCCCATGCACACAAATAACAGCTACCTTGCTATTCCCAGAGACCTCTGTTTTAACTAATTCAGCCTTTATCAGGGTCACAAGGCTACCTGAATCCAGTAATACCACAACATTTCTACCATTAATACACATTTTGCATAAATGTTTCTCAGTTCCCCGAATGGCAGTGCATGCGACTGTCGCACACAGCGACTGACGTCTGTCCGTTAGGAAGTCACATTGCATGGGTTCCTCCACAACCGGGCAATTTGCTGCAATATGTCCCGCTTGCCGGCAGCGGTAGCAAACAATCCATTTGGCTGCCTCTTGAGCCCCTGACTTCCCAGGCTGTTCTCGCCAAACTTTGGGTAGAGCTCCCACCCTCTCACTCTCTCCACCCTCACCCCTTGGAATCCTCTTATCCGCCCCTGGGGATGGTCTGGTCTTAGGGTGGAAAGTCCGAGAGTCTCTGGAAGAGGCCGTCAGGTTCTCTGTAGCCAAGTATTTCTCTACACGATCCACAAGACCACCGGCCGTCTCTGGGTCTCCATGGCTTACCCACTTTTGGATGGCAGTAGGAAGAGCTCTCAAAAACCGATCCATTACAACACGTTCCACAATCTCTGGTGCGGACAAAGTCTCTGGCTGTAGCCACTTCCTGCTCAGGTGAATGAGATCATACATTTGAGACCTGGGGGGTTTTCCAAGCTGGAAAGTCCAGTTATGCACATGCTGAGCCCGGACAGCCAGGGTGAGACCCAGCCTTGCCAATATTTCAGCTTTTAGCATCACATAGTCTTTTGCTTGGTCAGGCTCTAGGTCATAGTAAGCTTTCTGCGATTCACCAGTTAACAGAGGAGCCACCAGTCCAGCCCACTGCTCCTCAGGCCACTTTTCTCTTTCAGCAGTCCTTTCAAATGTGGTCAAAAATACCTCTGGATCATCCTCTCCAGTCATTTTTGTCAATAAACGACTCACCCCAAAGGACGCGGTATTAGTGGGACGGCTTTCCTCACTGGTCTGCGGACGTTGCTGCATTACTGCTTCCATTTGTTGTAGTCTCTGCTCTTGCTTCTGTAACAGGTCTATGAAGCGGGCCTCAGATTGCTGCTGGGCTTGTTGCTGAGCTTCCAGACTCTGTTGGTGAGCTTGCTGCTGGGCTGCAAGGCTCTGTTGATGAGCTTGCTGCTGGGCTGCGAAGCTCTGTTGTTGAGCTGCAAGGCTCTTTTGCAAACCTGCATTTGTCTGCTGTTGATTGGCATTTGCTAGAGCCAGCTGTTTCAGTATCTCCTCCATGCTGGCTAAAAAAAAACTGCCACTGGTTCTCCACCAACTGTGGGGGGGGGGGTTAGCTCGGCAGCGGGTGTGTGTGATCCCCTGGATGGGCTCCCCACACAAAAACAGGCCCAGCAGACGGAGGTTGTGGTTTTCAAGATCAAAAAGGTGCGGTTTATTTCTCTATTTACAGTGACAAAAAAACACAGCAAAGCAAAAAGAAACATAAACAAAATAAACCCTGGTCAGCTTGACCTCTGACTAAACATGCAGGTTTCCTAACTAACAACTGGGATCAGCCTGGTGCTGTCCTAGTCCCTAAGTCCCTGGTTTAGTAAATGTCCAAACAAATAGCCACACAGGCTTTGTCTCACCGCACAGGGGTTCACTCTCCCTAGACAGTCCACACAGGTCTGGTTCCAGGCATGAGCAAACACCTAATGAAGCTGGGAGTTTTTATAGAGGCCTTAAACGAGCTGACAAGCTTCAGCTGGTCTCATCAACTCCCTGCCTGCACAACGCCCAGCACTCTCCCTAGAGGTATGAATCATCCATGAGCCCACTAGCCTCAGCTGGGCTTCATCAACTCCCTCCCTAGTTGTATAAGTCGGCATAAAGCCTGAATCTGGGAGAAATATATCTACCCCCCTGGATGCAACCAGGTGACTTTACCTTCCTGCTGTCACAGTGGATATAAATATGGGGGTATTTTCCTGACACTTATTAGGACTAAAGAAGTGGCTTAGAGAAGCTACAAAATGTCTTCAGCATTACAGAACAAGTCTGCTTGAAAGTGATTAACTATTACTAGCTTAAAGTGGTTGTAAACCCACTTTTTCAACTTGCACCTACAGGTAAACCTAGATTAAGGCTTACCTGTAGGTGCAAGAAATATCTCCTAAACCTACACGGTTTAGGAGATATTTACTAAAAATTACAGGCGCCGCTGTCTACGGCGCATGCGCGCCGTAGACAACGGCGCATTCATGGGGTTAATCCCATTCACAAAATCGGCTACTTCCCAGCAATCGCTGGGCGTAGCCGAATGTGACGGCTCCCGCGCGCATGCGCGGAGTCACGTCTTCGCCGCTCCGGCCAATCACAGCGCCGCTCTGGTGCGGCAATACCCGGAAGTAACATTCCGGCTATCGCTGCAGTGATGGCTGCGTCTGCAGTGAGGGACGCGGACTGCTTCGGGGGCCCCGATCTAAGGTAAGTGGTACATAATGAGCTAGTATGCTAGTCATAATGAGCTAGTATGCCTTTCTCTTACAGGTTGGCTAAAAAAATAAAAAACGATTAGTGGGTTTACAACCACTTTAATATACTGTAAGTCATACTTGCTGTTTCAAATTTTCATCACTTAAAGTGTTACTAAACCCAGGATCCTGCTTTCACTATATCTGGTCTTCCACAGTACTCAGAACATGGAAATGCAATTATTTTAGTAAATATAAACTGATAAATACCTTTTCTCATCAGCAGTATATAGCAGTATTGTGACTCCTATCAGTGTCTCGTTAAAGCTTGTAGGAGGAATTTTCATTCTACTCTGACTGTCCCATGAGGCTGCATGACCCCCTGACCCTCTGTCTGGCATTGTGCTGATCCTATGCACCCTCCCCTCTCCCCCCAAAAAACTCTCTAGCAATACACTCCAAACTGAGCATGTGCAGAGTGCCCCCCAAGGCTCTGTACTATCAGGAGATGGATTGGGGACGGTGGAAGAAGGGGAGGATCAGAGAAAACAGGATCAGACAGCCTTTTTACATAATGCGCAGGACTAACCCCTTAGGTTTAACAGTAAGTATAACAAGCATGCTTTACTGTATATACAGACTGATTTTACTGTTGTGGGGGGTTTAGTAACACTTAAAATTGTAGCTATAGGTTTCCAACACTGTCTCTCTTGTGATCTGCCTATCAAATAAGTTCAATCAGCACCCTTGCTGAACACTGTTCGGGCATATGGTTGCTTTTGCTTGGTCTAATTAAGCGTCTTTATTAACCACTTCAGCCCCGGACCATTTTGGCTGGTTAAAGACCAGGCCCCTTTTTGCATTTCGGCACTGTGTCGCTTTAACTGACAATTGCGCGGTCGTGCGACGTGGCTCCCAAACAAAATTGACATCCTTTTTTTCCCCACAAATAGAGCTTTCTTTTGGTGGTATTTGATCACCTCTGCGGTTTTTATTTTTTGTGCTATAAACAAAAATATAGCTACAATTTTAAAAAAAATGCAATATTTTTTACTTTTTGCTATAATAAATATCCCCCCAAAAAATATCTAAAAAAACATATTTTTTTCCTCAGTTTAGGCGTGGGGAGAGTCACTAAGTGAAGATGCACTTGGGGTTAAAGTTCATAGGTCAAAGGTCAGTTAGGGTTAGGGTTGAGACTTAGGGTTAGGGTTGAGACTTAGGGTTAGGGTTTTCCCTTTAAGAACAAGGCTAGGACCCAGGCTCTTAGGGTTAGGATTCTTCCTTTAAGAACAAGGCTAGGACCCAGGCTCTTGAACAGGGACCTCCCCCAGAGGTCAAAGGTCAAAGGTCAGGTCCCTAGAGGTCAAAGGTCACTGGGCGTGGCTGACCCCCACCAAAGTGTACCGCCTACCCCAACTAAGTCGGGGAATGAACAAGTCGGGGAAAGCGTATTATTCTACATATTTTTGGTATAAAAAAATCGCAATAGGCGTTTATTGATTTGTTTGCGCAAAAGTTATAGCTTCTACAAAATAGGGGACTGTTTTATGGCATTTTTAATAATATTTTTTTTTTTTTTTACTAGTTATGGCGGCGATCTGCGATTTTTATCGTGACTGCGACATTATGGCGGACACATCGGACACTTTTGACACCATTTTGGGGCCATTGTCATTTTTACAGCGATCAGTGCTATAAAAATGCACTGATTACTGTGAAAATGACACTGGCAGTGAAGGGTTTAACCACTAGGTGGTGCTGTAGGGGGTTGAGTGTTCCCTAGGAAGTGATTCTCACTGTAGGGGGGCGTGGCTACACGTTACACGTCACTGATCATCTGTTCCGATGACAGGGAACAGACGATCACTGACATGCCACGGAGAAGAACGGGGAAAGGTTTGTTTACACTCACCTCTCCCCGTTCTTCAGCTCTGTGACCCGATCGTAGGCCCCTGGCGGCGATCGGGTCCACGGGTCCCGCGGGCGTGGTCACGCAGCTCAGGACCGGGTCACGAGCGTGACCCACGGCTGGGCTCTTAATGGGCAACGTACCTGTACATTGATGTGCCCAGTCGTGCCATTCTGCCGACGTATATCGGCGTGAGGCGGTCCTTAAGTGGTTAATATCACTTTCCCATAACATTTCCAATGAAGCTGGCAATGCAGCGGAAACACAATCATATTTCAGGCACTGGGTGAGATTACGGTAGGTGCGTTGAACAGGTGTTCTTGTACAGGTCAGAATATTTAAATCACTAAGTGAGAAGCATATGGGGGGAAGCGGAGGCTCACCTTGTGCTTTTCATGTACTCCTCCTTAGTCTCTTTCTTCCCCCTCTGGCGAGGTTTGAGGTTCTGCAACGTCAGGGAGTGAGTCTGTGTGCACCACTGAGATAGAGTTAGCAGAAACTGCAGAAAGAGCAGAAACGCGTCAGTGGGGGGGGGGGTGCACAGAGGATATACATACGTGGTCATCAGAGACAAGTGTACAAGGGCTGTAGTGTATACCTGTGTAAGTAGACCCCAGTATTCAGCAAGCAAATGCCCTCTCCCCTCTAATCAGAACACAGCTACACTATATTGTCAAAAATATTGGGACACCTGCCTTTACACGCACATGAACTTTAATGGTGTCCCCAGTCTTAGTTTGTAGGGTTCATGGGCGTTCGCTGAACTTTTTTCAGGGGGGGGGGCATCATTTTAATGTCATCCATGCTTCTTTGGGGCAGTGGAGCAGCGCTGTATACACCACTCCTCCACCGCCCCTGCCCATTTAAATAAATGGGCACCGCTGCCGAAGCGCCTACAAAGTTGCATTTAACCCCGTCTTTGACCACTAGCTGGGGCTATTGCAACACAGGGGGCAAGTGTCTTCACTCTGACTTTAACACTCTTACGATTCCGGGGGGGGGGGGGCAATTGACCCCCCTTGCCCTATGGAGCGGACGCCCATGGTAGGGTTCCATATTGATTTGGCCCACCCTTTGCAGCTATAACAGCTTCAACTCTTCTGGGAAGGCCATCCACAAGGTTTAGGAGTGTCTATGGGAATGTTGGACCATTCTTCCAGGAGTGCATTTGTGAGGTCAGGCACTGATGTTGGATGAGAAGGCCTGGCTCGCAGTCTCTGATCTAATTCATCCCAAAGGTGTTCTATCGGGTTGAGGTTAGGACTCTGTGAAGGCTAGTCAAGTTCCTTCACCTCAAACTCACTCATCCATGTCTTTATGGCCCTTGCTTTGTGCACTGGTGTGCAGTCATGTTGGAACAGGAAGGGGCCATCCCCAAACTGTTCCCACAAAGTTGGGAGCATGAAATTGTCCAAAATGTCTTATTATGCTGACACCTTAAGGGTTCCCTTCACTGGAACTAAGGGGCCAAACCCAACCCCTGAAAAACAACCCCCCACACCATAATCCCCCCTCCACCAAATGATTTGGACCAGTCCATAAAGACATGGATGAGAGAGTTTGGGGTGGAGGTACTTGACTGGCCTGCAGAGAGTCCTGACCTCCCCCCGATAGAACACCTTTGGGAAGAATTAGAGCGGAGACTGCAAGCCAGGCCTTCTCGTCCAACATCAGTACCTGACCTCACAAATGCGCTTCTGGAAGAATGGTCAAACCTTGGACACCAGCATACATGCTATTCACAGCAGTAGTAAAACCTGGTGCTTCAGCAGCTCTGTTGCCTCGTATTTTCAGGTGCAGATGCAGGCATCCAACTCACCAAAAAATAAATACCGTATATACTCGAGTATAAGCCAAGATTTTCAGCCCTTTTTTTTGGGCTGAAAGTCCCCCCCCTCGGCTTATACTCGAGTCAGCAAAAAAATTTACATTGAAAATAGTACCTGTAAAAACGTTGCGGCTGCGGCGTCCATCGTTCGAATTCCGCGGTCTCTTCCTGTTCCTTCCATGATAGGAGATTCTCATCAGACACTCTCCGCCTATCACGATCATTCTCTCATCCTCAGTTTCCCAGCAGACGTCTGTGATTGGCGGAACACCCAACACAGTGTCTGCTGGGAAACTGAGGATGAGAGAATGATCGTGATAGGCGGAGAGTGTCTGCTGAGAATCGCCTATCACGGAAGGAACAGGAAGAGACCGCGGAATTCGAACGATGGACGCCCCAGCCGCAACTTCTTTACAGGTACTATTTACAATGTAAAATAGCGAGCTAGAGAACAGTGAGGATAGGAGAACAGTGAGGATAGGGAACAGTGAGGATAGGAGAACAGTGAGGATAGGAACAGTAAGGATGACCCTCGGCTTATACTCGAGTCAGTAAGTTTTCCCAGTTTTTTGAGGCAACATTAGGTACCTCGGCTTATACTCGAGTCGGCTTATACTCGAGTATATACGGTAGCACCTCCTTTTGTTTTGTATACAATACAGAGAGACAAGAAAACTGTCCATAACTATAGTAGCTGTGGCGCACCCATACATGACAGTCTTGCAGCCATGATCTGACGTGCTTACCTTTGTAGACACCCTGGCGTTCTCCAGGAAAACCCGAGTCCAGACCGCCGGGTGCCGGGCCACGAACTTCCAGTCGCGACTGACCTCAGCCGCCCGCAGCAGAGTTTTAGTATCGAGGTAGGTGAATATACAGAACAGCGCTGCCCTCATCTTCAGGATCTCCGGGCTGATGACCTCATTGGCACGAGACGGACTCCCCTTCTCCGGCCTCAACATCCTGCCTTCGCAACGGCCTAAAGAGGGTGTACAAAAAAAAAACGTTTACACTCCAAGGAGAATGGATCGGTCTGTAAAGCCCTGTGCACACAATCGGATTTCCTATGGATTCTAATCCGATGGATTTTTCCATCGGAAATCCAATGAAGCTGACTGCCATCAGTCTTGCCTACACACCATCAGTCAAAAAACCGACCGCACCAAACGCCGTGACGTAAAACACTCCGATGAGCCCAGAAAAATTAAGTTCAATGCTTCTGAGCATGCGTCGACTTGATTCTGAGCATGCGTGGTTTTTTTAACCGATGGACTTGCCCATAGACGATCGGAATTTACTATCGGTTTTTTATCCATCGGAAAAATTTAAAACATGTTCTATTTTTTGCCACCGATGGAAAAAAGACCGATGGGGCCCATACACGATCGGTTTGTCCGATTAAAAAAAATCCATCGGACTGTTTTCATCTGAAAAAACTATCGTGTGTACGTGGCTTAACTGTTATTGCCTGCAGCATTGGAGTTCTACCTATCCCAGATAAGTTGGCCAATTTTTAAAATTTCGGGATCCTGTATCTGGGTCAGGTTCCTCCTCAGATCTATAGGGAAAGTACGTTTCCCTATAGAGCCCCAAGCAACTCCTATCACTTCCCTACGGCTCCCACAACTCATCACTTACTGCCTACGCAGACAGTCATCGGGTCACATAAGAGGGCGGTGCATTTTTATTATTATTATTATTACTATACAGGATTTATATAGCGCCAACAGTTTACGCAGTGCTTTACAATGTAGAGGGGGGGGGGACAGTACAATTACAATACAGTTCAATACAGAAGGGACAGGGGGGCCCTGCTCAGGGAGCTTAAATTCTAAACAGAGAAGGGAGGTGGTACAAAAGGTAATAGCTGCGGGGGATGGTCTGATGGAGGTGGCTCGGGTACAGTTCTTAGGTGGGTGTGGGATAGGCTTCCCTAAATAAATGAGTTTTCAGGGATTGCCTAAAGGTGGACAGGGTAGGGGCTGACCGGACATACCTGGGCAGGGAGTTCCAGAGGATGGGAGAGGCTCTAGAGAAGTCCTGGAGGCGAGCATGGGAGGAGGTAACAAGGGAGCTAGAGAGCAGGACGTCTTGCGAGGAGCGGAGAGGATGATATCTGCAGATGAGGTTGGTGATGTAGATGGGGACGATGTTGTGGATGGCCTTTTATGTTGTGGTTAATATTTTGAATTTTATATGGTGGGGTAGGGGAAGCCAGTGAAGGGATTAACAGAGAGGAGCAGATCTGTTAGTGAGGTGTATGAGTCTAGCAGCGACATTCAGAATAGACAGTAGGGGGGGATACCTGTGTAAGGGTAGGCCAGTGAGGAGGGAGTTGCAGTAGTCGAGGCGGGAAATAACTAAGGGGTGAATTCGTTGTTTTATGGTGCCGTTAGTCAGGAAGCGGCATATTCTGGGAATGTTGCGAAGGACAAGGCAACAAGGTGTGGCCAGTGATTGGATGTGGGGGCTGAAGGAGAGGTTAGAGTCTAGGATTACACTCAGCACCCTGGCATGTGTGGAGGGATCAATGGTTCTGCCATTAATCTTAATGGTAAAGTCATGGGGGGGGGGATCGGGGAGGAGGAAATATTACAAGCTCAGTTTTAGAAATATTGAGTGTGAGGAAGTGGTGTGACATCCATACCGATATGTCATTCAGTAGGTTTGAGATCCGTGAGGAGATCGAGGGGATGATATGAGGAGTGGAGAGATAGATCTGGGTGTCGTTGACATAGAGGTGGTATTGGAAGCCATGGGAGGTTATCAGCTGGCCCAGGGAAGAGGTATAGAGAGAGAATATGAGGGGCCCAAGGACGGAGCCTTGGGGTACCCCAACAAAAAGAGAAAGAGGAGCGGAGGAGATGGTGTTGTAAGTGACACTGAAAGTGTGCTGAGATAGGTAGGAGGAGAACCAGGAAAAAGCAGAATCACGGAGGCCAAGGGAGTGGAGTTTGTTGAGGAGGAGCAGGTGGTCATCTGTGTCAAAGGCAGCAGAGAGGTCCAAGAGTATGGAGTAATGGCCGTTGGTTTTAGCAGTTAGTAGGTCGTTGGTGAGTTTTAGTAGGGCAGTTTTTAGTGGAATGTTGTGGGCGGAAGCCAGACTGTAGGTTGTTGTCAGTGAGGTAGCAACTCATATGGTCATGGAGAAGGTGTTCAAGAAACTTGGAGACAAATGGGAGCAGGGAGATGGGTTTTAGGTTATTTAAACAGGTGCGGCCAAGTGAGAGATTTTTAAGTATGGGGGTAACCAGAGCATGTTTGAGCGGGGAGGGAAAGGTGCCAGAGGAGAGGGAGAGGTTGAATATGTGGGTTAGGGAGTTTAGGATAGAGCGGGAAGGTTGTTTCAGTAATTGTGAGGGGACAGGGTCCAGGGGACAGGTGGTAAGGTGGGCCATAGAGAGGAGTTTGTAAACTTCCTCAGTGGTAACTGGGATGAAGGAGGAAAGTACTGAATACAGTGTTGGACCTGATGTGTTGGTTGGGGGAGGAAGTTGAATGCTGGATATCTCATCACAAATTGTGTTGATTTTTCTTTTGAAATGGTTGGCAATCTCCTGAGCGGTAAGCAAGTTGGTGGGCGGGGGCAGTGGGGGGTGAAGTAAGGAATTAAGGGTAGAAAAAAGTTGACAAGGTTTGGATGAGAGAGTTTTGATGAGAGTGCTGTAGTAGGTTTGTTTAGCAGTGTGGAGGCAAGAGTTGTATTTGAGAAGGGCAGATTTGTAGAGGGTAAAATCTTGCAGGGATTTAGATGTACGCCATGCCCGCTCAAGAGCACGGCTGCGTCTCTTGAGACTTCTGGTGTCATCTGTTTGCCAGGGGGGTTGTAGCGGACGAGGCCTGGTTCTGAATAGAACCTGGTTCTGAGTAGGGATGAGCTGAACACCCCCCGGCTCGGTTCGCACCAGAATATGCGAACGGACCGAAAGTTCGCGCGAACGTTAGAACCCTATTAAATACAATGGACGCGAACGTTCGAAATCTAAAGTGCTAATTGTAACGGCTAATATGCATGTTATTGTCCTAAAAAGGGTTTGGGGACCCGGGTTCTGCCCCAGGGGGCATGTATCAATGCAAAAAGAAGTTTTAAAAACTGCCGTTTTTTATGGAGCAGTCATTTTAATGATGCATAAAGTGAAAAAAAAAAAAAGGGAAATATTCCTTTAAATATCGTACCTGGGGGGTGTCTAAAGTATGCCTGTGAAGTGCCACGTGTTTCCCGTGTTTAGAACTGTCCCTGCACAAAATGACATTTGTAAAGGAAAAAAAGCCATTTAAAACTGCTTGCGGCTTTAATGTCATGTCTTGTCTTGGCAATATGGATGAAAATCTTTGAGAAAAATGGCATGGCTACCCCATCACCCCCCCCCCCCCCACCCCAGCCCCTTTGGGTCTTGTATGGATATTAAGGGGAACCCCGCACCCAAAATAAAACCCTATACCTAAAACCCTATATACTCTGAACAGCAGTTTACAGGCGGTGCAAACAAGACAGGGACTGTAGGTTTGTTCTTAAGTAGAATCTGTTTGTAATTTGGAACAGGTACATTTTTAAGTGTAGCTGCAGCCAAAAACTCTATTTTTATGCTTTTTGGAAAACATAGGGAAGGGTTATCACCCCTGTAACATTTGTTTTGCTGTCTGTGCACCTGTTCAGAACATTTCACCTCACTTTCCGTCCCAATGACAAATGTTTTCGGAAAAGTGGGGTTTTTATTGAAACAAGGATTGGTGATAAAGCATCAGTAGAGAGGAGACACCTTTTTCCCATATTAACTCTTACAGGAGATAATTTCCCTTCCTAGGGGTAGATTTCCTCTCACTTCCTGTTGCCTCCTTCCGTTTGCAAGTAGGAGTCGTTTGTAAGTTGGATGTTTGAAAGTAGGGGCCTGCCGTATATACTCTGCTGAAATTTGCCCGTTAGATGTTGGTGTTGCCACAACACTGTGAGCCCTCACAGTTACTCTTGGTGGGCGCTGGAACGCCCTGCTCTGAACTATTATATCAGGAATTGTAATTACATGCCATTGTTGAACAGGGGCAGAAAAATTGGGCCTTTGGTGGTGGTGGTGGTGGTGTTGCCACAACACTGTAAGCCCTCACAGTTACTCTTGGTGGGCGCAGGAATGGGCCCTGCTGTGAATTATTAGATCAAGAATTGTAATTACATGCCCCTGTTGAACAGGGGCAGAAAAATTGGGCACTAAACACTGGTGCCACAACACTGCAACCCCTCACAGATACTGTACTTGGAGCACAGCAATGAGCCCTGTTGCAAAGTATTGCTTCAAAAATTGTAATTACACGCCCCTGTTAAACAGGGGCTGAAAAATTGGGCCTTAGGCACTAGTGCTGGTGCCACGACACTGCAACCTCTCCCAGATACTCTAGTTGGAGTGCAGGAATGAGCCCTGCTGCAAATCATTGCATAAAAAATTGTAATTACATGCCCCTGTTAAACAGGGGCTGAAAAATTGGACCTTAGCCACTGGTGGCGGCACCCAGAAACAAAAATGTTCTTCCAAGCTATCATCAGGAATCGGATCATTGAGGAGGAAGAGGATAGTCAGTCAACATAACAGGACAGTCACTCAGCATCAGCATAGGCAGTCTTGAAGGGATGTGACATTTCAAAATAAATTATTCTGTTACATCAGCTTCAGGTGCTTGGTAGCTGGTGGTGATCCAAGACTGGTTCATCTTTATGAAGGTCAGTCGATCAACCGAGTCGGTTTACAGGCGCACCCTGTGATCGGTGACAAAGCCTCCAGCAGCACTGAATGTGCGTTCCGAAAGAACGCTGGATGCAGGACAGGCCAGTAGCTCAATTGCATACTGTGAAAGCTCTGGCCAGTGATCCATCCTCAAGACCCAGTAAGCCAGAGGATTTTCGGTGGGAAAGGTGTCCAAGTCTGACCATGCACCTAGGTATTCCTGCACCATGTATATCAGACGCTGGCGATGGTTGCTGGAACCGATCATACCTTGGGGCTGCGGACTAAAAAATTGTCTGAACGCATCGGTCAGACGGCCACCTTCTCCACCGCTCCTTCTGCTACTGACCGAAGCCTCAGCAACTCGTTGTCCAGAACCAGGAGTTTGTAACCTCCCAGTCTCTGGAAACGCGTTGCACAGACCTTTCTGCAAGGCCTCCCGGAGATGTCTCATCCTCTGCTCCCTCTGCGACGGCAAGATAAGGTCCGCAACCTTACCCTTGTACCGTGGATCAAGGAGAGTGGCCAGCCAGTAATGGTCCCTCTCCTTGATCCGAAGAATACGAGGATTCTTCCGCAGACTTTGCAGGATCAGGGAGGCCATGCAGCGTAGGTTAGCTGAGGCATTCGGTCCGGAGTCCTCTGGGTCACTAAGGACGACATGATCCGCAGCCACCTCCTCCCAGCCACGTTTCTTGGGACTGTAAATCATCCCTAAAAGACTGCTGCTGTTGATGCTGAGTGTCAGGCTCCACCTCCATGCTGACACAATCCTCCTCCTCCTCCTCGTCCTCTTCCTGTGCGATGGGTGGGACAGAAGGAACACTGTCTGGGTAAAGGGGGCCTTGAGAGGCAAGGAAGTCCTCCTCTTCCTGCTTCTGTTCTGCCTCAAGTGCCATGTCCATTATTCCACGCAGCGTATGCTCCAACAGGTGGACAAGAGGTACAGTGTCACTGATGCATGCACTGTCACTGCTCACCATCCCCGTGGCCTCCTCAAATGGTGCCAGGACAGTGCATGCATCCCTGATCATTCCCCACTGGCGTGGTGAAAAAAACCCGAGCTCCCCTGACCCTGTCCTGGTGCCGTAGTCGCACAGGTACTCATTGATGACCCTCTGCTGCATGTGCAGCTGCTGCAGCATGGCCAACGTTGAGTTCCACCTGGTGGGTATGTCACATATAAGGCGGTTCTTGGGCAGGTTCAACTCCTTTTGCAGCTCAGCCAGCCGAGCACTGGCATTATATGATCTGCGGAAATGCACACAGACTTTCCTGGCCTGCCTCAGGACATCCTGTAAGCCCGGGTACCTGCCCAAGGACCGCTGCACCACCAGGTTAAGGACGTGAGCCACACAGGGCACATGGGTCAGTTGTCCCTGTCGGAGGGCGGAGAGGAGGTTGGTGCTATTGTCGCAAACCACCATTCCTGGCTTAAGCTGGCGTGGCGTCAACCACCTCTCGGCCTGCCCCCCGCAGAGCTGACAGAACCTCTGCCCCAGTGTGGCTCCTGTCCCCCAAACACACTAGCGCAAGCACGGCATGGCATCTTTTTGCCTGCGTACTTGCGTAGCCCCTTGAACGCCTACGGAGCACCGCTGGTTCCGAGGACAAAGCACAGGAAGAGGCCATGGAGGAAGAAGAAGAGGAGGGGGTGGAGGAGAGAGGTGTGTCACAACCAGTAGCAGCATTTTGGAGGCGTGGCGGCGGAACAACCTCTAACATTACTGCACCTTGTCCTGCATCCTTCCCAGGTGCCAAAAGAGTGACCCAATGGGCCGTGAAAGAAAGGTAACGTCCCTGTCCATGCCTGCTGGACCATGAGTCAGCGGTAATATGCACCTTACCGCTGACCGCCCTGTCCAGCGAGGCATGGACATTGCCTTCCACATGCCGGTAGAGAGCCGGAATCGCCTTTCGTGAGAAAAAGCGGCGTTTGGGAACCTGCCACTGAGGAACCGCACATTACACAAACTCACGGAAGGGGGCCGAGTCTACCAACTGAAAAGGCAGCAGTTGAAGTGCTAGCAATTTAGCCAAGCTAGCATTCAACCGCTGGGCATGTGGATGGCTGGGAGTGAACTTCTTTTGACGGTCCAGCAGCTGGAGCAGGGAAATTTGCCTGCTACAATCGGACGTTGGTGTACTGCTAGCAGAGTGGCCGCAAGTACTTGGCTGTGACACACCTAATTCTACACCTTCATTCCTCTCAGTGCATGTTTCAGAGAGGACTGAAGTTATAGTGGGGTTGGAGATCCCAGCTGATGAGGAGCAAGGAGAGGTCCGCTTTGTTCTTTGGTGTGGGTCTTTAAGGTACGCTTGCCAACGAGCTGCATGGCAGGTCAACATATGTCTGGTCAAGCATGTGGTGCCCAAGCGGCTGATGTTTTGGCCACGCGAGATACGCTTGAGACATATGTTGCAAATAGCAGTGGTGCGATCTGATGCACTCGACTCAAAAAAGGCCCACACCAAAGAACTTTTGGAATAACGAGCAGAGGCAGCGCCCTGCACAGGCGGTGCTCTGCGGTGTGATTCAGCCGGTGTGCTGCCCTTACGCTGGCCCCCGGAGGGAATCCTGCCTCGTTGGAGATGTGCCTCCTCCTCATCCTCCTCCCTCCTATCAGGCACCCACGTGGAGTCAGTGACCTCATCATCCCCTCCCTCCTCATCACTGGAGCCAATCTGGCAGTATGCTGCAGCTGCTGGAACATGACTGCCAGTTTGCTGTCCTTCTTGAGCATCCCCTCTCTTTGCGCTCAGGCTACTGCCTTCCTCTAGCTGGGTATCATCATCAGACCCTTCAAAACACTGGGCATCCTCCTGGAGCATGTACCTAACACTGTGCTCAAACAGTTCGGGGGACTCCTCAGGAGGACATGGTGGGTCTAGGGAAGGAGTGACTGATGATGACATTGATACGAGGGAAGAGGACGCATTGGCAGCTGCTTTGCCAGTACCCTGAGCCTGGGTGAGAGAGGATGAGGAGGATGAGGAGGGCTTGGTCATCCACTCTACCAAGTCTTCGGCATGATGCGGCTCAACGCGTCCAGCTGCCGAAAGTAAGGACAAGCGTGTCCCATGGCCACGTGCTGATGACGATGCACCGCGTCCACGACCAGCACTGTTGTCTCTAGACACAGAGCCTGCTTGCCCTCTTTTATTGGCTCGTGACTGTCTGCCTCTCCTTGTTGGCCTTCCAGACATAGTAATGGCCTGCAGGGAGATGGGAAAACCAGCAATTGGGTAGTGTATATTGTGCTGGAGGCACACAACACCCACTAACTCCTGCAGATGCCTTTATTAGAGAACACCAGCAAAAAAGGGTAGATACAGGTGTCTATTGTGCTGTGCTGGAGGCACACAACACCCACTAACTCCTGCAGATGCCTGTATTAGAGAACAGCAATAAATGGTAGATACAGGTGTATACTGTGCTGGAGGCACACAACACCCACTAACTCCTGCAGATGCCTGTATTAGAGAACAGCAATAAATGGTAGATACAAGTGTATACTGTGCTGGAGGCACACAACACCCACTAACTCCTGCAGATGCCTGTATTAGAGAACAGCAATAAAGTGTAGATACAGGTGTATACTGTGCTGGAGGCACACAACACCCACTAACTCCTGCAGATGCCTGTATTAGAGAACAGCAATAAATGGTAGATACAGGTGTATACTGTGCTGGAGGCACACAACACCCAGTAACTCCTGCAGATGCCTGTATTAGAGAACAGCAATAAAGGGTAGATACAGGTGTATACTGTGCTGGAGGCACACAACACCCACTAACTCCTGCTGATGCCTGTATTAGAGAACAGCAATAAAGTGTAGATACAGGTGTATACTGTGCTGGAGGCACACAACACCCACTAACTCCTGCAAATGCCTGTATTAGAGAACAGCAATAAAGGGTAGATACAGGTGTATACTGTGCTGGAGGCACACAACACCCACTAACTCCTGCAGATGCCTGTATTAGAGAACAGCAATAAATGGTAGATACAGGTGTATACTGTGCTGTTCTGGAGGCACACAACACCCACTAACTCCTGCAGATGCCTGTATTAGAGCGCAGCAATAAAGTGTAGATACAGGTGTATACTGTGCTGGAGGCACACAACACCCACTAACTCCTGCAGATGCCTGTATTAGAGAACAGCAATAAAGTGTAGATACAGGTGTATACTGTGCTGGAGGCACACAACACCCACTAACTCCTGCAGATGCCTGTATTAGAGAACAGCAATAAAGGGTAGATACAGGTGTATACTGTGCTGGAGGCACACAACACCCACTAACTCCTGCAAATGCCTGTATTAGAGAACAGCCCACTAACTCCTGCAGATGCCTGTATTAGAGAACAGCAATAAATGGTATATATACAGGTGTATACTGCGCTGGAGGCACACAACACCCACTAACTCCTGCAGATTTCTGAGAAAAGAACACAGTCAACACACTGTCCCTGCCTATCTAGCTTTTTCCCTGCACGCCGGAACACACTACACAAGGCCGCCACGCTGGCGGCCTTTTATAGTGTGGGGCGTGTACTAAACCCACCTGAGCTATAATTGGCCCCAGCAATCCTGCCTGTGGCCAATTATGGCTCTCCTCGCTGCCGGCGCTGTGAGTGGCCAAGCATGCGGGGTCACAGTGCATGCTTGGCCAATCACAGCGCCGGCAATGCACTGTGATGGCGCAGTGCATTGTGGGCCGTTCGCGTCACACGAATTTGGCGCGAACGGCCGACAAAGTTCTGGTTTCGCCGAATAGGCGATGTTCGAGTCGAACATGCGTTCGACTCGAACACTGAGCTCATCCCTAGTTCTGAGTATAGAAAGGGGAGCGAGCGTGTCCAGGGAGGATGACAGTGTGTTGTTGTAGATCAGTGTTTCTCAACCCTGTCCTCAAGTCCCCCCAACAGGCCATGTTTGCAGGTTTTCCTTTATCTTGCACAGGTGCTTTAAATCAGAGTCAATGGCTTGGTATTTTGGACAGCTATTTTAAATTCCCAAAACATGGCCTGTTGGGGGTACTTGAGGACAGGGTTGAGAATCACTGTTGTAGATAGTAGTGGTCAGGTCTGGGCAGGACAGGGGTGCGATTTTATCATAAAGGCCGTCGGTAGTAGAATGAAAAAGGGAAGGGTTGAGGTGGCGCAGGTTCCTGCGGGTACCGGTTTGCAGGTTGGCAGCATGTTAGGTAGGAGACAGGGAGAAGTGTGAAACGGATAAGGTTGTGATCTGAGAGAGGAAAGGGAGTGTGAAGCCCCATACACACGATTGACTTTTTGGAAACAAACCTCAGACGGACCTGTTTGATCGGACAATCTGAACCGTGTGTACGCTCCATCAGACAAACTTTTTCGCTTTTTCATCGGACAAATGTTCGCTGTGAGAACAGACAAACTTTCCGGCAATAAATGTCCGATGGAGCAAATCCGATCCATCGGACTAAAGCCCAAAGTACAAACACGCACGCTCAGAACCAATGCTAAAGATCAGCCAACAATAGCAGAAGTTGCCCACAGGGTGGCAGTAAAGTGCTGAAAAACCACATGATTTGGTGAAAGTTGGCTGAAAAAGTCCTGCCGTGTGTATGCATACCAAGTTCACGGGCAACGCCCTTCGGAGCAAAATCCACGGAAAAGTCAGTTGGATGTCCGATCGTGTGTATGAGGCTTTAGAGAGGTTGCAGAGATGGGAGAATGCAGAGATGGGAGAATACGAGGTCGAGTCGAGTCAAGTCGAGTGTTGCCGTTGGAGTGGTGGTTTGTGTCCATTGCAATAGGTTAAAAGAGGAGGCTAAGTTGAGTAGTTGAGTAGTAGGGAGCATGCCTAACATTATGCCAATACCGACTTTCAGAAAGTCTGAGATTTTGTATAAACCGATGCCCGGGACCCACCTTTCGGTCTGCAGCCCCCTGATGCCCGTTCAGAATTGAGATCTGCTGAGCCGATGCTCTCCTGCTCCCAGACCTCGGCCTCAGATTCCGTGGTCCGGGACCCAACGTCCGAGATGTCCCCTTCTTCTCCCTCTGTGCTATTATTGCGGTACGGCCGGCGGTGCCAGTTCTGGATGGCTTGGCGCCGTAGACCCGAGCTGCGGCTATTGTTCCTCTCGAAGCTGCTGTCTCCCTGGTGGTTGTTCCCGGAATAATGGGGATCTAAGGTCTCGTCAATGGCCACCGGTTCCACTCCATCGCTGTCGTAGCAGCCGGAGCTCTGAGAGACGGTCTTGACTCTTCCTCTGTGAGCGAGATATGGAAAAGAAAAAAAAAAGATTCTAAGAAACAACTGCTAAATGTTCTCAACACAATAGTAGGATTTTCAAAACAGCTTACCTGTAAAATCCTTTTCTTGGAGTACATCACGGGACACAGAGCGGCATAGTCATTACTATGTGGGTTATATAGAATTACCTTCAGGTGCTGGCACTGGCAAACTTCCAAAACAGGAAGTACCCTCCCCTATATAAGCCCCTCCCATCCGGGAGCACCTCAGTTTTGTAGCAAAGCAATACGTGTCCCCAAAAGAGGGGTGGGAGCTCTGTGTCCCGTGATGTACTCCAAGAAAAGGATTTTACAGGTAAGCTGTTTTAAAAATCCTACTTTCTTGTTCATACATCACGGGACACAGAGCGGCATAGTCATTACTATGTGGGACGTCCCAAAGCAATGCCAAATGAGGGGGGGGATATACCATACATAAGCTGGGCGCCATCAGGCATGAGGATCTTTTGCGGCCTGCAACATACTGCGCCCAAAGGCGACATCCTCCTGACTTCTAACGTCCACCTGGTAGAACCCCGTAAACGTGTGTACTGAAGACCATGTTGCGGCCTTACAAATTTGAGCCAGGGAGGCCTGGTGATGCACTGCCCATGAAGTTCCAACTGCTCTCGTGGAGTGCGCCCTAACTTTGAACGGAGGCGGTCTACTTCTCAAGCCATAGGCTTGTATTATGACCTGTCGAATCCACTTGGCTAAAGTAGATTTTGATGCTGCCTGACCCTTTCTGGGGCCTTCCGGCAGAACAAACAAAGAATCCGTTCTACGAATCTGAGCAGTGGCTTTTAGATAAGCTTTAACTGCTCTTACTACATTCAAAGAATGCAATAACTTTTCCTCTACCGAGCTCGGTTTGGGGAAAAAGAAGGAAGAACCACATCCTGGTTCAAGTGAAACCTCGATACCACCTTAAGAAGAAAGGCTGGGTGAGGACGTAATACTACTCTGTCCTCATGAATAACCAGATATGGCTCCTTACAGGACATGGCGGCTAATTCCGACACTCTTCTAGCCGAGCATATGGCTACTAAAAATATCAATTTTCTGGTGAGTAGAACCAAGGAAATGTGCCGCAAAGGTTCAAATGGCTGCTTCTGCAGAACCGACAGAACCAAATTTAGATCCCATGGGCATATGGGAGCTTTAATCGGTGGAATAATACGAGTCACCCCTTGCATAAAGGATTTGACAAGTGAATGCATAGCCAGGGGCCTTTGAAATAGTATTGATAAGGCCGAAACCTGACCCCTGATAGTACTTAAGGCAAACTTCCTGTCTACAGCCCACTCTGTCTACAGCCCACTGTAGGAAGTCCAGAATTCTGCCTAAAACGTACTTACGTGGATGCCACTTTCTGGCCTCGCACCAAGTGATGTACGCCTTCCAAACTCTATAGTAGATCTGCCTGGATACAGGCTTCCTGGCATTGATTATAGTTGATACCACAGAGTTAGAGAGACCTCTCTTCTTTAGGATGTGGGATCCAATAGCCAGGCCGTTAAACTTAGAGTTAGTAAGGAAGGGTGGTATATCGGCCCTTGCGAAAGCAGGTCCGGACGACGTGGAAGGGTCCAAGGACTCCCCACAGACATTTTGATGATCTCCGCGTACCAGGCCCTTCGGGGCCACGCTGGAGCCACCAAGATCACCGGCTTCTTTTCCAACCTGACTCTGCGAAGGAGTCGAGGCAACAATTGTAGCGGAGGGAATGCATATATCAGTCTGAACTGATTCCAAGGGAACACCAGAGCATCCGAGCCGCAAGCGAGGGGATCCCTTGTCCGGGAGACAAATCTGTCCACCTTTGCGTTGAATCTGGATGCTAGCAGATCTACATCCGGTGTTCCCCACCGCTGACATATTGCTCGGAAGACCTCGGGATGAAGGGACCATTCCCCTGGGCATAACTGTTGGCGACTTAGAAAGTCCGCCTTCCAATTCTCCACCCCTGGAATGAAGACAGCTGACATACATGGGACATGCTTTTCTGCCCATTCCAGGAAGTGACTTACTTCCCTCTGGACTGCACGACTCCTGGTGCCTCCCTGATGATTGATATATGCCACTGCTGTGGCATTGTCTGATTGAATTCTGACAGGGGACCCTTGGAGTCTGGATGCCCAGGCTACTAAGGCATACCGGGCTGCTCGTATCTCTAAGAGATTGATGGGCAGGGTTTTTACTATATTTGACCATCTGCCCTAGAGAGACCATTGCTCCAGTACTGCCCCCCAGCCTATAAGGCTGGCATCTGTAGTGACCACCTTCCAGGATATCGGACTGAAGGGTTTTCCCTTCTGGAGATTCTGGGGGATCAACCACCAGCAGAGACTCTTCCGAACGGAAGGGGACAAAGCCATCGGGAAGTCTAGAGCCTGAATTTTTCCGTTCCAGGCTGACAATATGGCCCTCTGTAAATTCCTTGAGTGGAATTGGGCGTATGGCACAGCTTCGAATGATACTACCATCTTTCCTAGCAGCCTCATGCACAGGCGTATGGACGGCTGTCTTTTTGCACAAAGCAGACGGACCAAGCCCCTCAAAGAGGATACCTTGTCTAGAGGTAAGAAAATCTTCCTCTGGTTTGAATCCAGCCGTAGCCCTAGATATACCAGGTTTTTCACTGGCTGTAGGGCTGACTTGTCCAGGTTGATGACCCAACCGTGAGATTCTAGATACTTGATTGTATCGACAATTACCACTTCTAGCTTGGCAACTGAGTGGTCCATCAACAACAGGTCGTGTAGGTATGCCATTATCGTTACACCTCGTGTTCTTAGATCGGCCAACAGTGGGGCCAGAATTTTTGTGAACACTCGTGGTGCTGTGGCCAGACCGAATGGTAAGGCTCTGAACTGAAAATGGCGCCCTTCTACTGCAAAGCGTAGAAATTTTTGATGACCTGGAAAGATGGGAACATGCAAGTAAGCATCTTTGATGTCGATCGAGGCTAACTATTCCTCCCCCTGTAGGGCAGCGGTGACCGATCGGATCGACTCCATCCGGAAGGACCGGACGTTTAGAAATTTGTTTAGACTCTTTAGGTCCAATATGGGTCTTATGTCCCCGTTTGGTTTCGGGACTGTGAAAAGGTTTGAGTAGAAACTCAACCCCCACTCTTCCATAGGAACCTCCATAATTACTCCTTGGAGCAATAGTTGTTCTAACGCCACTAGGAGACACCTTCTTTTCAGAGGGTCGTTTGGCATGCCTGACCACATAAAATGGGAAGGAGGAGACTCTTTTAACTCCAACTTGTATCCCCGAGTTACTGCGGAGAGCACCCATCTGTCTTTGATCGTCTCCCGCCAGGTCTCTGTGAACAACTGAAGTCTTCCCCCCACCCGTTTGAGTGGGGGCAGTCCTTCATAGGCTTGACTTGGAGGCTGGTTTAGTACCTCTTCGGATCCAGGGCTTTTTATTACCCTGTGACTGTCCCTGATTTTTACCTCCTGAGTTTGACCGAGGAGGCCGTCGGAACTGCTTAGTAGCAGACGTCCCAGGGATAGGAGAGGTAGTCCTCTTAAAAGACGGACCCCTAGACCTCTTTTTAATTGGTAAGAGAGTACTTTTACCACTGGAAATCTTCTGGATATATTTATCCAGGTCTTCGCCAAAAAAGCGTTCTCCATGAAATGGGAAGCTAACTAAGAGCTTCTTACAGGGAGCCTCAGCAGACCAGTTCTTGAGCCACAGAAGCCTACGCATATGTACCAAAGACAGCGTGAGGCGGGAGGCCTGATAGATAGAATCCTTGATGGCGTCAACCGCAAAGCATAATGCTCTAGGCAGATCAGCCAGAGCCTGGGCCTGCTGGTCTGGCAAATCCCTCAGGACCATTTTCATTTGATCCTTTAAAGCTTGGCAGACCCCAATAGCTGCCACTGCTGGCTGTGTAACAGCCCCTGCTGTGGAAAAAGCAGATTTTAATAAAGATTCCAATTTTTTATCTACTGGATCTTTGAACATTTGAACATTATCTACTGGACATGTCAGTGATTTGTTCACAGAAGAAATGGCTGCGTCCACCGTAGGAACATTCCATCTCTGGGTGAATTTTTCCTCCATGGGATAGATCACCTGAAATTTCTTAGGTGGAACAAATAGTTTATCAGGATGTTCCCAGTCCTGGTATATAAGTCCTTCCAATAATGGATGAATTGGAAAGGAGCAATTAATCTGGGGAGCTTTTAGCGACCCCAACGAGGAGACAGCAGTAGTTGATGGTTCAACAAGAGGCATTTTAAATGCAGATCGAACCATGTCAGTTAGGGTCTGGACCCACAATCTTTCAGTCTGTGATGCTGAAAATAGTTCATCTACTGTCGATTCCTCAAAAACAGAGTTAACCTCCTCCTGATCCCCTTCAGGTAGGTCAGTCCCTTCCTGGGACTGTTGCTCTGCCAACAGGCACTCTAATGGAGGGGATGGAGATCTGGCGCGCTTTCTTTCCTGTAGAGAAGAAGCGATCAATGCTGCCAATCTCTGCTCCAATCCCTCCAGAGTTGAGGAAAAAACCTCCTCTGTTATATATGCAGGAGCAGGTGGACTGAGGACAGCCGCAGTACCTGGCACTCCCGGGGGTTCCTTATGGGTATTAACCTCTGATTTCTCAGGGGAGGAAGGTGCAGATGACTGCTCAAGATCCTCAGAGCCCGATGGAGACCCCCTACACTTCCTGAGAGGTATATCCCGGAGTTTTTTAGGCGGCATATTCCTTAGTTCAAAGCTGAGGTATTCCAGCCGCAATACACCCCTTTACTGAAATAGTCTAATGCAATTTGCTGCTATGTACATCAGTGGGTGTCTACTAATGCGTCTTTCTGGGGATGCCTGTATCAACCGCCCGCTGTAAGCCCCTATACCATACTACCAGCTCCTTTTCATGCTCTGTGTCCATACCAAGCAGCGTGGACTGAGTCCTTTTATCTTGCTGGGACGCCCGCACATGCGCAGAAGCGCTGGGCGCACAGAGCGCGTCATCCGCCAGGCTCCGCCCCCTTTTTTGAAGCTAAATCTTATAAAAAGAAAGCGTGTGTGCGCGCACGCGCGCGTGCACGTGTGCGCTCTTGGCGCCATGTAGGGAGAGGAGCCAGGGTCCCTGTTTCACCAGGACTCGGGGATGGAAGGAAACTACTTGGCAGCATGAAAGAGGAATGCAGCTTCCCTGATAGAGAGCTCACTCATCTGCCTGGACTTTCACCATGGAAGGAATAGTCCCAAGAAAATAAAGACGTTCCACAGCGGCCTCTAGTGGAGAAACACAGGTACCGCACTTTTGTCTTTTTTTTTTTTTTAAAACCTCCTTTATGAAAAACATTTCTAGGTTTACAGTTTTTAAAACTTCCTTTATGAAAAGACATTTCTAGGATTTCTTAGGCATATACAGCTATTAGCGGGAATACCTTTAGGTAACAGGCAGAAAGACATATTAGGCTTGGGGGTCCCCTCAATAGAACCAAGTTCCTGAGGGGCCCCCACTTACCTTTTCCCCGCCGCAGGACTTTGTTTGGTCCACAGAAGCCCAAACTTCACCTCTCACGGCAGGCATTGTACTAGACCTTCAGGGACCGGGTTCCCAAGGATTCCACTCCCCTGGACCTGAATAGCACCCTGCACAGATAGCCTCTTTGTTTTGGGTATGACCAGAGCTCTGGATCCTAGGGTCCAGCCCTCCTAAGAGAGGCATTACAGGCAAAACCCTGCTCTTCTCTGCAAGGCCCGGGTACCGACCGTTTAGCTATGAAGCTTTTTTGGTCGGATCCGGAATAGCTTGCTAAGGCCCAGAGAACCTGTACACAAGCCCAGGAATACATGTTAACCTTGGCCAACACCTTAGACACTGGCAAAAAACTGAGGTGCTCCCGGATGGGAGGGGCTTATATAGGGGAGGGTACTTCCTGTTTTGGAAGTTGCCAGTGCCAGCACCTGAAGGTAATTCTATATAACCCACATAGTAATGACTATGCCGCTCTGTGTCCCGTGATGTATGAACAAGAAATTTTTGCTATAAACTGTGCGTCTGGATAGTTGACAATTACCCAATATACAGAGGGATCAGCATTTTAAAAAAGCACCACGTCCTAATTTTGTACCCATTAGGGAAGACCCGAAAAGGAAGGACACTGGACTTTTGGTGTGTAAGGATGAAGAAACTAAAAATATTTTTTGTAACCTTTATTCCCATGTAGTTAATCAATGAACACATGTATACATCATTATTAAAATGAGCACAACAAAAATCCCAATTTACATAGTGGACATCCATGTGCTTTATCAGTATCATACACAAAGAACGAGGTGTGTTTTGGGGATCCTTATCGACATTGTTACTGCCTCTACGCGTTTCACATTAAGGGGAATCACAAGAAACGTGAGGCAGTAACAAGGTGAATAAGGATCCACGACACACACCACAAATTGTGTGTATGATACTGATAAGTAGTGTTGGGCAAGTAGTTCAGACCGAGCGTAGGTTCGGCCCGAACATCGCCCGTTCGCCCGCTCGGCGAACACCCGATTCCCGCCGAGTGTCCCACAATGCACTACGTGCTGCACAGTGTATTCGAAGCCCTGATTGGCTGAAGCAATGCACCTGACCGCTGGTCAGGTGCAAGGCTTTGCCCAATCAGGGCACAATGAATAGATTGTTGTTAAGGAGCAGGCCGGGAAGCCGGCAGGTGTGTCCTCAACGACAGATGAGTCATCAGCTGTCAGGCTTCCCCGCTGGCAGCTAAATTAAAAAAAAACATTGCTGGAAATAGAAACATTTGAAAACAATGCTGTGGGGGTCCCCCCCCCCAATCCATACTAGGCCCTTTGGGTCTTGTATAGATTTTAAGAAGAAACCAACGCCAAAATAATCAAAAAAAACAAAAACGTGTGGGGTCCCTCCCTAAATCCATACCAGACCCTTATCTATGCATGCAGCCTGGCAGACCAGGAAAGGGGTCTTCCCACCCCAAATCACCTTTATCCCATGTTGATGGGGACAAGAGACTCTTCCCCACGACCCTGGGCTGTGGTTGTGGGGGTCTGCGGGTGGGGGGCTTACCGGAATTTGGAAGCCCGCTTTAACAAGGTGACCCCCAAATCCTGCCCCTCCCCGTTTGTGAATGAGTATGGGGTACACACACACACACAGTTTTTGACAATTCCTTTATTAAAAATAAAAAACAATATCCCCCGATATAGATGCACCGCCAGACCCGGAAAAAAAAAAAGCACCGCTCACGACGAAGGCTCCGCCCTCTGACAGTTCTTAAACAGGTAAGGACCAGGACCACCTGCCAATATCACCTTTATATTACAAAAATAAAAAACCCAGTGGTGATCACATACCACCACGGTGCACATATTATGTAACATTCACATTTTTAACCGTGGATACACTTTAGAAACATCTGATGAGGCTGCTGTTAATAAATAATAAATAACAAACTCACCCGACACAGGAGGAAGCTCGCTGATTGGACGCAGGATATGAACCATGGGTGGAGGAACCGGGCCCCTGGTGCCTGTCTATCCTCTAGGAGAAGAAAATAAACACTCAGATCAATAATATAGATTGATATTCCGCACTGGAGGAATAAAATAAAAATATATGATTAATTAGAAACAAAACAGTCTGATCTGTGAGATTTTGTTGTGATGTGTATCTATCCTATTCCCTGTTATACCTCTGCAGATGTAATTGAAGTATCCACTGTGGCCAAGGTGGGAATGCTTGCTTCATACGTGCATGATTTTATTACTGCTAGTCACCTTAGCAATTCAGGTGCACCCATGCCAACAATATGGACATTAAACTATTTATATATTAACACGTAGTAAAAGAGCTAAAAAAAAAAAAAAGAAGAAAAACCCTCACTCAACTCTCTACCTGCTTGTACTGTGAAGTAATTCATTCTCAAACATCCTTAAGGATGGTTGGCTCCATGGCCAATTAGGAGAAGTGATTCATGGCTTTGTGTTCAAGCAACGTGTCGCTATGCCTCAGCTGGGCCCCCCTCCAGCTGCCGTACTCACCTGTACTGTTCATGCCTGCTTCCAACTGCCGTACTCACTTGTACTCACTGCCATACTCACCTGTACTCTCTATGCCTGCTTCCAACTGCGGTACTCACCTGTACTCTCTATGCCTGCTTCCAACTGCCGTACTCCCCTGTACTTTCTGTGCCTGCTTCCAACTGCTGTACTCCCTTATACTGTTTATGCCTGCTTCCAACTGCCGTACTCACCTGTACTCTCTATGCCTGCTTCCAACTGCCGTACTCCCCTGTACTTTCTGTGCCTGCTTCCAACTGCTGTACTCCCTTATACTGTTTATGCCTGCTTCCAACTGCAGTACTCACCTGTACTCTCTATGTCTGCTTCCAACTGCCGTACTCACATGTACTCTCTATGCCTGCTTCCAACTGGCATACTTACCTGTACTCTCTATGCCTGCTTCCAACTGCCATACTCACCTGTACTCTCTATGCCTGCTTCCAACTGCCATACTCACCTGTATTCTCTATGCCTGCTTCCAACTGCCGTACTCACTTGTACTCACTGCCATACTCACCTGTACTCTCTATGCCTGCTTCCAACTGCCGTACTCACCTGTACTCTCTATGCCTGCTTCCAACTGCCAGTCTCCCCTGTACTTTCTGTGCCTGCTTCCAACTGCTGTACTCCCTTATACTGTTCATGCCTGCTTCCAACTGCAGTACTCACCTGTACTCTCTATGTCTGCTTCCAACTGCCGTACTCACATGTACTCTCTATGCCTGCTTCCAACTGGCATACTTACCTGTACTCTCTATGCCTGCTTCCAACTGCCATACTCACCTGTACTCTCTATGCCTGCTTCCAACTGCCATACTCACCTGTATTCTCTATGCCTGCTTCCAACTGCCATACTTACCTGTACTATCTATGCCTGCTTCCAACTGCCATACTCACCTGTACTGTCTATGCCTGCTTCCAACTGCCGTACTCACCTGTACTCTCTATGCCTGCTTCCAACTGGTGTACTCACCTGTACTCTCTATGCCTGCTTCCAACTGCCATACTTACCTGTACTCTCTATGCCTGCTTCCAACTGCCATACTTACCTGTACTATCTATGCCTGCTTCCAACTGGCATACTCACCTGTACTCTCTATGCCTGCTTCCAACTGCCATACTCACCTGTACTCTCTATGCCTACTTCCAACTGCCACACTCACCTGTACTCTCTATTCCTGCTTCCAACTGCTGTACTCACCTGTACTCTCTATGCCTGTGTCCAACTGCCATACTCCCCTGTACTGTTCATGCTTACTTCCAACTGCCATACTCACCTGTATTCTCTCTGCTTGCTTCCAACTCCTGTATCACCTGTGTCCCAGTGACTCCAAGTTCACTGCTAGTCTATGTTTCATCTTATGACCGCAGTGCGCCCGGTGACTTCAAGTGCACGCTCAGTCCACAGGTGCTGCCAGTCTATGTGCCATCTTGTACCCTCTATGTCCCTTCCAACTGCAGTTTTCACCTGTACCCTATGTGTCCCAGTGAATCCAAGTACGCTCCCAGTCCATGTGTCACCTCATAACTCCAGTGTGCTCGGTGACTCCAATTGAGCTCAGTCTAAGTGTTATCTCGTGACTCCAAATACATTCCCAATCTATGTGTCATCTAATGACCCCAGTGTGTCCAGTGACCTCATGTATGCTCCCAGACCTTATGTCATTGCATAACTCCAGTGTGCCCTGTGACTCCAAGTATGCCCCCAGTCTATGTATCATCTCATGACTCCAGTGTTCCCATTGACCTCAAGTACGCTCCCAGTTCATGTGTCATTGCATAGCTCCAGCGTGCCCAGTGACTCCAAGTATGCTCCCAGTCTATGTATCATCTCATGACTCCAGGGTGCCTGGTGACTTCAAGTGAGCTCAGTCTGATGTCTAGTACACACGACCGTTTTTTTCCGACGGGAAAACTGCTATGAGAGCTTTTGGCTGGGAATCCCGGCCGTGTGTATGCTCCATCGCAGTTTTTCCAATGGGAAAACTGCCGGACAAAAAAAGAGAGCAGGATCTCTTTTTTCCTGTCAGGAAAAAATCCTGGTGGGAAAACCGTTCGTCTGTATGCTTTTCTGAGGGGAAGAAAACCGCGCATGCTTGGAAACAATTTGACGCATGCTCGGAAGCATAGAACTTCATTTTGTCGGCTTGTCGTAGTCTTTTACGTCACCGCGTTCTTGGCAGTCAAAAGTTTACAGGACTTTTGTCTGAGAGTGTGTATGCAAGGCAGGCTTGAGAGGAATTATGTCGGGAAAACCATTGTTTTTTTATCTGACGGAAAACCGGCCGTGTGTACGAGGCATGTGTGTTAGCTCGCGACTCCAAATACATTCCCAATGTCATCTCATGATTCCAGTGTGCCCAGTGATCTCCAGTATGCTCCCAGTCCATGTGTCATTGGATAACTCCAGTGTGCCCCGTGACTCCAAGTATGCTCCCAGTCTATGTATCATTGCATAACTCCAGTGTGCCCAGTGACTCCAAGAATGTTCCCTGTCTATGTATCATCTCGTGACTCCAGTGTACCCAGTGACTCCAAGTATGCTCCCAGTCTATGTATCATCTCATGACTCCAGTGTGCCCAGTGACCTCAAGTATGCTCCCAGTCCATGTGTCATTGCATAACTCCAGTGTACCCAGTGACTCCAAGTATGCTCCCAGTCTATGTATCATCTCATGACTCCAGTGTGCCCAGTGACTTCAAGTACACTCCCAGTCCATGTGTCATTGCATAACTCCAGTGTGCCCAGTGACTCCAAGAATGTTCCCTGTCTATGTATTATCTCATGACTCCAGTGTGCCCAGTGACCTCAAGTACGCTCCCAGTCCATGTGTCATTGCATAACTCCAGTGTACCCAGTGACTCCAAGTATGCTCCCAGTCTATGTATCATCTCATGACTCCAGTGTGCCCAGTGACTTCAAGTACGCTCCCAGTCCATGTGTCATTGCATAACTCCAGTGTGGCCAGTGACTCCAAGAATGTTCCCTGTCTATGTATCATCTCGTGACTCCAGTGTGCCCAGTGACCTCAAGTACGCTCCCAGTCCATGTGTCATTGCATAACTCCAGTGTACCCAGTGACTCCAAGTATGCTCCCAGTCTATGTATCATCTCATGACTCCAGTGTGCCCAGTGACTTCAAGTACGCTCCCAGTCCATGTGTCATTGCATAACTCCAGTGTGCCCAGTGACTCCAAGAATGTTCCCTGTCTATGTATTATCTCATGACTCCAGTGTGCCCAGTGACCTCAAGTACGCTCCCAGTCCATGTGTCATTGCATAACTCCAGTGTACCCAGTGACTCCAAGTATGCTCCCAGTCTATGTATCATCTCATGACTCCAGTGTGCCCAGTGACTTCAAGTACGCTCCCAGTCCATGTGTCATTGCATAACTCCAGTGTGGCCAGTGACTCCAAGAATGTTCCCTGTCTATGTATCATCTCGTGACTCCAGTGTGCCCAGTGACCTCAAGTACGCTCCCAGTCCATGTGTCATTGCATAACTCCAGTGTACCCAGTGACTCCAAGTATGCTCCCAGTCTATGTATCATCTCATGACTCCAGTGTGCCCGGTGACTTCAAGTGAGCTCAGTCTAAGTGTTATCTTGCGACTCCAAATACATTTCCGATCCATGTGTCATCTCATGACTCCAGTGTGCCCAGTGATCTCAATTATGCTCCCAGTCCATGTGTCATTGGATAACTCCAGTGTGCCCCATGACTCCAAGTATGCTCCCAGTCTATGTATCATCTCATGACTCCAGTGTGCCCAGTGACCTCAAGTGAGCTCAATCCATTTGTCATCTAGTGACTCTAGTGTCACCAGCGAGGAGCTGTAGCTGGAAATGGGACTAGAGCTGTTCTTGTGGATAGGGTGGGGGTGAAACCTGAATTATTAACGTTACCTACCCCAGACTCGTGCACTATGTACGTCATCCAACCTGGACCTATGCACTACGTACAGTACGGTACTGATTCTGGGCCCTTGCTCTACGTACATCACCTTACTTGGACCCTGTGCACATACTTCTGACTCCTGCACTCTGTACATAGGCTTGAGTTTTAAGCCCCTCCTGCCATTTTGCCACACTCACCATATGCCGCAGCACCCTATGTGTGCTGGTGTTAGCCTTGCTCCCTACTCCACCCTCATTACCAGGAAATCTGATTTTTAAAAGTACCAAGTTATGCCTATATGTATTATAACAGTTTATTTAGCTCATCGCCTGAAGCTAAGCTTTAAAGTTTGCACTTTTTCTGCCAATCACCGCTTTACACATTTGTGCACTGGCAAAACTTTTTGCGGTGAAATAGGTTAGAATAGTAAAACAGCAGCAACTTTCAGCAATAATACAGTGTGATGTAGACTGTCAGTGTGTCCGTCTACATGGCCATACCTGCCTGGGTCCCTGGATGCGGGGCTCCTGTGCTTTATATCCAGGGATGCTACACCTCCCCAAGCTGCCGTTCGGAGTCGACCCGCAACTACTGATAATCTGCAGCTGCTTCTCAGCTCGGTCCGCTCGGTCCAGGAGCTCTTCGATGAACTGTTGCAGGCGCACCTTGGCGTTGGCTTCTCGGCTCGCCGTCTCTTTCAGGAACAGGTCGATCTCTACCACCTCCCTGCATGACAGAGCCAGAAAAGAGAGGAGCTGTAAGGATGGTAGTATTTAGGGCATTGGTTGGCAACTTTCTCCTCACCTCAAGTGTGGCCCCTGTCATCACCAAAGGGCCACACATAATATTCGGTAAATATAATGCTAACAAAAGCTCTCAGAGAATGCATACATGCAACAAAAGCTAACCAGAGGCTGCAGACAGGCTATAGGGGTTGTTGGAGACTGGGACACATTAGGTGGGACTGCTTGAGATCCCTGGTATGGCATTTCCCTCAGTAAGAAAACATAAAAAGGCAAAATAGATGAACAGTACAGCAAAACGTAAGAGAGTGAGAAAGAAATAAACCATTTACTCACTAGAACTCAGTCTAAAGAATACCTAGGTAATGAAAACACAAACTATTGTCTACAGGAGCCTTGAGGGTCACACAATATATGCCAAAGGGCCACAGGTTAGGCTCTAGAGATCTAAGGTCAGTCCACTCAAATCTGAAATTTCAATCCAACATTTTTTTCTCTTGTGAATTCTATTGGTGAGATCTCTGCACTGAGTTCTGGATCTGCACTTCTGCTGTGATCATTACAAAGGGTTCCCACCATCACTGAGCTGAGTTCCTGGGTCTATACACAAGATATGCATATTATGAGTGGTTCCTACCATCCCTATTCTTAGTTCCCGGGTCTATACACCTGCTGTGCCCATTATGAGGGATTCCCACCATCCTGGCGCTAAGTTTCTTGGTCTATACACCTGCTGTGCCATTATGAGGGAGTCCCACCATCCCGGCGCTAAGTTCCTGGGTCTGTACACCTGCTGTGCCCATTATGAGGGGTTCCCACCATCCCGGCACTAAGTTTCTGTGTCTATACACCTGCTGTGCCATTATGAGGGGTTCCCACCATCCCGGCGCTAAGTTCCTGGGTCTATACACCTGCTGTGCCCATTATGAGGGAGTCTCACCATCCCGGCGCTAAGTTCCTGGGTCTGTACACCTGCTGTGCCATTATGAGGGGTTCCCACCATCCTGGCGCTAGATTCCTGGGTCTATACACCTGCTGTGCCATTATGAGGGGTTCCCACCATCCCAGCGCTAAGTTCCTGGGTCTATACACCTGTTGTGCCATTATGAGGGGTTCCCATCATCCCGACGCTAAGTTCCTGGGTCTATACACCTGCTGTGCCCATTATGAGGGAGTCTCACCATCCCAGCGCTAAGTTCCTGGGCGCTAAGTTCCTGGGTTTGTACATCTGCTGTACCGATTATGAGGGATTCTCACCATCCTGGCGCTAAGTTCCTGGGTTTGTAAATCTGCTGTGCCATTATGAGGGGTTACCAACATCCGGACGCTAAGTTCCTGGGTCTATACACCTGCTGTGCCATTATGAGGGGTTACCAACATCCCGGCACTAGGTTTCTGGGCCTATACACCTGCTGTGCCATTATGAGGGAGTCCCACCATCCCGGTGCTAAGTTCCTGGGTCTGTACACCTGCTGTACCCATTATGAGGGAGTCTCACCATCCCGGCGCTAAGTGCCTGGGTCTGTACACCTACTGTGCCATTATGAGGGGTTCCCACCATCCCGGTGCTAAGTTCCTGGGTCTGTACACCTGCTGTGCCATTATGAGGGAGTCCCACCATCCCGGCGCTAGGTTCCTGGGTCTATACACCTGCTGTGCCCATTATGAGGGAGTCTCACCATCCCAGCGCTAAGTTCCTGGGTTTGTACATCTGCTGTACCGATTATGAGGGATTCTCACCATCCTGGCGCTAAGTTCCTGGGTCTGTACAACTGCTGTACCCATTATGAGGGAGTCCCACAATCCCGGCGCTAAGTTCCTGGGTCTGTACACCTGCTGTGCCATTATGAGGGATTTCCACCATCCTAGAGCTAAGTTCCCGGGTCTGTACACCTGCTGTGCCATTATGAGGGAGTCCCACAATCCCGGCGCTAAGTTCCTGGGTCTGTACAACTGCTGTACCCATTATGAGGGAGTCCCACAATCCCGGCGCTGAGTTCCCAGGTCTATACACCTGCTGTGCCATTATGAGGGAGTCCCACCATCCCGGCGCTAAGTTCCTGGGTTTGTAAATCTGCTGTGCCCATTATAAAGGGGTTGCACTAAGTATTTTGGATTTTAAATCATATTAAAGGATGGAAAATGCAGCTGAGGTTGTGGGAGCACACAAATGTTAATGAGAACAGTGTCAGGGGCTATGGACAAGAGATCTCATTGCCGTAGTCCACAAAACACAGAAGCCAAGCCACTGAATCAACTCATCAGTTGACAGCTAACTTTTGGATGGATTGATCCTTTAAATCAGCCTTTCCCAACCTTTTTACCTCAGAGGAGCCCTTGAAATAATTTTTAGATCTCCGGGGAACCCCTGCTGAAAAATAGTTTACTGGTGGTCAGTAGAGCTGCACGATTCTGGATAAAATGAGAATAATTTGCTTAGAATAACGATCACGATTCTCGGCGTAACATCATCTTTCACATTATACAAAGCAATTGGGCTAACTTTACTGTTCAGTTTTTTTTATTTTTTTTTTAATTAATTGAAGTGTATTTTTTTGAAATTGTGTTTGAAAGACCGCTGCGCAAATACAGTGTGACATAAAATCTTGTAACGATGGACTTTTTTAATCAGACAAACCAATCGTGTATGGGACTCATCGTTTTTTTTTCCACCGGTTTTAAAAAATAGAACATGTTTTAAATTTTTCCGATGGATCAAAAACCAATAGCAAATTCCGATCGTCTATGGGCAAGTCCATCGGATAAAAAACCCACGCATGCTCAGAATCAAGTCGACGCATGCTCAGAAGCATTAAACTTAATTTTTCTCGGCTCATCGGAGTGTTTTACGTAACCGCGTTTGGAACGGTCGGTTTTTTGACTGATGGTGTGTAGGCAAGGCTGATGGAAGTCAGCTTCATCGGATTTCCAATGGATAAAACCATCGGATCAGAATCCATAGGATATCCGATCGTGTGTACGAGGCTTCAGGCATGAAGGGGTTAAATTTACCTCATTTACAGACTGAAGTTCATCCCTTTGATCTAAAAGATCCAAATGATACAATGTTTTTTTTTATCTTAGCATAGAGCAATGTTGTGATAAACTTTGCCCTTTTTGACAGCTGTCAGCTGTAAGCAGAGAACGGCTCTCTGCATTGTTTACATGAATCGTGGAAATGATGAATGAAGATTGTGAGGGGGGGGGGGGGGGGTTGAATGGCAACTTTTTACTGAATAATCATGCAGCTCTAGTGGTCAGTAAGGAAAATTGGCCAGTGGAAAGAATGCTCCTTACATTGGTGGTCAGTGGAAAGAATGCTCCTTACATTGGTGGTCAGTGGGAAGAATGTTCCTTACATTGGTGGTCAGTGAGAAGAATGCTCCTTACATTGGTGGCCAGTGGGAAGAATGCTCCTTACATTGGTGATCAGTGAAAAGAATGTTCCTTACATTGGTGATCAGTGGGAAGAATGCTCCTTACATTGGTGATCAGTGGGAAGAATGCCCCTTACATTGGTGGTCAGTGGGAAGAATGCTCCTTACATTGGTGGCCAGTGGGAAGAATGTCCCTTACATTGGTGGCCAGTGGGAAGAATGTCCCTTACATTGGTGATCAGTGGGAAGAATGTTCCTTACATTGGTGATCAGTGGGAAGAATGTTCCTTACATTGGTGGTCAGTGGGAAGAATGCCCCTTACATTGGTGGTCAGTGGGAAGAATGCTCCTTACATTGGTGATCAGTGGGAAGAATGCTCCTTACATTGGTGATCAGTGGGAAGAATGTTCCTTACATTGGTGATCAGTGAGAAGAATGCCCCTTACATTGGTGGTCAGTGAGAAGAATGCTCCTTACATTGGTGATCAGTGGGAAGAATGTCCCTTACATTGGTGGTCAGTGGGAAGAAAGCCCCTTACATTGGTGGTCAGTGGGAAGAATGCTCCTTACATTGGTGATCAGTGGGAAGAATGTCCCTTACATTGGTGATCAGTGGGAAGAATGTTCCTTACATTGGTGATCAGTGGGAAGAATGTTCCTTACATTGGTGGTCAGTGGGAAGAATGCCCCTTACATTGGTGGTCAGTGGGAAGAATGCTCCTTACATTGGTGATCAGTGGGAAGAATGCTCCTTACATTGGTGATCAGTGGGAAGAATGTTCCTTACATTGGTGATCAGTGAGAAGAATGCCCCTTACATTGGTGGTCAGTGAGAAGAATGTTCCTTACATTGGTGATCAGTGGGAAGAATGTTCCTTACATTGGTGATCAGTGGGAAGAATGCTCCTTACATTGGTGATCAGTGGGAAGAATGCTCCTTACATTGGTGATCAGTGGGAAGAATGCTCCTTACATTGGTGGTCAGTGGGAAGAATGCTCCTTACATTGGTGATCAGTGGGAAGAATGTTCCTTACATTGGTGGTCAGTGGGAAGAATGCCCCTTACATTGGTGGTCAGTGGGAAGAATGCGCCTTACATTGGTGGTCAGTGGGAAGAAAGCTCCTTACATTGGTGATCAGTGGGAAGAATGCTCCTTACATTGGTGGTCAGTGGGAAGAAAGCTCCTTACATTGGTGGTCAGTGGGAAGAAAGCTCCTTACATTGGTGGTCAGTGGGAAGAATGTTCCTTACATTGGTGATCAGTGAGAAGAATGCTCCTTACATTGGTGGTCAGTGGGAAGAAAGCTCCTTACATTGGTGGTCAGTGGGAAGAATGTTCCTTACATTGGTGGTCAGTGGGAAGAATGTTCCTTACATTGGTGATCAGTGGGAAGAATGCTCCTTACATTGGTGATCAGTGGGAAGAATGTTCCTTACATTGGTGGTCAGTGGGAAGAATGTTCCTTACATTGGTGGTCAGTGGGAAGAATGCTCCTTACATTGGTGATCAGTGGGAAGAATGTTCCTTACATTGGTGATCAGTGAGAAGAATGCTCCTTACATTGGTGGTCAGTGGGAAGAAAGCTCCTTACATTGGTGGTCAGTGGGAAGAATGCTCCTTACATTGGTGGTCAGTGAGAAGAATGTCCCTTACATTGGTGATCAGTGGGAAGAATGCTCCTTACATTGGTGATCAGTGGGAAGAATGTTCCTTACATTGGTGGTTAGTGGGAAGAATGCACCTTACATTGGTGGTCAGTGGGAAGAATGTTCCTTACATTGGTGGTCAGTGGGGAAAGTTAAGTTAAACAATTTTTTTAACACTAAACTGATGACCTATAGGGGGCTTTTAAAGCGTTGCCTATGGAAGATTTAGGGTACTAAAGATTGTCGCCATTTCACGGGCACACACAAATGTAAGGTTTGACGTGTTGGGTACCTGTTCACTCAGTGCAACCTCGTCTTTTATATTTTACCCCCTAAAATTGTATTTTATGTATTTTTACTGACATTTTGTGTTATCTAGACTTCTACAGTAATATCACGTGACATACAAAATTGGAACTACCACTATTTTATTCTCTAAGGCTGGGCTCCACAAATCCCAGGTGCCAGGTCACCATGGTGCCCAGAAATTGTGTCCTGGCACCTGGGCTTTTGTCAGCCCACATAGGAGAAGGGGGTTTGTCAATGAAAATAAAGCTTTGGTAGTTTTAAAAAACTGGCTCCTAACTCTTTTAGCTGGCTCCTAGATTCAAAGCAAATTTGTCAAGCTCTGCTTTAGAGTCTAAGCTTCTTTTTTTAACTATATTCTTGCATTGAAAAAAATAAAAACTGTGTGAATGGGGAAAATATTTTGACCACAAGATGGAGCTATGGAGCATACTTATTTCCTATGATAATCATCACCATCTAGTGGCCATAATGCAGTATTTTCCCCATTCACACTTTTTCAATGAATAACATTTGTTCTGAATATAGCCTGAGAACATTTGATTTTGCCCCATTCACACATAATGAATTTATATGCAGTTTCAATAGGGAAACAGCTATGTGTTTTTTTTTTCGTTTTAATACACCCCCTGATGTCTTACTGCTTACACTCTAATTTCCAAACACAGTCACATTTATATACAGTAGCTCTCACATATTTAATGGTGCTGTACAAAAAACATTAAGCCAATCATATCAGTCTGTCTGCCAGAGGAGCTTACACTCTAATGTGTTAGAACCGTCACACACTATTATTATTATACATTTATATAGCTCTAACATATATCACAGTGCTGTACAAAAAAAACCCACTGAGCCAGTCACATCAGTCTCTGCACCAGAGGAGCTTACACTCTAATATCCCCATCACAATCACACAATTTATTATAGAATTGTGTAGCTCTAACATATTCTGTAGTGCTGTACAGAGAACGCTAAGCCAGTCTTATTTGTCTCCAGGATTCACATTACAGGGTTAATGCTCCTTCAGTAAAAAATGGCAGCACCAGTTGTGTATTTTTAAACCTGTGAAGCACGCGCTCACAACACACACTGCAGGAACACTCTGCCACCTAGGTTTCTTAGTGATATTTTATTCAGACGTAATGAGTCGAGATCCCTCAGTCACCTTCCCTATCTCTTTAAAGGAGAACTCTAGCTGAGCAGTATTAACTTTTAATGCCGCGTCCACGGTCGGAATTTCCGATGTGAGCTTTTGGTCGGAAATTCCGACCGTGTGTATGCTCCATCGGACTTTTGCTGCCGGAATTTCCGCCAGCAATAGATTGAGAGCAGGTTCTCAATTTTTCCTAAGGGAAAAAATTCCGATCGGAAATTCCGATCGTCTGTAGCAATTCCGAAGCGCAAAATTCTGACGCATGCTCGGAAACAATTCGACGCATGCTCGGAAGCATTGAACTTCATTTTCTTGGCTCGTCGTAGTGTTGTACGTCACCGCGTTCTTGACGGTCGAAAGTTCAGAGAAATTTTGTGTGACCGTGTGTATGCAAGCCAAGCTTGACCGGAATTCCGTCGGTAAAAACATCCAAGGTTTTTCCGACGGAATTTCCGCTCGTGTGTAGGGTGCATAATAAGCATGTATGGACAGAAATTACATTTATTGTGCTACAGGCCCTGAGCTGCTTTAAATCATCCATTTTTACCCTCCTCACACCATTCCAATGGGCTCCCACTGTTGTGTGGATCTCTGGGCAGCCACCCATTGTACCCTTGTTATATTCCACTACTACAGGTTAGCTAAGATGGCTGTGCTCCATATCTGCCAGTTAGATTTCCCAAATGGCTTCTGCAAAGAAACTATTTCAATGGGGCTCTAGAAACTCCAGCTTAAAGGGGACCAGAAACCCCAGCTCCAGGTGGCAACAGAGACCCGTATTCTACTGTAGGTGTCTCCAGAAACCCTAATCATCCCAGTTCTAAGAGGTTCTAAAAACCCCAACTCTGGAAGGTTTCACAAAAAAACTCTGTTCTAGGTGCTTCTAAAGCTCTAGTTTGGGTGGCTCCAGAAATCTCAGCAATCTTGGGTCTAGGCATTTCTAAAAGATCCAGGTTCCCCTCTAACCCCACCACCAGGGCCTTCAGAAACCCCTGCATCAGGTAATTCCAGAAACCCCAGCTCAGGGAGGCTGCAAATACTACAGCTGTTGGGGCTCAAAACATGTAGTAATTCCAGCTCTAGGAAGTTCCAGAAACCAAAGATCCAGGTTCTCCAGTAATCTCACCACCAGGGGCTTCAGAAACCCCAGTGCCAGGTGAGTCTTGAAAACCTAGGCTGAAAATAACCAGGTGGCTCCTGAAACCCTAACCATCCTCAGTCTAAGCGGTTCTAGAAATCCCACCACCAGAAGTTTCAGGAATCCCATCTTTGGGAGGTTTCAGAAACTCCTGCTCTAGGTGCTTCAAAAGCTCGCTATAGGAGGCTGAAAATAACCCAGCTCTAGATGTCTCAGAAACTTCAGTAACAGGTGGCTCCGGAAATCCTAGCCATCCTTGGTCTAAGCAGTTCTAGAAACCCCACCACCATAAGCTTCAGGAATTTCATCTTTGGGAGGTTTCAGAAACTCCTGCTCTAGGTGCTTCAAAAGCTCGCTATAGGAGGCTGAAAATAACCCAGCTCTAGATGTTTCAGAAACTTCAGTTCCAGGTGGCTCCGGAAATCCTAGCCATCCTTGGTCTAAGCAGTTCTAGAAACCCCACCACCATAAGCTTCAGGAATTTCATCTTTGGGAGGTTTCAGAAACTCCTGCTCAAGGTTCTTTAAAAGCTTTAGCTTTGGGGTGGGGGGGGGGGGCTCATGAAACCCCAGCAATCTTAGCTTTATGCATTTCTAAAATCCCAAGATTCAGGTTCTCCTGTAACCTTACCACTGGGGGGGCTTCAGAAATCTAAGCACCAGGTGACTCCAGAAACCCCAGCTCTGGGAATCTGCAAAGACTCCAGCTCTGGGTGCTTGAAAAGCTCAAGCACTCAGGGCCCAAGAAAATCCAGCAATCCCAGCTCTAGAACAGTCTAGAAACCTAAGTTCCATGTTCTCCAGAAACCTCACCAACAGGGGCTTCAGAGAAACCAATGCCAGGTGACTCCTGAAAACATAACTGTAGGTGTTGAGAAGACCCCAACTCTAGGTGCTTCAATATTTCCAACTCTTGGGACTCAAGAAACCCCACAATTCCAGCTATAGTCAATTCTAGAAACCCTAAATTACATTTTCCAGTAATCTTACCACCAGGGGCTTCATAAATCTCTAGCTCCAGTTGACTCCAGAAACCTTAGCTCTAGAAGGCTCTCTGATCTCCATTAACCCCATGTCTAGAGGTTTCAGAATCCCCAACTCCAAATGGCTACAAGTAGTTCCAGAATCCCCTAGCTGAAGGTGCTTCAGGTGGTTCCGGAATCCCCAGCTCCAAACAGTTCCAGTTGGTATCCAGAATGCCCAGTTCTAGGTGTTCAAAGCGATTCCTGAATCCCGATCTCATCTCGGTCTTTTTTTGTTGATATAATAAAAAATTAAAAACCCCGTGGTGATCAAATACCACCAAAAGAAAGCTCTATTTGTGTAAAAAAAAAAAAAAAAAAATTGTATAAACTTTGTTTGGGTACAGTTTTACATGACCGCGCAATTGCCAGTTAAAGTAGCGCTGTGCCGAATAGCAAAAAATGGCCTGGTCATGAAGGGGGTAAAATCTTCCGGAGCTGAAGTTGGATAGAACATGGGGAAATGTGCATACATTGCAGAGATTTTTTTTTTTTTAATCTTGTCCTGACATTTACATTAAAACTTATAAATACTCAAATAAAATGGACAACATTCCTGGATATACTTTATACTTAAAGCGGAGTTCCACCCAAAAATGGATCTTCCGCTTTTTGGAACCCTCCCCCCCCTCCGGTGTCACATTTGGCACCTTTCAGGGGGTAGGGGGGGGGGGTGCAGATACCTGTCTAAGACAGGTATCTGCACCCCATCCAGGCATAGACTCCCGTGGGAGTCACGCCACTTCCCGTCCCCCCGCGCTGTCTCCTGGGAAACACACTGGTCCCAGGAGAGAGCGGGGACCAGTGAAGACGGGGCGCGCCGCTCGCGCATGCGCAGTAGGGAACCGGGCTGTGAAGCCGCAACGCTTCACTTCCTGATTCCCTCACCGAGGATGGCGGCGGGGGCAGCCGAGAGATGAGCGATTGCTCGTCTTCTGCTGCCGACATCGCGGAGCGCGCTGGACAGGTAAGTGTCCATTTTTTTAAAAGTCAGCAGCTGCTGTATTTGTAGCTGCTGGCTTTTAAAAAAAATAATATTCTGGTGGACCTCCGCTTTAAGAAATATATATATATATTTTTTTTGTACTAATGCAAAATGAAATAAAAAAGTAACAAAATATAACTCTCCTCTTTTAAAATTAACATAATATTTAACTACAAATTAGATCAAAACAGGCTGTAGAATGAAGCAGTATCATATTATGCGCACTAGATGGCAGCAGCTGTCACAGAAAGACTATATACCAGTCCAATACAAAGTATTATGCCGTGTACACACAGCCATTTTTAATGTCATTGAAAAAACAACGTTTTTCTCGAGGTGATTCTTTTCAAGCCTGCCTTGCCTACACACTGTTGTGAAAAAAAATGCTCGAGCAAAGCGCGGTGACTTAAAACAGGTATGACGGCACTATAAAGGGGAAGTTCCATTCGGATGGCGCCACCCTTTGGGCTGCTTTTGCTGATCCTCGTGTTAGTAAAGTTTTGTAAGAGACGATTTGCGCTTTTCAGCCTCGTGCTCTTCAGTCCGTTACAGTGTGACGAATGTGCTATCTCCATTACGAACGCTATGTAGCGGGAACCCTCTCCTCAGTCCCCTCTATTAAAATTCAGCTCGCAATGTCTCTGGTCTAGGGGTATGATAGGGGAGGGAGAGGGGCGAGCTACGCCAGGCTTCCACCACAGGGGTGCATGTGGTATCGGCAATGTCTGTTACCTTCGGGTCTGTGCTGTGCATCGGATCCTCCCTCCAAGAGTCTCCAGGAACTTCGTCTGCCAGAAATTGAGCCCCACACCGTTAAAGTCCAACACTCCTTTATTTCGAACATAACATGGACTCCCTTGGCTATAGAACAGAAAAAGGGGGTGTGGGTGCGGATAGGCCCAGACACAAGTTCGATCCTCCACTCTCCTCCCCGAGAGTCGGCTATGGTCTCCGCACGAGGGAAAGTTTCCTTCCGGGCGGTCTCCGACAAGAGACTCACCCGTCACCGGCAGTATGCTGCACCGGGTCTTCAGGCGAGGAGCTCCTCCCGGTCCATTGCGCCCACCTCGGATTCAGGCATCCATCCCCCGAGTGCCTTAGGATCCTTCCCTCGCGGAACTCAGTGTTGGGCACTGAGCTCCGGACCTCAGTCCAAGTACCTCACCTCAGGCTAAAGGTGCCTGGGATGGAACACGATCTCCGGTGGTCCTCTAGGCCTAAGCCGCCTAGAGGACGGACACGAACCTCCGTCCGCAGGCTGAAGGTACCTGGGACTAAGACTCCGTGACAAAGATGGCCGGTCCCCTTTATACCCTCCCCCAGCATGCGCAGCGGGTTCCCCGCCCCACCGCACAGCTGCCGGGAGAGGACAAAAAGGAGGAACGACCTGTAATGCTTCAACCCCAACCCGTGGCAACAGCGCCACCCAGTGGGTTGCGGGGAATTACAACCCCGCTACAGCTAGTTTTAGCAGAACGAGTGCTCCCGTCTCATCACTTGCTTCTGAGCATGCGCGTTTTTTTCACGTCGTTAAAGCCTACACACAGACGTTTTTCATGACGAGAAAAACGACGACGTGAAAAACGATGAGAAAAATTAGAGCACGTTCCAAATTTTTAATGCCCATTTTTCACGTCGCGAAAAATGCTCTGGAGCCCACACACGATCGTTTCTAATGACCAATTTAAAAAATTGCATTTTTCTAGTCATGAAAAACGGTCGTGTGTACGCAGCATTAGAGCTTATTGTGGATCTCTTGAGACTGACGTGATCTCAATGTTCTTCACCCTGTAAATACATTTTTTTAATGTCAACAGCTACAGATGTAGCTGCTGCCTTTTAAAAACACACACACTTACTTGTCCCAGGATACAGCCATGTCCTCACCCGATGCGGCTCTTTGTCGGTCTTTGGGTGCAGGCGCCAGCATCTTAAAGGGGTTGTAAAGGTACAAGTTTTTTCACCTTAATGCATTTTTCGCATTAAGGTGAAAAAACATCTGAGGATTAGCGCCCCCGCCGAGCCCCCGTTTACTTACCTGACCCCTCGAAAGTCCCGCGCCGTGAACGCCCTTGGCTTCTCGGCTTTGGTTCTCGGCTCATTCATTGGTTGATTGAAAGCAGCGCAGCCATTGGCTCGCGCTGCTGTCAATCACATCCAATGACGCGGCGCGCCGGGTGGGCGGGGCCGAGTGATACAGTGAGCGGCTATAGCCGCCGGTTGTATCACGGGAGCGGGCCCGCAAGAACTCACCACTATGCGAGAGAGCTCTCATGAAGGTGGAAAGATCTTGCGGGGAGGAGCCCAGACAGCCGCCGAGGGACCCCAGAAGACGAGGATCGGGGCCACTCTGTGCAAAACGAGCTGCACAGTGGAGGTAAGTATGATATGTTTGTTATTTAAAAATAAAAATAAAAATTGCCTTTAGTGTTCCTTTAACTGTGGGCAGCCGACTGTGACTCCTTGCGGCTTCACAGCTGGCTTCCTGTTGCGCTCTGTGAATGGTTATGCAGTCTCCTGGGACCTGCAATGTGTCCCAAGAGGCTGCAGTGATCTGACCAGAAGGGAGAGCAGGTAGGTACCTGTCAAAATCAGTTTGACCTCCAAACATGGTGTGTATTATGGCATCCAAAGAGTTCAATTGTGGCCTCATCTGACCAGACTATATTCTCCCCGTATTTCACAGGCTTGTCTAAATGTTGTGCAGCAAACTTTAAACGAGCTTCAACATGCTTTTTCTTCAGCAATGGAGTCTTGCGTGGTGAGCGTGCCATACAGGCCGTGGCGGTTGAGTGTATTACGTTTTCTTTGAAACAATTGTACCTGCTATTTCCAGGTCTTTCTGAAGCTCTCCACAAGTGGTCCTTGGCTCTTGGACAACTCTTCTGATAATTCTTTTCACTCCTCTGTCAGAAATCTTGCGAGGAGCACCTGGTCGTGGCCGGTTTATGGTGAAATTATGTTCTTTCCACTTCTGGATTATGGCCCCAACAGTGCTCACTGGAACATTCAGAAGTTTAGAAATCCTTCTGTAACCAATGCCATCAGTATGTTTTGCCACATTAAGGTTACAAAGGTCTTGAGAAAGCTTTTTGCTTTTACCCATCATGAGATGTTTCTTGTGTGACACCTTGGTAATGAGTAAGGATGAGCTCCGGCGTGTTCGCACACTCCATGTGCAGAGCCCGCCAGGAAGTCGGCACGGCGCTGCGTTAATCACAGGCAGGGAGACATTGTCCCGATGCGTGGCCTCAGAGATCGGGACAATGTCTCCCTGCCTATGATTAGCACATCGCCGTGCCGACTTTCTGGCGGGCTCTGCACATGGAGTGTGCGAAAACGCCGGAGCTCATCCCTAGTAATGAGGACATCTTTTTATAGGCCATCAGCTGAGACTGAACCATCTGATATTAATTTGCACTCACAAGGGGCAGGATTGCTTTGTAATTACTGATAGATTTCAGCTGATGTCTTGGCTTTCCATGCCTCTTTGCACCTCCCTTTCTTCATGTGTACAATACTTTTCCCTGTGTCATTCCATTTTATTACACATAACTTCATTTCTGAAAGTATTTGTTTTGGTTTCTTTTTTGTATGTATGGATTACATGGGCTGTTACCGACATGTGGTGAAAATTTCATGTCAATAGCACCTTTAGAAATATATTTACCTAGAAAAATGGCGACGTGTTCAATACTTATTTTACCCGCCGTATTTAGTCTGGTCTCAGTTTCTTAACCACTTCCCGCCCCCCGGCCAATAGGAGATTGACGTCCGGGAAGTGGTTGTGTTATCCTGACTGGGCGTCATATGATGTCCTGCAGGATAGCAGGATAACAGCCGCCGCGCGCCCGGGGGGGCGCACATCGCGGTGATCGGTGGGTCAGTCTGACACACCGCTTCACTGATCTCTGTAAAGAGCCTCCGGCGGAGGCTTTTTACCACGTGATCAGCCATGTCCAATCACGGCTGATCACGATGTAAACAGGAAGAGCCATTGATCGGCTCTTCCTCACTCGCGTCTGACAGACGCGAGTAGAGGAGAGCCGATCGACGGCTCTCCTGACAGGGGGGCTTTGCGCTGATTGTTTATCAGCGCAGCCCCCCCTCGGATGCCCACACTGGACCACCAGGATGCCGCCCAGTACCACCAGGGAAGCTCCTTACATGTGGATGGCCAGGTAAGCCCCCCATGGCCATCCACATGTATAATTATATGCCTAACTTATGCCAATCAGTGCCCATTCTGACACCATCTTGGCACAAACTTTTTTGTGATGCCACCCACCAGTGTCATCAGTGGCACCCACCAGTGTCCATCAGTGCCCATCCGTGCCCATCTATCAGTGCCCTTCCGTGCCACCTATTAGTGCCACCCATAAGTACCCATTAGTGCCACCCATAAGTACCCATCAGTGCTGCCTATGAGTGCCCATCAGTGCCACCTATGAGTGCCCATCAGTGCCGCATACCAGTGCCACCTATCAGTGCCCATCAGTGCCACCTATCAGTGCCCATCAGTGCCGCCTATCAGTGCCCATCATTAGTGCCCATCAGTGCCACCTCATCAGTGCCACCTCATTGGTGCCGCCTTATCAGTGCCCATCAGTGCAGCCATATCAGTGCCCGTCATTAAAGAAGAAAAGGTACTTATTTACAAAAAAAATTAACAGAAACAAAGAAAAACATAGTTTTTTTTCAAAATTTTCGCTCTTTTTTTATTTGTTGTGCAAAAAATAAAAATCGCAGAGGCGATCAAATACCACCGAAAGAAAACTCTATTTGTGGGAACAAAATGATAAAAAAAATTGTTTGGGTACAGTGTAGCATGACCGCGCAATTGTCATTCAAATTGCGACAGCGCTGAAAGCTGAAAATTGGCCTGGGCAGGAAGGTGTATAAGTGCCGGGTATTGAAGTGGTTAAAGTGCTTGTAAAGGCAGAAGGTGCATGGTATGCATTAAGATAAAAAGCCATCTGTGTGCACCAGCCCCCCTAATATTTAGCTGAGTTCATCTCGATCCGGCGATGTTGCACGAGAGACTCAGCTGTCCGAGACTTTCCCTCCTCATTGGCTGAGACAGCAACGAAGCGCCATTGGCTCCCGCTGCAATCAAAGTCAGCGAGCCAATGAGGGGAGAGAGGGGGCCGGGCCGCAGCTCCGTGTCTGAATGGACACAGGGAGCTGCCGCTCGGCTCGGGTGCCCCAAGAGCAAGCTGCTTGCTGTGGGGGAACTCAACAGGAGGGAGGGGTCAGGAGCACCGAAGAGGGACCCATGAAGAGGAGGATTTGGGCTGCTTAGTGCAAAACCATTTCACAGAGCAGGTAAGTTTAACATGTTTGTTACTTTTAACAAAAAAAAAAAAACAAGACTTTAGTATCACTTCAAGTGTAGCCATGCAGATCTGGCCATCTATGGTGTTGATTCCTGATAGATAGAGGTAGTGTGCAGAACAGATAAACAAATGAGAGTTAAATGAGACGATAGACATCTCAGGTGACAGATGGACCAAGAATCGGATTCGCAAAGCAGCCAGTGATAGATCACCAAGCCATCGCCTCAGACCTGCCAACAGACTCAGCCACCCCTCATCAGTGTTGCCAACTGTCCGTATTTTTCACGGGTAGTTCGTAAAAATGTGCACTTTCCCCCTCCGTACGTAAATGTCCGTAGTTGCGGGAATGTGCCAGTAAAAATAGCCAAGATTGGTTCGGCTTAGAACTGCGCATGCGCAGTTCCGGAGGTTGCCGAGCCGAGCATATGCTGTATTTGGCTGGTGGATTTCACAGAGGCTGTGTCGCACTGGTCGGCGAGTGATGTATTAGGACATCCCGCCAGGCGCGCGTGCACCAGAATTTTAAATCTGTAACTAACCAGGAGTACGGAGGAGCACAGCACTGGAGCAGGAGTCAGGGCTCGGAGGCTGAGCAGCACGCGGCGGCGGCGGAATGGAGGAGCCTGCTGCATCCAGGCAATACAAAGTTCACAGGGGAGTCGGGGATGGACAGAGTGACAGACAGCCCAGCCGACAGTAACATCAGGTGATGGTGGCAGAGGGGGATCCGATGGAGGCAGGGGGTGATGGTGGCACCGCAGAGGGGGACGATGGTGGCAGGGGGTTAAATGGAGGCAGGTGGAGATTGGAGGCAGGGGGAGATGGTGGCACCGCAGAGGGGGATGGAGGCAGGGGGCAATGGAGGCAGGGGGAGATTGGAGGCAGGGGGTCCTGGGGAGATTGGAGGCAGGGGGAGATTGTGGCACCGCAGAGGGGGGTGAAGGCAGGGGGTGTTGGTGGCAGAGGGGGATGGAGGCCGGGGGTGATGTGACTAAATAATTTGTCTTTATTATATCGAAAATAACAAAAATATGTTTTTTTTACCTTAATATCTACCTTAAATCACATTGCTATTTGCCTAGCGTACTTGTTTGTAGCCTAAATACTGAAATTTGCACCTAAAAATTAAATTTAGTAAGTTTTGTGAAATGCCAGTAAAAACGTGGCGGTGCCAGTAAATTTCGGGTGTCATGCCAGTAAATTTCAATCTGGTAGGTTGGCAACACTGCTCCTCATCCCTACACACTCCTAGCATTTGAGAGAGGCATTGCAGAGCATTTTGAGGGCACACATCCAGGACCGTCTTTAATATTGATTGGGCCCTGGGCAAAAAAATTCTTGGGCCCCTGAGCAAGCCAGGTCACATGATATTGACATCACACATGTGGGTGTGTATACAGGCTGCAGTGGTAATCTCCTCCTACCTGAACTCTCAGCACTGGAGAAACTGTGCAGTTTATCACTGACCGTGGTATACAGATCAGCCAAAAAGGTATATAGTAGCAATATTTTTATGTAAAAAGATTTATAAGCTGTGGGAGGCAGGTGAACTATTTTCATATTACTGGGTTTAGTAACACTTTAATGACCACAGTTGTAGGCAGGACTTTCAAACATGCCCCTTTATCTCCCCAGTGGGCAGCATTCAGTATAGGTGATGGTGGAAATGACCTCAGGGGGGCATAATATACAAATGCATACCGCCTCTATTTACATATGACTGCTGCCAGTCCGCCTCTATTTACATATGAATGTCACCGCTATTTCTATATCAATGCCAGTATTTACATGTAAACACAGGGTCTGCAGGTGAGTCATCTGTACACAACAATAGGGCAAAGCTGGGCAGCTTTAGTAACAGAACTTCACACTAAGATATCAGGACACAGCATGGGACTAAAACCTCAAGGGACGAGGGAATTTAAACTGAGATAGTTGGCAAGTGTAGTGCCCTGTTCCTGTTGACCAGGCGCTATTATCTAAATTTAGTGGGATGTCTGAACTGTAGTTAGTTCAGATTCTATGTTTTGGCTAAATTGGCCTATGTTCCAGCCTTGGCTGATTTGGGTGTATTTCCCGCAGTAGCCAGCAGGTGCCGCTGCCACCTCTCGTTCGTGTTGGAAGGTACAACAAGTCGAGGCGTATTGGGTGCTTTTTCCCCGAGGCAACCTAGCGGGAGGTGGATACCGCTGGGCATGCTGGGAGAGGGTACTTAAGGCATTTCTGGGGAGCTCTTACCTCGTGGCCACCCTGGCCAGTGGTATGTGACGGCTCCTCTTCTGCCTGGGGGCCTGCTGGCCCAAGTTTTCGTTACTGGAGGTAGGCCCAGAAGCTATCTGGGGCCTACTGGTTCGAGGGTGATCCTGTGCTGTCTGTCCTGCGGGAAGAAGCCGAGCAATTGAAGGAACCAGGGGAGGACTTGTCTTGGAGAATACGCAGCGGAAGGCTGGTATCTCGAGAGGAGCCTGGGGCCTCAATTGGAGGATGCATCCAAACCCATCTGCCTCACAGTATTGCCGGGTCGGCTTAAAGGACTTTCTCATACTGTGCAGTTGCGCTTGAACTTTGAAATTCTGATTACCAAGTCTGTGGCAGAGACTTTTCATTTTTGTCCGTGAATCACCCTGGCTGCTAGGCCGGTAAGAGGGGCCTATCCAGGTGAGCAAGATCCAGTGGCGGCAAGTGTTCCTGTCTCCAGGATCGTAAGTGCCTCAGTGATCTGCATCAGGTACCTGAACTTCCCCTAACCCTCCATCCCTCTTCCTGCCAACGTTGAGGTAAATAAAAAGCATTGGAAAAGACTCAGTGACTGGCGACCGTGTTTTATGCAACTTTAACCCTAGACTTTGAGCCAACACGGAGAACAGTGGGGTAACGGCAGACCAAAACTAACCAGCAGCTCCTACGGGGGTAGTGCTACACAAGTATGAGGCAGCTGCTTTGGGCCTCACAACAATGACAGGGCCCAGGGCAGCTGCCCCTTTTGCCCTGCCTTAAAGACGGCCCTGCACACATCTACAGCTGACAGATGATGTTAAAGCCCAGTGGATCCAACAGGGACAGCCAACAAGCAACTCAGAGAGTTCAAGTCCGCCATCTTCAACACAGGGAACTTCTGTGCCAGCACCCATGGCCATGATAAGGCCAGAATTCTTTGCCGCCTTGGGAGACATCATGGCAAAATGCAATAGGGGTATCTCCACCTACAATGAATTTTACTATCAGAAGTTGGGAACTTTCTCAGGAATTTAGGGTAATTCCCATGGCTGCAGGAGAAGAGAGCTTTGAGGAACGGATGAAGCAGGATGTTCAGGCCCTGGATTAGTGGGATGTCCCTGAGGCACAGAAGAAACAGGGAATTACAGAAAGCTTAGGAGGGGCAGTGGCAGTTGGAGCACACCTTCTCCTTGTCAGGACCAGGATCTGAACCCACAACCTCTGCTGAGTCCAGCAGTAGCTCTCCTTGGTGAGCCACCCGAGATGCTGGACAGCAGCCTGTCTGAACCCTTGGATAATCTTCCTATGTACCTTGTCTTTAGTGAACCTTGAACTCCTTGTTCCTCCCGTAAACTTCCTATTTAAGTCATGTCTTTGCACTTTCTGTTTGCCAGATTATTGTTCCCTCTCCAGACAATATTTTCCTACTTTGTGTACCTGCAGCTGTTCTTATCTCCACTACCACTCATTACCGACCTTTGACTTGTTTACTGGCTACGCTTCTGCTTGATCCCCACCTTCTATTTCTGCTACTGGGGCTAATAGTGGGTCAATCCTGAGGACCTCTACCTGGTACCAACACGCAGCAAAAGCCATCTCCACCATCAGGAACTCTGGTGAACACCAGTTAGTGTTTAGACTCCGCACCTCAGGTGAGCCCACATCATCTGCCAGGGTGACCTGCTTGTGTATTTACCCAGCTGGTTGGTGGAAGCCTCTATACTGCTATAGCTACTGGTCTTCGAGCCTGACCCCTGACCATTACACTCTCCTAGAAAAGTAGAGAAGTTGTCTAAGTACATCAGATGTCTTGACAAGATCCTATATCTGTTGATGAAGAACAGCCTACATCCCAAGACAGTAGGCACAGTCAGAGTGCAACAGGTGCTAAGATGAGAACAGCCTTTAGACCCCATCATGATCCAGTTGAAAACAGGGGGAGGTAGTGAGAACCTGAAGTACCCAGGGTTGATAAGAACGATTCAAGAAGAAGCCATGTCAGAAGAAAAGGAAAAAGGCAAAGTGCCCAACATGTCCATTGATGACGCCATGGAGGAGGGGCGAAACGTGTTGACGAAATTTCCGGTCTACGGCAACCAGTGGCGCAACTTCCTTGCCTCCGTGGAGCGCACGCTAGCCTGCTTCTGCCTTGCATCTCGTAAGTAGCGCCATTCAGCGCTGACTATAACTCGCCCAGCAGTACTTCACTATATGTGTTTCTCCTTCATTTACCGGTGGAAAACGCCATTCTCCTTCTATCAAGCATCTACTGAGAACTTATCCAAGTTTTTTGAATCTTGAGAGATTGTCTAACGCCTACATGATCCCAGACTGAAAATCTGCGGATCCCTTTTATCTGGTGAGTGGGGTCTCTGAAAGGGGATCTTCCAGCCCTCCCTGGGGAACCTTGGAACTGTTGAAGACTCTCCATTACTCAGCTACATTTTTTGCACTATTCTATTGTGTTGCACCTTTCTATGGTTAAGCCTCGTACACACGGCCGAGAATCTCGTCAGGAATAAAACTGTCGTTTTTCCTGACGAGATTCTTGACAAGAATCTTGTCCCAGCCGAGTGTACAAACGCTCAATTCAAAAGAACCGCCGTTCTTTTGAATGGAACGAACGCGGTGACGTCATGCGTTCGTCACATTCGATGCCGCCGCCGCCATCTTGCTACACCCTACCTATGCCTAGGAAGCTACCGCGCATGCGTCAAAGTAATTTCGAGCATGCGCGGGTTTCCACGGCGACAGGTAAGCATACGCACTCTCGGGTTTCTCGTCTGGAAACAGGCCGACAAGAATCTCGACGGGAAAATAGAGAGCGGGTTCTCTATTTTTCTCGTCGAGATTCTGGCCAGTTTTCCTGACGAGAAACCTGAAAGCCTCGTACACACGCACGGTTTTCTCAACAAGAAAGCTCTCCTGGCAGTTTTCTTGTTGTTTTTTGACGAGAAAATCGGCCGTGTGTACGAGGCTTTACACTAGGTGTGATTATGTTTATTTAGTTATTGGAGATCACCCACCAATGTATTGCTCTTTATGACTTTACACCTATATTTTTTATTTGTTGTGTTTACACCAGTTATGGCCATTGCCATTTTTGATATGCTAGCGCTGTACTTTAATTATCTTAGTCCACGTTTGAAGTTCTAGCATTTCCTTGCGCAGCAGCTGCACTGATCATTTATTTGCATATTTTTTTTTTTCAAGCGCCATTTTTTTCTGTATTATATAAAGTGCAGGAACTGTCAGGGGGAGTTAGACTGGCAAGTGTAGCCGATGTAAACTCAGAAATGGATGTGCTAAAATGATGGCGACGATGAACCTACTAGCAAAAAGGACACCAAGCAACTTGGGGAGAAATCAAGAGCTACTCCAACTGAGCAGTCTCCAAATTTATGGACTTGCTACAATTGCAGAGGTAAAGGACAGTATAAGCGTGAAAGTCCATCAGGGGGTTGAAGAGAGTCAGTAAAGGTTGCAAATAAACTTTTAAGACCCAGTCAGGTGCCTGACAACTTTAGACAAAAATCTCCTGCGCTCTCGGTGTATCGTCAAAACACGGGTAGTGTGGTTCCGTCTAAAGGAAAAGTCTAAAGTCTTGCAGCCCTCCTTAGAACAATGGGTGTTCATGTGGCTAGAAAAAAGAAAGAAAAAAGGAGGGCGCACCGACCTAGTGCATTACCACTTAAACGTTTTATTTAAAATATAAAAAAGCAGTAATCCTACTCACAGACGGAGCTTAAATAAAAGCTTATCGGACAAATCAGCTGGAAATTCTTTGGCACCTGCCGACTGGACTCGATGACAGAGAGGGTCGGACAATACCTCAAACAACTGGATAGCTGACGCGTTTCTGGGGCGCACCCCTTTCCTCAGAGCCTAGATGGTCCTGACAACTTTAGCCAGCTTCGGATCATGTTGTGGTGCAAGAAATAGGAAGAGGTCTGAGCCTTTGAGAATAACCTTACCTGACACCTTAACCACTTAAGCCCCGGACCATTTTGTAGCTAAAGGACCAGGCCACTTTTTGCAATTCGGCACTGCGTCGATTTAACTGAGAATTGCGTGGTCGAGCGACGTGGCTCACAAACAAAATTGACGTCCTTTTTTTCCCATAAATTTCTTTTGGTGATATTTGATCACCTCTACGGTTTTTATTTTTTGCGCTATAAACAAAAATAGAGCAACAATTTTGAAAAAAATTCAATATTTTTTACTTTTTGCTATAATAAATATCTCCAAAAATATATAAAAAAATTTTTTTTTTCCTCAGTTTAGGCTGATACGTATTCTTCTACATATAATTCTTCTACATAAGCGTTTATTGATTGGTTTGCGCAAAAGTTATAGCGTCTACAAAATAGGGGGTAGTTTTATGACATTTATTAATATTTTTTTTTTTTTTTACTAGTAATGGCGGTGATCAGCGATTTTTATCATGACTGCGACATTACGGCGGACACATCGGACACTTTTGACACTATTTTGGGACCAGTGTCATTTTTACAGCGATCAGTGCTATAAAAATGCACTGATTACTGTGAAAATGACACTGGCAGTTTAGGGGTTAACCTGTAGGGGGCGCTAAAGGGGTTAAGTGTGACCTAATGTGTGATTCTTACTGTAGGGGGCCGTGGCTTGGCAAGTGACGTCACTGATCGTCGTTCCCTATGACAGGGAACAGACGATCAGTGACACACTCACTAGGAAGAACGGGGAAAGGTTTGTTTACACTTACCTCTCCCCGTTCTTCAGCTCTGTGACCCGATCGCGGGACACTGGCGTCGATCGGGTCCACGGGTCCTGCGGTCACGGAGCTCAGGAGTGGGTCGCAAGCGCGCCGCCAGCAGCGCGACCCACGGCTGGGATCTTAACGGGGACGTACCTGTACGCCCTCGTGCCCGGCTGTGCCATTCTGTCGACGTATATGGTCGTGCGGCGGTCCTTAAGCGGTTCAAGAGACAATTGAAGATACCTGAGTCATCGAGTGTTGTCCACCAATCTGTAAAATGTCATCTAAAACATTGCTTTACGCACTGTGGAAGAAGAGAACAAGTCCAGTCAACTGCTACATCAACCAATACTACCAAAGTCCCTGTTGATTTGGTAGGCACTTCACCTGTGGCACCTGTTCAAGTTGAAGGAAGCTACATAAGAGCTCTTCTCAATTCAGGTGCACAAGTAACTTTGCTGACTTGAGATTTCTACGACAAGCATCTGAAATACATGTCCCTATGAGAGCTCAATGACTTGGTTTAGGGCCTCAGAGCACAGAAGTTCTCCCATGATGGTTACCCACAGATCACGCCTTTATTTTACCTTCTCATTGTGGGACAACCAGGAACCTTTTGTTAGAAGCTTCAAAAGATCAGCGCTGTTTTAAGCCCTGATGCTGTTGGAACAGGAAGGGGCCATCCCCAAACTGTTCCCACAAAGTTGGGAGCATGAAATTGTCCAAAATGTCTTGGTATGCGAAGGCCATAAGAGTTCCTTTCACTGGAACTAAGGGGCCAAACCCAACCCCTGAAAAACAACCCCACACCATAATCCCCCCCTCCACCAAATGATTTGGACCAGTGCACAAATCAAGGTCCATAAAGACATGGATGAGCGAGTTTGGGGTGACTGGCCTGCACAGAGTCCTGACCTCAACCTGATAGAACACCTTTGGGATGAATTAGAGTGGAGACTGTGAGATAGACCTTCTGGTCCAACATCAGTGCCTGACCTCACAAATGCTCTTCTGGAAGAATGGTCAAACATTCCCATAGACACACTTCTAAACCTTGTGGACGGCCTTCCCAGAAGAGTTGAAGCTGTTATAGCTGCAAAGGGTGGGCCAGCTCAATATTGAACCCTACAGACTAAGACTGGGATGCCATTAAAGTTCATGGGCGTGTAAAGGCAGGCGTCCCAATACTTTTGGCAATATAGTGTATATATACTCTCTAAAATTGTTACAGTTTGACAGTTTGCAGATTGTAATTAAAGATTCCTATTTGACAGAACGCTGGCTGTAGGCTTATACACTATCACTCTTCCCATTATCAGGCTCAGGATGGAATTACTGTCGGTCTCAGTATTAAGGAGTAAGATATTCTAATTCTGATTAAATCATATTTTATTCAAGCAGAGTCAGCAGCCTCTGTAGATGAAGCAAGAAAAGACAAGAATCTCTCCCTCGGAGTGGAGCCAACTACAGGGATCCCAGGACAAGATGGCGGCTCCACTATTGTCTGCTCTAATAAAGAATGGCAGAGCCGCTCATATGATAGAGGCTCAAATCCACCATTTCCCCCATGATCACTATTGGTGAATGGATATGGGAAAGATTAGGCCTTTTTTACAGTCCGCACCAACTTTTCTCAGCTCTTTAACCGCAGAGGAACCCTTGAAAAAAAAATCTGGCCATACAGAACCCCTGCTAAAACCAAGTAATGGGGGTCAGTTGGAAAAATGCTCCTTACATTGGTGGCCAATGGAAAGAAAGCTCATTACTTTGGTGGTCAATGGAAAGAAAGCTTGTTACTTTTGTGGTTAATGGGAAGATTCCTCAATACATTGATGGCCATTGGGAAAAATATCCCTTGCATTGGTGATCAGTGGGAAGAATGCTCCTTATATTGGTGGCTAATGGAGAGAACATGCTTAACATTGGTGGTCAATGGGAAGAATGCTTCCCTACGTTGTGGTCAGTGGGAAGAATGCTCCTTACATTGGTGGTCAGTGGGAAGAATGCCCCTTACATTGGTGATCAGTGGGAAGAATGCTCCTTATATTGGTGATCAGTGGGAAGAATGTTCCTTACATTGGTGGTCAGTGAGAAGAATGCTCCTTATATTGGTGATCAGTGAGAAGAATGTTCCTTACATTGGTGGTCAGTGAGAAGAATGCTCCTTATATTGGTGATCAGTGAGAAGAATGTCCCTTACATTGGTGGTCAGTGGGAAGAATGTTCCTTACATTGGTGATCAGTGGGAAGAATGTTCCTTACATTGGTGATCAGTGGGAAGAATGCTCCTTACATTGGTGATCAGTGGGAAGAATGTTCCTTACATTGGTGATCAGTGAGAAGAATGTTCCTTACATTGGTGATCAGTGGGAAGAATGTTCCTTACATTGGTGATCAGTGGGAAGAATGTTCCTTACATTGGTGGTCAGTGAGAAGAATGCTCCTTATATTGGTGATCAGTGAGAAGAATGTTCCTTACATTGTTGGTCAGTGGGAAGAATGTTCCTTACATTGGTGATCAGTGGGAAGAATGTTCCTTACATTGGTGATCAGTGGGAAGAATGTTCCTTACATTGTTGGTCAGTGGGAAGAATGTTCCTTACATTGGTGATCAGTGGGAAGAATGTTCCTTACATTGGTGATCAGTGGGAAGAATGTTCCTTACATTGGTGATCAGTGGGAAGAATGCTCCTTACATTGGTGATCAGTGGGAAGAATGTTCCTTACATTGTTGGTCAGTGGGAAGAATGTTCCTTACATTGGTGATCAGTGGGAAGAATGCCCCTTACATTGGTGATCAGTGGGAAGAATGCTCCTTATATTGGTGATCAGTGGGAAGAATGTTCCTTACATTGGTGGTCAGTGAGAAGAATGCTCCTTATATTGGTGATCAGTGAGAAGAATGTCCCTTACATTGGTGGTCAGTGGGAAGAATGTTCCTTACATTGGTGATCAGTGGGAAGAATGTTCCTTACATTGGTGATCAGTGGGAAGAATGCTCCTTACATTGGTGATCAGTGGGAAGAATGTTCCTTACATTGTTGGTCAGTGGGAAGAATGTTCCTTACATTGGTGATCAGTGGGAAGAATGTTCCTTACATTGGTGATCAGTGGGAAGAATGTTCCTTACATTGGTGATCAGTGGGAAGAATGCTCCTTACATTGGTGATCAGTGGGAAGAATGTTCCTTACATTGGTGATCAGTGGGAAGAATGTTCCTTACATTGGTGATCAGTGGGAAGAATGCTCCTTACATTGTTGGTCAGTGGGAAGAATGTTCCTTACATTGGTGATCAGTGGGAAGAATGCTCCTTACATTGGTGATCAGTGGGAAGAATGTTCCTTACATTGGTGATCAGTGGGAAGAATGCCCCTTACATTGGTGATCAGTGGGAAGAATGCTCCTTATATTGGTGATCAGTGGGAAGAATGTTCCTTACATTGGTGGTCAGTGAGAAGAATGCTCCTTATATTGGTGATCAGTGAGAAGAATGTTCCTTACATTGGTGGTCAGTGAGAAGAATGCTCCTTATATTGGTGATCAGTGAGAAGAATGTCCCTTACATTGGTGGTCAGTGGGAAGAATGTTCCTTACATTGGTGATCAGTGGGAAGAATGTTCCTTACATTGGTGATCAGTGGGAAGAATGTTCCTTACATTGGTGGTCAGTGAGAAGAATGTTCCTTACATTGGTGGTCAGTGGGAAGAATGCTCCTTACATTGGTGATCAGTGGGAAGAATGTTCCTTACATTGTTGGTCAGTGGGAAGAATGTTCCTTACATTGGTGATCAGTGGGAAGAATGTTCCTTACATTGGTGATCAGTGGGAAGAATGTTCCTTACATTGGTGATCAGTGGGAAGAATGCTCCTTACATTGGTGATCAGTGGGAAGAATGTTCCTTACATTGGTGATCAGTGAGAAGAATGCTCCTTACATTGGTGATCAGTGAGAAGAATGCTCCTTACATTGGTGATCAGTGGGAAGAATGTTCCTTACATTGGTGATCAGTGAGAAGAATGCTCCTTACATTGGTGATCAGTGGGAAGAATGTTCCTTACATTGGTGGTCAGTGGGAAGAATGCTCCTTACATTGGTGATCAGTGAGAAGAATGCTCCTTACATTGGTGATCAGTGAGAAGAATGCTCCTTACATTGGTGATCAGTGGGAAGAATGTTCCTTACATTGGTGATCAGTGAGAAGAATGCTCCTTACATTGGTGATCAGTGAGAAGAATGCTCCTTACATTGGTGATCAGTGGGAAGAATGTTCCTTACATTGGTGGTCAGTGGGAAGAATGTTCCTTACATTGGTGATCAGTGAGAAGAATGTTCCTTACATTGGTGATCAGTGGGAAGAATGTTCCTTACATTGGTGGTCAGTGGGAAGAATGCTCCTTACATTGGTGATCAGTGAGAAGAATGCTCCTTACATTGGTGATCAGTGGGAAGAATGTTCCTTACATTGGTGGTCAGTGGGAAGAATGTTCCTTACATTGGTGATCAGTGAGAAGAATGTTCCTTACATTGGTGATCAGTGGGAAGAATGTTCCTTACATTGTTGGTCAGTGGGAAGAATGTTCCTTACATTGGTGATCAGTGGGAAGAATGCTCCTTACATTGGTGATCAGTGGGAAGAATGTTCCTTACATTGGTGATCAGTGGGAAGAATGCCCCTTACATTGGTGATCAGTGGGAAGAATGCTCCTTATATTGGTGATCAGTGGGAAGAATGTTCCTTACATTGGTGGTCAGTGAGAAGAATGCTCCTTATATTGGTGATCAGTGAGAAGAATGTTCCTTACATTGGTGGTCAGTGAGAAGAATGCTCCTTATATTGGTGATCAGTGAGAAGAATGTCCCTTACATTGGTGGTCAGTGGGAAGAATGTTCCTTACATTGGTGATCAGTGGGAAGAATGTTCCTTACATTGGTGATCAGTGGGAAGAATGTTCCTTACATTGGTGGTCAGTGAGAAGAATGTTCCTTACATTGGTGGTCAGTGGGAAGAATGCTCCTTACATTGGTGATCAGTGGGAAGAATGTTCCTTACATTGTTGGTCAGTGAGAAGAATGTTCCTTACATTGGTGATCAGTGGGAAGAATGTTCCTTACATTGGTGATCAGTGGGAAGAATGTTCCTTACATTGGTGATCAGTGGGAAGAATGCTCCTTACATTGGTGATCAGTGGGAAGAATGTTCCTTACATTGGTGATCAGTGGGAAGAATGTTCCTTACATTGGTGGTCAGTGGGAAGAATGCCCCTTACATTGGTGATCAGTGGGAAGAATGTTCCTTACATTGGTGATCAGTGGGAAGAATGCTCCTTACATTGGTGATCAGTGAGAAGAATGCTCCTTACATTGGTGATCAGTGGGAAGAATGTTCCTTACATTGGTGGTCAGTGGGAAGAATGTTCCTTACATTGGTGATCAGTGAGAAGAATGTTCCTTACATTGGTGATCAGTGGGAAGAATGCTCCTTACATTGGTGGTCAGTGGGAAGAATGCTCCTTACATTGGTGATCAGTGGGAAGAATGTTCCTTACATTGGTGATCAGTGGGAAGAATGCTCCTTACATTGGTGATCAGTGGGAAGAATGTTCCTTACATTGGTGATCAGTGGGAAGAATGCCCCTTACATTGGTGGTCAGTGGGAAGAATGTTCCTTACATTGGTGATCAGTGGGAAGAATGTTCCTTACATTGGTGATCAGTGGGAAGAATGCTCCTTACATTGGTGATCAGTGGGAAGAATGTTCCTTACATTGTTGGTCAGTGGGAAGAATGTTCCTTACATTGGTGATCAGTGGGAAGAATGTTCCTTACATTGGTGATCAGTGGGAAGAATGCTCCTTACATTGGTGATCAGTGGGAAGAATGTTCCTTACATTGTTGGTCAGTGGGAAGAATGTTCCTTACATTGGTGATCAGTGGGAAGAATGCTCCTTACATTGGTGATCAGTGGGAAGAATGCTCCTTATATTGGTGATCAGTGGGAAGAATGTTCCTTACATTGGTGGTCAGTGAGAAGAATGCTCCTTATATTGGTGATCAGTGAGAAGAATGTCCCTTACATTGGTGGTCAGTGGGAAGAATGTTCCTTACATTGGTGATCAGTGGGAAGAATGCTCCTTACATTGGTGATCAGTGGGAAGAATGTTCCTTACATTGTTGGTCAGTGGGAAGAATGTTCCTTACATTGGTGATCAGTGGGAAGAATGTTCCTTACATTGGTGATCAGTGGGAAGAATGTTCCTTACATTGGTGATCAGTGGGAAGAATGCTCCTTACATTGGTGATCAGTGGGAAGAATGTTCCTTACATTGTTGGTCAGTGGGAAGAATGTTCCTTACATTGGTGGTCAGTGGGAAGAATGTTCCTTACATTGGTGATCAGTGGGAAGAATGTTCCTTACATTGTTGGTCAGTGGGAAGAATGTTCCTTACATTGGTGATCAGTGGGAAGAATGCTCCTTACATTGGTGATCAGTGGGAAGAATGTTCCTTACATTGGTGGTCAGTGGGAAGAATGTTCCTTACATTGGTGATCAGTGAGAAGAATGTCCCTTACATTGGTGATCAGTGAGAAGAATGCTCCTTACATTGGTGGTCAGTGGGAAGAATGCTCCTTACATTGGTGATCAGTGGGAAGAATGTTCCTTACATTGGTGATCAGTGGGAAGAATGCTCCTTACATTGGTGATCAGTGAGAAGAATGTCCCTTACATTGGTGATCAGTGAGAAGAATGCTCCTTACATTGGTGGTCAGTGGGAAGAATGCTCCTTACATTGGTGATCAGTGGGAAGAATGTTCCTTACATTGGTGGTCAGTGGGAAGAATGCTCCTTACATTGGTGATCAGTGAGAAGAATGCTCCTTACATTGGTGATCAGTGAGAAGAATGTCCCTTACATTGGTGGTCAGTGGGAAGAATGTTCCTTACATTGGTGATCAGTGAGAAGAATGCTCCTTACATTGGTGATCAGTGGGAAGAATGTCCCTTACATTGGTGATCAGTGGGAAGAATGTTCCTTACATTGGTGGTCAGTGAGAAGAATGCTCCTTACATTGGTGATCAGTGGGAAGAATGTTCCTTACATTGGTGATCAGTGGGAAGAATGTCCCTTACATTGGTGATCAGTGGGAAGAATGCTCCTTACATTGGTGATCAGTGGGAAGAATGTTCCTTACATTGGTGATCAGTGGGAAGAATGTCCCTTACATTGGTGATCAGTGGGAAGAATGTTCCTTACATTGGTGATCAGTGAGAAGAATGTTCCTTACATTGGTGATCAGTGGGAAGAATGTTCCTTACATTGGTGATCAGTGGGAAGAATGCCCCTTACATTGGTGGTCAGTGAGAAGAATGCTCCTTACATTGGTGATCAGTGGGAAGAATGCTCCTTACATTGGTGATCAGTGAGAAGAATGCTCCTTACATTGGTGATCAGTGGGAAGAATGTTCCTTACATTGGTGATCAGTGGGAAGAATGTTCCTTACATTGGTGGTCAGTGGGAAGAATGTTCCTTACATTGGTGGTCAGTGGGAAGAATGTTCCTTACATTCGTGATCAGTGAGAAGAATGTTCCTTACATTGGTGGTCAGTGGGAAGAATGTTCCTTACATTGGTGATCAGTGAGAAGAATGTTCCTTACATTGGTGGTCAGTGGGAAGAATGCTCCTTACATTGGTGATCAGTGAGAAGAATGTTCCTTACATTGGTGGTCAGTGGGAAGAATGTTCCTTACATTGGTGATCAGTGAGAAGAATGTTCCTTACATTGGTGGTCAGTGGGAAGAATGTTCCTTACATTGGTGATCAGTGAGAAGAATGTTCCTTACATTGGTGGTCAGTGGGAAGAATGTTCCTTACATTGGTGGTCAGTGGGAAGAATACTCCTTACATTGGTGGTCAGTGGGAAGAATACTCCTTACAATGCTCAGGATGGTGGTCTGAGGAGGCCTGTAATGCACCCAGTGTTCTGGACATGGACAGTCTGATGAGGAGGCCTGTAATGCATTGCACACCTCGCACTAGACGTTCTGAGGAGGCTTGTAATGCACACAGTGCTCTGGACAGTGGTCTGAGGGGAGGCTGGTATTGTAAACACAGTGCTCTGAGGGGAGGCCGGTATTGTAAACACAGTGCTCTGGACAGTGGTCTGAGGGGAGGCCGGTATTGTAAACACAGTGCTCTGCTGTGGACGGTCGTGAGTCGGGACTTTCGTCGGGAAGTCTGTAATGCTGTACAGTGCTGACTGCTAAGCATGCTACAGACTCTCTTGCTTGCTGGGAGCACTCACAGGCTCTACACAGATGGAGCTCCAGTGAAGCTGGAAGTTCACATGAGTAAACGTCCCTCCCTCACATATTTGTTTTGCTTCCATTCATTGACAAAAGCGGAATGGATTTTCATCATAGTTTTCGTCAGTGGACGAAAATGTGGTGTACTTTTCGTTTAGTTTTCGTCACTGTAAGAAGGCCGCTGACGAAAATGTTGGCAACATTTTTTTGTTGAGGAATTTAACACTGGTCAGCTAAAGGAGCCTAGGCAAGCCATGCTTTAACTCCTATTCAATAAAGTTATTAATGGAGGGTTATGAAGGGTTAGGGTGGGTTGGGTTAGGGTATGTTAGGTGTTCTGGATTAGGGTAGGTTAGGGGTTTTGGTTAGCGTTCAAAGCAACACTAAGTACCGTATATACTCGAGTATAAGCCGAGGACCTACTTTTATCACAAAAAACTGGGAAACCGTATTGACTCGAGTATAAGCCTAGGGTGAGAATGCAGCAGCTACAGTTATGCCGCGTACACACGATCGTTATTCATGTCATGCAAAAAAACGAAGTTTTTCTCGTCGTGATTCCTCTCAAGCCTGCCTTGCATACACACGTTCATGAAAAAAAACGCTTGACCAAAGCGCGGTGACCTACAACACGTACGACGGCACTATAAAGGGGAAGTTCAATTCGGATGGCGCCACCCTTTGGGCTGCATTTGCTGATCCTCGTGTTAGTAAAGTTTGGTGAGAGACGATTCGTGCTCTTCAGTCTGTTACAGCGTGACGAATGTGCGATCTCCATTCTGAACGCTAGTTTTACCAGAAGGAGGGCTCCCGTCTCATACCTGCGCGTTTTTTTTCCCCTCGTAAAAGCATACACACGACCGGTTTTCACGATGTGAAAAAGAACGACGTGAAAAACGATGAGAAAAAATAGAGCAGGTTCTAATTTTTTTCGGGCAGTTTTCTCATTGAGAAAAATGCTATGGAGCCTACACACGACCGTTTTTCACAACCAATCTAAAAAATTGCATTTTTCTCGTCATGGAAAATGGTCGTGTGTACGCGGCATTAGTGGAAAAGAGGGTCAACAATGCCCATTTGCAGCTTCAATGTGCCCATTGCAACCTCACTGTGCCATATCTCACTGTGCCTATTGCAGTCTCACTGTGCCATACCTCACTGTAGTCTCATTGTACCATACCTCACTGTGCCCATTGCAGTCTCACTGTGCCATGCCTCACTGTGCCCATTGCAGTCTCACTGTGCCATACCTCACTGTACCCATTGCAGTCTCACTGTGCCATACCTCACTGTGCCCATTGCAGTCTCACTGTGCCATACGGTACTCACTGTGCCCATTGTAGTCTCACTGTGCCATACGGTACTCACTGTGCCCATTGCAGTCTTACTGTGCCATATGGTACTCACTGTGCCCATTGCAGTCTCACTGTGCCCGAGTACCTGCATTCTTGAGAGGCATTTTTTACCTCACTGTGCCATACCTCACTGTGCCCATTGCAGTCTCACTGTGCCATACCTCACTGTGCCATACCTCACTGTGCCCATTGCAGTCTCACTGTGCCATACCTCACTGTGCCCATTGCAGTCTCACTGTGACATACCTCACTGTGCCCATTGCGGTCTCACTGCGCCATACCTCACTGTACCCATTGCAGTCTCACTGTGCCATACCTCACTGTGCACATTGCAGTCTCACTGTGCCATATGGTACTCACTGTGCCCATTGCAGTCTCACTGTGCCTGAGTACCTGCATTCTTGACAGGCGTCCGTTTTATAAAGTCGCTGCTTTCTCCTGGCGTTCCGTCCCGTGATAGGCATTTGACACTGTGTTCCGCCTATCACAGAGGTCCTCTCATCCTCGGACTCAGTTTCCCAGCAGACACTGTGTTCAGTGTTCCGCCAATCACGGACATTCTTTCATCCTCGAACAAGAGGACATCCGCGATTGGCGGAACACTGAACACAGTGTCTGCTGGGAAACTGTCCGAAGATGAGAGGACTTCCGTGATAGGCGGAACACAGTGTCAAATGCCTATCACGGAACGCCAGGAGGAAGCCGCGACTTTAAAAAAAAATGGACGCCTGGCAAGAATTTCAGGTACACTGACTCGAGTATAAGCCGAGGGGGGTATTTTCAGCCCTAAAAAAAAGGGCTGAAAAACTCGGCTTATACTCGAGTATATACGGTAACATCCAAGTCGTGACAAAGCTGAGGACTTTATCCACACTCGAATGTGACAGTACTTGACCAACCACCAAGCACCCATTCTACGACTAAGATCTATTGCAGAGTGAAACGCGACAGGGGAAAGGAGCCTAGGCAAGCCATGCTTTGACTCCTATTCAATAAAGTTGGTAATGACTAAGCGCTGACATTTGCGCGAAACGCGTCTACCTCTTTGTCCCCTGCTCCATCTGTCAACCACTTGTCATATGAAGCTTCAATAAAAGGATTTTTGGAAGTGCAGCCACCCGGAATTATTTCTTCACGTTACACAGCATGTGAGCTGGGCTAGCACCTGACTAGTGTGTGTGTGGGGGGATTAACCAGAGACTCAATCACCTGGAGCAGCTTTTCTTGTTGTTTATGCCAGGGCTTGACAAATTTGCTTGGAATCTAGGAGCCAGCTAAAAAAGTTAGGAGCCAGTTTTTTTTGACGACCGATGCGTGCAGAAGCGAACGCATACGTGAGTAGCTCCTGCATATGAAAGCGGTGTTTAAACCACGCATGTGAGGGATCGCCGCGATTGGTAGAGCGAGAGCAATAATTCTAGCCCTAGACCTCCCCTGTAACTCAAAACTGGTAACCTGTAGAATTTTTTAAATGTCGCCTATGGAGATTTTAAAGGGTAAAAGTTTGTCGCCTTTCCACGAGCGGATGCAATTTTGAAGCGTGACATGTTGGGTATCAATTTACTTGGCATAACATTATCTTTCACAATATAAAAAAAAAATTGGCTAACTTTACTGTTGTCTTATTTTTTAAATAATAAAGGGGAATTTTTTCCTCAAAAAAGTGCGATTGTAAGACCACTGCGCAAATACGGTGGGACAGAAAGTATTGCAACGACCGCCATTTTATTCTCTAGGGTGTTAGAAATAAAAAATATATATAATGTTTGGGGGTTAACTTCTAAGTAAAGGGAAGGAGATGGACGGGCAGTGAAACAGGCAAGCATTGCTGGTTGTCTTGTCATACCAACGGCCACCACAAGAGGGCGCCAGATTACAGAATGAAGCCTAGGCCTGCAAAAGGCCGCAAAGCCGTGGCCTCGACGAGATCGCGGGGGGGAACGCACGGAGACACAGGAAATCTCAGCTGTGGTGCCCCAGGCGCCAGATCGCTAATTCTAGTCTCATTTGCGACCTGGCGCCCGGGGATTGTCGAACCCTGGTTTATGCAGAGTTATGAAGGGTTAGGGTGGGTTGGGTTAGGGTTTAGGTTTGGGTTAGGGCTAATGCTAGGGTTCAAAGAAGCTCTAAGCACCATCCAAGTTGCAACTTGAAGTGTACACAAAGCCGAGGACTTTCTCCCCACTCCAATGTGACAGTGACTGGCCAATCACCAAGCACCAGCACCCACTCTACGACTAAGAGCCATTGCAGAGTGAAACGCGTCAACAGGAGCTGAGGTAGGCTGTGCTTTGACTCCAAGTCAGTAAAGTTAATCATGTAAGGTTATGAAGGGTAAAGCTGGTAAAAAACGAAACATTTGCCTTTATCTTTATCAGCATGGTCCCCCTGGTGACCCGGAGGTAGGTTCCCAGCGCGGAAAGGTCTCAGCTTCGGTGATGCCAGGTTATCAGAGCTGCCATGCCGCTCTCTATAATTATAACTCTGATCAAAAGGAGGGAATTAACACCTCTGAGCCTCCTGCGTCATGCAAATGAGGTGAAGTCGCGCTCGCCTCAGCTGGGAGGAAATGTCTGGCGTTTATTAACTGTTTGGCGGGAGCAGCCAGTGGGCGGGGTTATCTGATGGCATACAAGTAGGGCAGGTTAAAGGCTCATTCACACCTCTTATGCCATACACGTGTTAAGGCCGTACACGCCATCGGATTTTCTGACAACAAATGTGGGATGGCAGGGTTTTGTCGGATAATCCGACCATTTGTACGCTCCATCGGACAATTGTTGTCGAAATTTCCTGACAACAAATGTTGGATAGCATGCTTTGAAACTGTTCCGACAACAAATGTACAAACACGCATGCTCCGAACCAATGCTAACCATAAGACAACATTAGCAGAAGTTGTCCAAAAGGTGGCGCTAAAGAGCTGAAAAACCATGTAGTTTCGTGAATGTTGGCCGAAAAAGCTCTGCCGTCTGTATGCAGAACAAGTTCACGGCCAACGCCCTTCGCACAAAATTCCACGGGTTTGTCCGATGGAAATCCGATTGTGTGTGCGAGGCTTTAGCGCGTCGCAATTGCATTTATCTTTAATGGCACACCAACAGCACACATGTGTTGCAGCGAAATACATAGTATCTGTGCTGTAATGATAAAATGATGGGTGCTGATATTTGTTTGCTTGTTCCCGACGTATTCAAATGAGTGAGGTTAATGTGCGACAAGCAACAGACCAGAACGGAAAGGTATACATGTTCCTTTAAGGCCGAATCACGCTGCATTGGTGTGACTCAGTGTAATTTACACTATATTACCAAAAGTATTGGGACACCCACATGAACTTTAAAGTGGTTGTAAACCCAACCACACAACTTGCACCTACAGGTAAGCCTATATTAAGACTTACCTGTAGGTGCAAGAAATATCTCCTTAACCTACACGGTTAAGGAGATATTTTCAGAAAACCCTGCACCGATGTCTATGGCGCATGCGCGCCGTAGATAACGGCGCAGGCGCACTGAGCGGTGCCGGTTTTCTGAATGAGAGAATGCCGATCCCCGGGCTCATGCGTGTGATGTCATCGCCGCTCCGGCCAATCACAGCGCCGGAGCGGCGATACACGAAAGGGACACCGAGGCAAGATGGCGGCGGAGGGGAACGAGGAGCAGTTCGGGGGCTTCGATGCTATGCATACTAGCTCATTATGCCTTTCTTTTCATATTTTTTTTTTTTTTTTTAAACCGGGTTTACTTCCTCTTTAATGGCATCCCAGTCTTAGTCCGTAGGGTTCAATATTGAGTTGACCCCGCCCTTTACAGCAATAACACCTTCAACTCTTCTGGGAAGGCTGTCCATGGTTTAGGAGTGTGTCTATGGGAATGTTTGACCATTCTTCCAGAAGTGCATTTGTAGGGTCAGTCACTGATGTTGGACGAGAAGGCCTGGCTCGCAGTTTCCGCTCTAATTCATCCCAAAGGTGTTCTATCAGGTTGAGATCAGGACTCTGCGCAGGCCAATCAAGTTCCTCCACCCCAAACTCGCTCATCAATGTCTTTATGGACCTTGCTTTGTGCACTGGTCCAAATCATTTGGTGGAGGGGGGATTATGGTGTGGGGGGTTGTTTTTCAGGGGTTGGGTTTGGCCCCTTAGTTCCAGTGAAGGGAACTCTTGGGCCCCTTTCACACTGGGGCGGGGAGGTGCGCTGGGGTTTAGTGGCGCTATTCCGTCGGATTTGCCGGGATATTCGGCCGCTAGCGGTATGGTTTTAACCCCCGCTAGCGGCCGAGAAAGGGTTGCGGGCGGTAATGCCGCGGTGTCCCATTGATTTCAATAGGAAGGAGCGGTAAAGGAGCGGTATACACACCGCTCCTTCACCGCTCCAAAGATGCAGCTTGCAGGAGATTTTTTTTCCTCCCGCCAGTGCATCACCTCAGTGTGAAAGCCCTCAGGCTTTCACATTGAGAATGCTGGGGCAGGAGTATTTCAGGCATTATTTATGCGCTATTTTTAGCGCTAAACCGCCTGAATTACGCCTCAGTGTGAAAGGAGCCTTAAAGTTGTGTTCCGGCCAAAAAAAAAAAATTAAAAGCCAGCAGGTACACATACTGCAGCTGCTGGCTTTAAATAAATGAACACTTACCTGTCCTGGAGTCCCTCGATGTCGGCACCTCAGCTGATGTTTCCATCAGCCATCGGGTGCTGCCATTGCGGGTAAGGGGTAGCCTTTCGGCTTCACGCCGGGAACCCTACTGGGCATGCGCCAGGCCCCACTCCTCTCCCCTATTGGCCCGGGGAGGAGAAGGGAGGCCCGCGGTGACGTCACGGGCCGCGGCCCGGATTTCCGGAAGTGGAAAAGGATACCTGTCAAAGACAGGTATCCTGTCCCCCCTCCCCCCGAAAGGTGCCAATTGTGGCACCGGAGGGGCGGGAGGAATCAGATGAGCGGATAGATATTTTGGACAACATGACTGCACACCAGAGCACAAAGCACGGTCCATAAAGACATGGATGAGCGAGTTTGGGGTGGAGAGACTTGACTGGCCAGGACACCTTCACGCAGCTGGTGTGCAGTCATGTTGGAACAGAAAGGGGCCGTCCCCAAACTGTTTCCACAAAATTGGGAGCATGAAATTGTCCAAAATGTCTTGGTATGCTGACACCTTAAGAGTTCCCTTCACTGGAACTAAGGGGCCAAACCCAACCCCTGAAAAACAACCCCCCACCATAATCCCCCCTCCACCAAATGATTTGGATCAGTGCACAAAGTCCATAAAGACTTGGATGAGCGAGTTTGGGGTGGAGGAACTTGACTGGCCTGCACAGAGTCCTGACCTCAACCCAATAGAATACCTTTGGGATCAATTAGAGTGGAGACTGTGAGCCAACATCAGTGCCTGATGTCACAAATGCACTTCTGGAAGAATGGTCAAACATTCCCATAGACACACTCCTAAACCTTGTGGACAGCCTTCCCAGAAGAGATGAAGCTGTTATAGCTGCAAAGAGTGGGCCAACTCAATATTGAACCCTACAGACCAAGACTGGGATGCCATTAAAGCGGAGTTCCACCCGTTTTTTAGTTTATTAAAAGTCAGCCGCTACAAAAAGTATAGCTGCTGACTTTTAATAAACCGCCACTTACCTGCCCCACGGTCCAGCGATACGGCCACCCGGAGGCTCGCTCTTCTCCCCCTCCTCTCCTCAGCGCCGTGATAGTAACTGTGGGCACCCGGCCGTGACAGCTTACAGTCTGCGCTCTCCTATTGGCCAGCCGATCTTCTGGGACCTGTGTTGTGTCCCAGAAGATCGCTGGCAGGGAGGGGCTGCCTAGGGCGAGAGGAGGAGTCGCCTAGGCGGCCAAAGAAAGGAAACAGGAAGTCCCACTAAAAAGAGGGTACACTAGGGTGATCACGTGTCCCGGATTGCCCGGGACAGTCCTGCATTTTGCAGGTCTGTCCCGGGCACATTAATTCCAGGACAATACAGTGTCCCGGAATAAAACTGACACAGCCACCCCCCCCCCCCCCGGGCCAATCTGATGCCCCCAAAAAAGGGCGCCACATCACCGCTTTACTTACTGACAGTACTTGTCCTGACCGGGAATGCCTGGAAGAGCACAATCCCCGCCCCCCTGCTTGTGATTGGAGAAATCATAAATCCCGCCTCTTGTGTCCAATCACTGTGCTGTGATTCGTTACAGCACAAGCTGATTTTTGGCAAGGGAGGGTGTCCCTGAATGGTAGTTTGGAAATGTGGTCACCCTAGGGTACACACTCCCCCCCCAAAAAAAAATTACATGCCAAATGTGTCAAGGGGCGAGGAGTGCTTAAAGCGGAAGTTCCACTTTTGGGTGGAACTCCGCTTTAAAGTTCATGTGTGTGTAAAGGCAGGCGTCCCAATACTTTTGGTAATATAGTGTATTTTGAATGTCACTCCACCTGCATTGTAGTGCATTGCAAAAAAAAAAAAAGGGCCGTGTCTGCTTTTGGATGTGCTGTGGTGTGTTGGCAGCCCATTTAAAATGAATAGGCTGCCGATAACGTGCAACAGCGTACGTGCCTTTGTGAAATGCACAATGCAGATGGAACCTCAAAGCTGAGCTCCAGGAATATGAAAAAAAACATAGGGCTCCCTCCGCACTGCAAGGAGTCATTTGATTAATTTGTACAGGCAGCCGATGTAAGTGTATGAGGGCACAGCGGCTGCACGGACACATTCACTCATCTTAATATGACAAGCGTGCGGGTGAGCAGCCCTGAGCGCAGACGGCGTTCATTTGCTTATCTGCACGCCTGTCAAATTAGGATGAATGACTGTGTACGTGCAGCCCCTACATCCCCATACACTTTACATGGGCTGCCTGCATGCAGCACCTGATGGCTCACGCTGAATAAACAGATGGCCCATGCAAGGTCTACGGGTCTCAGCGCCCACGTATCAATGTCTATAGGTCTTTATAGTTTACATAGAATACAGTCTATAGGTCTTTATAGTTTACATAGAATACAGTCTATAGGTCTTTATAGTTTACATAGAATACAGTCTATAGGTCTTTATAGTTTACATAGAATACAGTCGATAGGTCTTTAGTTTACATAGAATACAGTCTATAGGTCTTTATAGTTTACATAGAATACTGTCTATAGGTCTTTATAGTTTACATAGAATACAGTCTATAGGTCTTTATAGTTTACATAGAATACAGTCTATAGGTCTTTATAGTTTACATAGAATACAGTCTATAGGTCTTTAGTTTACATAGAATACAGTCTATAGGTCTTTAGTTTACATAGAATACAGTCTATAGGTCTTTATAGTTTACATAGAATACAGTCGATAGGTCTTTATAGTTTACATAGAATACAGTCTATAGGTCTTTCGTTTACATAGAATACAGTCTATAGGTCTTTAGTTTACATAGAATACAGTCTATAGGTCTTTATAGTTTACATAGAATACAGTCGATAGGTCTTTAGTTTACATAGAATACAGTCTATAGGTCTTTATAGTTTACATAGAATACAGTCTATAGGTCTTTATAGTTTACATAGAATACAGTCTATAGGTCTTTATAGTTTACATAGAATACAGTCTATAGGTCTTTATAGTTTACATAGAATACAGTCGATAGGTCTTTAGTTTACATAGAATACAGTCTATAGGTCTTTATAGTTTACATAGAATACAGTCTATAGGTCTTTATAGTTTACATAGAATACAGTCTATAGGTCTTTATAGTTTACATAGAATACAGTCGATAGGTCTTTATAGTTTACATAGAATACAGTCGATAGGTCTTTATAGTTTACATAGAATACAGTCTATAGGTCTTTATAGTTTACATAGAATACAGTCTATAGGTCTTTATAGTTTACATAGAATACAGTCTATAGGTCTTTATAGTTTACATAGAATACAGTCTATAGGTCTTTATAGTTTACATAGAATACAGTCTATAGGTCTTTATAGTTTACATAGAATACAGTCTATAGGTCTTTATAGTTTACATAGAATACAGTCTATAGGTCTTTATAGTTTACATAGAATACAGTCTATAGGTCTTTATAGTTTACATAGAATACAGTCTATAGGTCTTTATAGTTTACATAGAATACAGTCGATAGGTCTTTAGTTTACATAGAATACAGTCTATAGGTCTTTATAGTTTACATAGAATACTGTCTATAGGTCTTTATAGTTTACATAGAATACAGTCTATAGGTCTTTATAGTTTACATAGAATACAGTCCATAGGTCTTTATAGTTTACATAGAATACAGTCGATAGGTCTTTAGTTTACATAGAATACAGTCTATAGGTCTTTATAGTTTACATATAATACAGTCTATAGGTCTTTATAGTTTACATAGAATACAGTCTATAGGTCTTTATAGTTTACATAGAATACAGTCTATAGGTCTTTATAGTTTACATAGAATACAATCGATAGGTCTTTAGTTTACATAGAATACAGTCGATAGGTCTTTATAGTTTACATAGAATACAGTCTATAGGTCTTTAGTTTACATAGAATACAGTCTATAGGTCTTTATAGTTTACATAGAATACAGTCTATAGGTCTTTATAGTTTACATAGAATACAGTCGATAGGTCTTTAGTTTACATAGAATACAGTCTATAGGTCTTTATAGTTTACATAGAATACAGTCGATAGGTCTTTAGTTTACATAGAATACAGTCTATAGGTCTTTATAGTTTACATAGAATACAGTCGATAGGTCTTTATAGTTTACATAGAATACAGTCTATAGGTCTTTAGTTTACATAGAATACAGTCTATAGGTCTTTAGTTTACATAGAATACAGTCTATAGGTCTTTATAGTTTACATAGAATACAGTCTATAGGTCTTTATAGTTTACATAGAATACAGTCGATAGGTCTTTAGTTTACATAGAATACAGTCTATAGGTCGTTATAGTTTACATAGAATACAGTCGATAGGTCTTTAGTTTACATAGAATACAGTCGATAGGTCTTTAGTTTACATAGAATACAGTCGATAGGTCTTTAGTTTACATAGAATACAGTCGATAGGTCTTTAGTTTACATAGAATACAGTCTATAGGTCTTTAGTTTACATAGAATACAGTCTATAGGTCTTTATAGTTTACATAGAATACAGTCTATAGGTCTTTATAGTTTACATAGAATACAGTCTATAGGTCTTTAGTTTACATAGAATACAGTCTATAGGTCTTTAGTTTACATAGGATACAGTCTATAGGTCTTTATAGTTTACATAGAATACAGTCTATAGGTCTTTATAGTTTACATAGAATACAGTCGATAGGTCTTTAGTTTACATAGAATACAGTCTATAGGTCGTTATAGTTTACATAGAATACAGTCGATAGGTCTTTACAGTTTACATAGAATACAGTCGATAGGTCTTTAGTTTACATAGAATACAGTCGATAGGTCTTTAGTTTACATAGAATACAGTCGATAGGTCTTTAGTTTACATAGAATACAGTCGATAGGTCTTTAGTTTACATAGAATACAGTCTATAGGTCTTTAGTTTACATAGAATACAGTCGATGGGTCTTTAGTTTACATAGAATACAGTCTATAGGTCTTTATAGTTTACATAGAATACAGTCTATAGGTCTTTATAGTTTACATAGAATACAGTCTATAGGTCTTTATAGTTTACATAGAATACAGTCGATAGGTCTTTAGTTTACATAGAATACAGTCTATAGGTCTTTATAGTTTACATAGAATACAGTCGATAGGTCTTTATAGTTTACATAGAATACAGTCGATAGGTCTTTAGTTTACATAGAATACAGACGATAGGTCTTTAGTTTACATAGAATACAGTCTATAGGTCTTTATAGTTTACATAGAATACAGTCGATAGGTCCTTAGTTTACATAGAATACAGTCGATAGGTCTTTATAGTTTACATAGAATACAATCGATAGGTCTTTAGTTTACATAGAATACAGTCGATAGGTCTTTATAGTTTACATAGAATACAGTCGATAGGTCTTTATAGTTTACATAGAATACAGTCGATAGGTCTTTATAGTTTACATAGAATACAGTCGATAGGTCTTTATAGTTTACATAGAATACAGTCGATAGGTCTTTAGTTTACATAGAATACAGTCGATAGGTCTTTAGTTTACATAGAATACAGTCTATAGGTCTTTATAGTTTACATAGAATACAGTCTATAGGTCTTTATAGTTTACATAGAATACAGTCGATAGGTCTTTAGTTTAAATAGAATACAGTCTATAGGTCGTTATAGTTTACATAGAATACAGTCGATAGGTCTTTATAGTTTACATAGAATACAGTCGATAGGTCTTTAGTATACATAGAATACAGTCGATAGGTCTTTAGTTTACATAGAATACAGTCGATAGGTCTTTCGTTTACATAGAATACAGTCGATAGGTCTTTAGTTTACATAGAATACAGTCTATAGGTCTTTAGTTTACATAGAATACAGTCGATAGGTCTTTAGTTTACATAGAATACAGTCTATAGGTCTTTATAGTTTACATAGAATACAGTCTATAGGTCTTTATAGTTTACATAGAATACAGTCTATAGGTCTTTATAGTTTACATAGAATACAGTCTATAGGTCTTTATAGTTTACATAGAATACAGTCTATAGGTCTTTATAGTTTACATAGAATACAGTCTATAGGTCTTTATAGTTTACATAGAATAGTCGATAGGTCTTTAGTTTACATAGAATACAGTCTATAGGTCTTTATAGTTTACATAGAATACAGTCTATAGGTCTTTATAGTTTACATAGAATACAGTCTATAGGTCTTTATAGTTTACATAGAATACAGTCTATAGGTCTTTATAGTTTACATAGAATACAGTCGATAGGTCTTTAGTTTACATAGAATACAGTCTATAGGTCGTTATAGTTTACATAGAATACAGTCGATAGGTCTTTAGTTTACATAGAATACAGTCGATAGGTCTTTAGTTTACATAGAATACAGTCGATAGGTCTTTAGTTTACATAGAATACAGTCGATAGGTCTTTAGTTTACATAGAATACAGTCTATAGGTCTTTAGTTTACATAGAATACAGTCTATAGGTCTTTATAGTTTACATAGAATACAGTCTATAGGTCTTTATAGTTTACATAGAATACAGTCTATAGGTCTTTAGTTTACATAGAATACAGTCTATAGGTCTTTAGTTTACATAGGATACAGTCTATAGGTCTTTATAGTTTACATAGAATACAGTCTATAGGTCTTTATAGTTTACATAGAATACAGTCGATAGGTCTTTCGTTTACATAGAATACAGTCTATAGGTCGTTATAGTTTACATAGAATACAGTCGATAGGTCTTTACAGTTTACATAGAATACAGTCGATAGGTCTTTAGTTTACATAGAATACAGTCGATAGGTCTTTAGTTTACATAGAATACAGTCGATAGGTCTTTAGTTTACATAGAATACAGTCGATAGGTCTTTAGTTTACATAGAATACAGTCTATAGGTCTTTAGTTTACATAGAATACAGTCGATGGGTCTTTAGTTTACATAGAATACAGTCTATAGGTCTTTATAGTTTACATAGAATAGTCGATAGGTCTTTAGTTTACATAGAATACAGTCTATAGGTCTTTATAGTTTACATAGAATACAGTCTATAGGTCTTTATAGTTTACATAGAATACAGTCTATAGGTCTTTATAGTTTACATAGAATACAGTCTATAGGTCTTTATAGTTTACATAGAATACAGTCGATAGGTCTTTAGTTTACATAGAATACAGTCTATAGGTCGTTATAGTTTACATAGAATACAGTCGATAGGTCTTTAGTTTACATAGAATACAGTCGATAGGTCTTTAGTTTACATAGAATACAGTCGATAGGTCTTTAGTTTACATAGAATACAGTCGATAGGTCTTTAGTTTACATAGAATACAGTCTATAGGTCTTTAGTTTACATAGAATACAGTCTATAGGTCTTTATAGTTTACATAGAATACAGTCTATAGGTCTTTATAGTTTACATAGAATACAGTCTATAGGTCTTTAGTTTACATAGAATACAGTCTATAGGTCTTTAGTTTACATAGGATACAGTCTATAGGTCTTTATAGTTTACATAGAATACAGTCTATAGGTCTTTATAGTTTACATAGAATACAGTCGATAGGTCTTTCGTTTACATAGAATACAGTCTATAGGTCGTTATAGTTTACATAGAATACAGTCGATAGGTCTTTACAGTTTACATAGAATACAGTCGATAGGTCTTTAGTTTACATAGAATACAGTCGATAGGTCTTTAGTTTACATAGAATACAGTCGATAGGTCTTTAGTTTACATAGAATACAGTCGATAGGTCTTTAGTTTACATAGAATACAGTCTATAGGTCTTTAGTTTACATAGAATACAGTCGATGGGTCTTTAGTTTACATAGAATACAGTCTATAGGTCTTTATAGTTTACATAGAATACAGTCTATAGGTCTTTATAGTTTACATAGAATACAGTCTATAGGTCTTTATAGTTTACATAGAATACAGTCGATAGGTCTTTAGTTTACATAGAATACAGTCTATAGGTCTTTATAGTTTACATATAATACAGTCGATAGGTCTTTATAGTTTACATAGAATACAGTCGATAGGTCTTTAGTTTACATAGAATACAGACGATAGGTCTTTAGTTTACATAGAATACAGTCTATAGGTCTTTATAGTTTACATAGAATACAGTCGATAGGTCCTTAGTTTACATAGAATACAGTCGATAGGTCTTTATAGTTTACATAGAATACAATCGATAGGTCTTTAGTTTACATAGAATACAGTCGATAGGTCTTTATAGTTTACATAGAATACAGTCGATAGGTCTTTATAGTTTACATAGAATACAGTCGATAGGTCTTTATAGTTTACATAGAATACAGTCGATAGGTCTTTAGTTTACATAGAATACAGTCGATAGGTCTTTAGTTTACATAGAATACAGTCTATAGGTCTTTATAGTTTACATAGAATACAGTCTATAGGTCTTTATAGTTTACATAGAATACAGTCGATAGGTCTTTAGTTTAAATAGAATACAGTCTATAGGTCGTTATAGTTTACATAGAATACAGTCGATAGGTCTTTATAGTTTACATAGAATACAGTCGATAGGTCTTTAGTTTACATAGAATACAGTCGATAGGTCTTTAGTTTACATAGAATACAGTCGATAGGTCTTTCGTTTACATAGAATACAATCGATAGGTCTTTAGTTTACATAGAATACAGTCTATAGGTCTTTAGTTTACATAGAATACAGTCGATAGGTCTTTAGTTTACATAGAATACAGTCTATAGGTCTTTATAGTTTACATAGAATACAGTCTATAGGTCTTTATAGTTTACATAGAATACAGTCTATAGGTCTTTATAGTTTACATAGAATACAGTCTATAGGTCTTTATAGTTTACATAGAATACAGTCTATAGGTCTTTATAGTTTACATAGAATACAGTCTATAGGTCTTTATAGTTTACATAGAATAGTCGATAGGTCTTTAGTTTACATAGAATACAGTCTATAGGTCTTTATAGTTTACATAGAATACAGTCTATAGGTCTTTATAGTTTACATAGAATACAGTCTATAGGTCTTTATAGTTTACATAGAATACAGTCTATAGGTCTTTATAGTTTACATAGAATACAGTCAATAGGTCTTTAGTTTACATAGAATACAGTCTATAGGTCTTTATAGTTTACATAGAATACAGTCGATAGGTCTTTAGTTTACATAGAATACAGTCTATAGGTCTTTATAGTTTACATAGAATACAGTCTATAGGTCTTTAGTTTACATAGAATACAGTCTATAGGTCTTTAGTTTACATAGAATACAGTCTATAGGTCTTCATAGTTTACATAGAATACAGTCTATAGGTCTTTATAGTTTACATAGAATACAGTCGATAGGTCTTTATAGTTTACATAGAATACAGTCGATAGGTCTTTAGTTTACATAGAATACAGTCGATAGGTCTTTAGTTTACATAGAATACAGTCGATAGGTCTTTAGTTTACATAGAATACAGTCGATAGGTCTTTAGTTTACATAGAATACAGTCGATAGGTCTTTATAGTTTACATAGAATACAGTCTATAGGTCTTTATAGTTTACATAGAATACAGTCTATAGGTCTTTAGTTTACATAGAATACAGTCTATAGGTCTTTAGTTTACATAGAATACAGTCTATAGGTCTTTATAGTTTACATAGAATACAGTCTATAGGTCTTTATAGTTTACATAGAATACAGTCGATAGGTCTTTAGTTTACATAGAATACAGTCTATAGGTCTTTATAGTTTACATAGAATACAGTCTATAGGTCTTTATAGTTTACATAGAATACAGTCTATAGGTCTTTATAGTTTACATAGAATACAGTCTATAGGTCTTTATAGTTTACATAGAATACAGTCGATAGGTCTTTAGTTTACATAGAATACAGTCTATAGGTCTTTATAGTTTACATAGAATACAGTCGATAGGTCTTTAGTTTACATAGAATACAGTCTATAGGTCTTTATAGTTTACATAGAATACAGTCGATAGGTCTTTATAGTTTACATAGAATACAGTCTATAGGTCTTTAGTTTACATAGAATACAGTCTATAGGTCTTTAGTTTACATAGAATACAGTCTATAGGTCTTCATAGTTTACATAGAATACAGTCTATAGGTCGTTATAGTTTACATAGAATACAGTCGATAGGTCTTTATAGTTTACATAGAATACAGTCGATAGGTCTTTAGTTTACATAGAATACAGTCGATAGGTCTTTAGTTTACATAGAATACAGTCGATAGGTCTTTAGTTTACATAGAATACAGTCTATAGGTCTTTAGTTTACATAGAATACAGTCGATAGGTCTTTAGTTTACATAGAATACAGTCTATAGGTCTTTATAGTTTACATAGAATACAGTCTATAGGTCTTTATAGTTTACATAGAATACAGTCTATAGGTCTTTAGTTTACATAGAATACAGTCTATAGGTCTTTAGTTTACATAGAATACAGTCTATAGGTCTTTATAGTTTACATAGAATACAGTCTATAGGTCTTTATAGTTTACATAGAATACAGTCGATAGGTCTTTAGTTTACATAGAATACAGTCTATAGGTCGTTATAGTTTACATAGAATACAGTCGATAGGTCTTTATAGTTTACATAGAATACAGTCGATAGGTCTTTAGTTTACATAGAATACAGTCGATAGGTCTTTAGTTTACATAGAATACAGTCGATAGGTCTTTAGTTTACATAGAATACAGTCGATAGGTCTTTAGTTTACATAGAATACAGTCTATAGGTCTTTAGTTTACATAGAATACAGTTGATAGGTCTTTAGTTTACATAGAATACAGTCTATAGGTCTTTATAGTTTACATAGAATACAGTCTATAGGTCTTTATAGTTTACATAGAATACAGTCTATAGGTCTTTATAGTTTACATAGAATACAGTCGATAGGTCTTTAGTTTACATAGAATACAGTCTATAGGTCTTTATAGTTTACATAGAATACAGTCGATAGGTCTTTATAGTTTACATAGAATACAGTCGATAGGTCTTTATAGTTTACATAGAATACAGTCGATAGGTCTTTAGTTTACATAGAATACAGTCGATAGGTCTTTAGTTTACATAGAATACAGTCTATAGGTCTTTATAGTTTACATAGAATACAGGCGATAGGTCTTTAGTTTACATAGAATACAGTCGATAGGTCTTTATAGTTTACATAGAATACAATCGATAGGTCTTTAGTTTACATAGAATACAGTCGATAGGTCTTTATAGTTTACATAGAATACAGTCGATAGGTCTTTATAGTTTACATAGAATACAGTCGATAGGTCTTTATAGTTTACATAGAATACAGTCTATAGGTCTTTAGTTTACATAGAATACAGTCGATAGGTCTTTAGTTTACATAGAATACAGTCTATAGGTCTTTATAGTTTACATAGAATACAGTCGATAGGTCTTTAGTTTACATAGAATACAGTCGATAGGTCTTTATAGTGTACATAGAATACAATCGATAGGTCTTTAGTTTACATAGAATACAGTCTATAGGTCTTTATAGTTTACATAGAATACAGTCTATAGGTCTTTATAGTTTACATAGAATACAGTCTATAGGTCTTTATAGTTTACATAGAATACAGTCTATAGGTCTTTATAGTTTACATAGAATACAGTCGATAGGTCTTTAGTTTACATAGAATACAGTCTATAGGTCTTTATAGTTTACATAGAATACAGTCGATAGGTCTTTATAGTTTACATAGAATACAGTCGATAGGTCTTTATAGTTTACATAGAATACAGTCGATAGGTCTTTAGTTTACATAGAATACAGTCGATAGGTCTTTAGTTTACATAGAATACAGTCTATAGGTCTTTATAGTTTACATAGAATACAGTCGATAGGTCTTTAGTTTACATAGAATACAGTCGATAGGTCTTTATAGTTTACATAGAATACAATCGATAGGTCTTTAGTTTACATAGAATACAGTCGATAGGTCTTTATAGTTTACATAGAATACAGTCGATAGGTCTTTATAGTTTACATAGAATACAGTCGATAGGTCTTTATAGTTTACATAGAATACAGTCTATAGGTCTTTAGTTTACATAGAATACAGTCGATAGGTCTTTAGTTTACATAGAATACAGTCTATAGGTCTTTATAGTTTACATAGAATACAGTCGATAGGTCTTTAGTTTACATAGAATACAGTCGATAGGTCTTTATAGTGTACATAGAATACAATCGATAGGTCTTTAGTTTACATAGAATACAGTCTATAGGTCTTTATGGTTTACATAGAATACAGTCTATAGGTCTTTATAGTTTACATAGAATACAGTCTATAGGTCTTTATAGTTTACATAGAATACAGTCGATAGGTCTTTATAGTTTACATAGAATACAGTCGATAGGTCTTTAGTTTACATAGAATACAGTCTATAGGTCTTTATAGTTTACATAGAATACAGTCGATAGGTCTTTATAGTTTACATAGAATACAGTCGATAGGTCTTTATAGTTTACATAGAATACAGTCGATAGGTCTTTATAGTTTACATAGAATACAGTCGATAGGTCTTTATAGTTTACATAGAATACAGTCGATAGGTCTTTATAGTTTACATAGAATACAGTCGATAGGTCTTTATAGTTTACATAGAATACAGTTTATAGGTCTTTATAGTTTACATAGAATACAGTCTATAGGTCTTTATAGTTTACATAGAATACAGTCGATAGGTCTTTATAGTTTACATAGAATACAGTCGATAGGTCTTTATAGTTTACATAGAATACAGTCGATAGGTCTTTATAGTTTACATAGAATACAGTTTATAGGTCTTTATAGTTTACATAGAATACAGTCGATAGGTCTTTATAGTTTACATAGAATACAGTCGATAGGTCTTTATAGTTTACATAGAATACAGTCGATAGGTCTTTATAGTTTACATAGAATACAGTCGATAGGTCTTTATAGTTTACATAGAATACAGTCGATAGGTCTTTATAGTTTACATAGAATACAGTCGATAGGTCTTTATAGTTTACATAGAATACAGTCGATAGGTCTTTATAGTTTACATAGAATACAGTTTATAGGTCTTTATAGTTTACATAGAATACAGTCTATAGGTCTTTATAGTTTACATAGAATACAGTCGATAGGTCTTTATAGTTTACATAGAATACAGTCTATAGGTCTTTATAGTTTACATAGAATACAGTTTATAGGTCTTTATAGTTTACATAGAATACAGTCTATAGGACTCAGTGATGATGGTTAACATGCGCTTGCCACCAAAGCCAATTCTGGCAATTCTCTCCTACATGTAAAAATCATCTTTTTTTTTTTTGCTAGAAAATGACTCAGAACCCCCCCAAACATTATATATAATTTTTTTAGCAGAGACCCTAGGGAAGAAAATGGCGGTCGTTGCAACTTTTTATGTCGCACGGTATTTAGCAGCAATTTTTCAAGCACTATTTGTTTTGGAAAGAATACACTTTAATGAATTTTAATGCAAGAAAACACAACACATAACCCATATTTGGGGAAAAATATAAAAGATGATGTTACGCCGAGTAAATAGATACTAAACATGTCACGCTTTAAAATTGCGCACACTTGTGGAATGGCGTCAAACTTCGGTACTTAAAAATCTCCATAGGAGACGCTTTAAAAATGTTTACAGGTTACAGTTACAGAGGAAGTCTAGCGCTACAAATATTGCTCTTGACTTCAACACACAATTACTGCACCTTGCGCTTTAATGTGCTTTTTTGATGCTTCTGTGATGCTTTTTTGAAGCTTTAATGAAGCTTGGCAAATGCCCTGTATGTGTTGATTTTCTATTTGTTTTTTAAAGGGGCTCAGTAGAAACCCAGCTCATTAGTACCCCTGTTCAGCAGATCCCCAGCTTAATAGTACCCTGTTCAGTGACCCAGCTCTGCTGATCCCCCACTGTTCAGTAACCCCCAGCTCTGCTGATCCCCACTTAGTAGTAACCACCAGCTCTGCTGATCCCCCGCTCATTAGAAACCTCCAGCTCTGCCGATCCCACATCATTTAGTAGTAACCACCAGCTCTGCTGATCCCCCAATCTGCAGTAACCCCCAGCTCTGCTGATCCCCCCACTCAGAGGAGGAACAGGAAGCCAGAGGATCAGCAGAGCTGGGGGTTACTGCTAAATGAGGCATCAGCAGAGCAGGGGGGTTACTACTAAGTGGGGATCAGCAGAGCTGGGGGTTACTGAACAGTGGGGGATCAGCAAAGCTGGTGGTTACTACTGAATGATGGGGGATCAGCAGAGCTGGGGGTTACTAATGAGCGGGCGATCAGCAGAGTTGAGAGTACTACTGAGCAGGTGATCTACTGAACAAGGGTACTAAAATAAAAAAAACTCAGTGGTGATTAAAGACTCTATATAAACTACTAAATAAACTGAGCAGCAGAGGATCAGCAGAGTTGGGGGGACCAGAGCAGGAGAAACTAATAATGTCATATGTGCTGGGAGAAATATAGCAGTAGGTGACTGGGGACCAGAGTGGGAGAGAGGAGGAACAGCAAACCAGAAGATCAGCAGAGCTGAGGGTTTATGCTCTCTCTCTCTGGTCCCCGCTCTGCTCCTGCTATATTTCTCCCAGGACATATGACATTACTAGTTTCTCCTGCTCCGGTCCCCCCAGCTCTGCTGATCCTCTGCCGCTCAGTTTATTTTATCATTTTATTTCACACCAATAGAGTATTTAAACACCACTGAGTTTTTTATTTTATTACCCTTGTTCAGTAGATCCTCTGCTCAGTAGTACTCCCAGTTCTCCTGATCACACGCTCATTAGTAACCCCCAGCTCTACTAATCCCCCGTCATTCAGTAGTAACCTTCAGCTCTGCTGATCCCCCACTGTGCAGTAACCCCAGCTCTACTGATCCCCCACTTAGTAGTAACCCCCAGCTCTACTGATCCCCCCGCTCATTAGTAACCCCCATCTCTACTGATTCCCCACTTAGTAGTAACCCCCCCAGCTCTGCTCATCCCCTGCTCATTAGTAACCCCCAGCTCTGCTTATCCCCCACTCAGCAGTAACCCCCAGCTCTGCTGATCCCCCGTTCATCATCAGTAGTTCCCAGCTCCGCTGATCCCCCACTCAGCAGTAACCCACAGCTCTGCTGATCCCCGTTCATTAGTAACCCCCAGCTCTGCTGATCCCCCACTCAGCAGTAACCCACAGCTCTGCTGATCCTATGGTTTGCTGTTCCTCCTCTCTGGTCCCCACTCACCTCCTGCTACATTTCTCCCAGCATGTATGACATTATTAGTTTCTCCTGCTCCGGTCCCCCAGCTCTGCTGATCCTTTTATTTAACAGTCTACTTTATTATTTTTTTACACAAATAGAGTATTTAATCACCACGGGGTTTTTTATTATTTGCTAAATAAACTTAAAAAGACAAAAACATTTATAAAAAACAAAATTTTCTTTGTTTCTGTTATAAAATTTGGTAAATAAATTATCTTTTTTTTATAAATTTAGGCCAAAATGTATTCTGCTAAAATAAATTTGGGTAAAAATAACCCAAAACAGTGTATAATATTTAGTTTGTAGGAAAGTTATAAAGTCCACAAACTGTGGGATATATATATTACCCCCCGTCCTGACGAGCTCGCGCGCAGAAGCGAACGCATATGTCAGCAGCACCCGCATATGAAAACGGTGTTCAAACCACACATGTGAGGTATCGCCGCGATCGATAGAGTGAGGGCAATAATTCTAGCCCTAGACTTCCTCTGTAACTCCAAACTGGTAACCTGTAGAATTTTTTAAATGTCGCCAATGGAGATTTTAAAGGGTAGAAGTTCTTGCATTGTGCAGGCCCACTCCCAGGCGCAGGAGATTTATTTGTGTTTTGTGACTATTTGTCATTTGACAATAAGTTTGGCGGGAAGTGGTTAAAAGTTGCTGCGCCTGTGGACTGACCCTGTTCCTGGAATCAGTAAGAAGAGCCTCGTATCCAGGGCCGCTGATAGGGGGGGACCACCAGTTCTCCTGTAGGGGGTTCAGGCACACAGGGGGCCCCAAACAGAAGGGGGAATTAGTGCGGTTTGGCGGAGTGGCAGTTACAGAAGGATGCCCTGTGCGGCCCTCTGCAGCAGCTGAAAGACAGTTTTTCCCCCTTCTCCCAGCTTTCAGCTGCTGCAGAGAGAGACACAGACACCGGGCATCATTCCTGTAATTGCTTCTCTGACACTGATCACTGATTCCCCTCCCTGTTCTGCCAGCTTTAAATCCCCCCCCCCCGTGTGTCCCCCTTCAACTGTGAATATAATTTTTTTTTAGTTTTTAAATGTAAAAAAACAAATAAAAAAGGGCTAATTCACATAGGTTCTCTGTTATGTTTGTGTCCACTAATAATGATGTTAGTGTATTTTTTTGTGAAAATATGGTCTTGATATATTGGGGGGGGGGGGGCGAATGGGGGCCCCGTGATTTCTAACAGCAGCCCTGCTCGTATCTGTTCCATTTCATGGTCCCCAGCCATGAACCTATAGACAGTTGCAGTCTAGTCGATTTGTTCTGCAAACTGCTTCATGGTCCCCAGCCATGAACATACAGTGCCTTGAAAAAGTATTCATACCCCTTGAGATTTTCCACATTTTGTCATGTTACAACTAAAAACGTAAATGTATTTTATTGGGATTTTATGTGATCGACCAACACAAAGTGGCACATAATTGTGAAGTAGAAGGAAAATGATAAATGGTTTTCCAATTTTTTTTACAAATAAATATCTGAAAAGTGTGGGGGGCATTTGTATTCAGCCCCCTTTACTCCGATACCCCTAACTAAAATCTAGTGGAACCAATTGCCTTCAGAAGTCACCTAATTAGTAAATAGAGTCCACCTGTGTGTCATTTAATCCCAGTATAAATACAGCTGTTCTGTGAAGCTCTCAGAGGTTTGTTAGAGAACCTTATTGAACAAACAGCATCATGAAGGCCAAGGGACACACCAGACAGGTCAGGGATAAAGTTGTGGAGAAGTATAAAGCAGGGTTCGGTTATAAGAAAAATATCCCAAGCTTTGAACATCTCACAGAGCTCTGTTCAATCCATCATCGGAAAATGGAAAGAGTATGGCACAACTGCAAACCTACCAAGACATGGCCGTCCACCTAAACTGACCGGCTGGGCAAGGAGAGCATTCATCAGAGAAGCAGCTAAGAGGCCCATGGTAACTCTGGAGGAGCTGCAGAGATCCACAGCTCAGGTGGGAGAATCTGTCCACAGGACCACTATTAGTCGTGCTTCTCCACAAATCTGACCTTTATGGAAGAGTGACAAGAAGAAAGACATTGGTGAAAGAAAGTCATAAGAAGTCCAGTGTGCAGTTTGTGAGAATGTGGGGGACACAACAAACATGTGGAAGAAGGTGCTCTGGTCAGATGAGACCAAAAATGAACTTTTTGGCCTAAAAGCAAAACGCTATGTGTGGTGGAAAACTAACACTGCACATCACCCTGAACACAACATCCCCACTGTGAAACATGGTGGTGGCAGCATCCTGTTGTGGGGATGCTTTTCTTCAGTAGGGACAGGGAAGCTCATCAGAGTTAATGGGAAGAAGGATGTAGCCAAATACAGGGCAATCTTAGAAGAAAATTTTTAAAGTCTGCAAAAGACTTGAGACTGGGGCGGAGGTTCACCTTCCAGCAGGACAACGACCCGAAACATACAGCCAGAGCTACAATGAAATGGTTTAGATCAAAGCATATTCATGTGTTAGAATGGCCCAGTCACAGTCCAGACCTAAATCCAGTTGAAAATCTGTGGCAAGACATGAAAATTGCTGATCACAGACGCTCTCCATCCAATCTGACAGAGCTTGAGATATTTCACAAAGAAGAATGAGGAACAATGTCCCTCTCTAGATGTGCAAAGCTGGTAGAGACATCCCCAAAAAGACTTGCAGCTGTAATTGCAGAGAAAGGCGGTTCTACAAAGTATTGACTCCGGGGGGGGGGGGGGGGGGGCGCCATACAAATGTACTCCCCACACTTTTCACATATTTATTTGTAAAAAAAATTAAAAACCATTTATCATTTTCCTTCCACTTCACAATTATGTGCCACTTTGTGTTGGTCTATCACATAAAATCCCAATAAAATCCATTTACGTTTTTGGCTGTAACATGACAAAATGTGGAAAATGTCAAGGGGTATGAATAATTTTTCAAGGCACTGTATGTTCATGGCTGGGGACCATGAAGCAGTTTGCAGAACAAATCGACTAGACTGCAACTGTCTATTAGGTTCATGGCTGGGGACCATGAAATAGAACAGATACGAGGCTCTACTCACTGATTCCAGGAACAGGGTCAGTCCACAAGCGCAGCACCTTTTAACCACTTCCCGCCAAGCTTATTGTCAAATGACAAATAGTCACAAACACAAATAAATCCTATTTGTTCTACAAACTGCTTCATGGTCCCTAGCGGTGAACCTATAGACTGTTCCAGTCCAGCCTGTCTTTTATGCAAGTTATTTTATGGTCCCCAGCCGTGGATCTGAAGACTTTTCCAGTCTTGCTGCATCTGATTTACAAAATATCTCACGGTCCCCAGCTGTCAGTGAAAGGAAACTGTGCATTTTGAAGAATTGCCCTCCCAAGACTTATGTCCAAGCATTTTGGAGTATTCCGCACCACACCTGAACCCATCCCCAGTTATACTGAATGGACTATTGCTGTGTGCCTGGCTGCCTCTGTACTGCAGTGGGAATAACCGGTCCCATCTAAGTGGCCTTTGCGGGGGTAGCACTACATAAAGTCGATCTCTTATATCGACATCTAAAAATAGTTAAGCATTAGAATACGTTTGCTTGAAGAGGTTATTGGAAATTCTCTACATCTTCAAACTAAAGTGCATTTGTCCTCACTTTAAAATATATAAATAATAAATAAAATAAAATAAACCCCGTGGGAATGTCAGCTCCTCAAGTTGAGTTCTGGCCCTCGGAGCGGAGTCTTCGTATTTATAGACATGCCAGGCGATGGTGGTATCTTGGGGCAGTCTGGTGTCTCGGAAATCTATATTATCATGCATGGCTAGCTCTAAAGTGTCACTAAAATATATAAAAAAAAATAAAAAATGTTCCCTGCAAAGACATTGAATGCTCATTGCTCCTCCTGTTGCCAAAAAGGAACCACTGGGTGAAGTACACTATATTACCAAAAGTATTGGGACGCCTGCCTTTACACGCACATGAACTTTAATGGCATCCCAGTCTTAGTCCGTAGGGTTCAATATTGAGTTGGCCCACCCTTTGCAGCTTCAACTCTTCTGGGAAGTCTGTCCACAAGGTTTAGGAGGGTGTCTATGGGAATGTTTGACCATTCTTCCGGAAGCGAATTTGTGAGGTCAGGCATTGATGTTGGACGGGAAGGCCTGGCTTGCAGGTTCCGCTCTAATTCATCAGGACTCTGTGCAGGTCAGTCAAGTTCCTCCACCCCAAACTCGCTCATCCTTGTTTTTATGGACCTTGCTTTGTGCACTGGTGTGCAGTCATGTTGGAACAGGAAGGGGCCATCCCCAAACTCTTCCCACAAAGTTCGGAGCATGAAAATGTCCAAAATTTCTTGGTATGCTGACTCCTTAAGAGTTCCCTTCACTGGAACTAAGGGGCCACCCAACCCCTGAAAAACAACCCCACACCATAATCCCCCCTCCACCGAATGATTTGGACAGGTGCACAAAGCAAGGTCCATAAAGACATGGATGACATGAGTTACCTTCTTCTATGGGCTTCTCCCTGAGGTTCACAAAGTTTTACTTTTGTTCCTTTCTTTTTGAGATTAAATAATCAATTTTTTCTACAAATATTCAGAGTATTTCTAAATAGACTATTGATGCAATGATCGGTTAATTACGAAGCCACTTCAATGTTTTTTTTTATTAAAATACTCTACTATTGAACTCAATTATACAACGTTATACTTTTATATGATACTTACGTACAAATGCTAGTATGATTGTACAAATGTTATTATTAAGCATTAATAAAAGCTTTATGGTTTAAAGACATGGATGAGTGAGTTTGGGGTGGAGGAACTTGACTGGCATGACCTCAACCCTCACCCATGTCTTTATGGATCTTGCTTTGTGGGTCGGTCCACATCATTTGGTGGAGGGGGGGTTATGGTGTGGGGTTGTTTTTCAGGGGTTGGGTTTGGCCCCTTAGTTCCAGTGAAGGGAACTCCTAATGTGGTCCACCAAATGATTTGGACAGGTGCACAAAGCAAGGTCCATAAAGACATGGATGAGTGAGTTTTTAGTGTGGAGGAACTTGACTGGCCTGCACAGAGTCCTGACCTCAACCCGATAGAACACCTTTGGGATGAATTAGAGCAGAGACTGCGAGCCAGGCCTCCTCGTCCAACATCAGTGCATCAGTGCCTGACCTCACAAATGCACTTTAAAAGAGTTGAAGCTGTTATAGCTGCAAAGGGTGGGTCCAACTCAATATTGAACCCTACAGACTAAAGCCTCGTACACACGGTCGGACTTCCATCGGACTTTTCCGTGGATTTTTGTCCGAACGGAGTTGGCCGGGCACACCCATAGCATACACACCACAGGACTTTTCTGCAAACTTTCTTAAAACTTCTTACAACATCACTTGTTTTTTCTGCTCTTTTCTGCTCTTTACCGCCACCCTTTGGTCAACTTCTGCTATTGTTGGTTGATTTTAACATTAGTTGTTTGGTCCATTGGACAAAAGTCCGATGGTTTTCTGTACACACAGTAGGACTTTGCTCCATAGGACTTTTGTTGGGCAAAAGTTTGTCCGTTCGCAGACCCAACTTTTGTCCGATGAAAACAAAACCAAACTCAAAAAAGTTTGTCCGATGGAGCGTACACACGGTCGGATTGTTGGTCCAACTTGCTTAAAACTAAGTTTGTTGGGCAAAAGTCCGACCGTGTGTACGGGGCTTTAGACTGGGATGCCATAAAAGTTCATGTGCATGTAAAGGCAGGCGTCCCAATACTTTTGGTAATGTCGTGTATATTCAGAATCTGACACTTTCGGAAGTGTTAGATGGCATGCTTACCACTGTATGCTGTGGTTTCTCCCATTTGTAATCCAGGATCCAATAGTGACACAGGGGCCGGCAGATCAAACCACTAAACTCAGCGGGGGGGGGGGGGGGGGGGGACGACGACGACACACTACCCAACACTTCTGGAAGTGTCGGATTCTGAAGATTCTGTAGTCTGCAGTGGAGATAAGAGGAGGGAGAGGTGAGTATTCAATGTCTTCATTACAGAAAACCTTTAATAACCACAGGACCTGCTACAGATGACCTCCTTTAGGCCCCGTTCACAGAACATAGAAAAAAGACAGGGCCGAAATGAGCATTTCTGCCCGTGTGTCTGAAAATGTGTGAAAAACAAGCTAAACTGCACAAAGCGCTTGCAGCGCCATTATTTCTTCATGGCACCCCAAATGCAGGTAGCAGCCGCACATTTGCTGTGTGTTTTCTGCGCGACAAAACACGCAAAGCAAAACGCGCTTGGCTCATGTCCTAAATTTGGTACATGAACTTAAGGTTCACAATCTATGGAGGTTGTGATTGATGCGTTTTCTGGCACGTTTTGCAGGGCATTTTGCGTTTTTGATACTTTTATATTAGCAAAAAAAAAAAAAAACGTATTAGCCAATCAGTGTCTCTTTACCACATGATCAGCTGTGTCCAATCACAGCTCATCACGGATGTAAATAGAAGCCGGTTATTGGCAGTCCTTTTCTTATGCTGACAGCGTGAGGAGAGGAGAAGAGGACTGATAACCAGCTTCTCTAAAAGGGACATGTACACTGATTATCACTGCAGTCCCAACAGTGCCCACCAGTGCCTCCTCAACAGTGTCGCCCATCAGTGCCGCCTATCAGTGCCACCTCTCAGTACCTATCAGTGCAGGCTATCAGTGCCCATTAGTGCCACCTATCAGTGCCCATCAGTGCCACCTCTCAGTGCCGCCTATCAGTGGCCATTAGTGTTGCCTATCAGTGCCCATCAATGCCACCTCTCAGTGCAGCCTATCAGTGCCCATCAGTGCCACCTATCAGTGCAGCCTATCAGTGCCCATCAGTGCCACCTCTCAGTACCTATCAGTGCAGGCTATCAGTGCAGGCTATCAGTGCCCATTGGTGCCACCTATCAGTGCACATCAGTGCCACCTCTCAGTGCCGCCTATCGGTGCCCATTAGTGCCGCTGATCAGTGCCCATCAGTGCCACCTCTCAGTGCCGCCTATCAGTGCCTATCAGTGCCACCTCTCAGTGCAGCCTATCAGTACCCATCAATGCTCATCAGTGCCCATCAGTGCTGCCTCATCAGCAGACGCGGCTCTAGGCTTTGTGAGGCCTTAAGCAAAACTTAGACACGGGGCTCCACTCATGCCCATAATGGGTAAAAAAAAAATCAAGCAAATAAAAATGGCTGCAGAAAGATGCACGGATCTAGCACTAGTGATTGAGCAGAGGCAAATTAGACAGCCGCGAGGCCCCTGTGAGTGCGAGGCCTTAGGTGACCGCCTAATTAAAGAACCGCCTCTGCTCATCAGTACCGCCTCATCAGCACACATTAGTGAAGAACAGAAATTACTTGTTTGCAAAATTTTAAAACATAAAAAACACTTATGTGAAAGCGGACCTGCCCGCTGTTTAAAATACCAGGGTTATGGCAGCTATCTGCTGCCATAACCCCGGTACTTAAAAGTAAAGTAGCCATGTAAATAAACGGTGGGCGGCCCAGAAGTGGATAAGTAATGACAAAGTTGTAGCCGAATAATCAGGCCTAATGGGGATATATAAAATTTTCTCTGGTCCAGAAAAGCTAAAGTTTTCCGTGTGAAGTTTTAACATTATTAGCAAAAGAGTCATTTGTATGTCTAATAAAACCCGCAGAGACGGGAGCTGATGACTCAGACTCTGTGATGAGATGATACATTATGTATTCAGAGCATTGTACACGGGGCGCGCTCTGTGACTGGTACCCACCGTCCGGGGTACAGATCATCGCAACGTGACTACAACTTCCCATTGTTTTCTTACAGAGTCACTCCGAGACCACCACAGAGACCACCACCCCACTGGTTCTATTGTTTCTTTAAGCCAGCTGAAAAGTGTATTTTACTGCAAAAAATGTGAATAATGAGAATGTGGAGTGAGGTGGAGGGGGTCAATTTTTCTGTATTCTGCTATCAACTGCCAATTTGCTGCAGCAAGGAGGATGTAGAGAACCAAGCAGGGCCTCAAGGTACACAACCTTTGGTATCCAAAGCAAACCCTCGCTGCTAGCATCTTCTTTTATACTCTTGTTTTACTGGTTCTATTATGATCTAGTAGATAGCAAAGTATACTGGGGAGGAAAGGTCTGTACTAGAAATAAAGGGTCTGTATTGGTGGAGGGAAAGGTCTGTACTGGGGGTCTGTGTTCTGTACTGCGGAGGAAAGGTCTGTACTAGGGGGGAGGTCTGTACTGGGGAGGAAAAGTTGTACTAGAGGAACGGGTTTGAACTGGGGGTCTGTGATCGGTACTGAGGAGGAAAGGTCTGTGCTGGGGGGTTGATGTCTGTATTGGTGGGGGAAAGGTCTGTACTGGGGTCCTGTGGTCTGTACTGGGTGGTCTGTGGTCTGAACAGGGGTAGGAGGAGAGGGTTGAAGGTCTGTATTGTGCAGGTCTGATTTTTTCATTGGGAGGAAATGTCTGTACTTGCAGGATTGGTGGTCTGTACTGGGGAGCAGGGGGGTAGGTCTGTACTGGGAGGGGGGTCTTTACTGGGAAGGAAAGGTCTGTACTAGAGGGAGAGGTCTGTATTGGTGGGGGGAAAGGTCTAAACTAGGGAGGTAAGGTCCTACTATTGGGATAGCTCTGAACTGGGGGTCTGTGTTCTGTACTGCAGAAGAAAGCTATGTACTAGGGGGGGGTCTGTACTGGGGAGGAAGAGTTGTACTAGAGGAACATGTTTGAACTGTGGGCTCTGTGTTCAGTACTGCGGAGGAAAGGTGTGTACTGTGGGGGGGGGGAGGTCTGTATTGGTGGGGGAAAGGTCTGTACTGGGGGTCTGTGGTCTGTACTGGGTGCTCTGTGGTCTGTACTGGGGAAGGAGGGTGGGTGGGGGGTGGAGAGGTCTGTACTGTGTGTCTCTGTTTTTTGTACTGGGAGGAAAGGTCTGTACTTAGGGGGATCAGTGATCTGTACTGGGGAACGGGGGCAGAGGTTTGTACTGGGAGGGGGGTCTTTACTGCGGAGGAAGGGGCTGTACTTGAGGGAAAGGTCTGTATTGGTGGGGGGAAAGGTCTGTATTGGTGGGGGGAAAGGTCTGTACTGGGGGTCTGTGGTCTGTACTGGGTGCTCTGTGGTCTGTACATGTGGAAGGAGGGGGGGGGTGGAGAGGTCTGTACTGTGTGTCTCTATTTTTTGTACTGGGAGGAAAGGTCTGTACTAGGGGGGGATCAGTGATCTGTACTGGGGAACGGGGGCAGAGGTTTGTACTGGGAAGGGGGTCTTTACTGGGGAGGAAATGTCTGCGCTAGAGGGAAAGGTCTATATTGGTGGGGGGAAAGGTCTGTACTGGGGGTCTGTGGTCTGTACTGGGTGCTCTGTGGTCTGTACTGGGGAAGGGGGGGTGGAGAGGTCTGTACTGTGTGTCTCTGTTTTTTGTACTGGGAGGAAAGGTCTGTACTGGGGGGGATCAGTGATCTGTACTGGGGAACGGGGGGGGGGGGCAGATGTCTGTACTGGAAAGGAAATGGAAAAGGTCTGCACTAGTGGGAGAGGTTTGTACTGCGGAGTCTGAGTTCTTATCTTGGGGAAGGAGGTCTGTGATCTGTACTTGGAAGAGGGGGGAAGTGGTCCTACCGGGAAGTAAAGGTCTGTAATAAGGTGAGAGGTCTGTACTGGGGGGTCTGTGGTCTGCACTAGGGAAGGAATTGGGGGGGGGGGGTGGAGAAGTCTGTATTATTATACAGGATTTATATAGCGCCGACAGTGTGCGCCGCGCTTTACAACATTAGGGCAGACAATACAATTCAATACAGGGGTAATCAGAGGGCCCTACACGTTAGAGCTTACAATCTAGGAGGGAGGGTCAAGTGATACAAAAGGGTAATAGCTCTGGGGGGGTGAGCTGATAAAGAAAGTAGAAGTGCAGTTGTTAGGTAGAGGGAGGATAGGCTTCTCTGAAGAGAAAAGTTTTCAGGGATTGCCTAAAAGTGGATAGATTTGGAGACAGTCTGACAGATTGGGGTAGGGAATTCCAGGGGATGGGAGAGGCTCGGGAGAAGTCCTGGAGGGAGGAGGCGATGAGGAGCTAGAGAGCAGGAGGTCTTGGGAGGAGAAGAGAACGATTAGGTTGGTATTTTGAGACCAGGTCAGTGATGTAGGTGGGGGCAGAGTTGTGGATGGCTTTGTAACTTATTGTTAGTATTTTGAATTGAATTAGTTGGGCGAGTGGCAGCCAATGGAGGGATTGGCAAAGAGGGGTAGCAGACGCTGAGCGGTTGGTAAGGTGGATGAGCCTGGCAGCAGCATCCATGATGGACTGAAGGGGGGGATAGTCTATTTAAAGGTAATCCAATGAGGAGGGAGTTGCAGTAGTCAAAGCGAGAGATAACCAGGAAGTGAATCAGGAGCTTTGTGGTTTCATTGGTTAGAAAGGGACATAGTTTAGAGATGTTGGAGAGTGATGTGGGGCCGAAAGGAGAGTTCAGGGTCCAGGGTAACACCTAGCACCCTGACATGTGGAGACGGGTTGATAGTTGTGCCATTGCTCTTGACAGACAAGTCAGGGGAAGAGGCACGTGGGGGAGGAAATATTATGAGCTCGGTTTTGGACAGGTTGAGTTTGAGGAAGTGGTGTGACATCCAGACAGATATGTCTGTTAGTAAGTTAGTGATGCGTGAGGAGACTGATAGAGTGAGTTGAGGGGTAGAGAGATAGATTTGGGTGTCATCAGCGTAGAAATGATATTGAAAGCCGTGGGAGGCAATCAACTGACCCGGGGAAGAGGTGTAGATTGAAATAGGAGAGGTCCAAGAAAATAACCTTGGGGGATCCCGACAGAGAAGGAAAGATTAGAGGAGGAAGTAGAATTATAAGTGACACTGAAGGTGCGGTGGGATAGGTAGAATGAGAGCCACTGAAGAGCACCGTCACGGAGACCGGGGGAGTAAAAGTTTTTTGAGGAGAAGGGGGTGGTCAACTGTATGAAAGGCAGCAGAGAGGTCCAGAAGTAGGAGTACAGAATAGTGTCCGTTGGTTTTTGCGGTTAGTAGGTCATTTGTGAATTTTAAAAAGAGCAGTTTCTGTGGAGTGTTGAGGGTGAAATCCAGAATGAAGGGGATCAAGAAGGTTATTCTTAGTGAGGTGGTCACTCCGTTGGTTGTAAACCATGCGTTCAAGGCATTTAAAGGAAAAGGGGAGCAGGGAGATGAGGCGTAGATTGGTAGGGTCCAAGGATGACTTTTTAAGTATGGGGGTGACCAATGCGTGTTTTAGAGCATTGGGGAAGATGCCAGAAGAGAGGGAGAGATTGAAGATGTGGGTTAGAGAGTGTAGGATAGAGTCAGAGGGTGACCGTAGTATTTGAGAGGGAATAGGGTCCAGGGGACAGGTGGGTAGGTGGGTGTTAGAAAGGAGTAGAGCAACCTTGTTTATAGTAGCAGGTGTCAATTGTATCTGTTGACATGGGCTCTTAACTGGGGGAGATACCTGTAGAGTGAAGATTCCATCACAAATTGTATCAATCTTGAGAGGATTGATACATTGAGAGGAAAGTATGATAAAGAAGAAAACAAAAAAGGGCGGGACTTTGTATGAAGCATGTGCGGGAAAAGTTAGGATTGGTTGGGGGTAATTAGCATATCTAGAATAGGTTTTATAATTAATATTTTAATACTTTCACATAATCCATCGTACATGACTATATTACATTATTGAAGAAATGGATAAACATACACATATTAGATACCTATATAGCAGCAAAGGGGCAGGAAGATAACAGATTTAAAATTCACGGATTTTGTTGGGGGATCATTTGTTCAAAACAGGAACCCATATACACAGACATAAAATACAATAATAGAATACTGCAGTGATGCATGTTTGGAGCATGAAGGTGTAAGCCCTACGCGTTTCGCGACTTTGGTCGCTCATCAGGAGCCAGCATGCGTTGTGTTTCAGGTATCCATATGTTGCCGGCATGGAAGTCAGGCCAAAACAAACCCCCAAGGGCTGGGACAGCCCCTGCCGGGGACTGAGGCAGGAGGCCAAAGACAAACGGCCCCCACACAGGGCGCACCCAGGTCGGACAGGCATCAAGCATGGAGTGATGTATGGACTTGTGTCAGTGGATAGTGATGGCTGTGGGCTAGAAGTGGTGCGTGTTGGTCTGTGAAGTGTAAAGAGCCAAATGCCTGGCATCCTGCCTCAGTCCTGACTTCCATGCCGACAACGTTTTTCCTGAACGTGTGTTTTTTGCATGACAGGAAAAACGGTTGTGTGTACGTGGCATCAGATACTTCACAAAGCTGTCTTAGGTTTTCTGCATGGAATGGATGGAGACCTCCTTACATAAGGAAATACAGGTCCACAAATGTTTTGGTGTTTGGGAATCTTTCATTCAAACCTTGCTTACTGATACTCAGCAATCCATGGTACAATATTTCCCATAAACTCAAAGGTATTAGACCAGACTATTAACTAATGACCCTCCAATTGATCTTTTACCCCCCCACACTTAAACTTCATTTTATAGTCCATAGGCCAAGGCTCCCCCCACCCCCCCTTCCTTCAACTGCTAGATAACAGACCACCTGCCATCCATCCAATATGCACTGTCTAAGGTCTACCACTAGACCCAGTACCACCAGTTCAATCTTAACTATACTATCACAAGATATACTGTTATTCTTGTATCGTTATATTGGCCAAATGTTGTGGTTACCTTCATTGTCAACTGCATTATCACTCCAAAAATAAAATAAAAAACAAAAATGCTTGATGGCACATTTAGAATTGACCACAGTGGCCAGAGAAAGATAGAAAATTAAAGTTGAACTGAAAAAAAAACAGGGCTGCCATCGTTGAGGTCTCTTTCTGATAATGACAATTGCTTGGCTGTCATGCCTACCCAATGACTTCAGTTTCTGAGGCACTGACCTAGAATAAAGTCAGATCACTAACTTTCTAATCTGCATGCTTGAAACGAGTCAATGGCTCAAAAAGTTCTCAGAAGGTCAGCAATGGCAGCCATGTTTTTCCCCATACAGGTTTCCATCGCAATGATATAGAAACAACTATTCAGATATATACTCACTGCTGTTTCTTGCCCAGTTCCTGCTCTTTCTGGACCAGGTCCTGCTTGAGGGACGCCAACATTTCCACACTAACGTCCACCTGCCTGGTGAGCTCCGAGGCCCGGTCCTCCAGTTCCTGCTTTTCCTGCCCCAGCCTCAAACTCTCCTGCTTGGCCTTTTCCAGCTCTGAACTTTTCTTCTCCAGCTCTACCTGCAGTCTCCCAACCTGCGTGGCGATCTTCTGCTCCACCTCCTCCGTCAGCTTCTCCAGTCGCTTGTCCACCTCGAGCTTCTCAAAAGCTCTCACCTTCAGCCGTGCCAGGCCTTCTTCATAGGCCGCATCAACGGCGGCGGAGGCCGCGGCAGCAGCCGCCACAGCTGCTGGCGGTGGGGTGTGAGAGGTTGCCATGGTGGTTTTGGTGAATATCTCTCCAAGGGGGATCTCCACCTCCTGGGTGTATCGAGGGGACGTCGGGCTGAATTCCTCAGACTGAACTAAGTCCTGAGTGAACCTCTGCTCCTTGCCTTGGAACGATGTGCTTTCAAAGACTTCCCGGCGGTGGGCTGGGGTCAACAAAGCGGCCTCGCTGGTCAGTGGGAAGACGGCAGCATCGCAAATGCTGTTGGTCTTGGACAGAACGTAAAGGGTCTCATAGGTGTGGTTGTATTCCAGGTGGGCCCTCAGTGAGGACAGGCTCCTGAAACGCTTGTGCTCTCCGCACCTCGGACACCGATAAGGCAGGTCCAAAGAGGCCATCCCTCAGCTCCTGATATGGCAACTGTCCCTTAGCCCTGAACAGAGCAGGCAGATGGTAAGGGTCATGGCGTGTCAGGGACTCGGGAGAAGTCAAAGATCGGGGGCAAACACTCTTTTAGAAGGCATTGGGTCAACGGAATCATCTTCTGTGGTCAATGGTCAGATCTCCTCTATACTGATATTGAAAAAGATATTAAAGCTGGTAAAGTTCTCAGGCCGTATCATCCAAATGATCACCAGACTGTGGAGGAGAAAAAAAAAAAGCCATCATCAGATACAATGTAGACATCTGTATATGCAGCAATATGCAACAATAACACTTTATAGAATAGTTTTTTCAGTAGATCTAAGCCAAATTACTAAAATCTCATATAAATTTTACATAACGTTAAAATTTTAAAAAAAATTGTTCTCAGTCTTTCTAAATCTGCAGCTTTGCCTAAATTAACACTAGGTGTTCATGCCATGTGCAGGCACTTATGTGAAAACATTATGGTGTGACAACTGTCTCCTAACTGTGCCCCATGTTGTTACCCTATCTTAGGCATTAGTGGTGAAGACTGCAAGCGGCCAAGACACACATTGCTCAACCATGGTGCTCCATAGCAGTTTTCCCGACGAGAAAACTGCCCGCAAAAAAAAATTAGAACCTGCTCTATTTTTTCCTATTGTGTATGCTCAGAATCAAGTATGAGACGGGAGCGCTCTTTCTGGTAAAACTAGCGTTCGTAATGGAGATATCACATTCGTCACGCTGTAACGGACTGAAAAGCACAAGGCTGAAAAGCGCGAATCGTCTCTCACCAAACTTTTTTTTTTTTTTTTTTAAATCTTTTTATTGAATTTTTATAAAACATACACACATTTTGCCCACACCTAGGCATAACAGCTGCCCACGCAGGGGCCATTACCCTGTTTCGGCATCAGACCGTCACAGGGCGACAAATAACAAAGAACTTAACTTAGTCTAAACTACAACCCCAAGCTCGGGGAGAGGGTTCAATCAATATACGTCATGCTTCAAAGTGGTATTGATAGAGGAAGGTAGCCTGGAAACATTATTTGGGTTAATAGGTCGATATTTCAATGATACAATAGAAGTCTAGACAGTGGTCACTGTATCACTTGCCGTGCTTCTGTCATCTAACCAACAGTTCCATACCTTTTCAAATTTGTGCGGACAACCTCTAGACAAGTACGTGGCTCTATATAGGGGCAAACTGGCATTAATTAAGCTTTTCCAAAATTTAACAGAGGGGGGAGACGGTTGTTTCCAATTCATTGTAATGGCTTTGCGCGCATAATACAACAACACGGATATGAGTGTTTTTCTGGCTCTGAGTATTGGCAGTTGGTCAACCAGTCCTAGCAAACAGTGTATGGGCTCGCATGGGACGCAAGTCCCGGTGGCCTTATTGATCACCCGTAGCACTTCACTCCAATACTGTACAATTGCTGGGCAAGCCCAGAAAATATGGAAGAAACCCCCTGGCCGGTAGGAGCAGCGCCAGCACTCCGGAGAATGCTCCGGTGACATCTGGTGCAGCCTGTGAGGTGTGTAGTGAGCCCTGTGGACAATTTTATATTGGACTAATTTGTCCCTTGCTGAGATCAGAGGGGAGAAGGGATAATCCCAAACCTCCCTCCAGTCGTCCGCGTCCAGCCCCGGTATGTCCTCCACCCATTTCCTGCGGAGGGAAGACAGCTCGGGGATAGCAGCAACCAGCAGGGATCCATAAATCTGAGACGCGGGCTTCTCCAGGTCTTTCACCCGGATAGTAGATTCCAACTCTGAGTATGCCAGTTCGACTGGCCTGCCCAAAAATTGGCACCTGAAGGCATGTGCAATTTGGAGATATCTAAAGTGGGCTCGGTCAGGTACGTTGAATTTAGCACATAAAGTGTGAAAGGGAGTGAGATCTCCGTTGGTGATGATATGTTTGAGGGTCAGTATCTTTATACTTGGCCCAGGCCTGCGGATCAGGGATAGTGTGGAATTGTGATAGGTTGGGATTCAGCCACAGGGGGGTGTGAGGAGACCAAGAGTTCGGCTGGGGTGCCCTTAGTGCCTCACCCGCCTTCCATGCCCGCATAGTGGTACGCATGGAAGGGGTGAGATTGTGAGGCGTTTTAGGCCCCCTGAATAGCAGTCCCTCCAGTGCCTCCAGGGACCCCACTATGGCTGCCTCCAGTACCGTCACGGAGTTGGTCAGGTCCGGTCTCAGCCACCAGTGGGCGGTCACAAGCTGAGTGGCCAAATAATACTTGTAACAATCAGGGAGAGCCAAGCCGCCACTGTCCACAGGCCTGGTCAAGGTGGAATATTTGAATCTAGGTGGCCTGCCCCCCCAAATAAAGGAGAGGAAGAGTTGCCTGAGGGAATTAAAGAAGACTTTAGTCAGCCAGTGAGGGGAGTTCCGAAAAATATACGTGAGTTTAGGAAGGACTTTCATTTTAATCAGGGTAATACGCCCGATGAGAGAAAGGGGGAGATTACTCCACGCCTTAAGTTTGGCTTTAATGGTCACCAGGACAGGGTCGAGATTTAGCCGCACAAAATCCCCAGTCTCCCTTGAGATAACAATTCCCAAGTAGGTGAACTGCTCAACCCACTGAAGCGGGAGAGAGGAGGGCGAGGAGGACCGGGCCCCCGCATCCACTGGGAACAATTGCGACTTGTGCCAGTTCACCTTCAGCCCCGTGAAGGCGGCGAAGGCATCCATGATAACAAGTGCGCCCCGCAGAGAGTCACCAGCGTCATTCAGGAACAGGAGCATATCGTCCGCGTATAAAGCCACTCTCTCCTCCAGCCAGCCCACCCGAAGACCACGGACCTCGGCCGAGCTCCTAAGGGCCTCAGCAATAGGCTCCACGGCCAAGGCGAACAGAGCCGGGGAGAGAGGGCATCCCTGTCTGGTGCCCCTCTGCAGGGAGAACGGAGGAGACAAGGAGCCATTCAGCTTAATGCGTGCCGTAGGACCAGTGTAAAGTGTGCGTATCCAGCCAATAAATTTTAACGGGAACCCCATTCGTCTAAGCACCTCCCACAGATAGACCCATTCCACTGTGTCGAATGCCTTCTCTATATCCAAGGTGGCAATGGTTCTAGTACCCTGGTTAGTATGGGGGGCATGAATATTAGTGAATAATCTGCGTATATTAATGTCTGTAGATCTACCGGGCATGAAGCCCGTTTGGTCAGGGTCAATCAGGGACTTTATAACTACGTTGAGTCTAGTGGCCAGTAACTTGGTCAAAATTTTAAGGTCACAGTTGAGAAGTGCAATTGGCCTGTATGAGGCGCAGAACTTAGGGTCTCTATTAGGCTTAGGAATTAGAACCACATGGGCTTCTCTCATAGAGGGTGGCAAGGAGTCTTGATTCAAGCAAGCTTGAAACATCTGAGCTAATTTAGGGGCGAGCAATTCTGCGTGGGCCCTATAGTACTCAATGGGCAGGCCGTCCGGCCCTGGGGTTTTTCCTGCCGGAAAAGATTTAATGGCCAGTGTGACTTCTTCTGGGGTGATCTCCGAGACAAGGAGTTGCCTCTCCGTGTCAGAGAGCCACCCCAGGGCCAATGTGTCCAGCAGGGAGATCATAGGCGCAGGATCAAACCCGTCAGGAAGTGAAGAGGCATAAAGAGAAGTGTAGAAAGTGTTGAATGCAGACAGAATATCCTCCTGAGAGGTGGCTAAAGCGCCATCTGCCGTGAGGATCTCCGATATAACCGCTGAGGGCCTGTCCTGCTGCGCTAGCATCGCCAGCAGTTTGCTATTTTTATCTCCATGTTCAAAGTATGCCTGTCTGCTACCCTGTATACCAAGACTAGTGGCATCTGTAACATAGAGATGTAGTTCTCGCCTAAGCGATGGCAGGTGTTCAAAATTGGAAACCGTCGGCGAGGCTGAATACTGATTCATCGCCTCATCCTCTCACCAAACTTTACTAACACGAGGATCAGCAAAATTAGCCCAAAGGGTGGCGCCATTTGAATGGAACTTCCCCTTTATAGTGCCGTCGTACGTGTTGTACGTCACCGCGCTTTGCTCGAGCGGTTTTTGCCTGAACGTGTGTAGGCAAGGCAGGCTTGAGAGGAATCACGCCGGGAAAAACGCCGGTTTTTGGCATGTCAGGAAAACTGGTCGTGTGTACGAGGCATGAAACAAAGAAAGTAGAGTCTGCCCGATGCACAAGTGTGTAGTACCAAATAATTCTCAGCCCTCACCCGGAATGTCACCCCGCAGTGGAATCCAACCATGCCTGCCAAACCTTGTTAAATTTCTTTTCATATCCTCTGGAGATATATGTGGCTTTATAGAAAGGGAATTGACCAGAGCTTTCCAGCTTTCCAGAAGGACACAGTCGGAGGAACCGGCTTCTTCCAATGGAGGAGAATAGCCTCATGTGCATAGAATATTAAGACATTAAGTAGGGTCCTATGAGCATTAGATGGGACCACTGCTCCCACCAAGCCAAAAAGGCACACTGAGATCGACTGGGGGATCGGTATGGTAAGGATTTCGGCTATGCACTTTACTATTTTAACCACTTAAGGACCGGAAGAATTTCCCCCTTAATGACCAGACCATTTTTTGCGATACGGCACTGCGTCGCTCTAACTGACAATTGTGCAGTCATGCGATGCCATACCCAAACAAAATTGACGTCCTTTTTTCCCCACAAATAGAGCTTTCTTTTGGTGGTATTTGATCACCTCTATGGTTTTTTATTTTTTGCGCTATAAACAAAAAAAGAGCGACAATTTTGAAAAAAAGCAATTTTTTTTACTGTTTGCTATAATAAATATCCCCCCCCCCCCCCCAAAAAAAAGTTCTTCCTCAGTTTAGGCAGATACGTATTCTTCTACATATTTTTGTTAAAAAAAATAAAAATAAAAATCGCAATAAGCGTATATTGATTGGTTTGCGCAAAAGTTATAGCGTCTACAAAATAGGGAAAAGATTTATGGCAATTTTTTTTCTACTAGTAATGGCGGCGATCTGCGATTTTTAGCGGGACTGCGATATTGCGGCGGACACATCATACACTTTTGATACATTTTTGGGACCATTGACATCTATACAGCGATCAGTGCTATAAAAATGCACTGATTACTGTGTAAATGTCACTAGTAGGGAAAGGATTAACACTAGGGGGCGATCAAGGGGTTAAATGTGTTCCCTGCTAGGTGTTTCTAAAGGCCCGTACACACGGTCTGACTTTTTGCCAACAAACTTCAAAATGAGCACGTTTTTCAAAAAATCCGACCGTGTGTACGCTCCATCGGACAAACTTTTTCGGTTTTCATGGGACAAAAGTTCGCTCTGCAAACGGACAAACTTTTCGGCAAAAAAAGTCAGATGGTGCAAAGTCCGACCGTGTGTACAGAAATCCACCGGACTTTGTCCGAAGTACAAATAAGCATGCACAGGACCAATGTTAAAATAAACCAACAATAGCAGAAGTTGACCAAAGGGTGGCGGTAAAGAGCAGAAAAAACACGTGATGTTGGGAAAGTTTTGGGAAAGTTTGCAGAAAAGTCCTGCCGTGTGTATGCTATGGGTTTGCCCGGCCAACTCCCTTCGGACAAAGTCCACGGAAAAGTTTGTTTGAAGTCCGACCGTGTGTACGAGGCTTTAGTTTTATTTTTTTCAGGCTTTCTTCCTTTATTTTCGCCTGGTGATCCAGGTGATTTTTCTGCTGGATGACAACCTGGAGGTACAGGTCAAGGGAAGAATCAAGAACATCCTCCAACCCCCACATTCTACTATTATTACTAAATTATGGGTGCTCCTTATCATTTCAATGTGAGAGATTTACTAAAATCTAGAGCTGACGCTGAGCAAAGGTAAACCAATCAGAAAAATCTATATACATTTGGGTTTAATGGGCAGCCTGAAACTTCTGTTCGATAACTTAGAATAACTGAGCATGGCTTTCATCTTCTGTTATAACCAGGGCTCGTTTTTTGAGAGAATAGGTGCAGGAACTCCCCCCCCCTCCCGAGTCACCCCCTTGTCTCCACACCCTACCCACCTCCAAGCACCGTTCCTTGTTTCCACCTCCAACCCACCTCCCAGTACCGCCCCTTTTAGAGAATACAAAACCAAGTATCATTTTGTGGTGCCAACTAGTTTGTATGTAATTTGTTAATGATAACAAGAAAGGCAATAAAATTGATCACCAGTAGCTAGCAACATTAAACCCTACCCCCCCCAGAAACAATAGATCCTCCCCAACAGCCAGCAACAATAGACCCCCCAGCAACAATAAATCCACCCCAGCAATAATAAGACTCTCAACAGCCAGCATCAATAGACCCTCTTGCAGCCAGCAACAAAAGACCCCCTTCCTCAACAGTATACCCTTCACAGCAACAATATACCCCCCTCCAACAAATATAGAACCCAATGCAGTCCTTGTGTGTGTTGGAAGTAGGAAGTACAGAAGAAGAGTAGAGAAAGGGACTCTGGCTTACAAAGCTCCAGCTATTAGTGAGGGAGAGGGAGAGAGAGAGAAAGAGAGAGAAAGAGAGAGAGAGGGGGGAGAGGAATAGAGAGAGGGGGGAGAGGAATAGAGAGAGGGAGGAGAGGGAGAGAGAGGGATAGAGAGAGGGTAGAGAGAGAGAGAGGGGGGATAGAGAGAGAGGGGGGAGAGAGAGAGGGATAAAGACAGAGGGGATAGAGAGAGAGAGGGCGAGGGATAGAGAGAGGAGAGAGAGGGATAGAGAGAGGGGAAGAGAGAGAGGGGGAGAGGGATAGAAAGAGAGAGGGGTAGAGAGAGAGGGAGAGGGGGAGAGAGAGCGATGGAGAGGGAGAGAGAGAGAGAGAGGGATCGAGAGAGAGGAGAGGGGAGAGAGAGCGATGGAGAGGAATAGAGAGAGAGCGAGGGAGAGGGATAGAGAGAGGGGGAGAGAGGGATAAAGAGAGGGGAGAGAGGGGAGAGAGGGGGAAAGAGAGGGAGGGATAGAGAAAGAGGGAAGAGAGAGAAGGGGGGGGAGAGGGATAGAGAGAGGGATAGAAAGAGAGATGGGGCAGAGAGAAAGGGAGAGAGGGGGCAGAGAGAGAGAGCAAGGGAGAGGGATAGAGAGAGAGAGGAGGAGAGAGAGGGATAGATAGAGAGAGAGAGAGAGAGGGGAGAGAAAAAGAGGGAGGGAGAGGGATAGAGAGAAAAGCAAGGGAGAGGGATCGAGAGAGAGAGAGGGGGAGAGAGGGATAAAGAGAGGGGAGAGAGAGGGGGAGAGGGATAGAAAGCCAGAGGGGTAGAGAGAGGGGGAGAGAGAGCGATGGAGAGTGAGAGAGAGGGGGATAGACAGAGAGGAGAGGGGAGAGAGAGAGAGAGCGATGGAGAAGAATAGAGAGAGAGGGAGAGGGATAGAGAGAGGGAAAGAGAGGGATAGAGAGGGAGGGATAGAGAAAGAGGGAAGAGAGAGAAGGGGGAGAGGGATAGAAAGAGAGAGGGGGTAGAGAGAGAGGGAGAGAGGGGGCAGAGAGAGAGCGAGGGAGAGGGGGTAGAGAGAGAGGGAGAGAGGGGGCAGAGAGAGAGCGAGGGAGAGGGATAGAGAGGGAGAGGGATAGAGAGAAAAGCGAGGGAGAGGGAATAGAGAGAGAGAGAGAGGGGGGAGAGAGGGGTAAAGAGAGGGGAGAGAGAGGGAGAGGAGAGAGAGGGATAGAGAGGGAGAGATAGAGAGAGGGAAGAGAGAGAAGGGGGAGAGGGAATGAGAGAGGGGGTAGAGAGAGAGGGAGAGAGGGGGGAGAGAGAGGGAGAGATGGGGGAGAGAGAGGGAGAGATGGGGGGAGGGATAGATAGAGAGGGGAGAGGGGGTAGAGAGAGGGGGAGAGAAATAGAGAGAGAGAGGGAGAGAGAAGGATAGAGAAAGAGGGGAGAGAGAGGGGGGAAGGGATAGAGAGAGAGGGGAGAGGGATAGAGTGAGAGAGAGGAGAGAGAGGGATAAAGACAGAGGGGAGAGAGAGGGATAGAGAAAGAGAGAGGGAGAGAGAGAGGGGGGAGAGGGATAGAGAGAGAGAGAAGGGGGATAAGGAGAGAGAGAGGGGAGATTGAGGGATAAAGAGAGCGTGGAGAGAGGTAGAGGGATAGAGAGAGAGGAGAGAGCAGAGAGAGGGGAAGAGAGAGAGGGGGAGAGGGATAGAGAGGGGGGGTAGAGAGAGAGAGGGAGAGAGGGGGAGAGAGAGTGAGGGAGAGGGATAGAGAGAGAGTGAGGGGGAGAGAGAGGAGAGAGAGGGAGAGAGAGAGAGGAGAGAGGGGAGCGAGAGAGAGAGAGCGCGAGGGAGAGGGATAGAGAGAAAAGCGAGGGAGAGGGATAGAGAGGGAGAGAGGGATAAAGAGAGGGGAGAGAGAGGGAGAGGGAGAGATGGGGAGAGGAATAGAGAGAGAGAGGAGAGAGAGGGATAGAGAGAGAAGGGGGGAGAGGGATAGAGAGAGGGATAGAAAGAGAGAGGGGTATAGAGAGGGGGAGAGATGGGGGGAGGGATAGATAGAGAGGGGAGAGGGGGGAGAGAGAGGGGGAGAGGAATAGAGGGAGAGAGAGGGATAGAGAAAGAGGGAAGAGAGAGAAGGGGGGAGAGGGATAGAGAGAGGGATAGAAAGAGAGAGGGGGGTATAGAGAGGGGGAGAGATGGGGGGAGGGATAGATAGAGAGGGGAGAGGGGGAGAGAGAGGGGGAGAGGAATAGAGAGAGAGAGAGGGGGAGAGAGAGAAAGAGGGGAGAGAGAGAGGGGGGAAGGGATAGAGAGAGAGGGGAGAGGGATAGAGAGCGGGGAGAGAGGGATAGAGAGAGAGGGGGAGAGGGATAGAGAGAGAGGGGGGATAAAGAGAGAGAGAGAGAGGGGAGATTGAGGGATAAAGAGGGGAGAGGGATAGAAAGAGAGAGGGAGAGGGATAGAGAGAGAGAGGAGGAGAGAGAGGAGAGAGAGAGAGGGGAGAGAGAGCACGGGGGAGAGGGATAGAGAGAAAAGCAAGGGCGAGGGATAGAGAGAGAGAGAGGAGAGAGAGGGGAAGAGAGAGAGGGGGGAGAGGGATAGAGAGAGGGATAGAAAGAGAGAGGGGGTAGAGAGAGAGAGTTAGAGAGAGAGAGAGAGAACGAGGGAGAGGGATAGAGAGAGAGAGAGGGGGGAGAGAGAGGAGAGGGAGAGAGGAGAGGGAGAGAGGGGAGAGAGAGAGCGCGAGGGAGAGGGATAGAGAGAAAAGAGAGGGAGATGGATAGAGAGAGAGAGGGGGGAGAGAGGGATAAAGAGAGGGGAGAGGAGAGAGAGGGATAGAGAGAGAGGGAAGAGAGAGAAGGGGGGAGAGAGGGATAAAGAGAGGGGAGAGAGAGGGAGAGAGAGAGAGAAGAGAGAGAGAGGGAGGAGAGGGATAGAGAGGGGGTAGAGAGAGAGGGAGAGAGGGGAGAGAGATGGGGGGAGGGATAGATGGAGAGGGGGGAGAGAGGGAGAGAGAGAGGGGAGAGAGAGATGGGGGGAGGGATAGATGGAGAGGGGGGACAGGGGGGACAGAGGGGGAGAGAGGTGGAGGGAGAGAGGTGCAGAGCCTGGGCACCTACCCAGACCAACCCAAAATAGACTCCAACCTTGCCATTCTAAACCAGATATCTGTGAAACATTATTATTCCTCCAAAAGGTTGTTAGGGATTCCTTGAGCTGTGACTGATTGCCCTCCCATCAAAGTTTGGCAGAGCCTGTAGCCTGAACCCAATGATCCCTTTAGCTGAGCCAGCAGCATAATACCAGTTATCCTTTTAGCTGTCTGTAGAGTGACAAGCTGTAAGTTAGGTCCAATTCACAAAAAATTTAAAATAAATAACAATTATGCGGCTCAAAAAAACGCGTCAGTGAATATCGCATAAAGCTCCTAATTCCAATTCACAAATGGACCACAGAGTAAAAAAGCCTGCGATAATTACCACCAGGGTTTTGCTGGCGTGGTATTTGTCAAAAAACAGCCTGAGGATCGGGGGGGACCCCAGGCTGTTTTTTGACAAATCGCTGGTTGCTAAGCAGCAGGACGGGAAGCCAGCTGCCGCGTCCTTAACAACAGATGACTTATTAGCTGTCAGCGGGCTTCCCCGCAAACAGCTGATTGTAAAAAGAAAAGCCAACAATAAAAAGTATGAAAACAAAAACAGCCTGAGAGTCCATAGCAGGCTTTCTGGGTCTGGTATGGATTTTAAAGGGAACCCCACGCCAAAATAAAAAAAAAACGCAATTTAAAAAATATATATTTTAGCCCCCAAAATCCACACCAGACCCTAGAGCTGCACAATTAGTCGTTAAGAATTGAGATCGCAATTCTTTCCCCCTTCACAATTTTAACAAGTAATTTTCCCGATTTATATACAGAGTTCTTTGCTCAGGCCACCAGCTGTCAAAAATAAAAATAAAATAAAAAGAGACCGGGCAGTCTGCCAAGTTTCACAACATTCCTCACCTGCTGAGACAACTATAAATATTGTAACGTTTTGTTCTTTAGATCAAAGGAATGAACTTCGGTCTGTAAATGAGGGAAGTTTAACCACTTAAAGACTAAACCTTTTTCTGACACTTGTTGCTATCAAGTTAAAATTATTATTTTTTGCTAGAAAATTACTTAGAACCCCCCAAACATTTTATATACCGTATTTTCCGGTGTAGAAGACGACTTTTTAACCCATAAAAAACTTCTCAAAAGTCGGGAGTCGTCTTATACGCCGGCACCTGACATGCAGAATCTCAGTCAGACCGCGGCCGTCCATTTTTCAAAAGCCGCGCCTCCTCCTCGTGCTGTTCTGTGATAGGCAGAACACTCAGCTTCCCAGCAGAGCCTCTGTTCAGTGTTCCGCCTATCACGGATGCCCTCTCATCCTCGGCCTCAGATGAGAGGGCATCTGTGATAGGCGGAACACTGAACACAGTGTCTGCTGGGAAGCTGAGTGTTCCGCCTATCACAGAACAGCACGAGGAGGAGGCGCGGCTTTTGGAAAATGGACGGCCGCAGTCTGACTGAGATTCTACATGTCAGGGATAAGGTATGTGATCGCCGAGGGGCACGGTGAGGTATGCAATGGAACAGTGAGGTATGCAATGGAACAGTGAGGTATGCAATGGAACAGTGAGGCATGCAGGGGCACAGTGAGGCATGCAGGGGCACAGTGAGGTATGCAATGGAACAGTGAGGTATGCAATGGAACAGTGAGGCATGCAGGGGCACAGTGAGGTATGCAATGGAACAGTGAGGCATGCAGGGGCACAGTGAGGCATGCAGGGGCACAGTGAGGCATGCAGGGGCACAGTGAGGTATGCAATGGCACAGTGAGGTATGCAATGGAACAGTGAGGCATGCAGGGGCACAGTGAGGCATGCAGGGGCACAGTGAGGCATGCAGGGGCACAGTGAGGTATGCAATGGCACAGTGAGGTATGCAATGGAACAGTGAGGCATGCAGGGGCACAGTGAGGCATGCAGTGGCACAGTGAGGTATGCAATGGCACAGTGAGGTATGCAATGGAACAGTGAGGCATGCAGGGGCACAGTGAGGCATGCAGGGGCACAGTGAGGCATGCAGGGGCACAGTGAGGTATGCAATGGCACAGTGAGGTATGCAATGGCACAGTGAGGTATGCAATGGAACAGTGAGGTATGCAATGGAACAGTGAGGTATGCAGGGGCACAGTGAGGTATGCAATGGAACAGTGAGGCATGCAGGGGCACAGTGAGGCATGCAGGGGCACAGTGAGGTATGCAATGGAACAGTGAGGCATGCAGGGGCACAGTGAGGTATGCAATGGAACAGTGAGGTATGCAATGGAACAGTGAGGTATGCAATGGCACAGTGAGGTATGCAATGGCACAGTGAGGTATGCAAAGGAACAGTGAGGTATGCAGGGGCACAGTGAGGTATGCAATGGCACAGTGAGGTATGCAAAGGAACAGTGAGGTATGCAGGGGCACAGTGAGGTATGCAATGGCACAGTGAGGTATGCAATGGAACAGTGAGGTATGCAATGGAACAGTGAGGTATGCAGGGGCACAGTGAGGTATGCAATGGAACAGTGAGGTATGCAATGGAACAGTGAGGTATGCAATGGAACAGTGAGGTATGCAATGGCACAGTGAGGTATGCAAAGGAACAGTGAGGTATGCAGGGGCACAGTGAGGTATGCAATGGCACAGTGAGGTATGCAATGGAACAGTGAGGTATGCAATGGAACAGTGAGGTATGCAGGGGCACAGTGAGGTATGCAATGGAACAGTGAGGTATGCAATGGAACAGTGAGGTATGCAATGGAACAGTGAGGTATGCAATGGCACAGTGAGGTATGCAAAGGAACAGTGAGGTATGCAGGGGCACAGTGAGGTATGCAATGGCACAGTGAGGTATGCAGGGGCACAGTGAGGTATGCAATGGAACAGTGAGGTATGCAATGGAACAGTGAGGTATGCAATGGAACAGTGAGGTATGCAGGGGCAGAGTGAGGTATGCAATGGAACAGTGAGGTATGCAGGGGCACAGTGAGGTATGCAATGGAACAGTGAGGCATGCAGGGGCACAGTGAGGTATGCAATGGAACAGTGAGGCATGCAGGGGCACAGTGAGGTATGCAATGGAACAGTGAGGCATGCAGGGGCACAGTGAGGCATGCAGGGGCACAGTGAGGCATGCAGGGGCACAGTGAGGCATGTAGGGGCACAGTGAGGCATGTAGGGGCACAGTGAGGCATGTAGGGGCACAGTGAGGCATGCAGGGGCACAGTGAGGCATGTAGGGGCACAGTGAGGCATGCAATGGCACAGTGAGGTATGCAATGGCACAGTGAGGTATGCAATGGCACAGTGAGGTATGGTGAGGCATGGCTAGTCGGAAGGGGGTCGTCTTATACGGCGAGTATATCCCAAAACCCAAATTGTATCTGGAAAATTAGGGGGTCGTCTTATACGCCAGCAAATACGGTATATATATTTTTTAGCAGAGATCCTAGAGAATAAAATGGTGGTTGTTGCAATATTTTATGTCACAATGTATTTGCGCAGCGATCTTTAAATTGCCCCCCCCCCTCCTGAACCATACCAGGCCACATGCCTCAGCAGAGCCCCCCTGCCCCAAAGCACCCACCTCCCATGTTGAGGGCATGTGGCCTGGTATGGTTCGGGGGGGGGGGGCGCGCTTACTTATGTGTGGGTTTAGTATTACTTTAACACCAACATAGTTACACAATCAGGATGAAAAAAGATACAAATAGATCCGGTTCCACCAATAGAATTAGATACAATCCGATGGATTGATTGATGGGAGGTCGGTGTCCCTGGAGGTGCCGGGACCATACAAGGATCCACGTCCATCACGTACTTCACGTGTTTTCCTCCAGCCTCAGGGATGGAGAACGTGTCACGCTGTGCCGGTTGCTAAGCAGCACACGTTCACCTGAATCCTCACGTACCATGGCGGCGTTTCTCACACACGGCCCGCCTGTGATTGGATATCGCCTGGGCGGACTCGTTACAAGGAGGTTAAGTAAGTAATTGCTGCCGCTACGGCTGATCCGGGACACCTGCCGATCGGAGCTGCGAGAGCGACTTCCTGACGCTGCGGCGGAGGTTTTTATGTCTCGTTAGTCTACCCCGAGCGTCACATGGAGGGGTCACGTCTGAGGATGACAATCGCTGCACGCTGCGCACCGCTAGAATATTAAGATCCCTTTACTGCATATCTCTTTTCTGCTGAGTGCAGCGGGAATGGGGAGCGCCAAAGCGCCGGAGAAGAAAAAAATTCAATGATTCTCTAGGGAGACGGTTCACCATCTCCACTCCAAGATGCCTGAAGCTCAAAAAAGTTCTGGAGCTTCTTTTTGTAGCGCGAATCGGGCAGATATGAGCGTTTTATTCCACGTTTTTATTCCCATAGAAATTAATCTGATCAAGCCATTCGTGCGGGTTTTTTTGGGGCGTGTTCGGGCTTTTTCTCGTGTGTTTCTCTGCTCAAATGAAAAAATATAAAAAATAAAATAGTAACAATATATGAATAAATAAATGTAAAATAAACAAATCATCAAAAATTAATGAATAAATAAATAATATGTAATAATGCATAAGTAAATAATTAACCCCTAACCTTAAAAAATATTACATAAATTATTATTATTATTATTATTATTAATAATAATAATAATAATAAACACCCAAACCGGGACAAAAAAGAAATATAATAATAATAATAAATGATTTATTTATGTATCTATTTATTATATGTTAGGGTGTTTCGTTTTTTTTTTTTTTTTTATAAGGGTTAGGGCTTTTTTTTTGTTATTACTTTATTGAATTTATTTATTTGTGTACTTATTTTACATTTTTATTTATTTATTATTTTTTTAAGGGCTATTTTTTTGTTCTTACTCTATTGAATTTATTTATTTATGATTTTTATTCATTTGTGTTTTTATTTTAAATTTTTTTTGTATTTTTTTTTTTTTTTTAAGGGTTAGGGCTTATTTTTTTGTTATTACTTTATTGAATTCATTCATGATTTTTATTTATTTGTGTATTTATTTTACATTTTTTTTAAGGGTTAGGGCTTATTTTTTTGTTATTACTTTATTGAATTTATTTATTTATGATTTTTATTTATTTGTGTATTTATTTTACTTTTTTTTTAAGGGTTAGGGCTTATTTTTTTGTTATTAAATTATTGAATTTATTTATTTATGATTTTTATTTATTTGTGTATTTATTTTAATTTTTATTTTTTTAAGGGTTAGGGCTTATTCTTTTGTTATTACTTTATTGAATTTATTTATTTATGATTTTTATTTATTTGTGTATTTATTTTACATTTTTTTAAGGGTTAGGGCTTATTTTTTTGTTATTACTTTATTGAATTTATTTATTTATGATTTTTATTTATTTGTGTATTTATTTTACTTTTTTTTTTAAGGGTTAGGGCTTATTCTTTTGTTATTACTTTATTGAATTTATTTATTTATGATTTTTATTTATTTGTGTATTTATTTTACTTTTTTTAAGGGTTAGGGCTTATTCTTTTGTTATTACTTTATTGAATTTATTTATTTATGATTTTTATTTATTTGCGTATTTATTTTAAAAAAAATATTTATTATTATTAGGAGTAGGAGTAGTAGTAGTATTACCCTAAACCTCACAAAAATAAAATAAACAGCCCTAACTTTAAAAAATATTACATAGATGAGTATTATTATTATCATTAATAAACACCCAAACCCGATCAAAAAAAAAAAATATTAATAATAATTAATTTATGTATCTATTTATAATGTGTCATTAGGGTCTTTATTTAATTATTATTATTTTTATTTTTTTAAGGGTTAGGGCTTAAGGTTAGGGATTTTTTTTCTTTTGTTATTACTTCATTTATTGAATTTATTTATTATTTACATATGATTGGTATTTATTTGTGTATTTATTTTACATTTATTATTATTACTATTATTATTAGTAGTAGTAGTAATCTTAACTCTAACCCCTTACCCTAATGAAAAATAATAATAAATGAATAATAATAATAATAAAAACAAAGAAATAAAAACAAAGGGAAAAGCTAAAAAAGCTGAAATAATTAGCAACAAATGAGGCAACAGATGATAGTTTTCTCTATTAGCTAATAAAAAAACGATGTATAAAAACGAGCAAGTCGCGCCTAAAAATGCACCAAAATCGCGCATAAAATTGCTCAAAAAAAAATCAGCAGAAAAACGCTCACAGACGCCACGCTGAGGTGTGAATGGAGTCTTTTAGGAGCAGATGGCGGCACGTTTTTTCACTGCGCATTTTGGCGCGTTTTGTATCACGATTGCCATCCAGCAAAATGAGCGCCTGCTGTGCAATAACGCTTAATGGCACTGCAAGAGCGCCATGTATTTGCAGCGTGTTTCCGTTCACTTGAATGAGCGACAAACGCTGATTTCAGGACTGAGGGCTCTTGAGAGGAGTACTGAGGCCAAGGGGGCTGTGATGTGTTCAGGAAGCTATGTACAGCCCCTATCACAGCCCCTATCACCAGCCATGATCTGCCTGCATTGCATAGAGAGGCACAGAGACCCAGTGATGATGTCACTGGGGTTAAAATAAGGAATCTAATGAAAATGGAAAGATTTTAATTAAAAATGTCATTATCATATTGATGGGGGAGGGGCAGGGAAGGCAAAAAATAATCAGACTGAAGTTCAGTTTTAATAATCAGAAATCCTTTTCTCTGATTACATCCCCAGAGGAGATAAAAAACAAACAAACATCACGCTGATGATCCTCTGTACTGATGGCGTCTCGTTTAGTCGGGCCCCCCGGGGTATGACATTTCCAGGACCCGAGGGAGACCGGTTCCCGCCGTTCATCCTGCAATGTGTCCGTAACAGATCACTAATTATTATTTCCAGAGCCGTGTACAGCGAGGTGAGAATGTGCCGATCACTCCCTCCGGGGACTCTCCGGCACAACCGCCAGATACAAAACATGTGACTCCACCAATGTGACTCCACCAACGTGACTTTCTCCAACGAGACTCCACCAACGTGACTCCACCAACGTGACTTCACCAACGTGACTCCACCAACGTGACTCCACCAACACATGACTTCACCAACGTGACTTTCTCCAACGAGACTCCACCAACGTGACTCCACCAACGTGACTCCACCAACGTGACTTCACCAACGTGACTCCACCAACACATGACTTCACCAACGTGACTTTCTCCAACGAGACTCCACCAACGAGACTCCACCAACGTGACTTCACCAACGTGACTCCACCAACACATGACTTCACCAACGTGACTTTCTCCAACGAGACTCCACCAACGAGACTCCACCAACGTGACTCCACCAACGTGACTCCACCAACGTGACTCCACCAACGTGACTTCACCAACGTGACTCCACCAACACATGACTTCACCAACGTGACTTTCTCCAACGAGACTCCACCAACGTGACTCCACCAACGTGACTCCACCAACGTGACTTCACCAACGTGACTCCACCAACGTGACTCCACCAACGAGACTCCACCAACGAGACTCCACCAACGTGACTCCACCAACGAGACTCCACCAACGAGACTCCACCAACGAGACTCCACCAACACATGACTTCACCAACGAGACTCCACCAACGAGACTCCACCAACGAGACTCCACCAACGTGACTCCACCAACGTGACTCCACCAACGAGACTCCACCAACGAGACTCCACCAACACATGACTTCACCAACGTGACTCCACCAACAAGACTCCACCAACGTGACTCCACCAACGTGACTCCACCAACGAGACTCCACCAACGAGACTCCACCAACGAGACTCCACCAACGGGACTCCACCAACGGGACTCCACCAAAGCGACTTCACCAACGGGACTCCACCAACGGGACTCCACCAAAGTGACTTCACCAACGTGACTCCACCAACGGGACTCCACCAACGGGACTCCACCAAAGTGACTTCACCAACGGGACTCCACCAACGGGACTCCACCAAAGTGACTTCACCAACGTGACTTCACCAACGTGACTCCACCAACATGACTCCACGATTAACACCTACACAGACCCCAGGCAGGAATCCCTCCATCCAATATCAGAATAAGAACAGATACTGAGAATTACACCCGGCATACAGGACAAGAGAAGTGGTACTGTGCAGAGTCCATCCATCTAGAAGTGGGTGGGGGTGTGGCGGGCACCGTGGCGTGCTGGTATATCTCAGGTGAGTGCAGTGTGTGGATTGCTGGGTCCGGGCTCTGGACTGTCAGGGTGGATTCCTCCAATCTTTATAATGAAACCTTCTGAGACGGGCGCAGAGCGGGGGATGGGGGGGCCTCGGGGAGAAGATATTGTGTGTGACAAGCGGGGAGAGGAGACAAGAGAGAGCAGAATACAGCAATTCATCGCTCTTTCCTTCCTTATCAGCCACAGGGGGGTCCTGTCACCCCGATCACACCGGCCTGGCCGTGACGGAGCACTGCCTGGGGGCCCCAAACCGGTCAGGGCTGCTTGTCTGTACAGCATGGTGGCTATGGGGGGGCTCCTACCAGACTACAGAGAGCAGCGGAGACCTGATCATAGAAATCCACTGCTCAGAATATTTTATACATCCCTGCACCCCAATATATCTCCCATTATCCAGTACAGGCATCCCCTGCACCCCAATATATCTCCCATTATCCAGTACAGGCATCCCCTGCACCCCAATATATCTCCCATTATCCAGTACAGGCATCCCCTGCACCCCAATATATCTCCCATTATCCAGTACAGGCATCCCCTGCACCCCAATATATCTCCCATTATCCAGTACAGGCATCCCCTGCACCCCAATGTCTCTCCCATTATCCAGTATAGATGTCCCCTGCACCCCAATATGTCTTCTATTATCCAGTACAGGCATCCCCTGCACCCCAATATATCTCCCATTATCCAGTACAGGCATCCCCTGCACCCCAATATATCTCCCATTATCCAGTACAGGCATCCCCTGCACCCCAATATATCTCCCATTATCCAGTACAGGCACCCCCTGCACCCCAATGTCTCTCCCATTATCCAGTATAGATGTCCCCTGCACCCCAATATCTCTTACATCATTCAGTACAGGCATCCCCTGTACCCCAATATCTCTTACATTATCCAGTACAGGTATCCCCTGCACCCCAATATATCTTACATTATCCAGTACAGGCATCCCCTGCACCCCAATATCTCTTACATATCCAGTACAGGTATCCACTGCACCCCAATATCTCTTACATTATCCAGTACAGGCATCCCCTGCACCCCAATATCTCTCCCATCATCCAGTACAGGCATCCCCTGCACCCCAATATCTCTCCCATCATCCAGTACAGGCATCCCCTGCACCCCAATATCTCTTACATTATCCAGTACAGGTATCTCCTGCACCCCAATATCTCTTACATTATGCAGTATAGATGTCCCCTGCACCCCAATGTCTCTGCCATTATCCAGTATAGATGTCCCCTGCACCCCAATATGTCTTCTATTATCCAGTACAGGCATCCCCTGCACCCCAATATCTCTGACATTATCCAGTGCAGGTATCCCCTGCACCCCAATATCTCGTACATTACCCAGTACAGGCATCCCTTGCACCCCAATATCTCTTACATTATCCAGTAAAGGCAACCCCCGTCCCCCAATATCTCTCCCATTATCCAGTACAGGCATCACCTGCACCCCAATATCTCTCCCATTATCCAGTACAGGCATCCCCTGCACCCCAATATCTCTCCCATTATCCAGTACAGGCATCCCCTGCACCCCAATATCTATCTTTATATAGTACACATTATCCAGTACAGGCTTCCCCTGCACACCATTATCTCTCCTATTATAGAGTGCAGACACCCCCTGCACCCCTTTATCTCTCCAATTATCCAGTATAGACATTTTCAGCACCCCATTATCTCACATTATTCAATATAGACATCCTCTGCACCCCTTGAACTCTTCCATTATCCAGTATAGGTTTCCCATGCACCCCAATATCTCTCTCATTATCCATTATAGGCATCCCCTGAACCCCATCATCTTACATTATCCAGTATAGGCATCCCCTGCACTCCATTATCTCCTTCATTATCAAATATAGTATACAGTACAGGCATTCCCTGTGCCCCAATATCTCTTTATATAGTACACATTATCCAGTAAAGGCAACCCCGGCAGCCCATTATGTCCCTCATTATCCAGTACAGTATGCATTACCAATATCCCCTAAACCCCATTATCTCACATTATCCAGTATGGACATCTCCTGCACCCCATTATCTTATTCATTATGCAGTACAATATAATATTACAGGCATTCCCTGCACCCAATCATCCATTTCATTATCCAGTATAGGTATCCCCTGCACCCCATTATCACTCTCGTTTTCCAATACAGCCGGGGTCCTAAAGACTTCAGACTTTAGATGAGCCAGACTATGGCCAGCGGGAGTAGAAAACACAATGGCATCAGTTAGAGTAAAATAAAGACTCGCAGAGAAGTGAAAAATAACCCCTGGTTGGTGGTTGGTGAGATTCAAAAGTGACATAGCGACTGTGGCAGGAATAGTGCCCCCTAGTTGGTGTCACGGTGGAGGAATAGTGCCCCGTTGTTTATGTCAGTGGGAGGAATAATGCCCCCTAATTGGTGTCAGGGGGCAGATTAGTGCCTCTTAGTTGGTGTCAGTAGAAGAAATAGTGCCCCCTAGTTGGTGTCAGTAGAAGAAATAGTGCCCCCTAGTTGGTGTCAGAAGGAGGAATAATGCCCCCTAGTTGGTATCAGTGGACAGATTAGTGCCCCCCTAGTTGGTGTCAGTGTGAGGAATAGTGCCCCCTTGTTGGTGTCAGGGGGAGGAATAATGCCCCCTAGTTGGTGTGAGTAGAAGGGATAGTGCCCCCCCATACCTCACATGTGTAATTTGAATGCCGTTTACATATGTGGGCGTGACTTACGTATGCATTCGCTGCTGTGCGCGAGCATGCGGGGACGGGGGCACTTTACTTTTTTTTTTTATTCTTTATTTTACTTTTATTTTATTTTTTTTACTCTTTCTTTTAAAAAAAAAGTTTTTTTGATCACCTTTATTCCTTCTACACGGAATGTAAACATCCTTTGTAATAGGATTAGTGCATGACAGGTCCTCTTTATGGAAAGATGTGGGGTCAATAAGACCCCACATCTCTCCTCCAGGCTGGAAAGGCTAAGAACAAATAAAATAAAAATAAACTCTCTCAGCCTTTCCAGCCACGTCCTCGGCTTTGTTTACTTCCGCCGGCCCAGATGTGACGTCATAACGTCGCACCCAGGCCTCTGAGGGTCATAGAGATGACTGGGGACCATCTGGTCACCAGAAATCTCTATGGTAAACTTCCGGTGGTGAGCGATTCGTTCTCCGGCTCATTGATCGCACGGGTGAGTCGGGAGAAGCACCGGGAGGGGGGAACGTCCCCTCCCGCTGCCTGTAAGAACTGCTGAACTGCCGCTATGATTGTTCTTACGGTGAACAGAATCACCGGTGGAAAAAAATTATATCTGGATGATGCCTGTAGCTGCAGGCATTATTCAGATATATTCACTCAAAGTCCATGACGTCATATGATGTACTGCCGGCGGGAAGTGGTTTAAGGGGAACTCGGTTTCCCATTTTACCATCCTTTGGGCAACTCAGTTTTCTTCAAAGAGATGACTTCTCTATTGTGCACCAACATAAGGGCCCCAACCAGCCTGCAGAAGAGTTCTTCAAGTGCTTGGGGTATCAGCTAAAAATGCACTTACCTAAATTCCTGAGAGTTAAACCCTGACTGTTCTTTCTTTCTCATCTCGTTTGCTCGCTTGGGGAAAAATCTTTCGGTTTGGGAGCTCACGTTTAAATCTTCAGTCCTGCAGGATGGGTGGAAGTGGCTTAAGGTGGTACTGTATTGTGTTCTATTGCCTTTTGCTATTGGTGTTTTGCCATTTTGAAAGACTCAGTCAATTGTTTTCTTTTACGTGTTTTGCCATTTCTGAGACACTAATAAAAGTTAAACATTTATCTCATCAGTGTGTACGTGTTTATCCTTTGTGTGACAGCCAGGGAGTCACCTGGCCAAGGTATTTCGGTGGGGTCAGCAGGGACAATACTCTGCTTAGGGCTCAGTAGTGAACAGGGTACCCAGAATACCCAGCGGCTTCCAAGGGAGTAGAGCTACATACAGTACATACCACAAATACTCTTGCATAGGTTGATTTTCATCCAACACGTTTCTCAGAACAATGTTCACTCCTTTAAGGATGAACGTGCAATACAAATAATGAGAATAAAAAGCGATATAAATAGAAACCTTATATAATAGGTCTTTGGAGAACATTTCTGGAAAATATCCATTGATGAGATTCTCATTACGTAAATGGCATGTGCATCCTTGAAGAAGTGAATGTTGTTCCATGGAACGTGTTGGATGAAAACCAACCTATGCAAGACTATTTGTGATATACACTGTATAACAATGATGTTACAATGGGCTTTGATGATACAGTAAAGGTTGAAGTTAAAACCCTTACATATACCCAGTGCAGTGACTGGTCTGTATCTGGTCTATAAACCAGAGGCTCTGGATGGACAGTTGGATAAATGGTTCTATATTTAGGATGTATCTGGTCTATAAACCAGAGGCTCTGGATGGACAGTTGGATAAATGGCTCTATATTTAGGATGTATCCAGTCTATAAACCAGAGGCTCTGGATGGACAGTTGGATAAATGGTTCTATATTTAGAATGTATCCGGTCTATAAACTAGAGGCTCTGGATGGACAGTTGGATAAATGGCTCTATATTTAGAAAGTATCCGGTCTATAAACCAGAGGCTCTGGATGGACAGTTGGATAAATAGCTCTATATTTAGGATGTGTCCAGTCTATAAACCAGAGGCTCTGAATGGACAGTTGGATAAATGGTTCTATATTTAGGATGTATCTGGTCTATAAACCAGAGGATCTGAATGGACAGTTGGATAAATGGCTCTATATTTAGAATGTATCCGGTCTATAAACTAGAGGCTCTGGATGGACAGTTGGATAAATGGCTCTATATTTAGAAAGTATCCGGTCTATAAACCAGAGGCTCTGGATGGACAGTTGGATAAATGGCTCTATATTTAGGATGTGTCCAGTCTATAAAAAAGAGGCTCTGAATGGACAGTTGGATAAATGGTTCTATATTTAGGATGTATCCAGTCTATAAACCAGAGGCTCTGGATGGACAGTTGGATAAATAGTTCTATATTTAGGATGTATCTGGTCTATAAACCAGAGGCTCTAGATGGACAGTTGGATAAATGGCTCTATATTTAGGATGTATCCAGTTTATAAACCAGAGGCTCTGGATGGACAGTTGGATAAATGGCTCTATATTTAGGATGTATTTGGTCTATAAACCAGAGGCTCTGGATTGACAGTTGGATAAATGGTTCTATATTTAGGATGTATCCAGTCTATAAACCAGAGGCTCTGGATGGACAGTTGGATAAAGGGTTTTATATTTAGAATGTATCTGGTCTATAAACCAGAGGGTCTAGATGGACAGTTGGATAAATGGCTCTATATTTAGGATGTATCCAGTCTATAAACCAGAGGCTCTGGATAGACAGTTGGATAAAGGGTTCTATATTTAGGATGTATCTGGTCTATAAACCAGAGGCTCTGGATGGACAGTTGGATAAATGGTTCTGTATTTGGGCTGTATGTGGTTATTATAGTAGATCAGAAAGGACAGTTGAGCCCTCACTCACCCTTTGGATATTGCAGGGATGTGATGATTCATGAATTCCTATACTTCTAAGCCTGCACTGCTGTACTCAGCTTGTTCTCTCCCATCGCACGGCACGAACTTTGCACAAAGCGTGGAGGAAAAATATATAATAACTTTGATGGAAAAAAACAGCGTGACAAATAAGCCATGTTCATGTATAATCCAACATAAGCCCGTATGTATTAAGAGCCGAGCAAATCTTCCATATCACGGTTATACATTACCGGGAGAATTATGAAGGATTTGGAAAAAATGGCCTCAGCAGTGGACCGGCCTTTCATGTTATTAATAGATAATGTAATATGTTCATTTTCCGAGGTGAAATCATTTCTGAAAGTGATTTCTATACAAGTCCCGGGTTATTAATACTATGGGTTGCCATGGATAGATATTACAGATCCTTCTATACAGATCCTGAGAGTTTCCAACAGATTTCACAAGACCGTTAAAAGAGATGGAGAGAGAGATAGATAGGAGATCGATAGATAGATAGATAGATAGATAGATAGATCAATAGATAGATCTATAGATAGGAGATCAAAAGATAGATAGGAGATCAATAGATAGATAGATAGATAGGAGATCAATATATATATAGATAGGAGATCAATAGATAGATAGGAGATCAATAGATAGATAGGAGATCAATAGATAGATAGATATGAGATCAATAGATAGATAGATAGAAGATCAAAAGATAGGAGATCAATAGATCAATAGATAGATAGATAGATAGGAGATCAATAGATAGATAGATAGGAGATCAATAGATAGAGAGGAGATCAATAGATAGATAGATAGATAGAAAGATACAGTAGATAGGAGATCAATAGATAGATAGATATTTTCTGTAGATAGATAGCAATACTTCAAGTCTGCCACTAGACTCATCCAGATAAACTGATGGTCAACCTCATTCAACCCACTTCCTCTGTGCAAAGGCTGTCATTGACCCGCCCCCAGCCCCAGAATGGACAGTGAAAGGAGAAGCGGCACAATTGTGAGCTCAAGCTCGTTTTCACTAAACTTTCCCCTCCAATCAGCATGCTTCTTGCCTATTTAAAGATCAAATAAAATAGCAGCTTTTGTTGAAATACTCATTTTCAGTCTTGAGCTGTCCCCCAGCAATACTTAATTTCTGCCAATAGATGTCCTCAGTCTTCCAGATAAATTAATGGTCAAGCATATTCAACCCACTTCCTCTGTGCCAAGGCTGTCATCGACCCGCCCCCAGCCTGAGAATTGACTCAGTAAAAGGAGAAGCAGTGAAAGGAGAAGCAGCACAATTGTGAGCTCATCTTGCTGTCACCCACCTCTCTCCTCCAATCAGCATGCTTCTTGCCTATTTAAAGATCAAATAAAAAAGCAGCTTTTATTGCAATACTCATTTTCAATCCTGAGCTTCCCCCAGCAGTTCTTCATTTCTGCCACTAGATGTCTTCAGTCTTGCAGGTTAACTGATGAGAAACCTCATTCAACCCACTTCCTCTGTGCCAAGGCTGTCATGGACCCGCTCCCCAGCCTGAGAATGGACAGTGAAAGGAGAAGCAGTGCACTGATGAGCTCCTCTCGCTGTCACTCAACGCTCTCCTCCAAACAGCATGCTGTCTATTAAGAGATCACATTAAAAAGCATCTTATTGCAATACTCATTTCCATCTAACTCAAGCAAGGCATAGTAAATCTCCTCCTAAAGAAACCCAACCTCGACCCCAAAGACCCAAACTACCGCAGACCGGTAACAAGCCTCAACACCATCTCCAAGATCATGGAGAAAGCAGTAGTACAACAGCTACAACTCCATTTGGACTCCCACAAACTCTTGGACCCACTACAATCAGGCTTCCGCCCAGGTCATGGCACAGAAACAGCCCTTCTCAAAATATGGGATGAAGCCCTCGAAGCAGCAGATGACGGAGTATCATGTCTCCTGGTGCTGCTGGACCTCAGTGCAGCGTTCGACACAGTAGACCACAAAACTACTAGGAAGAGGAAGAAGAAGACGACACAGTAGACCACACAACTCGAAGAAGAAGAAGACGACGACACAGTAGACCTCAAAACTCGAAGAAGAAGAAGACGACGACACAGTAGACCACAAAAATCGAAGAAGAAGACGACGACACAGTAGACCACAAAACAAGAAGAAGAAGAAGAAGAAGAAGACGACGACACAGTAGACCTCAAAACTCGAAGAAGAAGAAGAAGACGACGACACAGTAGACCACAAAAATCGAAGAAGAAGACGACGACACAGTAGACCACAAAACAAGAAGAAGAAGAAGAAGACGACGACACAGTAGACCACAAAACTCGAAGAAGAAGAAGAAGAAGAAGGAGACGACACAGTAGACCACAAAACTCAAAGAAGAAGAAGAAGATTCCCAGACAGTGAAACTAGGAGTCTTCACCTCTGAAACTCGCGCAATTTCTTGCAGAGTCCCTCAAGGATCACCACTGTCACCTGTGCTCTTCAACATCTACCTCCGCCCACTCTTCAAAATCATCAGCAAACAGGACCTGTGCTACCACTCATACGCCGACGACACCCAACTCTACTTTCGTATCACCAGAAAAAAAGACCAATATCACGGACTAGAAAAGTGCCTCACATTGATCGATGATTGGATGACTGAGAGTTCCCTCAAACTCAATGGATCCAAAACAGAACTTCTTCTCCACGCAAACCGAAAGACAAAAACAAAGACTTCTTGGACACTCCCCACCATCCTTGGACAGACCATCACCCCGAGAACCAAAGTCAAAAGTCTCGGAGTTATCTTTGACTCGGAGATGTTGATGGACGCACAAATAGGATCAGTAGTCAGCGGATCTCATCATCTCCTCCGCCTGCTGTGTAGACTCACCCCCTTCATCCCGGAAGAGGACACAGCAGTAGTAGTTGGAACAATCATCAATTCCCGACTGGACTACACAAACTCCCTCTACATAGGACTTCCTAAATATCAGGTTTGGCGCCTACAAGTCGTCCAGAACACGGCAGCCAGACTGGTAACGGGGAAAAAACCTTGGGAATCCATGACCCTATCTCTGAGGACCCTGCATTGGCTAACCATAAAGGATCGGGTCACATCCAAGACCCTCTGTCTCACCCACAAGTGCACACAAGGAAATGCTCCCCAATACTTGTGCGAGAAAATAAAACACTACACCCCCAAACGCATTCTCCGATCAACCAACCAAAACCTCCTCCACATCCCCAAGTCCTGCTACAAAATAAAGGGAGAACGAAGATTTGCAGTCCAAGGACCACGGCTATGGAACGCTCTACCCACGGACATCTGTATGGAAGAAAACCATCGGGCCTTCAGGAAAAAACTTAAGACCCACCTCTTCTGAAGGATCAGGATGACACTGGATGGAAATAAGCGCCTTGAGGTGATTTAGTTCGCATTTGTAGCGCTATACAAGTTTCTCACTCACTCACTCACTCTCGAGCTGTCCCTAGCAATAACTAATTTCTGCCACTAGATGTCCTCAGTCTTCCAGGTTTAACTGATGAGCAACCTCATTCAGCCCCCTTCCTCTGTGCCAAGGCTGTCACGGATCCGCCCCCCCAGCCTGAGAATGGACAGTGAAAGGAGAAGCAGCGCACTGATGAGCTCCTCTCGCTGTCACTCAACTCTCTCCTTCAGCACATGACCTGACTGGATCCTTATGCTGCTTCCTCTCCCATTCTGAGCTCTGTTGTACAGTGGATTGCAAGAGGCTGATAAAAAGTTAAATTCAGATACTTAAAAAAAAAATACATTTAAATGAATGCCAAGAATAATTTCTGGCTTTAAGCAGCACCCCACGCCACAGTCTTTCGTTGGGATTTTGTTCTATATCCTAGGCGGGCTGACCCCCTCCCCCTATAATACACACATAATACTCTCTGCCTCGCTCATGGAGGGAATATTGTTCCCCTCCAGTGTTTACACCTTCTTCATTGGTTGACACACTTTCCCTTTGTCGCCGTGGAAGTTATTACGTGTTTCCATGGATACGTGCGCTACATGAAATCTGAGGATTTTTTTATTATTTTTTTCAGATGTATTTTTCAAGTACTTTTCCTTATTCATGGCCTATTTACATTGTGATCAAAGCCGGGATCGCGGGAAAGGAATGCGTTCTTCACCCACGAAATGAACTTCCTCGCCTCTCTTCCTCCTCCCTCCCTCTTACACAATCAGATACTTTGTATATTTTGGGAGAAATAGATTATATAATGTTCTTTTTCTTTCTTAGGCTGCATTCACACCTGAGCGTAGCATCTTTCCAGTGTTTTTTTTTTTGCGTTTTAATGCGTGATTTTGCCGCATTTTTATGCGCGACTTGCGCGTTTGTACGTGTAATTTGGAGATTTGGAGTTTTTTATTAGCCAATAGAGAAAACTCATCTGTTGCATCATTTGTTGTTAGGCATTTCAGCTTTTTTTTAGCTTTTTCCATTAGATTTTTTTTTATTATTATTATTTATAAATTTTTTGGGTTAAGGTAGGGGGTTATGCCGTGTCCACACGGCCGTTTTTCTCGTTGAGAAAAACAAATTTTTTTCCTTTCGACGAGAAAAACGTTCGTCTGTGGGCTTTTTGCCGTTTTTTTCTACGAGAAAAACGGCATTAAAAACGAAGAGAAAAATTAGAACATGTTCTAATTTTTCTCGTCGTTTTTTTCGACATGTTTTCCGCGGCAGTTTTCCCATAGGGAAACACTGCCGCGGAGCCCACAGACGGTCGTTTTTCTCGACAAGAGAAAAAATGACGTTAAAAACGACCGTGTGTGGGGAACAAGCCGTTCCCTCGTTTTTAATGTCATTATTCACGGCGGTTTTTTAACCGCCGTGAATAATGATTGTGTGTACGCGGCATTAGAGTTAAGGTTAGGGTTAGGAGTTAGGGTTGTTTATTTTATTTTTATTTTTTTGTTAAAGTGTTAATAATACTACTTCTACTACATCTACTACTTCTACTACTACTACTACTACTACTACTACTACTACTACTAATAATAATAATAATAATAATAATAATTAACCCCTAAATATTTAATAAATGATTATTATTATTAATAATAATAATAAGAAGAAGAAGAAAAATAATTTTCTGCTCAAATTAAAAAATGTAAAACATAAATTAGTAATAATATATGAATAAATAAATGTAAAAGAAATACACAAATAATAAAAATGATCATAAATAAAATACATTTATTTTGTGTAATACATAAAAAATAATACATAAATAAATATGATGATTTTAATTACTTGTGTATTTCTTTTACATTTATTTATTCATATATTATTACTAATTTATGTTTAAAATGTTTTCATTTGAGCAGAAAATTATTATTATTATTATTATTAATAATAATACATTTATTAAATATTTTTTAAGGTTAGGGGTTACTTATTATTTATTTATTTATGTATTATCTTGTATGTATTATTATTATTTATGTAGATGGCTGCCATAACCCTGGTATTTTCTGCAATGGCGGGCGGTCATCTAACATAAAAGCGGTTTCTGCAAGATCACTTTTACCGGCGGCGGGAGAGGTGCTTCCGCCGCGCTTTGGTCGTCTCTGTCGGTAGCCGCATTTTTATGCGCGACTTGCGTGTTTGTACGTGTAATTTGGAGCTTTCGAGTTTTTTATTAGCCAATAGAGAAAACTCACCTGTTGCATCATTTGTTGCTAGGTATTTCAGCTTTTTTAGCATTTCCATTCGATTTTTTTTGTTTTTATTATAGTAGCGCTACCCCCAGTTAAGAGAGCCGCTGGTTTGATTTCGGGCCCTGTGTGCAGTACCGCCAAACCCCGGCAATCTTGTCTAGTCTCCTATGGCACAGTTAGTCTAGGGATGTTATCTATCACAATCTATAACCTGATTGCACACACACACCTCAACTTCTCGTGAGATAGAAGCACTATGTGCAATAATAACACAGTGATAGCAAGTGGTAAGGTAACGGCTTTACTTTAGGCTAAAAGAGCATGGGTCAAAACACAACATACAACTTGCCTACAGAGCCCTGCAGCAATATATATAGTGTACAGTAATAGCACGGCGCGGTAATCCACCACACGCAGCTATTATTATCTACGCGCCCTGTGGCACACTAAACAATATTCTATCTCCCCTCCCTGGTCAGGCCTGACACAGAATTAAACTCAGTCTTTAGAATTAGGATTTCTTCGCATGCAAACTTGAAACGGTGGTGCACGTTCAGGAACAATATTGTAATCCACAAAGTAGGCAATCACAAGGAACACTATGCTAGAGACCCTTTAACTCTGTCCTGCAACCGGTCTCCAGCGGAACAGCAAACTAATGATCGGTGGGCCAAAGCAGTCTATAGGCCTAAACACAGTACAGTCTATTGGATTGAGCAAATGCTCGCTCACCACTCCGGACACGATCCCAGTCCGGGACTTCCACCTGCTGTGTCTCCGCCCACAGCGTCCGCAACGATCGGATCCCCGATCCAACTGATGTCCGCAGTAAACAAAGTCAGATGCCACCCAGGATATGCAGTGGGATGGAAGGCTCTTCGGAAGTTGCGCAAGGCCCCAGGCTTCAGGCCTTGCACTCCAGCAGATCCGCACAGGAAGACCACTCAGCAGCCGCGCGGTGTCTAAAGAGGCCGAGCTGTTCACGCCTCCTCCTTTTATCTCCCTCCCACAGGTCTCTGCAGTGGCAACGATGCACCCTGGGTGCCGAACGGGACTCTGGGAAATGTAGTCCTGGGAAGTCTTAAAGGAGACCCCGCTACATTATTATTTATTAATTTTTTGGGTTAAGGTAAGGGGTTAGAGTTAAAGTTAGGTTAGGGTTAGGAGTTAGGGTTGTTTATTTTATTTTTATTTTTTTCATAAAGGTGTTAATACTACTACTACTACTACTACTACTACTACTACTACTACTACTAATAATAATAATAATAATAATAATAATAATAAATAACCCCTAAATATATTATTATTATTATTAATAATAATAATAATTTTCTGCTCAAATGAAAAAATTTAAAACATAAAATAGTAATAATATATGAATAAATAAATGTAAAATAAATACACAAATAATTAAAATCATCATAAAATCATCATATTTATATTTATTTATGTATTGTTTTTTATGTATTACACAAAATAAATTAATTTTATTTATGATGATTTTTATTATTTGTGTATTTCTTTTACATTTATTTATTCATATATTATTACTAATTTATGTTTTAATTTTTTTCATTTGAGCAGAAAATTATTATTATTAATATTATTATTATTATTATTATTAATAATAATAATAATCATAATAAATGTATTAAATATTTTTTAAGGTTAGGGGTTAATTATTATTTATTTATGTATTATCTTGTATGTATTATTATTATAAATGTAGATAGCTGCCATAACCCTGGTATTTTCTGCAATGGCGGGCGGTCCTCTAACATAAAAGTGGTTTCTGCAAGATCACTTTTATCGGCGGTGGGAGAGGTGCTCCCGCTGCGCTTTGGTCGCCTCCGCCGGTTACCGGAGACGCAGGTAGCGGCAGAGATGATCCGATGCTGTCCCCTTAGTAGGGAAAGATAACACCCACTTGGCTCCATACCATTGGATGACGGAAGCAACGTCAAACGCCACTAAAGGAATTTTTTTTTTTTTTAAATACATTTTTTTTTTATTATTGCATTTAAGTGTAAATATGAGATGTGAGGTATTTTTTCACCCCCAGATCTCACAATAAAGCGGACCTGTCATGCTTTTTTGCTATTACAAGGGATGTTTACATTTCTTGTAATAGGAATAAAAGTGACCCAAATATTTTTTTTTTTTTAAAAGGACAGTGTAAAAATAAAAAATAAAAAGTAAAATAAATAAGGAAAAAAAATTAAAAATTTAAAGCGCCCTGTCCCGCCGAGCTCACGCGCAGAAGCGAACGCATACGTAAGTCACGCCCGCATATGAAAACGGTGTTCAAACCACACATGTGAGGTATCACCGCGATCGTTAGAGCGAGAGCAATAATTCTAGCCCTAGACATCCTCTGTAACTCAAAACATGTAACCTGTAGAAATATTTAAACGTCTCCTATGGAGATTTTTAAGTTCCAAAGTGTGTCGCCATTCCATGAGCGGGTGCAATTTTGAAGCGTGACATGTTGGGTATCAATTTACGCAGTGTAAATTATCAGCCCTTGAGATTTACTGGCAGTTGTAAAAAAAACATTGATTTTTACAAACTGTCAGTAAATTTACTGGCGGTTGGCAACCCTGCATTATCTTACACGATATAGAAAAAAATTGGGCCAAATTTACTGTTGTCTTATTTTTTAATTAAAAAAAGTGTATTTTTTCCCAATAAATTGCGCTTGTAAGATCGCTACGCAAATACGGTGTGACATAAAATATTGCAACGACCGCCATTTTATTCTCTTAGGGTGTCTGAAAAAAAATATATAATGTTTGGGCGTTCTAAGTAATTTTCTAGCAAAAAAACCTGATTTTAACTTGTAAACAACAAATCTCAAAAAAGAGGCTCGGTCCTTAAGTGGCTAAATTCAAAACATTCACAACAACATACAAAGCCATTGACAACTCTGCCCCGAGCTACACCACCAATCTTGTCTCCAAATATCACCCAAACCGTCCTCTCCGCTCCTCCCAAGACCTCCTGCTCTTTAGATCCCTCGTCTCCTCCTCTTATGCTCGTCTTCAGTACTTCTCCAGAGCCTCTCCCCATCCTCTGGAACTCCCTACCCCAGGGCAATTGATCTGCCCAGGGAGGCGGGACAAAGCCAGGAGAGCCACAGCTCTCACGCACAACGCTGGATCAAGATGGGGCTCAGGTAAGTATAAGTAAAAGGGGGGGGCAAGTCTGTGACACTTGAAGACCAGTATATATATAAAAAAATAAATATATATATATTGTGACAGCAGGAAGGTAAAGTCACCTGGTTGCATCCAGGGGGGTAGATATATTTCGCCCAGATTCAGGCTTTACGCTGACTTATACAACTAGGTGGAGAGTTGTATAGGCCCAGCTAAGGCTAGTGGGCTCATGGATGACTCATACCTCTAGGGAGAGTGTGGGGCGTCGTGCAGACAGAGATGAGGAGACCAGCTGAAGCTTGTCAGCTCATTTAGGCCTCTATAAGAACTCCCAGCTTCATTAGATGTTAGCTCATGCCTGGAACCAGACCTGTGTGGACTGTCTAGGGAGAGTGAACCCCTGTGCGGTGAGGCAAAGCCTGTGTGGCTATTTGTTTGGACTTTTACTAAACCAGGGACTTAGGGACTAGGACAGCACTAGGCTGATCCCAGTTGTTAGTTAGGAAACCTGTATGTTTAGTCAGAGGTCAACTTGACCAGGATTTATTTTGGTTATGTTTCTTTTGCTTTGCTGTGTTTTGTCACTGTAAATAGAAAATAAACCGCACCTTTTTGATTTTGAAAACCACAACCTCCGTTTGCTGGGCCTGTTTTGTGTGGGGAGCCCATCCCGGGGGTCACACACACCCGCTGCCGAGCTAACCCCCTCACAGTTGGTGGAGAACCAGTGGCAGTTTTTTTTTAAGCCAGCATGGAGGAGATACTGAAGCAGCTGGCTCTAGCAAATGCCAATCAACAGCAGACAAATGCAGGTTTGCAAAAGAGCCTTGCAGCTCAACAGCAGAGCCTTGCAGCCCAGCAGCAGACAAACGCAACTTTGCAACAGAGTCTGGAGGCTCAGCAACGAGCCCAGCAGCAATCTGAGGCCCGCTTCATAGACCTGTTGCAGAAGCAAGAGCAGAGACTACAACAACAGATGGAAGCAGTAATGCAGCAACGTCCGCAGACCAGTGAGGAAAGCCGTCCCACTAATACCGCGTCCTTTGGGGTGAGTCGTTTATTGACAAAAATGACTGGAGAGGATGATCCAGAGGTATTTTTGACCACATTTGAAAGGACCGCTGAAAGAGAAAAGTGGCCTGAGGAGCAGTGGGCTGGACTGGTGGCTCCTCTGTTAACTGGTGAATCGCAGAAAGCTTACTATGACCTAGAGCCTAACCAAGCAAAAGACTATGTGATGCTAAAAGCTGAAATATTGGCAAGGCTGGGTGTCACCCAGGCTGTCCGGGCTCAGCGTGTGCATAACTGGACTTTCCAGCTTGGAAAACCCCCCAGGTCTCAAATGTATGATCTCATTCACCTGAGCAGAAAGTGGCTACAGCCAGAGACTTTGTCCGCACCAAAGATTGTGGAACGTGTTGTAATGGATCGGTTTTTGAGAGCTCTTCCTACTGCCATCCAAAAGTGGGTAAGCCATGGAGACCCAGAGACGGCCGATGGTCTTGTGGATCGTGTGGAGAAATACTTGGCTACAGAGAACCTGACGGCCTCTTCCAGAGACACTCGGACTTTCCACCCTAAGACCAGACCATCCCCAGGGGCGGATAAGAGGATTCCAAGGGGTGAGGGTGGAGAGAGTGAGAGGGTGGGAGCTCTACCCCAAGTTTGGCGAGAACAGCCTGGGAAATCAGCGGCTCAAGAGGCGGCAAGAAGGATCGTTTGCTACCGCTGCCGGCAAGCGGGACATATTGCAGCCAATTGCCCGGTTGTGGAGGAACCCGTGCAGTGTGACTTTCTGACGGGCAGACGTCAGTCGCTGTGTGCGACAGTCGCATGCACTGCCATTCGAGGAACTGAGAAACATTTATGCAAAATGTGTGTTAATGGTAGAAATGTTGTGGTATTGCTGGATTCAGGTAGCCTTGTGACCCTGATAAAGGCTGAGTTAGTTAAAACAGAGGTCTCTGGGAATAGCAAGGTAGCTGTTATTTGTGTGCATGGGGACACCCGAGAGTATCCAGTGACTACAGTGTGTTTCGAGACCCCCAAAGGTACCCTCTCTCATCCAGTGGGCTTAGTATCTCAGTTACCGCATGACGCCATTGTGGGAAGGGATTTTCCGAAGTTCTGGGAACTGTGGGATGATCCTGAGCCCCTCACTGGTGCCCCTATGTACCAGGAATGTGATAGCCAGAACTCCCCTGAGAGTGGTGAGGACTCTCCGGAATTTCCCTTATCAGTATTGGCAGGGGAGACTCAAGAAACTGGAGAGGAGCCCACCTCCTCAGACGAAAACCTACCATCTGTGGAGTTTTCTGATCTTGAGGTTCACAGGGAAAACTTTGCCACAGAACAGTTGAAAGACCCCGCCCTAATAAAGGCACGGGAAAACGTAGTGAAAATAGATGGCGAGTTAGTGAACCCAGATAATACCTGCACTTACCCATACTTCAGCGTAGAGAAGGACCTACTGTATCGGGTGGCAAAAAGGGCAGAAGAAACCGTTGAGCAGCTTGTGGTGCCCAAACCTTACAGGAAGTTGGTGTTGGAGTTGGCCCATGGGCACATTCTTGGAGGTCATCTGGGGACAGAGAAAACCCGAGAGAGGGTATTACAGAGATTCTATTGGCCGGGGGTGATGAAGGACGTAGAAAATTATTGTTCCTCCTGCCCTGTGTGTCAGAGGTTGGCCCCGATGCCACATTTCCGTAGCCCGCTGGTCCCTCTACCCATCATTGAGGTCCCGTTTGAGAGGATCGCCATGGATTTGGTAGGTCCTATAATCAAGTCCGCTAGGGGGCACCAGTACATATTAGTTATAATGGACTATGCCACCCGTTATCCAGAAGCGATCCCTCTCCGAAATACCTCGGCCAAAACCATAGCCAAAGAGCTATCTCTTGTTTTTAGCCGGGTGGGTATTTGTAAAGAACTGCTTACGGACCAAGGTACACCCTTTATGTCCCGGGTTATGAAAGAGCTGTGTAAATTGTTCAAAGTGACGCAATTGCGTACGTCTGTGTATCACCCCCAAACCGATGGGCTGGTTGAAAGATTCAACAAAACCCTAAAACAAATGTTGAAGAAAGTGGTGGATAGAGATGGAAAGGATTGGGACTGTTTACTTCCTTATTTGATGTTTGCTATTAGGGAGGTGCCCCAATCCTCTACGGGATTCTCCCCCTTTGAGTTACTGTATGGGAGACACCCAAGAGGGCTGTTGGATATTGCCAAGGAAACTTGGGAAAGTGAGAGTTCTCCCCACAGGAGTGTGATTGAGCATGTCGCCCTGATGCAAGATCGAATTGCACAGGTAATGCCCATCGTGAAGGAACATTTGGCCCAAGCGCAGTTGGCACAGCAGAGAGTGTACAACCGTGGAGCCAAGACCCGTACCTTTTCCCCGGGGGATAGGATATTGGTACTTGTCCCTACGGTTGAAAGTAAATTCCTTGCCAAATGGCAAGGCCCCTACGAGATAATGGAAAAAGTGAGCGAAGTGAATTACAAGGTCAGACAACCAGGAAGGCGAAAGCCCGAACAGATCTATCACGTTAATCTGTTGAAAGCCTGGAGGGATAGAGAGTCCCTAGTCGCAGACACTTGGTCACCAGCTCAAACTGGTTGCGTGATTCCTGAGGTTGGAATAGCAGCCACCTTGTCACAACCCCAACAACAGGAGGTTAAGGAGTTTGTGCTTCGCAACAAGGAGGTATTCTCTGAGCTGCCGGGACAAACATCTGGGGTAGAGCATGACATCATTACCCCGCCCGGTGAAAGGGTGAAGTTAAAACCCTATCGGATCCCAGAGGCTCGACGGGAGGCAATACGGGAGGAAGTACAGAAAATGCTGAACTTAGGGGTGATAGAGGAGTCCCAAAGTGATTGGTCTAGTCCCATCGTGTTGGTGCCTAAACCGGATGGGAGCTGGCGATTTTGTAACGATTTTCGTCAGTTGAACAAAGTTACAAAATTTGACACCTACCCCATGCCACGTATAGATGAGTTGATCGACCGGCTGGGAACCGCCCGATACATGACGACTCTTGACCTCACAAAAGGGTATTGGCAAATCCCCCTGGCCAAGTCGGCCAAAGAGAAAACCGCATTTGTAACCCCAGACGGGGCGTTCCAATATAAAAGAATGCCGTTCGGGTTACAGAATGCGCCGGCCACATTCCAGCGGAAAATGGACCAGATGCTGAGGCCCCATCGGAAGTATGCTGCGGCTTACCTGGATGACGTAATTGTCCATAGCACAGATTGGGCCTCACATCTGCCAAAAGTGCAAGCAGTCCTGGACTCTGTTCGGGAAGCGGGGTTTACGGCTAACCCCAAGAAGTGTACCATTGGGCAGGAGGAGGCCAAATATCTTGGGTACACCATTGGGAGGGGAGTAATAAAACCCCAACTCAACAAAGTCGAGGCCATCCAGAGTTGGCCACGTCCCAACAGCAAGAAGCAGGTACGAGCCTTTCTGGGAATCGCTGGGTATTATCGGCGATTCATTCCCCACTTTGCTTCTAAGGCTGTGCCCCTAACCAACCTGACGAAGGGGAAAGGGTCGGTCATGATTAAATGGACCCCCGAGGCTGAGGCAGCATTCCAATTCTTGAAACAAGCCTTATGTAGCCAGCCAGTGTTGTACTCACCCGACTTCTCTAAAGACTTTGTCGTACAAAGTGATGCGTCAGATGTGGGGTTAGGAGCAGTATTGTCCCAGGTCTGGAACGGGGAAGAGCACCCAGTCATTTACCTCAGCAGGAAATTGAAGTCCCATGAGGTAAATTACGCCACCGTTGAAAAGGAGTGTTTAGCGGTGAAGTGGGCTCTAGATTCCCTTCGGTACTACCTGCTAGGTAGGCACTTTGACATGGTTACGGATCACGCTCCGTTAAAGTGGATGGCTCAAAACAAGGAAACAAATAGAAGAGTGAATAGGTGGTTCCTGGCCCTCCAGGAATTCAACTTCACAGTAAAGCATCGCCCTGGCGTTCAAATGGGAAATGTGGATGCTTTGTCTCGAGTACATGAATGCCTGATTGCTGGTGTTCCAACCCCGAGGTTAAAACAAGAGGGGGGGGTATGTGACAGCAGGAAGGTAAAGTCACCTGGTTGCATCCAGGGGGGTAGATATATTTCGCCCAGATTCAGGCTTTATGCCGACTTATACAACTAGGTGGAGAGTTGTATAGGCCCAGCTAAGGCTAGTGGGCTCATGGATGACTCATACCTCTAGGGAGAGTGTGGGGCGTCGTGCAGACAGAGATGAGGAGACCAGCTGAACCTTGTCAGCTCATTTAGGCCTCTATAAGAACTCCCAGCTTCATTAGATGTTAGCTCATGCCTGGAACCAGACCTGTGTGGACTGTCTAGGGAGAGTGAACCCCTGTGCGGTGAGGCAAAGCCTGTGTGGCTATTTGTTTGGACTTTTACTAAACCAGGGACTTAGGGACTAGGACAGCACTAGGCTGATCCCAGTTGTTAGTTAGGAAACCTGTATGTTTAGTCAGAGGTCAACTTGACCAGGATTTATTTTGGTTATGTTTCTTTTGCTTTGCTGTGTTTTGTCACTGTAAATAGAAAATAAACCGCACCTTTTTGATTTTGAAAACCACAACCTCCGTTTGCTGGGCCTGTTTTGTGTGGGGAGCCCATCCCGGGGGTCACACACACCCGCTGCCGAGCTAACCCCCTCACAATATATATAGGCCCTAGGGGAAAAATTGTGATTGTTGCGTTATTATATGTCACACGGTATTTGCGCAGCGGTTTTTGAAACGCAAATATTTCGGATAAACTACATTTGAATAAAAAAAAAAACACACAAAATATACCCCCATTTTGTTTCTATAATATGAAAGATGATTTTACGCCGAGTAAATAGATACCTAACATGTCATGTTTAAAATTGCGCACGCTCGTGGAATGGCAACAGTCTACGGTACGTAAAAATCTCCATAGGCGACATTTTAAATGCCTTTACAGGTTACCAGTTTAGAGATACAGAGGAGGTCTAGTGCTAGAATTATTGCTCTCACTCTAACAATCGCAGTGACACCTCACATGTGGAGTGCGAACACCGTTTATGCGCGACTTATGTATGCGTTCGCTTCTGGGATTTTTCTTATTTGTTATTTTTACACTGTCCCTTTTTATTTTTATTTTTTTATCACTTTTATTCCTATTACAAGGAATGTAATCCCTTGGGATAGAAATAAGGGGTGACAGGTCCTCTTTATAGAGAGATCTGGGGTCAAAAAGACCTCAAATCTCTCCTTTACCTTTAAAAGCAAAAGATCAAAAAAAAAAAAATATCTCTTTTGCTTTAACCACCTAAGCCCCGGACCATTTCGCTGGCCAAAGACCAGAGCACTTTTTGCGATTCGGCGCTGCGCCGCTTTAACTGACAATTACGCGGTCGTGCGACGTGGCTCCCAAACAAAATTGACGTCCCTTTTTTTCCCACAAATAGAGATTTATTTTGGTGGTATTTGATCACCTCTGCGATTTTTATTTTTTTGCGCTATAAACAAAAATAGAGCGACAATTTTGAAAAAAAAATCTATATTTTTTAGTTTTTGCTATAATAAATATCCCCAAAAAATATATATAAAAAAAACATTTTTTTTCCTCAGTTTAGGCCGATACGTATTCTTCTACATATTTTTGGTAAAAAAAAAAAAAAAACCGCAATAAGAGTTTATTGATTAGTTTGCGCAAAAGTTATAGCGTCTACAAAATAGGGCATAGTTTTATAGCATTTTTATTAATTTTTTTTCACTAGTAATGGCAGCGATCAGCGATTTTTATCATGACTGCGACATTATGGCGGACACATCGGACACTTTTGACGCCATTTAGGGACCATTGTCATTGATACAGCGATCAGTGCTATAAAAATGCACTGATTACTGTAAAAATGACACTGGCAGGGAAGGGGTTAACCTGTAGGGGGCGCTGAAGGGGTTAAGTGTGTCCTAGGGATGTGTTCTAACTGTAGGGGGGGGGGTGGGCTGTGTGTGACACGTCACTGATCACCGCTCCCGATTACAGGGAGCTGTGATCAGTGTCCTGTCACTAGGAAGACTGGGGAAATGCTTGTTTACATCAGCACTTCCCCGTTCTTCCTCTCCGTGAGACGATCGCGGGTATCCTAGCGGACATCGAGTCCGCGGGACCCGCAGTCGGACTCACAGAGCTTGCGGCGGGCACGCGCGCCCACAATGCTGCATCTTAAAGGGGACTTACCTGTACGCCCATCTGCCCAGCCGTGCCATTGTGTCGACGTATATCGTCGTGCGCTGGTCGGCAAGTGGTTAAAAAGTCTAGCGCTGGAATTATTGCTCTTGCTCTAACGTTCGTGGCGATATCTCACAGGTGTGGTGCGAACACCGCTTACATATGTGTGCGACTTATGCCTTGTACACACGATCGGATTTTCAGATGAAAAAAGTCAGACGCAGTCCGTTGGGAGTTTTTTCATCGGAAATTCCGACCGTGTGTGGGCCCCATAGAACAGTGAGGTAGGCAATGGGCACAGTGAGGTATACAATGAGCACAGTGAGGTATACAATGAGCACAGTGAGGTAGGCAATGAGCACAGTGAGGTATGCAATGGGCACAGTGAGGTAGGCAGTGGGCACAGTGAGGTATGCAATGAGCACAGTGAGGTAGGCAATGGGCACAGTGAGGTATGCAATGAGCACAGTGAGGTATGCAATGGTCACAGTGAGGTGGGCAATGGGCACAGTGAGGTATGCAATGAGCACAGTGAGGTATGCAATGGGCACAGTGAGGTATGCAATGAGCACAGTGAGGTAGGCAATGGGCACAGTGAGGTAGGCAATGGGCACAGTGAGGTAGGCAATGGGCACAGTGAGGTATGCAATGAGCACAGTGAGGTATGCAATGGGCACAGTGAGGTATGCAATGAGCACAGTGAGGTATGCAATGGGCACAGTGAGGTATGCAATGAGCACAGTGAGGTATGCAATGAGCACAGTGAGGTAGGCAATGGGCACAGTGAGGTAGGCAATGGGCACAGTGAGGTAGGCAATGGGCACAGTGAGGTATGCAATGAGCACAGTGAGGTATGCAATGGGCACAGTGAGGTATGCAATGAGCACAGTGAGGTATGCAATGGGCACAGTGAGGTATGCAATGAGCACAGTGAGGTATGCAATGGGCACAGTGAGGTAGGCAATGGGCACAGTGAGGTAGGCAATGGGCACAGTGAGGTAGGCAATGGGCACAGTGAGGTATGCAATGAGCACAGTGAGGTAGGCAATGGGCACAGTGAGGTAGGCAATGGGCACAGTGAGGTAGGCAATGAGCACAGTGAGGTAGGCAATGAGCACAGTGAGGTAGGTATGCAATGGGCATAGTGCGGTAGGCAATGGGCACAATGAGGTAGGCAATGGGCACAGTGAGGTAGGCAATGGGCACAGTAAGGTATGCAATGGGCACAGTGAGGTAGGCAATGGGCACAGTGAGGTATGCAATGGGCACAGTGAGGTGTTTCCGAAGGGGGGTCGTCTTATAGGGCGAGTATATCCCAAAACCAACCTTTTAGCTGGAAAATGAGGGGGTCGTCTTATACGCCGGCAAATACGGTACAAGGAATGTACTCCCTTGTAATAAAAATAAGGATGACAGGTCCTCTTTATGGAGATATCTGGGGGTGAAAAAGACTCCAAATCTCTTCTTTACTTTTAAAAGCAAAAGCTCAAAAAAAGAAAATGGTGTTTTGCTTTAAAAAAATTTAAAATAGTTTACTTCCTCCCTGGACTGGAAGTGACATCATGATGTCACTCCGGTCCTCCAAGGCCATAGAGGTGATCAGAGACCATCTAGTCTCTCACTGCCTCTGTGACCAGCTGGTGGCACAGATTTTTTTTCTCTGGTGGAAACGGTAAGCCCTGAGAAACACCGGCGAGCGGCGGGGGAGGAAGGTGGGGATTGTAACCTTCCGCCGCTTCAGAAAGCGATCCAGTGGCTAATGAGCCGCTCAGAACGCTTTCATGAGAAACAAATAAAAATATATGCTTCCCCCTGTTCACCTTTTTGCAACCGTATTAGGTCAATGATGTCCTAAACATCCTTGCCTCTTTGTGATCTTTCTCTGCTGCAGTTTCACTTTCACTTGCAGGTCCCCTCCCCCACCTCCTATTTTGCTTTTTTTTTTTTTTTTTTAATGAATCAAATAAAAAAAATAAAGTAAAAAAATTATGTAAACCAACCGAGGAACAAATATGCAGTTTCTGATAAGTGGAACTCGGGAGTTATACCTCTGTTGCAATGTGCGTGGAAGTGGCGGGCTGCGCAGAGAAGCAGACAGAGCGCGGAACAGACCGATGTTTGGGCCAATAACAATTCTAGCAATTGACTCGTCTACAGAACTTCATTAGAGTGATTCATCGCTGCCATTGTCATCTTATCTGCGCTCCTCTTACTCAAAACGCCGAGCGGCTTCAACAATCGCCAGACGTTTTATTTATGAGCCGAAATAAACTCACCGAGGAGCGCGGTGGGAACTAGAGCCAGGTCTGTAAAGGGGGGGGGTCACTCCGACCAAAATACTCCATCTCATAATTGTTGGGGCGCTGAACCCCCTGACCGCTTTCTTCCACCTTTCTGGGGTTCCAGTACTAAGAAGCCACGTGAAGAGCGAAAACATTTGTCTCCTTTCATTATTTACATAAATTTGTTTAGTTAAATGTGTTTAATTTGCTTTCGGAATTTGTTTCGTTTATCCGAATTTAAATCAATTCAACCTTTTCGAATTCGGAAAATGTGAATCGATTCGAATTCCATTCGAAATCAAATTTATTCTATTCAAAATTCGAATTTTGGAAGATGCTTATATTCTATTATTTTCTCTTGTTTTTTTCTATTTTATTCTTTTATTTTATTTTCTATTCTTTTCTATTCTATTATTTTCTATTCTAGTCAATTCTATTCTTTTATTTTATATTCTAATCTATTCTTTTCTATTCTATTGAAATTCTAATTTATTCTATTTGAATTTTGGAAAATTATTATATTCTTTCTATTCTATTGTTTTATAAATTCTATTCTATTCTTTTATTTTCTATTCAAACTTAAATTTATTCTATTCGAAATTAGAATTTTGGAAGATGGTTATATTCTTTCTATTCTACAGTTTTTTCTATGTTATGCTTTTATTTTCTATTCGATTCTAGTCAATTCTATTAATTTTCTATTCTAATCTATTCTTTTCTATTCAAATTCAAATTTATTCTATTCGAATTTTGGGAAATGGTTAAATTATATTGTTTTTTAATTCTATTCTTTTATTTTCTATTCTATTGTTTTCTATTTTATTCTATTCCAATTAGAATTTATTCTATTCAAAATTAGAATTTTGGAAGATGGTTATATTTGTTCTATTCTATTGTTTTTTCTATATTATTCTTTTATTTTCTACTCTAGTCAATTCTATTCTTTTATTGTCTATTAAATTCTATTCAATTATATTCTTCTATTTTATATTCTAATCTATTCTTTTCTATTCTAGTGAAATTCAAATTTATTCCATTTGAATTTTGGGAAATTATTATATTCTTTCTATTCTATTGTTTTTTTAAATTCTATTCTTATCTTTTATTTTCTATTCAAACTTAAATTTATTCTATTCGAAATTAGAATTTTGGAAGATGGTTATATTCTTTCTATTCTACAGTTTTTTCTGTGTTATGCTTTTATTTTCTATTCTATTCTTTTCTATTTTGGTCAATTATATTCATTTATTTTCTATTCTATTCTAATCTATTATTTTCTATTCAAATTCAAATTTATTATATTTGAATTTTGGGAAATGGTTAAATTCTTTCTATTGTTTTTTGAATTCTATTCTTTTATTTTCTATTCTATTATTTTCTATTTTATTCTATTCCAATTAGAATTTATTCTATTCAAGATTTAAATTTCGGAAGATGGTTATATTCTTTCTATTTTGTTCTAGTCTATTCTATTATTTTCTATTCAATTTTTTCTCTATTCTATTCTTTTATATTCTGTTCTTTTCTATTGTATTCAAATGTATTCTATTTGAAATTCGAATTTTAGAAGATGGTTATATTATTTCTATTCTATTCTTTTCTTTTCTATTCTATTCAAATCTGAATTTATTCTATTCGAAATTAGAATTTTGGAAGATGGTTATATTTGTTCTATTCTATTGTTTTTTCTATGTTATTCTTTTGTTTTCTACTCTAGTCAATTCTATTATTTTATTTTCTATTCTAATCTATTATTTTCTATTCTATTCTTTTCTATTCTACTCAATTCTATTCTTCTATTTTATATTCTAATCTATTCTTTTCTATTCTATTGAAATTCAAATATATTCCATTTGAATTTTGGAAAATTATTATACTCTTTCTATTCTATTGTTTTTTAAATTCTATTCTATTCTTTTATTTTCTATTCAAACTTAAATTTATTCTATTCGAAATTAGAATTTTGGAAGATGGTTATATTCTATTCTACAGTTTTTTCTATGTTATGCTTTTATTTTCTATTCATTTAATTTATATTCTATTCTAATCTATTCTTTTCTATTCAAATTTATTCTATTCGAATTTTGAGAAATGGTTAAATTCTATTGTTTTTTTAATTCTATTCTTTTGTTTTCTATTCTATTCTTTTCTATTTTATTCTATTCCAATTAAAATTTATTCTATTTAAACTTTTAATTTCGGAAGAAGGTTATATTCTTTCTATTTTTTTCTAGTCTATTCTATTATTTTCAATACAATTTTTTCTCTATTCTATTCTTTTATATTCTGTTCTTTTCTATTGTATTCAAATGTATTCTGTTTGAAATTCGAATTTTAGAATATGGTTATATTATTTATATTCTATTCTTTTCTATTCGATTCAAATCTGAATTTATTCTATTCGAAATTAGAATTTTGGAAGATGGTTATATTCTTTCTATTCTATTGTTTTTCTATGTTATTCTTTCTTTTCTACTTTTCTGTCAATTCTATTTTTTATTTCCTATTCTATTCTAATCTATTATTTTCTATTCTATTTAGATTTATTCTATTAAAATTTGGGGAAATGGTTATATTTTTTCTATTCTATTGTTTTTTTCCCAATTCTATTGTTTTATTTTCTATTCTATTCTTTTTTATTTTATTCTATTCTATTCAAAAATTAAATTCATTCTATTCAAAATTCGAAAGAAGATTATATTCTTTCTATTCTATTCTAGTCTATTCTATTTTTTTCTATTCTTTTCTGTTCTTTTCTATTGTATTCAAATTCATTCTATTTGAAATATGAATATCAGAAGATGGTTATATTCTTTCTATTTTATTTTATTGTTTTCTATTTTTTATTCCATTCCTTTATTTTATATTCTATTTTATTCTGTTCTTTTAATTTCTATTCTATTTTGTTCTGTTTTACTCTATTCTTTTATTTTCTAATCTCTCCCTTTATTTTCTATTAAATTTCTTTATATTCTTTTATTTTGTATTCTGTTCTGTTTCACTTTATTCTATGCTATTATTTTGTTTTCTATTCTAGTTTATTCTCTTTGTAAATTCAAATTTGCTTAAAAAAACAAAACATTTGAATACTGTTCAACTTAGATTTAAAAACTATTTGAATTCAAATTTTGTTTAAAATTTTGTTTCATTACTTCGTTTAAATTCGTTACTATTGTAATTCGAAAATTGGGATAAATCCAAATAACGAAAAATTTGGCCAAATTTCAATTTTGGAACGAAACAAACGGCACATGTCTAGTGGTGAGATAGCTGCACAGGCTCTCACCAATAGAATATACAGCATAATCCTTTTTTTCCCATGGGTCTGGTGGTGATATCAGGGGCCCTCCTTGTTCTTATGTATGGGAAGGTGCTGTTATGAGGACTGGTTAGTGCAGTGGTACTCTGAGCCCATGATACACACCTAGGGGGAGGGTCCTGGATAGCCCTGCCTCCGAGGAAATGGGCTGTTTGGCGCTGCCCTTAATTTAACCTGGAAGATCGCGGACATCTAGTGGTGGAAAAGGAGTACTGCAGGCGACAAGCCTAGATTGAAAGTGAGTATTCCGTTTGTAGAATTTACTCCAATGCAAGATAGATGGCGCTGGCTGTAAATCAACCTGGGAGACTGAGGACATCTAGTGAGGGCAAAGAAGTACTGCGGGGAACAGCGCTGGATTGAAAGTGAATATCGCAAAATGCCTGGCGTGGAGAAGCATTTCTTTCAATTATACAAAAAAATTATATCACACACAAACTAAAACATTGCATGCTTTACGCTTTAGTGCAGGAGTCTCAAAACTACAGGCCGCTGTAAGATTTTATCCAGCCTTCTGATGGGGACTCTGATGTAAGAGGGGACTATGGACTGTGATAGGGCCTTTGATGTAAAGGGGACTCTATTAGGGACTCTAACATAAGGGGGGACTCTGATGGGGACCCTGATATAAGGGGGGACTCTGATGGGGACCCTGATATAAGGGGGGACTCTGATGGGGACCCTGATATAAGGGGGGACTCTGATGGGGACCCTGATATAAGGGGGGACTCTAAAGGGGACCCTGATATAAGGGGGGACTCTAAAGGGGACCCTGATATAAGGGGGGACTCTGATGCGGACCCTGATATAAGGGGGGACTCTGATGGGGACCCTGATATAAGGGGGGACTCTGATGGGGACTCTGATATAAGGGGTAGGGCTGGGCAATTTTGGCCCAAAAAAAATCTGCGATTTAAAAAAAATAAATAAAATCGATTCACGATTCGAATCAAGTTTTTTTTTCCTGATGGACACCGCGCCGCGGCTTCGGCCTAGTCCGCGGCGTCCGGCCTCGCGACCTTTTCCCAGGATCGCGGCGAGCTGCAGGCAGGTCTTTTTAGGCGAGGCCGCGGCTTCGGCCAAGTCCGCGGAGCGCCGGTCCAATGAAAAAAAATGAAAAAAATTAATCTAAAAAATCGATTCGGTCAAAATCTGAATCGATTTGCCCTTGCAACTCGATTCAGATTTTAAATCATTTTTTTCCCAGCCCTAATAAGGGGGGACTCTGATGGGGGCCCTGATATAAGGGGGGACTCTGATGGGGGCCCTAATATAAGGGGGGACTCTGATGGGGCCCTGATATAAGGGGGGACTCTGATGGGGGCCCTGATATAAGGGGGGACTCTGATGGGGGCCCTGATATAAGGGGGGACTCTGATGGGGGCCCTGATATAAGGGGGACTCTGATGGGGGCCCTGATATAAGGGGGGACTCTGATGGGGGCCCTGATATAAGGGGGGACTCTGATGGGGCCCTGATATAAGGGGGGATCCTGATATAAGGGGGGACTCTAATGGGGACTGTGATGTAAGGGGGGACTCTGATGGGGACACCAATGTAAAGAGGGACTCTGGTGGGGACCTTGGTGTAAGTGGGGACTCTGGTGGGGACCCTGATGAAAGAGGGGACTACAATAGGGCCTCTGATGTAACAGGAGACTCTGATAGGGACTGTAATGTAAGAGGGGGACTCTGATAAAATGGGGGACTCTGATGGGGACCCTGATATAAGGGGGGACTCTGATGGGGACCCTGATATAAGGGGGGACTCTGATGGGGACCCTGATATAAGGGGGGACTCTGATGGGGACCCTGATATAAGGGGGGACTCTGATGGGGCCCTGATATAAGGGGGGACTCTGATGGGGCCCTGATATAAGGGGGGACTCTGATGGGGCCCTGATATAAGGGGGGACTCTGATGGGGGCCCTGATATAAGGGGGGACTCTGATGGGGGCCCTGATATAAGGGGGGACTCTGATGGGGGGCCTGATATAAGGGGGGACTCTGATGGGGGGCCTGATATAAGGGGGGACTCTGATGGGGGGCCTGATATAAGGGGGACTCTGATGGGGGCCCTGATATAAGGGGGGACTCTGATGGGGCCTTGATATAAGGGGGGACTCTGATGGGGGCCCTGATATAAGGGGGGACGCTGATGGGGGCCCTGATATAAGGGGGGATGCTGATGGGGGCCCTGATATAAGGGGGGACTCTGATGGGGCCTTGATATAAGGGGGGACTCTGATGGGGCCCTGATATAAGGGGGGACTCTGATGGGGACCCTGATGAGGGCCCTGATATAAGGGGGGACCCTGATGGGGACCCTGATATAAGGGGGGACTGTAATGTAAGGGAGGACACTGATGGGGACTGTGATGTAAGGGGGGGACTCTGATGGGGACACTAATGTAAATAGGGACTCGGGTGGGGACCTTGGTGTAAGTGGGGACTATAATAGGGCCTCTGATGTAACAAGAGACTCTGATAGGGACTGTAATGTAAGAGGGGGACTCTGATATAAGGGGGGACTCTGATGTGGGCCCTGATATAAGGGGGGACTCTGATGGGGGCCCTGATATAAGGGGGGACTCTGATGGGGGCCCTGATATAAGGGGGGACTCTGATGAGGGCCCTGATATAAGGGGGGACTCTGATGGGGGCCCTGATATAAGGGGGGACTCTGATGGGGGCCCTGATATAAGGGGGGACTCTGATGGGGGCCCTGATATAAGGGGGGACTCTGATATAAGGGGGACTCTGATGGGGACCTTGATATAAGGGGGGACTCTGATGGGGACCTTGATATAAGGGGGGACTCTGATGGGGACCCTGATATAAGGAGGACTCTAATGTAAGGGGGGACACTGATGGGGACTGTGATATAAGGGGGGACTCTGATGGGGACCCTGATATAAGGGGGGACTCTGATGGGGACCCTGATATAAGGAGGGCTCTAATGTAAGGGGGGACTCTGATGGGGACACTAATGTAAAGAGGGACTTTGGTGGGGACCTTGGTGTAAGTGGGGACTCTGATGTAAGGGGGGACTCTGGTGGGGACCCTGATGAAAGAGGGGACTATAATAGGGCCTCTGAAGTAACGGGAGACTCTGATAGGGACTGTAATGTAAGAGGGGGACTCTGATATAAGGGGGACTCTGATGGGGACCCTGATATAAGGGGGGACTCTGATGGGGACCCTGATATAAGGGGGGACTCTGATGGGGGCCCTGATATAAGGGGGGACTCTGATGGGGGCCCTGATATAAGGGGGGACTCTGATGGGGGCCCTGATATAAGGGGGGACTCTGATGGGGGCCCTGATATAAGGGGGGACTCTGATGGGGGCCCTGATATAAGGGGGGACTCTGATGGGGGCCCTGATATAAGGGGGGACTCTGATGGGGGCCCTGATATAAGGGGGGACTCTGATGGGGGCCCTGATATAAGGGGGGACTCTGATATAAGGGGGACTCTGATGGGGACTCTGATATAAGGGGGACTCTGATGGGGACCTTGATATAAGGGGGGACTCTGATGGGGACCTTGATATAAGGGGGGACTCTGATGGGGACCCTGATATAAGGAGGACTCTAATGTAAGGGGGGACTCTGATGGGGACACTAATGTAAAGAGGGACTTTGGTGGGGACCTTGGTGTAAGTGGGGACTCTGATGTAAGGGGGGACTCTGGTGGGGACCCTGATGAAAGAGGGGACTATGATAGGGCCTCTGAAGTAACGGGGGACTCTGATGGGGATTATGATGTAGGAAGGGGCTCTGATAAGGACTCTGATGTATGTAACAATAGAGCCCTGTGCCAAAATACCCCCAGCAACAATAGATCTCTGCAACAAAAATACCCGCCTGGCAATAATAGATTCACACTAGCAACAAACAGACCCCCCAATAACAATAGATCTGCCATCAGCCAGCATTATTAGACCCTCCAGCAGCCAACAAAAGACCCCTCCCTCAAGAGTAGATCCCTTCCAGCAACAATTGACCCTCCAGGAACATAAGATCCACCAGTAACATAAGACACCGCCCAGCAACAATAGATCCCAAAGCAACATAAAATCCCCCAGCAACAATAGACCTCTGCAACAAAATACCCCCAGTATTTTGCTATCCATCTGATCCCCACTGGCAGCCTTACCAGGTCAGAATTTTTATATAATGGGTTGAGCTTTGCTGTGCAATTTTTCCAGGTGTGTCTCTCATTTGTTGCCATTTGTGATTTACCTTTTATTTTTCAACGATGCTCATCTGTTCCTTGTATGCATTTTACCGATCATATTTTTTGTATATTCTTTTAGATATTATATATTCTCCAACAGAGACACGCCCCTGAGGAAAGGGATTCTTCCCTGAAACGCGTCGGGCCTCAACCACAGATTGGAGAAATAATTTTGCAATTTGTTTTTATGTATCTTTATCTGATTGTTAATTTTACATACAGCCTTACACATGTTGCCACATGTTTGGGTCCCTAACAATATTTAAGTTAAACTTTTGCTATCAACATATTATTTTTGTTATACTTTGTTGCCTTTAAAGTCCCAGTCCCTAGTTAGGGGGACACTTTCTTTTGTAAAAATACCCCCAGCAACAATAGATCCATGCAACCAAATACCCGCCCAGGAACAATTCACCCACCCTAGAAACAATAGACCCCCCCCAGTAACAATAGATCTCACAGTAACAATAGATCCCTGCAACAAAATACCAACATGCAACAATAGATCCCAACAATTGATCCATGCAGCAAAATACCCACCAAGCAACAATAGACACCCCCTAACCAGCAACCATCACCGATAGACACTCCCTCAACAACTGACCCCCCCCCCAGGAACATAAGATCCACCAAGCAACATAAGACACCACCCAACAGCAAAAGATCCCCCAGCAGCCAGCATCAATAGATCCTCCGGCACACCTCAGCACACTTGCTATTACATACATTCAGTGCTGGAGGTGCACGACCCCCTCCCCCCGGGGTAAAAATGCAGCTTACTCTATTGACTAAAACATACTAAGCTGCAGCGCATGCACACAGGAGGATCCCTACTGAGACATGGACTTGTATGGTCCGTATTTATAAAGCATTCGCTGCGTGTGAATCTCCGCGGTCCAGGCAGTGAATGTTTGGTGAATGTCACATTCAGTGCTCTCTGGTCAGGTGTTGTCCTGCATGTTCCCGGCTGGTGAATGATGACTTCTGTCTCCGGCGGAGAGCCGCTACTTTATCTCCACAGACGGATCGCCGCCTGCATTTGTCTTCATTTATTACCTCTCGGGAGCGGTCCCTGTGCCCTTCCCCCACCCCTATTCCTCGCCATCACCAGCAGCACTCTGAACACTTTGGGCACCATGAGACCACTGCAGCCTCTAAGGATAGGATCACACCCAACGTTTCCTGAACATGCGTTTCTGTGCCGCACGCCATAGGGCAGCCCATTCATATTCGTACGTGACCAATGCGCCAAAGGAGCTCATTAGGCATTGAGCTTCACACTAACCGCTTGCCGCCTGCCCACCGTCAAATGACGGAGGAGCGGTGCGGCTCTCGTTCTGGGGTGACGTCATATGACGTCACCCCAGAACGGCCGCTCTCTGTAAAGACCCCGTGACTCTTTAACCATGTGATCGGCTGTGTCCAATCATAGCAAGTCACATGTAAACACAGAAGTGACGGTGATCGGCTCTCATCGCCCCACACTGACAGAGTGCGTGGCAAGGAGAGCAAATCAGCGGCATCTCCTCGCAGGGAACACCCCGCCATGTAATCAGGGCACTGATCATTAGTGCCCTGATTACAGTAAAGCACCCCTGTGCAACCAATGAGTGCCCACCAGTGCCACCAATGAGTGCCCATCAGTGCCACCAATCAGTGCCCATCAGTGCCACCAATCAGTGCCCATTTGTGATGCTAGTCACTGCTGCCATTCAGTGTCCATCAGTGCCTGCTCATCAGTGTCATCTATCCATGCCCCCTATCGGTGTCCACCAGTGCCACCTATCAGTGCCCATTAATGCCCACCAGTGCAGCCCATTAGTGCGGAATATTAGTGCCTCATCAGTGCCACCTAATCAGTGCCCATAAGTGCCACCTTATCAGTGATCAGTGCCGCCCATCAGTGCTGCCCATCGGTGCCGCCTATCTGTGCCCCCTATTAGTGCCGCCTATCAGTTCCCACCGATGCTGCCCATCAATGCCGCCTATCCATGCCCTCTATCAGTGCCCACCAGTGCCACCTAATCAGTGCCCATCAGTGCTGCCCATCAGTGCCGCCTTTCAGTGCCCACCAGTGGCGCCTATCAGTGCCCACCATTGCTGCCCATCAGTAACGCCTATCCGTGCCCCCTGTCAGTGCCCACCAGTGCCACCTAATCAGTGCCCATAAGTGCCACCTCATCAGTGACCATCTGTGCCCCCTATTATTTCCCACCAATGCTGCCCATCAGTGCCGCCTATCCGTGCCCTCTATCAGTTCCCACCAGTGCCACCTAATCAGTGTCCATCAGTGCTGCCCATTGGTGCCGACTTTCAGTGCCCACCAGTGCTGCCTATCAGTGCCCACCATTGCTGCCCATCAGTAACGCCTATCCGTGCCCCCTATCAGTGCCCACCAGTGCCACCTAATCAGTGCCGCCCATCGGTGCTGCCTATCAGTGCCCACCATTGCTTCCCATCAGTAACGCCTATCTGTGCCCATCAGTGCCACCTAATCAGTGCCCACCAGTGCCACCTATCAGTGCCCACCATTGCTTCCCATCAGTAACGCCTATCCGTGCCCACCAGTGCCACCTAATCAGTGCCCATAAGTGGCACCTCATCAGTGCCCATTAGTGAAGGAGAAAAATTACTTATTTACAAAATTTACAGACAGAAACTAAACGAAAAGAAAACGTTTTATTTTTTCTAAAGAAAAAATTATATTTCTTTTTGTAAAAAATAAAAAACCCAGCAGTGATTAAATACCCCCAAAAGAAAGCTCTATTTGTGTTAAGAAAATTATAAAAAAATTAGTTTGGGTACAGTGTAGCACAACCGCGCAATTGTCATTCAAAGTGCGACAGCGCAGAAAGCTGTAAATTGGTCTGGGCAGGAAGGGGGTGTAAGGGCCCCGGTAGGCAAGTGGTTAATGTAGAAAGAAGGGGAGTTGTGACTTTGAATGAGGCATGTGAGGCATGGCTGAAAAAATGAGTCAATGTTAAAAAAAACATATTGTTTATTCTCTGAGACAATGAGTAGCATAACATAATACAATTAGTACATACATGAGTTTATCAACATATCAATAGCAAGTTGCAAACAATATATACATAGAAATGATGACAACATCATAGCACATCGCATTGTGTGGTGTGAGACACTGTCCTCCATGTCATACGGTCATTTCAAAAGCAGAATAGTGTGGTATGAAGTGAATGGATAAGGCACGTTGAGCCGTCTAATAAGAGCATGGTGCATCCAGATGGGCCGACGCGTTTCGTGGATTAGCTCCACTTCCTCAGGGGCGGATGCATCAATTATCTGCAAGGAGACATAGATATACCAATATGGACTAATAATATACCTAAACATTGGGGAAAGAGTGTAAGTGGGGGGAGGAAACTACCCGTCCCTTCAAAATACTCACATATCGGCTATGTATAGAGCATGTGAAGCTCAAAAAACAAGGGCTGCTTGAGATGTCTGTCCCGGGAGCTGTGGTTACAAGGGCTCGTGGAGAGACCGGGCACACGTGTTTAATCCCCAAAATAGGGAAAGTATCCAAGTGATGGTGTATATGGTGCACAACCAGTGCCGGGACAAGGTCATCTAGAACCCAGGGAAAGGATGCCAAACGGCGCCCCCTCCCCAAAATGTATAAGCATTATGTGTCAGCAAAAATCCCCTCCCTTCCCTCCAAAAAAAATTGAGCACTAATATGCATGATTACCCCCAAGCATAAATTCCCTTTGCAAGCCAAATTTCGCCCCAAACAAAAATTTCCCCTCTTCCAGTACGCCTGCCAGCTTGTAGGTAGACACAGGGGTTGATTTACTAAAGGAAAATCCACTTTGCACTTGAAAGTGCACATGGAAGTGCAGTCGCTGTAGATCGCTGTAAATCTGAGGGGAAGCTCTGACATTAGGGGAAGCTCTGCTGATTTTATCATCCAATCATGTGCAAGCTAAAATGCTGTTTTTTTATTTTCCTTGCATGTCCTCCTCGGATCTACAGCGACTGCACTTCCATGTGCACTTTCAGTGCACTTTCAAGTGCAAAGTGGATTTTCCTTTAGTAAATCAACTCCACTCTCTCTATGCAGCGCCTCGCCCCCCCCCACCTCACATGATACCACAGCGCCCAGGGCAGCCACCCCTCCTGCCCACCCTTTGACCCGGCCCTGCCCATAACAAAAATAGGTAAAAGGTGTCAACTGGGTGTGAAATGGTATATACTGTATATCCGGGGGGACAAGACATTGATGTGGGGAAACAAATAAAGAGCACGAGACAAGTGTGTACTGAGGAGTACAGAACCAACCATATAAACCACCAGGGGGAAGGAGAAGTAAAAGCTTTACATGCTCTATACCAGTGTTTCCCAACTCCAGTCCTCAAGGCGCCCCAACAGGCCATGTTTTCAGGCTCTCCATTATTTTGCACAGGTCATTGGACCAGTTTCACTGCCTTAGTAATTACCACAGCCGTTTCATCTAAGGGAAATCCTGAAAACATGACCTGTTGGGGCGCCTTGAAACTGGAGTTCAGAAACACTGCTCTATACTTAGCCGATATGTGAGTATTTTAAAGGGATGGGTCGTTTTCTCAATGTTTAGGTATATTATTAGTCCATATTGGTATATCTATGTCTCCTTGCAGATAATTGATGCATCCGCCCCTGAGGAAGTGGAGCTAATCCACGAAACGTGTTGGGTTCATCTGGATGCACCATGCTCCTATTAGACGGCTCAACATTCCTTATCCATTCAGATCATACCACACCGTTCTGCTTTTGAAATGACCTTAAAGGGGTTGTAAAGGTTCGTTTTTTATTTTCTAAATAGGTTCCTTTAAGCTCGTGCATTGTTGGTTCACTTACCTTTTCCTTAGATTTCCCTTCTAAATGTTTTTTTTCTTTGTCTGAATTTCTCACTTCCTGTTTCTCCTCACTAAACTTCACACCATCATCCGAGTGGTGTTGAGTCACCCAGAACAGCTTACTGAACATCTTACTGAGGAGGAACAGGAAGTGAGAAATTCAGACAAAGAAAAAAAAGGGACCTAGAACCTAGAAGGGAAATCTAAGGAAAAAGTAAGTGAACCAACAATGCACGAGCTTAAAGGAACCTATTTAGAAAATAAAAAACGAACCTTTACAACCCCTTTAAGACATGCAGGACAGTGTCTCACACCACACAATGCGTTGTGCTAAGATTTTGTACGTTTGACAAAGAAATGATCAGTCTATATTTTTAATGGTCGGTTTATTTTAACAGTGAGAGACAGAATAACAACAAAAATATCCAGAAAAACGCATTTCAAAAAAGTTATAAATTGATTTGCATTTTTATGAGTGAAATAAGTATTTGATCCCCTATCAATCAGCAAGATTTCTGGCTCCCAGGTGTCTTCTATACAGCAAACAAGCTGAGATTAGGAGCACTCTCTTAAAGGGAGTGCTCCTAATCTCAGTTTGTTACCTGTATAAAAGACACCTGTCTACAGAAGCAATTAATCACATTCCAATCTCTCCACCATGGCCAAGACCAAAGAGCTGTCCAAGGATGTCGGGGAGAAGATTGTAGACATACACAAGGCTGGAATGGGCTACAGGACCATCGCCAAGCAGCTTGGTGAGAGGATGACAACAGTTGGTGAGATTATTTGCTGATGGAAGAAACACAAAATAACTGTCACTCTCCCTCGGTCTGGGGCTCCATGGAAGATCTCACCTTGTGGGATTTCAATGATTATGAGAACGGTGAGGAATCACCCAGAACTACACGGGAGAATCTTGTCAATGATCTCAGCTGGGACCATCGTCACCAAGAAAACAATTGGGGACACACTACACCGTGAAGGACTGAAATCCTGTAGTGCCGGCATGGTCCCCCTGCTCAGGAAATCACATGTACAGGTCTGTCTGAGGTTTTCTAATGAACATCTGAATAATTCAGAGGAGAACTGGGGGAAAGTCTTGTGGTCAGATGAGACCAAAATCGAGCTCTTTGGCATCAACTCAACTCATCGTGTTTGGAGGAGGAGGAATGTTGCCTATGAACCCAAGAACACCATCCCCCACCATCATACATGGAGGTGGAAACTTTATGCTTTGGGGTGTTTTTCCACTAAGGGGGCAGGACAACTTCACTGCATCAAAGGGACCATGGATGGCGACCATGTACCATCAAATCTTGGGTGAGAACCTCCTTCCCTCAGCCAGGGCATTGAAAATGGGTCTTGGATGGGTCTTCCAGCATGACAATGACCCAAAACACACGGCCAAGGCAACAAAGGAGTGAAGAAGCACATCAAGGTTCTGGAGTGGCCTAGCCAGTCTCCAGACCTTAATCCCATAGAAAATTATGTGGAGGGAGCTGAAGGTTCGAGTTACCAAATGTCATCCTGGAAACCTGAATGACTTGGAGAGGATCTGCAAAGAGGACAAAATCCCTCCTGAGATGTGAGAACCTGGAGGCCAACTACAAGAAACGTCTGACCTCTGTGATTGTCAACAAGGGTTTCTCCACCAAGTACTGAGTCATGTTTTGCGAAGGGGTCAAAAACGTATTTCACTTATTAAAATGCAAATCAATTCATAACTTTTTTGAAATGTGTTTTTCAGGATTTTTTAGTTGTTATTCTGTCTCTTGCTGTTAAAATAAACCGACCATTAAAATTATATTTTAAAATTATATTTCTTTGTCAGTGGGGCAAACCTACAAAATCAGCCGGGGATCAAATACCTTTTTCCCCTCACTGTATATTGTTTGCAACTTGCTATTGATATGCTGATAAACTCATGTATGTACTAATTGTATTATGTTATGCTACTCATTGTCTCAGAGAATAAACAATATGTTTTTTAACATTGACTCATTATTCAGCCATGCCTCACATGCCTCATTCAAAGTCACAACTCCCCTTCTTTGTATATACTGGAGACTTAGGAATGGAGATGTAGGTTTCCATACCTTTCATTTAAAGTCCCCAAAAAAAAACAACCTTTTGCGCACCTTTTTTAAGTCCGTATTCTGACGCATCTATACTGATAGGCATTGATAGGTGGCACTGATTGGCACGGATAGGTGGCACTGATAGACACTGGTAGGTGACACTGATGGGTGACACTGATGAGCAGGCACTGATGAGCACTGAATGGCAGCACTGGTGGGCACTGATGAGGCTGCACTGATGGGCACTGAAGAGGCTGCACTGATGGGCACTGAAGAGGCTGCACTGATTAAGCTGCACTGATGGGCACTGAAGAGGCTGCACTATTGGGCACTAATAAGCGGCAGTGATGGGCAATAATAGGCTGCAGTGATGGGCACTAGTAGGTGGTACTGATGGGCACTGGTAGGCAGCACTGATGGGCACTGATAGGCAGTATTGATAGGTGGCACTGGTACGCAGCACTGATGGGTGACACTGATGAGAAGGCACTGATTGGCAGCACTGATTGGCACTGTTAGGGCTGCACTGATATGCGGAATCAAATGCGCACAAAAAGCGATTCTGCACTGCAAGCATGACATGACAAAAACATGCACTTCTGCACCCATTCGTGAAATGCTCAGGTGTGAATGGAGCCTAAATCTCCCCATACAATATTTGTGCAATCAACATTAACCACTTGCCTATCGGGGCACTTTTACCACCTTCCTGCCCAGGCCAGTTTTCAGCTTTCAGCGCTTTCACGCTTTGAATCACAATTGCGCGGTCATACAACGATGTAACCAAACTACTTGTTATCATTTTTTCACACAAATAGAGCTTTCTTTTAGTGATATTTAATCACCGCTGGGTTTTTTATTTTTTGCTAAATAAATTTAAAAAAGACAGAAAACTTCGAGAAAAAATGAAAAAAAACTTTTTCATAGTTTGTTATAAAATTTTGCAAACAGGTAATTTTTCTCCTTTACTAAAGGGGCACTGATAGGTGGTGCTGATGAGCACTGAAGGGCACTGATAGGCGGCATTGATAGGTGGCACTGATTGGCATGGATAGGTGGCACTGATAGACACTGGTAGGTGACACTGATGAGCAGGCACTGATGAGCACTGAATGGCTGCACTGATGGGCACTGATTAAGCTGCACTGGCGGGCACTGATAGGCTGCACTGGTGGGCACTGATGAGGCTGCACTGATGGGCACTGAAAAGGCTGTACTGATGGGCACTGATTAAGCTGTACTGATGGGCACTGATTAAGCTGTACTGATGGGCACTGATTAAGCTGCACTGATGGGCACTGAAGAGGCTGCACTGATGGGCACTGAATAGGCGGCAGTGATGGGAAATAATAGGCGGCACTGATGGGCACTAGTAGGTGGCACTGATGGGCACTGATAGGCAGCACTGATGGGCACTGGTAGGCAGCACTGATGGGCACTGGTAGGCAGCACTGATGGGTGACACTGATGAGGAGGCACTGATGGGCACTGTTAGGACTGCACTGATTATCAGTGTAGATGACTGTCACACTAGCTGGTTATCGGCTCTCCTCTTCTCGGGCTGTCAGTGTGAAGAAAGGAATGCCGATAACCGCTTTGTGTTTGCATAATGATCAGCTGTGATTGGACACAGCTGATCACATAGTAAAGGGCCACTGTGATTGGCCCTTTACCCTGATCTGCGATCAGCTGTGTCCTAAGGACCCAGTGATCACAGAGTGTGCTGCAGCAGGTGCGATCACAGAAGGACGTCACACAACGCCCTCCCAGAACTGGCTGGCCACACTGCAGCCGTCATTCGGCTATAGCGCAGTCGGCAAGTGGTTAAAGCAGTAATAATCCCAAAAGAAAACATTTATTATATTGCAGCTTACCAAATCTTCGATGTGGTGGCTGCATTTGTTTTCTTTGTTAGGCTTTCTTTCTCCTATTTTCATCAGGTGATGAAAGCTCTCTTGCAGTTACAGGGATGAGACAAAGCAGTTACGACTGGTAGGAGTGCTTACAACGATCAGCCTTTATTTATTCATGTAAAACCTTTATCCCAAAAGGAAAAAAAAAACGTATTGCTGTAACTGCTTATAAAGCGTGAGCCGCTAGTACATCTAACACTTCCCTCCCCCTCCAGACTGACAACGTTCCTGTCCAGAAGTGCCCCCTGTGCTCCTTCATCCAGAGTGGGGGGGGGCGCTCTAATACAGGAGGTGTGTTACTGGCCAGGTCACCAGGTGCAAACAGAGGGGAAAAAGCCTAAAAAAAATAAATAAAAAAAAGGAATGCAGCCACTACATCTAATGATTGGTAATCTGCGATATTTTACAATTTTGGTTTGGGGATGAATACTGTTTTAAATGTTTTAAAACTATGTAATATGGGAACTAGTAAAGAGTCAGATGTACCTGGGCTTGGTTCAAGGATGGGTTCACAGAACTTTCTAAAGTTTGGGTGCCAAATCGAAAACCTCTCTAAAGTCGATGGGAGGCTGGGAGCTGAATGATAAAATATGGCAACTGCCATTTTCTAGGCTATAGGCAAAAGATTGGCAAAAAAAAAAATTGCAAAAAAAAAAATATAATCTCATTTGGCACAGATCGGTGATTTAATAATGCTTTACATGGTTCGAATTTCGAAAGAATTTTCTTTCGAAAATCGTATCTAAGAATTTTCGTACGAATTTCGCACCGTTAGTGGGCTGCAGCAACAGCCTATTTTCGTGCGGCAATCAAATTTGAGGAATCGAAGATTTTTGGAAAAAGGAACGATTTTCTAATCAATGATGGGAGAATCGTGCGAGAAATGCAATAGAAAAAAAAAATGCGCATGTGCAAGAAAAGAAAAAATTCCCGGAGAGAAAAGAAGATTCCCGGCAAGGAAAATTATTTTCTGTAGCAACATGAAAGTTTGGTCGACCGAATTTCAAAAAATCAATGGTGGCATCATCGGATCACAAAAGAAAAAAACGAACTTTCTGATTTTGAAAAGAAAAATTTGTTTGAAATTCGACCCGTGTATGGCCTGCTTTAAGGGCAACATTTAAATTGCTAAATTCCTTTAAAAAAAAAAAAAACACGGCTGGAGGATGTCCTGACCCCGCCCACTACAGCAACACTGACATTTGCTAAGAAAGAAAAATAATGCTGTTCAAGATGCCGATGGATGATGACAGATGACAGATCCCGCCCCCTTCCTTCTCATTGTGAACAAAACGGCGAGGGATTCTCTTCATCTATACCAGACCCTTACCCCTAGAAGAGGCTCTGATATACCGTATTTATCGGCGTATTTAAAATCAGGGGAAAATCAGGGGAAAATCGTGCCGTTATACACCGATCCCCGCCGATTCCCCGCTGATTGTGAGCGAGCGGAGCAGAGATACACAAAGCCGAAGTACACTCGGCTTTACTCGGCTCCTTTCGCAGTCACGCCCACCTCCACTGATTGCGAGCGCCGCTGACATACAGAAAGCCGAGTGTACTTCGGCTAGTCTCAGCTCCTCTCGCAGTCCCGCCCCTGACTGTGAGCAGAGCCGAGTCTAGCCGAAGTACACTCGGCTTTCTGTATGTCAGCGGCGCTCGCAATCAGTGGAGGTGGGCATGACTGCGAGAGGAGCCGAGTAAAGCCGAGTGTACTTCGGCTTTGTGTATCTCGGCTCCTCTCGCAATCAGTGGAGATGGGCGGGACTGTGCGCAGAGCCGAGTCTAGCCGAAGTACACTCGGCTTTCTGTATGTCAGCGGCGCTCGCTCCTCTCGCAAATCAGTGGAGGTGGGCGTGACTGCGAGAGGAGCCGAGTAAAGCCCACTGTACTTCGGCTTTGTGTATCTTGGCTCCTCTCGCAATTAGTGGAGATGGGCGGGACTGTGAGCAGAGCCGAGTCTATCCGAAGTACACTCGGCTTTCTGTATGTCAGTGGCGCTCGCTCCTCTCGCAATCAGTGGAGGTGGGCGTGACTGCGAGAGGAGCCGAGTAAAGCCGAGTGTACTTCGGCTTTGTGTATCTCTGCTCCTCTCGCAATCAGTGGAGTTGAGCGGGACTGTGAGCAGAGCCGAGTCTATCCGAAGTACACTCGGCTTTCTGTATGTCAGCGGCACTCGCTCCTCTCGCAATCAGTGGAGGTGGGCGTGACTGCGAGAGGAGCCGAGTAAAGCCGAGTGTACTTCGGCTTTGTGTATCTCTGCTCCTCTCGCAATCAGTGGAGATGGGCGGGACTGTGAGCAGAGCCGAGTCTAGCCGAAGTACACTCGGCTTTCTGTATCTCGGCTCCGCTCACAGTAGGTGGAAATCAGCTGCAGATGAACACTGGGCAAGGCTGCAGATGGACACTGGGCAAGGCTGCAAAGGCACTGGGCAAGGCTGCAGATGGACACTGGGCCAGGCTGCAGATGAACACTGGGCAAGGCTGCAAAGGCACTGGGCAAGGCTGCAGATGGACACTGGGCAAGGCTGCAGATGGACACTGGGCAAGGCTGCAGATGGACACTGGGCAAGGCTGCAGATGGACACTGGGCAAGGCTGCAAAGGCACTGGGCACTGGGCAAAGGCTGCAAAGGCACTGAGCAAGGCTGCAAAGGCACTGGGCAAGGCTGCAGATGGACACTGGGCAAGGCTGCAAAGGCACTGGGCAAGGCTTCAGATGGACACTGGGCAAGGCTGCAATGATGGACAAGGCTGCAGATGGACACTGATAAGGCTGCATTGATGGGCATTTACATGTAAGTTTTTTTCCTTACACTTCCCTCCTAAAAGTTTTTTTTCCTTAAAATTCCCTCCTAAACTTGGGGTGTGTGTTATACGCTGGCGCGTGTTATACGCCGATAAATACGGTATATGTTGTTGGGGGACCTCACAAATAAATAGTACACAGGGATTCTTCTATAAATTCATCCTTTATAAAGGGTCAGGTATGGAGGTCATGTTAATGAGGGCCTCTTCCCCACAACCCTGGCCCGGTGGTTGTGGGGGGTCTGCTGGCAGGATGCTTATTAGAATTTGGAAGTCCCCTTTAACAATAAATGGGGTTCCTCATGATGTCATTGACCAAATATGGACATGTCTAATTTCTCTTTTTTAGCAGCGGGGACTGGGAGAAACCTCGGGAAAGGAATGAAGGAAGGAAGGGGAGGGAAAGGAAAAGAACAAAAGGAAAGTGAAAGAAGGAAGGAAGGGAAACTAGAAAATGCATTTCCTGCAGAAAATGCGTGGGAATGCTGAATAGCTGAATTGCTAAGCCCACACCAAAGCCATTCACCAGAACTACTACACTATCTTTAGGACATACAATCCGTGTTCCTTCAGTACTTATAAAGCCTCTCTTTGATCATTAATCCCCACACCTAATGAGTGAGAGACAGTGTGAGAGAACCCTTCAAACAAGCCTTAATAAATCCACAACAGTACATGCTATCGAAACAGCGACTTCACCGTTAGAGACACACGGCCTTTGTGAACGTATCGGTATAAAATTTATGTTGATAAACTTAAAAATGTGGGCATGTCAGCGATTTAATAAAGAAGTTCGCTGTGCGTTTCACTGGGAAATGTGAAGAATTTTATACAGGACAGTCAATGGAAGAAAGTGTAGAACTCTTGTCATTTGGAAGCTCAACCAGCCAAGGCGTATCACAAAACTGAGCACAACTGCCTGAAACTAGACAAAAATACCTACGTTTTGATGTATAAATTGTGTATGACAAGTAGATCTTGTGGGTGTGAGAGCAATTTATAGAGAAGGAAGAAAGATCATTTTTTTTAAAGCTCTGTGCTCTAGCTATGACATCGCCCACTCTAACCAGCCCCATAGACACTCTGTTTAATCGCAAAAATTTCCTGAAATGATCACTAAACTTAAACAGCTTTTTCACAAAAACTGTAAAAGATATCAAACTGAAAAGATATAGCCGGATAGCTGAATATTTTGTGAACATTTTAAAGTTTGTTTGGCGTCTGTAGGTGAAAGTATGAAGGAGCTGAAACTTTTGGGAGCGGAAGAAGTTTTAAGGATTTGAAGCATGCTCTCATTGACTTCAATGTTAAAAAAAAAGTGATAAAAAGCTTAAATATTTTAAAAAGTATAAATAGTACAAAAAAAATTGAAGAAGTCCCATCATTATCTGAAAGAGCTGAACATTTTAAAAGTTGAATGGTTTCAATAGCTGAAAGTATGCAGAAGTTACGCAGAGCCAAAAAACGTACAGAATAAAATTTAAATTTAAATTAAGAATAATAAGAATCCGAATAACAATACTGGGAATACTTGGAGAGCATTCCCACTATTTAAATGAAGGGAAAGAAGGAAGGAAGAGGACATGAAGGAAGGAAAAGGAAGGAAAGGAAAAGGAGGGAAGAGAATGAAAAGAGGGAAAGGAAATGAGTGAAGGAAGGAAGGGAAAGGAAAGGAAAAGGAGGAAAAGGAAATGAGTGAAGAAAGGAAGGGAAAGGAAAGGAAAAGGAGGAAAAGGAAATGAGTGAAGGAAGGAAGGGAAAGGAAAAGAATGAAAGAGAAAGGAAAATAAATGAAAGGGAAGGAAGGGCAAGGAAGATGGGAAAGAAGGAAGGGAAAAGAAAAGAAGGAAAGAGAAGTAAGGAAGGGAAAGGAACGAAAAGGAAAGCAAGGGAAAGGAAATAAAAGGATAGGAAAGGAAGGAAGGAAGGAAGGGAAAGGAAAAGAAGGAAAGGAAAGTGAAGGAAGGGAAATGAAAGGAAGGGAAAGAAGGAAGAGGACATGAAGGAAGGAAGGCACATTAAGGGAAAGGAAGGAAAAGGAGGGAAGGGAAATTTGTGAAGGAAGGAAGGGAAAGGAAAAGAATGAAAGGGAAAGGAAAGGAAATGAAAGGAAAGGAAGGTAAAGGAAGAAGGGAAGGAAGGCAGGAAAGGAGAAGGAAAGAGAAGGAAGAAAGGGAAAGAAAAGGATAGGAAAGGAAGGAAGGAAGGAAGGAAGGAAGAAAGGAAGGAAGGAAGGAAGGAAGGAAGGAAGGAAGGAAGAAAATGGAATGAAAGTAGGGAAAGGAAAGGAGCGAAGGTAAAGGAAAAGAATAAAAAGAAAGGGAAGCAGGAAAGGGAAGGGAAAGGAAAGCAAAGAATAAGAAAGGAAAGAAAAGAAGGGAAAGGATAGGAAAGGAAGGAAGGAAGGGAAAGGAAAGGAGGGGAAAGAAGGAAGAGGACATGAAGGAAGGAAGAGAAATGAATGGAAAGGAAAAGGAGGGAAGGAATGAAAGTAGGGAAAAGGAAAGGAGTTAAGGGAAACAAAAAGAATGAAAAGAAAGCAAAGCAAGTAAGGAAAGGGAAGGAAAAGGAAAGGAAAGAAAAAGAAAAGGAAGGAAGGGAAAGGATAGGGTAGGAAAGGAAGGAAGGAAGGAAGGAAGGGAAATGAAAGGAAGGGAACGGAAATGAAAGGAAAGTGAAGGAAGGAAGGAAGGAAGGGAACGGAAATGAAGGGAACGGAAATGAAAGGAAAGTGAAGGAAGGAAGGCTAGGAAGGGAAATGAAGGAAAGGAAGAGAGGGAAGGAAGAAGGGGAAGGGAAAGGGAAGGAGGTTTTCAATGGATTTCGATGTGGGATATTGGAATTGATAATGAATCCTATCAATCACAGGTCACCTTCAGCCCTTCTCCCTGGCCCGCCCTCTGCTGTCTCCATAAGAATGAACCATCTTCATCTTCTCTGATTTTTATATAACACTCTCCTATATAACACTCTAATAGCTTCTAATGAGCGGTGTGTACAATCCGTCAGGAAGGAGTAGGTGTCCGAAAAGCCGCGTCACGCCTCTGCGCTCACACTGGGCTCCACGCCCCGAGAACGCGGCTGTACAGTAAGATCAATACCGGAGCGTACAGTAAGCGGGAAGTATGATTGGCTCTAATCTTATATAAGAGCCGGAGCCGCCGTTAATGCATCTCAGGTAGATGATTCATCAGGCCGCGAGCTGTTAATTCCGCCGGTAAGGAGCTCTTAACCCCTCCCCCTCGCCCCCCCCCCCATACACTGAGATGGGATTTGTGAGTTAAACATCGGGCACGTTGCAGAGTTGATGAATGATTCACGGCGCTGATGCTTCGCTCTGCATATATTTATCACATCACTAATGATGTTTTATTTATGACCGATCTTCACCATCCGACTCAGACGGTTACAGCCGCTAAATAAACATTTGAAATGCACATTTGGGATCAGCCTGACCTGCTAAAGAATTCTGTCCATCCAGTCCTGAGATTTACAAGGTTTAGTTGTGTGTCTATGGGAATGATTCACCATTCTTCTAGAAGCGCATTTGTGAGGTCAGGCACTGATGTTGGACGAGAAGGCCAGGCTCACCGTCTCCGCTCTAATTCATCCCAAAGGTGTTCTATCGAGGTCAGGACTCTGTGCAGGCCAGTCAAGTTCCTCCACCCCAATCTCGCTCATCCATGTCTTTATGGACCTTGCTTTGTGCTCTGGTGCGCAGTCATGTTGGAACAGGAAGGGGCCGTCCCCAAACTCTTCCCACAAAGTTGGGAGATAGAAATTGTCCAAAATGTCTTGGTATGCTGACTCCTTAAGAGTTCCCTTCACTGAAACTAAGGGGCCAATCCCTGAAAAACAACCCCACACCATAATCCCCCCTCCACCAAATGATTTGGACCAGTGTTTCTTGGGCTTACCATTTCCACCAGTGCCGCCGAGAAACGATCCAACGGAGCCACCGGCTGCTCCCATAGCCGATCAAAGAGTAGATACTCTTTGATCACCTCTATGGCCTTGGAGGACCAGAGTGACGTCATGATGTCACTTCCGGTCCAGGCTGGAAATAAATATATATATTTTTTTAAAGCAAAAGATCAAATTAAAATGTTTTTTTTTTTTTTAATCTTTTGCTTTTAAAGGTAAAGACGAGATTTGAGGTCTTTTTGATCCCCAGATCTCTTCATAAAGAGGACTTGTCATCCCTTATTTCTATTACAAGTGATGTAGACATTTCTTGAAATAGAAAAAAAAGTGCAAAAAATTAAAAAAAAAATGAAATAAAATAAAAGGGACAGTGTAAAAATAAAACTAAAATAAATAATAATAACATTTACCCCAGATCTCTCCATAAAGAGGACCTGTCATGCGTATTTCTATTACAATGGATGTTTATATTCCTTGTAATAGAAATAAAAATGCAAAAAATAAAAAAATAAAGGGACAATGTAAAAATAAAAATAAATAAATAATAATAATAATAATAATAATAATAAAATTGACCCCTCTCCATAAAAATAACCTGTCATGCTTATTTCTTCTACAAGGGATGTTTACAGTCCTTGTAATAGAAATAAAAGTGCTAAAAAAAATAATAATAATAATAAAGGGGCAGTGTAAACATTTAAATAAAATGTAAATAAAATAAATAATAATAATAATAACAACAACAATAATACAATTGACCCCTCTCCATAAAGATAACCTGTCATGCTTTTTTCTATTACAAGAGATGTTTACATTCCTTGTAATAGAAATAAAAGTGCTAAAAAAATAAATAAAGGGACAGTTAAAAATAAAAAATGAAATAAATAAATTATGGACAGCGTAAAAATAAAACAAATAATAATAATAATAATAATAATAATAATAATAAAGTTGACTCCTCTCCATAAAGAGGACCTGTCATGCTTATTTCTATTACAAGGGATGTTTACATTCCTTGTAATAGAAATAAAAGTGCTAAAAATAATAAAAAATAATAAAAGGGACAGTGTAAAAATAAAAAAATAAAAAAAAATGTGCTAAAAATTATTTTTTTAAAAGGGACAGTGTAAAAAAAAAAAAATAAATAAATAAATAATAAAAATATTTTACCGTGCCCGCGTGCTTGCACGCAGAAGTGACCATCTACGTACGTCGCACACGCATATGTAAACTGTGTTCGCACCACAAATGTATAATCTCGCCACGATCGTTAGAGCGAGACCAATAATTCTAGGGCTAGACCTCCTCTGTAACTCTAAACAGGTAACCTATAAAAGGGTTTAAAGCGTCGCCTATGGAGATTTTTAAGTACCGTTGTTTGTCGCCATTCCACGAGCGTGTGCAATTTTTAAGTGTGACATGTTAGGTATCTATTTACTCGGTGTGACATCATCTTTCAACATTTTACAAAAAAATGGGGTATATAGTGTTTTTTTTTTAATTCATTAAAGTGTATTTTTTTCCCTCCAAAAAAATTGCGTTTGAAAAACCTCGGAGTTTGCAACGATCACCATTTTTATTCTCTAGGGTCTCTGTTCTAAAAAAAAAAAAATTATATATATATACATATACATATACATATACACACACAGTAAAACAATATAACGCCTCGGGGGGTCACCATACACGTCAGAATCCAGTCTTTGGATCGTCAACTTTAGATTTACCAAAAATATGTGAGGACCTACCTAATCTAGCCAATCAATGAGTATCCAATCAGGAAGCCCTTGCACTCTGCAGCTGCCACGACCATCAACCTTCTATCGGCTCTGACTCTGAACCCCAAGGGTCGGCCTCAGGTACAGTAAGTACCCCTCTATATAGCAAATGTGAATTGTATCCATTTAGGATGAATGTTGCAGGCAGTGTGGTCGGTGGGGGGGGTTAGGTCGGTGGGGGGTAGGAGGGGGGGCGTGCGGTCGGTAGGGGGGTAGGAGAGGGGCGCGCAGTCTGTGGGGGGTAGGTAGGGGGTGCCCGGTCGGTGGGGGGTAGGTAGGGGGTGCCCGGTCGGTGGGAGGGGGCGCGCGGTCAGTGGGGGTAGGAGTAGGAGGGGGTGCGCGCGGTCGGTAGGGGGGTAGGATGGGGGTGCGGTCGGTGGGGGGTAGGAGGGGGCGTGCGGTCGGTGGGGGGTGTGCGGTCGGTGGGGGGTAGGAGGGGGGTGTGCGGTCGGTGGGGGGTAGGAGGGGGGCGCGCGGTCGGTGGTGGGGTGTGTGGTCGGTGGGGGGTAGGAGGGGGCGTGCGGTCGGTGGGGGGTGTGCGGTCGGTGGGGGGTAGGAGGGTGCGCGCGGTCGGTGGGGGGTAGGAGGGGAGTGCGGTCGGTGGGGGGTAGGAGGGGGGGTGTGGTTAGTGGGGGGTAGGAGGGGGGCGCGTGGTAGGTGGGGGGTAGGAGGGGAGTAGGAGGGGGGCGTGCGGTCGGTGGGGGGGTGTGCGGTCGGTGGGGGGGTAGGAGGGGGCGCGTGGTCGGTGGGGGGTAGGATGGGGGTGTGCGGTTGGTGGGGGGGGTGTGCGGTTGGTGGGGGGGTTTGCGGTCGGTGGGGGGTAGGAGGGTGCGCGCGGTCGGTGGGGGGGTAGGAGGGGGTGCGTGGTCGGTGGGGGGTAGGAGGGGGGTGTGCGGTTGGTGGGGGGGTGTGCGGTTGGTGGGGAGGTTTGCGGTCAGTGGGGGGTAGGAGGGGGCGCACGGTCGGTGGGGGGTAGGAGGGGGCGCACGGTCGGTGGGGGGGTAGGAGGGGGCGCACGGTCGGTGGGGGGGTAGGAGGGGGCGCACGGTCAGTGGGGTGTAGGAGGAGGGGTCTGACTGTACTATAAATTAGTAAACAGCCCGTAGTGTACTCGGCATCTGCTGGCACCGCGCTCGCTCCTGTCAGTACGGATGCTTTTTAAGATCTCCCAGCTCTCCGCTGCTGCCATGGCAACCATTGTGCTGCCATGTTTACGAGAGTTAACCCCCTCCTCCCCGCTGGCCATCTGCTGGGAGAGCACTAGGCACACAGCCTGGCACCGGTCGTTGTTTGTGCGGGCGTACTCCAGAGCTGGCGCCGAGAGCGAGGAGAAATCCAGGCCAGAAGACTCTGCCGCCGTCGAATCGCAGAAAAATTAAATTAGCAAAAGAGTTTCGTCTGCCAACAGATTTCTAACCAGGGTGGTTTTATTCTGTCTTGTAAAACTAATGTGCTCCTGCCGCCACTTTGCAGCCACTTCCCATCTACATGCAGCCCAGTGAAGGCGGCGTGGCATTTCTCAGGCTGGTTTTGATGTGTGTTGCAATGTGTGTTGAAATGATCACTTGGAGTCTCCAGCGGAAGTCTGCCCTCTAGTGGTCTTCATTGGAAGACCATGTGATAGTGTGACAACACAGGAGCACAAGTATGAGACGGGGACAGAGCGTTGTCACACTATAACAGGAAGTGGCTGAACAAGGACCTTCATGGCAGGATCACCAGGTACTGAGAATTGCAGAATACAGGACAAGAGAAGTGGTACTGTGCAGAGTCCATACATACAGAAGAAGAACAGATTCCGTTACAGGTGTTTGTAGTCATAGGGTGACAACACTTTCCCTCCATAGATACAGTATGGTGAGTGTTGTCACCCTAGGAAAATAAGTGCAGGGTCCCCAGGAGAAAATAAAGGAAACATTTGAAAAAGTAATGCCCCCCCCCCCCTCCAATGTAAAGACTGGTGAGCTGAAATAGGCAGCATTTGTGTCCTTGGGTGTGGAGACACTTTAAGGGAGTTTTTCTGGATGCCTGTGACTTGGTTCCCACCAGACTCTTGGCATTCATGGTAGCTTGAGTCAGGTGACAGCCGCTATGACAGCTTCTCTTTAATGCATAATGATGGAGGCACTTTAAGGACGCCTGGTCTGCGGTATGGCGGAGAACACCTATGGATTGGTGGGGTGGAGGGATTAGCCGTATTGTCCCAGGATTCCTCTGGACTGGTCAGGTCTGTAGAGTGCGGTGGAGTGTCTGAACTCCGTCTAATGACCGCAGGGCTGTGATGAGAAGACATAATCACATTATATAAGTCCCCGGTGAGCCATTCCTCTAATACCTGACAGGACGCCGACCGCTGCACTCCGCATAACGCTGAGCAAGCCTTTCCCCGACCCGGACACTTCACACTCCTTATAGGCTCATATCTTCTGCTCGAGACAATTATTGACACATCTTATATTGTTATATCTCACATTATTATATCTCATATTATTATATCTCATATTATTATATCTCATATTATTATATCTCATATTATTATATCTCATATTATTATTTCTTATATTATTATATCCTATATTAGTATTTCTTATATTATTACCGGTATATCTTATATTATTATATCTCACATTATTATTTCTTATATTATTATATCTCACATTATTATTTCTTATATTATTATATCTCACATTATTATTTCTTATATTATTATATCTACATTATTATTTCTTATATTATTATAGCTTGCATTATTATATCTTATATTGTTTCATAGTAACTGTTCATTGTGTAAATTTTACTTTGTATTTCATACAATGTCATATTTTCAATACTTCTTAAGTTGCTTGTATTTTAAGGTATTGGTTAGGGGAGGGAGGAAGGAAGAGAAGAAAAGGAAAGGAACAGAAAAGAAAGGTAAGAAAAAGGGAAAGAGGAAAAGAAAAGGGAAAGGAAAGGGGAAAGCAAAGAAAAGGGAAGGGGGAAGAGTAAAGGAAAGGAAAGGGGAAAGGAAATTAAAGGAAAGGAAAGAGAAAAGGAAAGAGCAAAGGAAAAAGGAAAAAGGAAGGGGAAAGGAAAGGAAAGGGAAAGGGAAAAAAGAAAAGGGGAAAGGAGAGAGGAAATGAAAGGAAAGGGGAAAGCAAAAGAAAGGGGAAAAGAAAGGAGATGGGAAAGGAAAGAGGAAAGGGGAAAGGGGACATAAAAGGAAAGGAAAGAAGAAAGGAACAGAAAAGAAAGAGGAAAGGAAAGGGGAAATTTAAGGAAAGGGGAAAGTAAAGGGAATGAAAGAGAAAGGGGAAAGGAAAGGAAAGGGGAAAGGAAAGGAAAGGGGAAAGGTAAGGAAAGGGGAAAGGAAACGGGAAAAAGAAATGAAAGGAAAGAAGAAAGGAAAGGAAAGGAATAGGAAAAGGAAAGGAAAGAGGAGAGGAAAGGAAAGGGGAACGGAAAGGAAAGGAAAGAAGAAAGGAAAGGAAAGGGAAAGAGGAAAGGAAAGAGGTAAGGGGAAAGGAAAGGAAAGGGGAAAGGAAAGGGGAAAGGGGAGAGGAAAGGAATTTGGGAAATGAAAGGAAAGGAAGGGAAAGGAAAGGAAAGAAAAAGGAAAGGAACGGATAGGAAAGGAAAGGAGAAAAGAAAGAAGAAATGGGAAAGGAAAATGGAAAGGGGAAAGGAAAGAGGAAGGGAAAGGAAAAGGAAGAGGGAAAGAAATGTAAAAGGGAAAGGAAAGGAAAAAGGAAAGTGGAAACGAAAAAAGGAAAATGGAAAAGGGGAAAGGAGAGGAAAGGAAAGGAAAAAAATGGGAAGGGAAAGTTAAAGGAAAAGAAAAGGGGAAGGATTCCAGTTGTAATTTGTTGCTTAGCATCAGATTTTTGAAGCCATTGGGAACAATGAAAAACTCAGACTTATTTGTACAGGTGTATTTTTCATGGTGATCTTCAAAAAAACTTTATTGTATATATATAAAAAGAAAAGCAGGGAAGGAGTGAAGGAAGAAGAGAAGGGAGAAACGGAAGAAGGTTTGAAGGAAAGAAAGAGGTAAGGTGAGAAGGAAAAGAAGGAAGGAAGGAAAGAAGGAGAAAAGGAAGGAAGGAGGGGGGCAAGGAAAGAAGGAAAGTTAGACGATGGCAAGAAGAAAAGAACGAGGTAGGGTGGAAGGCTAGAGGGAAGGAGGGAAAAAATGAAGGAAGGAAGAAGGGGTCAAGGGAGGAGAGAAAAAAGAAGGTGGGGGATAAGGAGGGCAGGTAGACAGAAAGAAAGGAGAAAAGGAAAAAAGGAGGGTGGCAAAGGAGGAGAGAAGAAAAGGAAGAAGGTAAGGAAGAGGAGAAGGAAGGAATGGAGGGATTCTGTCCCTGATGTAGGCCATGCACACCTCTGGCTGTCTGATGCCATGTTTGGTGTCACTCTCCTCCTCTGTGATCTCATGAAAGGTTCTGTCATGTCCCCGGCGTCTGGTTGGATCGCTTTGAAGAGACTCTGTTTAATTATTCCTAAAGAAGTGATGTTTGTTCTTCGCAGTCACAGCACAACAACTTATTTTTAGCATTTGTTAATTAAAGCATGTGACAGGGAAGATCGGCTCTGGAGACCCGCTGATGGTTTATTCCGAGTCACTGGGTGCCCCCCCTCCCCCCTCCTCTTGTCTGGAAATAAACATTCAGGGGTACGGGGGGGGGAGGAGATATCTTAAATTACTTTTAAATCACTTTTGGGATCGGGATCTGGGGTGGGGGACAATGATTGCACTGTGTATGAGGCACTAGACTGGCCATCATGGTGGCCTATCCTGCCATGCTGGGGTCTGGGACTCTAATACTACTGAAGTTACCACCTCTTCTGGGAGAAAATACCGACCTTCCACCGCATCATTTACAACCAATAAAAACCCCAAACTTCAGATAATGACATCAGAGGCACCAGGAAGGGAAGACTCGCCCCATCGGGTGGTCAGATCTGCAGCTCATCGCTCATTGTTGGAGCATTCTCTGCAACGCGCCATTCCACATCCAAGCACTACAGTACAATAAATAATGGAAGAGCACAGAGGATTCCCCCTTCCTATAGATACACATACAGTATATACTGTACATAATAAATACTCAGCGAGGAAAACTCGAGGGATATTGGTGCGCACACCACTATAACAAATCCCCATATCCTTCCTTTACATAAAAAAAAAACATGAAAAAATCCCAGAATTTAGTAAAGTGTTCAGAGGACGAGCATTGAAACCAATACATGGTGGGAGCAACCCGAGACCAACCGGGGTACAAGAGAGATACTCAGAGAAAAGGAAAACCAAAAGAAAGGTTAGAAGTGAGAGTCCTCCATATAATCCATGCCTGTCTATCCATATATCTACTACTTCACTACATTATACCCTGATACCCCTCTACTACCTCACTACAATATAACCTAATACCCCTCTACTACTTCACTACATTATAACCTAATACCCCTCTACTACTTCACTACATTATACCCTGATACCCCTCTACTACCTCACTACAATATAACCTAATACCCCTCTACTACTTCACTACATTATACCCCTCTACTACTTCACTACATTATAACCTAATACCCCTCTACTACCTCACTACATTATAACCTAATACCCCTCTACTACCTCACTACATTATAACCTAATACACCTCTACTACTTCACTACATTATACCCTGATACCCCTCTACTACCTCACTACAATATAACCTAATACCCCTCTACTACTTCACTACATTATACCCCTCTACTACTTCACTACATTATAACCTAATACCCCTCTACTACCTCACTACATTATAACCTAATACACCTCTACTACTTCACTACATTATACCCTGATACCCCTCTACTACTTCACTACATTATAACCTAATACCCCTCTACTACCTCACTACATTATAACCTAATACACCTCTACTACTTCACTACATTATAACCTAATACCCCTCTACTACCTCACTACAATATAACCTAATACCCTTCTACTACTTCACTACATTATAACCTAATACCCCTCTACTACTTCACTACAATATAACCTAATACCCCTCTACTACCTCACTACATTATAACCTAATACCCCTCTACTACCTCACTACATTATAACCTAATACCCCTCTACTACCTCACTACATTATAACCTAATACCCCTCTACTACTTCACTACATTATAACCTAATACCCCTCTACTACCTCACTACATTATAACCTAATACCCCTCTACTACCTCACTACATTATAACCTAATACCCCTCTACTACCTCACTACATTATAACCTAATACCCCTCTACTACTTCACTACATTATAACCTAATACCCTTCTACTACTTCACTACATTATACCCTAATACCCCTCTACTACCTCACTACATTATAACCTAATACCCTTCTACTACTTCACTACATTATAACCTAATACCCCTCTACTACTTCACTACATTATAACCTAATACCCCTCTACTACCTCACTACAATATAACCTAATACCCCTCTACTACCTCACTACAATATAACCTAATACCCCTCTACTACCTCACTACAATATAACCTAATACCCCTCTACTACTTCACTACATTATAACCTAATACCCTTCTACTACCCCACTACATTATAACCTAATACCCTTCTACTACTTCACTACATTATAACCTAATACCCTTCTACTACTTCACTACATTATAACCTAATACCCCTCTACTACTTCACTACATTATAACCTAATACCCTTCTACTACCCCACTACATTATAACCTAATACCCTTCTACTACTTCACTACATTATAACCTAATACCCTTCTACTACTTCACTACATTATAACCTAATACCCCTCTACTACTTCACTACATTATAACCTAATACCCCTCTACTACCTCACTACAATATAACCTAATACCCTTCTACTACTTCACTACATTATAACCTAATACCCCTCTACTACCTCACTACAATATAACCTAATACCCCTCTACTACCCCACTACATTATAACCTAATACCCCTCTACTACCTCACTACATTATAACCTAATACCCCTCTACTACTTCACTACATTATAACCTAATACCCTTCTACTACCCCACTACATTATAACCTAATACCCTTCTACTAATTCACTACAATATAACCTAATACCCCTCAACTACCTCACTACATTATAACCTAATACTCCTCTACTACTTCACTACATTATAACCTAATACCCCTCTACTACCTCACTACAATATAACCTAATACCCTTCTACTACTTCACTACATTATAACCTAATACCCCTCTACTACCTCACTACAATATAACCTAATACCCCTCTACTACCCCACTACATTATAACCTAATACCCCTCTACTACCTCACTACATTATAACCTAATACCCCTCTACTACTTCACTACATTATAACCTAATACCCTTCTACTACCCCACTACATTATAACCTAATACCCTTCTACTACTTCACTACATTATAACCTAATACCCCTCTACTACCTCACTACATTATAACCTAATACCCCTCTACTACTTCACTACATTATAACCTAATACCCCTCTACTACCTCACTACATTATAACCTAATACCCCTCTACTACTTCACTACATTATAACCTAATACCCTTCTACTACCCCACTACATTATAACCTAATACCCTTCTACTACTTCACTACATTATAACCTAATACCCCTCTACTACCTCACTACATTATAACCTAATACCCCTCTACTACTTCACTACATTATAACCTAATACCCTTCTACTACCCCACTACATTATAACCTAATACCCTTCTACTACTTCACTACATTATAACCTAATACCCTTCTACTACTTCACTACATTATAACCTAATACCCCTCTACTACTTCACTACATTATAACCTAATACCCCTCTACTACCTCACTACAATATAACCTAATACCCCTCTACTACCCCACTACATTATAACCTAATACCCCTCTACTACCTCACTACATTATAACCTAATACCCCTCTACTACTTCACTACATTATAACCTAATACCCTTCTACTACCCCACTACATTATAACCTAATACCCCTCTACTACTTCACTACATTATAACCTAATACCCTTCTACTACTTCACTACATTATACCCTAATACCCCTCTACTACCTCACTACATTATAACCTAATACCCTTCTACTACTTCACTACATTATAACCTAATACCCCTCTACTACCTCACTACATTATAACCTAATACCCCTCTACTACTTCACTACATTATAACCTAATACCCCTCTACTACCTCACTACATTATAACCTAATACCCCTCTACTACTTCACTACATTATAACCTAATACCCTTCTACTACCCCACTACATTATAACCTAATACCCTTCTACTACTTCACTACATTATAACCTAATACCCCTCTACTACCTCACTACATTATAACCTAATACCCCTCTACTACTTCACTACATTATAACCTAATACCCTTCTACTACCCCACTACATTATAACCTAATACCCTTCTACTACTTCACTACATTATAACCTAATACCCTTCTACTACTTCACTACATTATAACCTAATACCCCTCTACTACTTCACTACATTATAACCTAATACCCTTCTACTACCCCACTACATTATAACCTAATACCCTTCTACTACCTCACTACATTATAACCTAATACCCCTCTACTACTTCACTACATTATAACCTAATACCCTTCTACTACTTCACTACATTATACCCTAATACCCCTCTACTACCTCACTACATTATAACCTAATACCCTTCTACTACTTCACTACATTATAACCTAATACCCCTCTACTACTTCACTACATTATAACCTAATACCCCTCTACTACCTCACTACAATATAACCTAATACCCCTCTACTACCTCACTACAATATAACCTAATACCCCTCTACTACCTCACTACAATATAACCTAATACCCCTCTACTACTTCACTACATTATAACCTAATACCCTTCTACTACCCCACTACATTATAACCTAATACCCTTCTACTACTTCACTACATTATAACCTAATACCCTTCTACTACTTCACTACATTATAACCTAATACCCCTCTACTACTTCACTACATTATAACCTAATACCCTTCTACTACCCCACTACATTATAACCTAATACCCTTCTACTACTTCACTACATTATAACCTAATACCCTTCTACTACTTCACTACATTATAACCTAATACCCCTCTACTACTTCACTACATTATAACCTAATACCCCTCTACTACCTCACTACAATATAACCTAATACCCTTCTACTACTTCACTACATTATAACCTAATACCCCTCTACTACCTCACTACAATATAACCTAATACCCCTCTACTACCCCACTACATTATAACCTAATACCCCTCTACTACCTCACTACATTATAACCTAATACCCCTCTACTACTTCACTACATTATAACCTAATACCCTTCTACTACCCCACTACATTATAACCTAATACCCTTCTACTAATTCACTACAATATAACCTAATACCCCTCAACTACCTCACTACATTATAACCTAATACTCCTCTACTACTTCACTACATTATAACCTAATACCCCTCTACTACCTCACTACAATATAACCTAATACCCTTCTACTACTTCACTACATTATAACCTAATACCCCTCTACTACCTCACTACAATATAACCTAATACCCCTCTACTACCCCACTACATTATAACCTAATACCCCTCTACTACCTCACTACATTATAACCTAATACCCCTCTACTACTTCACTACATTATAACCTAATACCCTTCTACTACCCCACTACATTATAACCTAATACCCTTCTACTACTTCACTACATTATAACCTAATACCCCTCTACTACCTCACTACATTATAACCTAATACCCCTCTACTACTTCACTACATTATAACCTAATACCCCTCTACTACCTCACTACATTATAACCTAATACCCCTCTACTACTTCACTACATTATAACCTAATACCCTTCTACTACCCCACTACATTATAACCTAATACCCTTCTACTACTTCACTACATTATAACCTAATACCCCTCTACTACCTCACTACATTATAACCTAATACCCCTCTACTACTTCACTACATTATAACCTAATACCCCTCTACTACCTCACTACAATATAACCTAATACCCCTCTACTACCTCACTACATTATAACCTAATACCCCTCTACTACTTCACTACATTATAACCTAATACCCTTCTACTACCCCACTACATTATAACCTAATACCCCTCTACTACTTCACTACATTATAACCTAATACCCTTCTACTACTTCACTACATTATACCCTAATACCCCTCTACTACCTCACTACATTATAACCTAATACCCTTCTACTACTTCACTACATTATAACCTAATACCCCTCTACTACCTCACTACATTATAACCTAATACCCCTCTACTACTTCACTACATTATAACCTAATACCCCTCTACTACCTCACTACATTATAACCTAATACCCCTCTACTACTTCACTACATTATAACCTAATACCCTTCTACTACCCCACTACATTATAACCTAATACCCTTCTACTACTTCACTACATTATAACCTAATACCCCTCTACTACCTCACTACATTATAACCTAATACCCCTCTACTACTTCACTACATTATAACCTAATACCCTTCTACTACCCCACTACATTATAACCTAATACCCTTCTACTACTTCACTACATTATAACCTAATACCCTTCTACTACTTCACTACATTATAACCTAATACCCCTCTACTACTTCACTACATTATAACCTAATACCCCTCTACTACCTCACTACAATATAACCTAATACCCTTCTACTACTTCACTACATTATAACCTAATACCCCTCTACTACCTCACTACAATATAACCTAATACCCCTCTACTACCCCACTACATTATAACCTAATACCCTTCTACTACCTCACTACATTATAACCTAATACCCCTCTACTACTTCACTACATTATAACCTAATAACCTTCTACTACCCCACTACATTATAACCTAATACCCTTCTACTACTTCACTACATTATAACCTAATACCCCTCTACTACCTCACTACATTATAACCTAATACCCCTCTACTACTTCACTACATTATAACCTAATACCCCTCTACTACTTCACTACATTATAACCTAATACCCCTCTACTACTTCACTACATTATACCCTAATACCCCTCTACTACCTCACTACAATATAACCTAATACCCCTCTACTACTTCACTACATTATAACCTAAAACCCCTCTACTACCTCACTACAATATAACCTAATACCCTTCTACTACTTCACTACATTATAACCTAATACCCCTCTACTACTTCACTACATTATAACCTAATACCCCTCTACTACCTCACTACAATATAACCTAATACCCTTCTACTACTTCACTACATTATAACCTAATACCCCTCTACTACCTCACTACAATATAACCTAATACCCCTCTACTACCTCACTACATTATAACCTAATACCCTTCTACTACCTCACTACATTATAACCTAATACCCCTCTACTACTTCACTACATTATAACCTAATACCCTTCTACTACCCCACTACATTATAACCTAATACCCTTCTACTACTTCACTACATTATAACCTAATACCCCTCTACTACCTCACTACATTATAACCTAATACCCTTCTACTACTTCACTACATTATAACCTAATACCCCTCTACTACCTCACTACATTATAACCTAATACCCCTCTACTACCTCACTACATTATAACCTAATACCCTTCTACTACCTCACTACATTATAACCTAATACCCCTCTACTACTTCACTACATTATAACCTAATACCCTTCTACTACCCCACTACATTATAACCTAATACCCTTCTACTACTTCACTACATTATAACCTAATACCCTTCTACTACTTCACTACATTATAACCTAATACCCTTCTACTACTTCACTACATTATAACCTAATACCCCTCTACTACTTCACTACATTATAACCTAATACCCCTCTACTACCTCACTACAATATAACCTAATACCCTTCTACTACTTCACTACATTATACCCTAATACCCATCTACTACCTCACTACAATATAACCTAATACCCCTCTACTACTTCACTACATTATAACCTAATACCCCTCTACTACCTCACTACAATATAACCTAATACCCTTCTACTACTTCACTACATTATAACCTAATACCCCTCTACTACCTCACTACAATATAACCTAATACCCCTCTACTACCCCACTACATTATAACCTAATACCCTTCTACTACTTCACTACATTATAACCTAATACCCCTCTACTACTTCACTACATTATAACCTAATACCCTTCTACTACCCCACTACATTATAACCTAATACCCTTCTACTACTTCACTACATTATAACCTAATACCCCTCTACTACCTCACTACATTATAACCTAATACCCCTCTACTACTTCACTACATTATAACCTAATACCCTTCTACTACCCCACTACATTATAACCTAATACCCTTCTACTACTTCACTACATTATAACCTAATACCCTTCTACTACTTCACTACATTATAACCTAATACCCCTCTACTACCTCACTACATTATAACCTAATACCCCTCTACTACCTCACTACATTATAACCTAATACCCCTCTACTACTTCACTACAATATAACCTTAAACCCCTCTACTACCTCACTACAATATAACCTAATACCCCTCTACTACTTCACTACAATATAACCTAATACCCCTCTACTACCTCACTACAATATAACCTAATACCCCTCTACTACTTCACTACAATATAACCTAATACCCCTCTACTACCTCACTACAATATAACCTAATACCCCTCTACTACTTCACTACATTATAACCTAATGCCCCTCTACTACTTCACTACATTATAACCTAATACCCCTCTACTACTTCACTACATTATAACCTAATACCCCTCTACTACTTCACTACATTATAACCTAATACCCCTCTACTACTTCATTACATTATAACCTAATACCCCTCTACTACCTCACTACATTATAACCTAATACCCCTCTACTACTTCACTACATTATAATCTAATACCCTTCTACTACCCCACTACATTATAACCTAATACCCTTCTACTACTTCACTACATTATAACCTAATACCCTTCTACTACTTCACTACATTATAACCTAATACCCTTCTACTACTTCACTACATTATAACCTAATACCCCTCTACTACCTCACTACATTATAACCTAATACCCCTCTACTACCTCACTACATTATAACCTAATACCCCTCTACTACTTCACTACAATATAACCTTAAACCCCTCTACTACCTCACTACAATATAACCTAATACCCCTCTACTACTTCACTACAATATAACCTAATACCCCTCTACTACCTCACTACAATATAACCTAATACCCCTCTACTACTTCACTACAATATAACCTAATACCCCTCTACTACCTCACTACAATATAACCTAATACCCCTCTACTACTTCACTACATTATAACCTAATACCCCTCTACTACCTCACTACAATATAACCTAATACCCCTCTACTACTTCACTACATTATAACCTAATACCCCTCTACTACCTCACTACAATATAACCCAATACCCCTCTACTACTCCACTACATTATAACCTAATACCCTTCTACTACTTCACTACATTATAACCTAATACCCCTCTACTACCTCACTACAATATAACCTAATACCCTTCTACTACTTCACTACATTATAACCTAATACCCCTCTACTACCTCACTACAATATAACCTAATACCCTTCTACTACTTCACTACAATATAGCCTAATACCCCTCTACTACCTCACTACAATATAACCTAATACCCCTCTACTACTTCACTACAATATAACCTAATACCCCTCTACTACCTCACTACAATATAACCTAATACCCCTCTACTACCTCACTACAATATAACCTAATACCCCTCTACTTACCCCACTACATTATAACCTAATACCCCTCTACTACCTCACTACATTATAACCTAATACCCCTCTACTACTTCACTACATTATAACCTAATACCCTTCTACTACTTCACTACATTATAACCTAATACCCCTCTACTACTTCACTACATTATACCATAATACCCCTCTACTACCTCACTACAATATAACCTAATACCCCTCTACTACTTCACTACATTATAACCTAATACCCCTCTACTACCTCACTACAATATAACCTAATACCCTTCTACTACTTCACTACATTATAACCTAATACCCCTCTACTACTTCACTACATTATAACCTAATACCCCTCTACTACCTCACTATAATATAACCTAATACCCTTCTACTACTTCACTACATTATAACCTAATACCCCTCTACTACCTCACTACAATATAACCTAATACCCCTCTACTACCCCACTACATTATAACCTAATACCCTTCTACTACCTCACTACATTATAACCTAATACCCCTCTACTACTTCACTACATTATAACCTAATACCCTTCTACTACCCCACTACATTATAACCTAATACCCTTCTACTACTTCACTACATTATAACCTAATACCCCTCTACTACCTAACTACATTATAACCTAATACCCCTCTACTACTTTACTACATTATAACCTAATACCCTTCTACTACCCCACTACATTATAACCTAATACCCTTCTACTACTTCACTACATTATAACCTAATACCCTTCTACTACTTCACTACATTATAACCTAATACCCCTCTACTACTTCACTACATTATAACCTAATACCCCTCTACTACCTCACTACAATATAACCTAATACCCTTCTACTACTTCACTACATTATACCCTAATACCCCTCTACTACCTCACTACAATATAACCTAATACCCCTCTACTACTTCACTACATTATAACCTAATACCCCTCTACTACCTCACTACAATATAACCTAATACCCTTCTACTACTTCACTACATTATAACCTAATACCCCTCTACTACCTCACTACAATATAACCTAATACCCCTCTACTACCCCACTACATTATAACCTAATACCCTTCTACTACTTCACTACATTATAACCTAATACCCCTCTACTACTTCACTACATTATAACCTAATACCCTTCTACTACCCCACTACATTATAACCTAATACCCTTCTACTACTTCACTACATTATAACCTAATACCCCTCTACTACCTCACTACATTATAACCTAATACCCCTCTACTACTTCACTACATTATAACCTAATACCCTTCTACTACCCCACTACATTATAACCTAATACCCTTCTACTACTTCACTACATTATAACCTAATACCCTTCTACTACTTCACTACATTATAACCTAATACCCCTCTACTACCTCACTACATTATAACCTAATACCCCTCTACTACCTCACTACATTATAACCTAATACCCCTCTACTACTTCACTACAATATAACCTTAAACCCCTCTACTACCTCACTACAATATAACCTAATACCCCTCTACTACTTCACTACAATATAACCTAATACCCCTCTACTACCTCACTACAATATAACCTAATACCCCTCTACTACTTCACTACAATATAACCTAATACCCCTCTACTACCTCACTACAATATAACCTAATACCCCTCTACTACTTCACTACATTAAAACCTAATACCCCTCTACTACTTCGCTACATTATAACCTAATACCCCTCTACTACTTCACTACATTATAACCTAATACCCCTCTACTACTTCACTACATTATAACCTAATACCCCTCTACTACTTCATTACATTATAACCTAATACCCCTCTACTACCTCACTACATTATAACCTAATACCCCTCTACTACTTCACTACATTATAACCTAATACCCTTCTACTACCCCACTACATTATAACCTAATACCCTTCTACTACTTCACTACATTATAACCTAATACCCTTCTACTACTTCACTACATTATAACCTAATACCCTTCTACTACTTCACTACATTATAACCTAATACCCCTCTACTACCTCACTACATTATAACCTAATACCCCTCTACTACCTCACTACATTATAACCTAATACCCCTCTACTACTTCACTACAATATAACCTTAAACCCCTCTACTACCTCACTACAATATAACCTAATACCCCTCTACTACTTCACTACAATATAACCTAATACCCCTCTACTACCTCACTACAATATAACCTAATACCCCTCTACTACTTCACTACAATATAACCTAATACCCCTCTACTACCTCACTACAATATAACCTAATACCCCTCTACTACTTCACTACATTATAACCTAATACCCCTCTACTACCTCACTACAATATAACCTAATACCCCTCTACTACTTCACTACATTATAACCTAATACCCCTCTACTACCTCACTACAATATAACCTAATACCCCTCTACTACCCCACTACATTATAACCTAATACCCTTCTACTACTTCACTACATTATAACCTAATACCTCTCTACTACCTCACTACAATATAACCTAATACCCTTCTACTACTTCACTACATTATAACCTAATACCCCTCTACTACCTCACTACAATATAACCTAATACCCTTCTACTACTTCACAACAATATAGCCTAATACCCCTCTACTACCTCACTACAATATAACCTAATACCCCTCTACTACTTCACTACAATATAACCTAATACCCCTCTACTACCTCACTACAATATAACCTAATACCCCTCTACTACTTCACTACATTATAACCTAATACCCCTCTACTACCCCACTGCATTATAACCTAATACCCTTCTACTACTTCACTACATTATAACCTAATACCCTTCTACTACTTCACTACAATATAACCTAATACCCCTCTACTACAATATAACCTAATACCCTTCTACTACTTCACTACATTATAACCTAATACCCCTCTACTACTTCACTACATTATAACCTAATACCCCTCTACTACAATATAACCTAATATCCCTCTACTAATTCACTACATTATAACCTAATACCCCTCTACTACTTCACTACAATATAACCTAATACCCATCTACTACAATATAACCTAATACCCCTCTACTACAATATAACCCCTCTACTACTTCACTACTACCCCACTACATTATAACCGAACTACTTCTGTACTACTTCACTACATTATAACCTAATACCCTTCTACTACTTCACTACATTATAACCTAATACCCTTCTACTACTTCATACATTATAACCTAATACCCCTCTACTACTTCACTACAATATAACCTAATACCCCTCTACTACTTCACTACTACCCCACTACATTATAACCTAACTACTTCTGTACTACACTACAATATAACCTAATACCCCTCTACTACCCCACTATATTATAACCTAATACCCCTCTACCCCCTCACTACATTATAACCCAATACCCCTCTACTACCCCACTACATTATAACCTAACTACCACTCTACTACCTCATTACATTATAACCTAACTAGCTCTCTACTACCTCACTACATTATAACCTAACTACCTCTCTACTACCTCACTACATTATAGCCTAACTACCTCTCTACTACCTCACTACATTATAACCTAACTACCTCTCTACTACCTCACTACATTATAGCCTAACTACCTCTCTACTACCTCACTACATTATAACCTAAGTACCTCTCTACTACTTCACTACATTATAACCTAACTACCTCTCTACTACCTCACTACATTATAACCTAACTACCTCACTACATTATAGCCTAACTACCTCTCTACTACCTCACTACATTATAACCTAAGTACCTCTCTACTACTTCACTACATTATAACCTAACTACCTCTCTACTACCTCACTACATTATAACATAACTATCTCTCTACTACCCCACTACATTATAACCTAACTACCTCTCTACTACTTCACTACATTATAACCTAATACCCCTCTACTACTTCACTACAATATAACCTAATACCCCTCTACTACTTCACTACTACCCCACTACATTATAACCTAACTACTTCTGTACTACTTCACTACAATATAACCTAATACCCCTCTACTACCCCACTATATTATAACCTAATACCCCTCTACCCCCTCACTACATTATAACCCAATACCCCTCTACTACCCCACTACATTATAACCTAACTACCTCTCTACTACCCCACTACATTATAGCCTAACTACCTCTCTACTACCTCACTACATTATAACCTAAGTACCTCTCTACTACTTCACTACATTATAACCTAATACCCCTCTACTACAATATAACCTAATATCCCTCTACTAATTCACTACATTATAACCTAATACCCCTCTACTACTTCACTACAATATAACCTAATACCCATCTACTACAATATAACCTAATACCCCTCTACTACAATATAACCCCTCTACTACTTCACTACTACCCCACTACATTATAACCGAACTACTTCTGTACTACTTCACTACATTATAACCTAATACCCTTCTACTACTTCACTACATTATAACCTAATACCCTTCTACTACTTCATACATTATAACCTAATACCCCTCTACTACTTCACTACAATATAACCTAATACCCCTCTACTACTTCACTACTACCCCACTACATTATAACCTAACTACTTCTGTACTACTTCACTACAATATAACCTAATACCCCTCTACTACCCCACTATATTATAACCTAATACCCCTCTACCCCCTCACTACATTATAACCCAATACCCCTCTACTACCCCACTACATTATAACCTAACTACCACTCTACTACCTCATTACATTATAACCTAACTAGCTCTCTACTACCTCACTACATTATAACCTAACTACCTCTCTACTACCTCACTACATTATAGCCTAACTACCTCTCTACTACCTCACTACATTATAACCTAACTACCTCTCTACTACCTCACTACATTATAGCCTAACTACCTCTCTACTACCTCACTACATTATAACCTAAGTACCTCTCTACTACTTCACTACATTATAACCTAACTACCTCTCTACTACCTCACTACATTATAACCTAACTACCTCACTACATTATAGCCTAACTACCTCTCTACTACCTCACTACATTATAACCTAAGTACCTCTCTACTACTTCACTACATTATAACCTAACTACCTCTCTACTACCTCACTACATTATAACATAACTATCTCTCTACTACCCCACTACATTATAACCTAACTACCTCTCTACTACTTCACTACATTATAACCTAATACCCCTCTACTACTTCACTACAATATAACCTAATACCCCTCTACTACTTCACTACTACCCCACTACATTATAACCTAACTACTTCTGTACTACTTCACTACAATATAACCTAATACCCCTCTACTACCCCACTATATTATAACCTAATACCCCTCTACCCCCTCACTACATTATAACCCAATACCCCTCTACTACCCCACTACATTATAACCTAACTACCTCTCTACTACCCCACTACATTATAGCCTAACTACCTCTCTACTACCTCACTACATTATAACCTAAGTACCTCTCTACTACTTCACTACATTATAACCTAATACCCCTCTACCTCACTACATTATAACATAACTACCTCTCGACCCGCTCACTACATTATAACCTAATTACCTCTCTACATTATAACCTAACTACCTCTCTACTACTTCAGTACATTATAACATTCTGTATTTTTCAATGTTACTTATTTCACAAGTTACTCAAAGTTCCTTAACCCACAGCAACCAATCTTCGCTTCCCGTTAGTTTTCAGTATCAGTGAAAGACTGATTCTCATTGGCTTAATGCACATTCCTTTTTTCACCCTCCCAATAGCAGTACGTTACATCCCCTTTCCTATCCTGCCCATATTTCTGTTTGTGCTGTGATAGTTTGACTGACAATTACGCAGTCGTCCTACACTGTACCCATTTGAATTTTAGACAATTATTTTGAGACAGGCAGAGCTTTCTTGTGGCAGCATATGACAACCACTGTTTTTTTATATATATATATAATTTTTTTTTTTTTTTTACTGAATAAAAGAAAAAAAGATTGAACATTTTGAAAAAAATAAATCTGCTTCCTTCATTGGTCTTTTTATGTTGTAAAGTAAATAAAAATGCTAGGACAATACAAGCACCCCCAAAATCACCCCTTTTTGGAAGATGGACACCCCAAGATGATCCCATTTTTGCCACAACTTAATGTAAATGAAGAAACATGCTGGTATTGAAGTGGTTAACAGGGACCACTCTGCCTTTTCTAGGCCGTGCCGCCATCTTTGAATATCATGCACATGTGCTGAAGGTCTTTTGCCAAGTCTTGGACCCATTGGAGACCTGATGGGCCCATGATGGGCTGCACTGATGGGCACTGATAAGGCGGCACTAATGGGCACTTATAAGCACCGATGAGTGGCACTGATGGGCAGCACTAAAGGGCACTAATGGGTGCCACTGTTAGGCACTGGTAGGTGATACTGATAGGTAGCACTGATCGGTGGCACTGATGGACATTGATTGGCAGCACTGCTAGGCATTGATGTGGCACTGGTGGGCAAAGGTAGGTGGCATTGTGGGCACTGGTAGGTGGCATGGTGGGCACTAGTAGGTGGCAATGGTGGGCACAGAGGAGGCAGCCGCGGCTCTCTGTGTGAGGGACCGATGTCCCTCTGACAGAAGCCGGTGACCGGCTTTTTTTTCCCCTCATGCTGACAACTGATTACCGATCTTCTGTTTACATCACGTGATCAGCTCTCATTGGATGACAGCTGATCACGTGGTAAGGGGCCAGGAACAGCCCTTTACTCCGATCGGTTATCAGCCGAGTCTCATAGACCCACAGGGACGCACAGACAGCGCATGCTCGGGAGGACATCTACTACTTTACTACATCACTACATTATAACCTAACTACCTCTATACTACTTTACTACATTACTACATTATAACCTAACAACCTCTCTACTACTTTACTACATTATAACCTAACTACCTTTCTACTACTTTACTACATTACTACATTATAACCTAACTACCTCTCTACTACTTTACTACATTACAACCTAACTACCTCTCTACTACTTTACTACATTATAACCTAACTACCTCTCTACTACTTTTCTACATTATAACCTAACTACCTCTCTACTACATTACTACATTATAACCTAACTACCTCTCTACTACTTTACTACATTACAACCTAACTACCTCTATGCTACTTTACTACATTATAACCTAACTACCTCTATGCTACTTTACTACATTATAACCTAACTACCTCTCTACTACATCACTACATTATACCCTAATACCCCTCTACTACTTCACTACATTATAACCTAACTACCTCTCTACTACTTTACTACATTACTACATTATAACCTAACTACCTTTCTACTACTTTACTACATTATAACCTAACTACCTTTCTACTACTTTACTACATTATAACCTAACTACCTTTCTACTACTTTACTACATTATAACCTAACTACCTCTCTACTACTTTACTACATTACAACCTAACTACCTCTATGCTACTTTACTACATTATAACCTAACTACCTCTCTACTACATCACTACATTATACCCTAACTACCTCTCTACTACTTTACTACATTATAACCTAACTACCTCTCTACTACTTTACTACATTATAACCTAACTACCTCTCTACTACTTTACTACATCACTACTTTATAACCTAACTACCTCTCTACTACCTCACTACATTGTATTAATTTAAAAAATGTTTAGGTGTCAGCATCCCCCCTTCACCCTTCCTTATACTTACCTGAGATCTCATTGGATCCAGCGCTGTGCAGGTCTGAAGCTCTTCTCTCCCCTCACTTCCGGGTCTCGCTGGCTTTGCTGGGGCACCGGGAGCCATTGGCTCCCAGTGCTGTCAATCAAAGCCAGTGACCAAAGAGTGGGGGGGAGGGCGAATCCTGCTGTCTATGTCCATTGAGACAGCAGCGGGGCTCGGGTGCGAGCATGCAGGAGTGCCCCCACGGCAAGCGGATTCCCACTGGACAGAGGAGAGGGGCCAGGAGCTCCGACGGGGGACCTGAAAAGAGGTTTGCGGCCGCTCTGTGCAATTCTTTTGCACAGATCAGGTAAGTATAGACATGTTTGTTATTTTATTTTTTTATTTACCTTTACGATCACTTTAGAGCAGGGGGTCTCAAACTGGCGGCCCTCCAGCTGTTGCGAAACTACAAGTCCCATCATGCCTCTGCCTATGGGAGTCATGCTTGTAAAATGTCAGCCTTGCAATGCCTCATGGAGCTGGAGGGCCGCCAGTTTGAGACCCCTGATTGAAAGCTTTATACTCTACCAATTGTTGCCAAAATCTTAAGAAAATGATAAGTCTTAGTTTTGATCATCCCTAACCATGAACCACAGTTACAAACAGCAACTGCCCCAACCTCCTTAACAGAAAGGAGCACATAGAAGGGCGACGCATGTCAAACAACAAAGAAAAATTCCCAGCTCAACTTACCAACCAGCCTGCAACAAACTGAATTATCCTGTCTAACAGTTCACATTAAAAACAGGGGTTTAGTTTGCACACATTTGCAAATACACTATATTACCAAAAGTATTGGGACACCTGCCTTTTACACGCACATGAATTTTAATGGCATCCCAGTCTTAGTCCGTAGGGACTCAGTGCCTGATCTCACAAATGCGCTTCTGGAAGAATTCCCATAGACACACTCCTAAACCTTGTGGGCAGCCTTCCCAGAAGAGTTGAAGCTGTTATAGCTGCAAAGGGTGGGCCAACTCAATATTGAACCCTACGGACTAAGACTGGGATGCCACTAAAGTTCATGTGCGTGTAAAGGCAGGTGTCCCAATACTTTTGGTAATATAGTGTACATTCGTATCTGCAGATGCCACATCACGGCACCCCAGTATTATCTGCCTTCCTAATTCTATAAATTTTGAGAGCCTCCATAGTAGAAGCACGTGTACTGTATAATAATGGATAGGCAGAGGGCAGGTATGCCTGGCGGGAGCCCATCCCTCCTTAAGAGCACAGAGGGTCACTGGACACCCAGCACAATGGCAGCAAAGATGTCCAATGTGGCCCTTTGCCTTTAAGGAGGGGTGGGCTCCCTCTAGGCATATCTGCCCTCAATCTATCCATTATTATATATGTTCTCCTACTATGGAGTGGGAAGAAGAATGCCCCTTACATTGGTGATCAGTGAGAAGAATGCTCCTTACATTGGTGATCAGTGGGAAGAATGTTCCTTACATTGCTGGTCAGTGAGAAGAATGCTCCTTACATTGGTGGTCAGTGGGAAGAATGCTCCTTACATTGCTGGTCAGTGAGAAGAATGCTCCTTACATTGCTGGTCAGTGGGAAGAATGCTCCTTACATTGGTGGTCAGTGGGAAGAATGTTCCTTACATTGGTGATCAGTGGGAAGAATGTTCCTTACATTGCTGGTCAGTGAGAAGAATGCTCCTTACATTGGTGGTCAGTGGGAAGAATGCTCCTTACATTGCTGGTCAGTGAGAAGAATGCTCCTTACATTGGTGATCAGTGAGAAGAATGCTCCTTACATTGGTGATCAGTGAGAAGAAAGCTCCTTACATTGGTGATCAGTGAGAAGAATGCTCCTTACATTGGTGATCAGTGAGAAGAAAGCTCCTTACATTGGTGATCAGTGAGAAGAATGCTCCTTACATTGGTGATCAGTGAGAAGAATGTTCCTTACATTGGTGATCAGTGAGAAGAATGCTCCTTACATTGGTGGTCAGTGGGAAGAATGCTCCTTACATTGCTGGTCAGTGGGAAGAATGTTCCTTACATTGGTGATCAGTGAGAAGAATGCTCCTTACATTGGTGATCAGTGAGAAGAATGTTCCTTACATTGGTGATCAGTGGGAAGAATGTCCCTTACATTGCTGGTCAGTGAGAAGAATGCTCCTTACATTGGTGGTCAGTGGGAAGAATGTTCCTTACATTGGTGATCAGTGAGAAGAATGTTCCTTACATTGGTGATCAGTGAGAAGAATGCTCCTTACATTGGTGATCAGTGGGAAGAATGCTCCTTACATTGGTGATCAGTGGGAAGAATGTTCCTTACATTGGTGATCAGTGAGAAGAAAGCTCCTTACATTGGTGATCAGTGGGAAGAATGTTCCTTACATTGGTGATCAGTGAGAAGAATGTTCCTTACATTGGTGATCAGTGAGAAGAATGTTCCTTACATTGGTGGTCAGTGGGAAGAATGCTCCTTACATTGGTGGTCAGTGAGAAGAATGTTCCTTACATTGGTGGTCAGTGGGAAGAATGCTCCTTACATTGGTGATCAGTGGGAAGAATGTTCCTTACATTGGTGGTCAGTGGGAAGAATGTCCCTTACATTGGTGGTCAGTGGGAAGAATGTTCCTTACATTGGTGATCAGTGAGAAGAATGCTCCTTACATTGGTGATCAGTGGGAAGAATGTTCCTTACATTGGTGGTCAGTGGGAAGAATGTTCCTTACATTGGTGATCAGTGGGAAGAATAACCCTTACATTGGTGATCAGTGAGAAGAATGCTCCTTACATTGGTGATCAGTGAGAAGAATGCCCCTTACATTGGTGATCAGTGGGAAGAATGCTCCTTACATTGGTGATCAGTGGGAAGAATGCTCCTTACATTGGTGATCAGTGGGAAGAATGCTCCTTACATTGGTGATCAGTGGGAAGAATGCTCCTTACATTGGTGATCAGTGGGAAGAATGTTCCTTACATTGGTGGTCAGTGGGAAGAATGTCCCTTACATTGGTGGTCAGTGGGAAGAATGTTCCTTACATTGGTGATCAGTGGGAAGAATGCTCCTTACATTGGTGATCAGTGGGAAGAATGTTCCTTACATTGGTGGTCAGTGGGAAGAATGTTCCTTACATTGGTGATCAGTGGGAAGAATAACCCTTACATTGGTGATCAGTGAGAAGAATGCTCCTTACATTGGTGATCAGTGAGAAGAATGCCCCTTACATTGGTGATCAGTGGGAAGAATGCTCCTTACATTGGTGATCAGTGGGAAGAATGCTCCTTACATTGGTGATCAGTGGGAAGAATGCTCCTTACATTGGTGATCAGTGGGAAGAATGCTCCTTACATTGGGGATCAGTGGGAAGAATGCTCCTTACATTGGTGGTCAGTGGGAAGAATGCTCCTTACATTGGTGATCAGTGGGAAGAATGCGCCTTACATTGGTGATCAGTGAGAAGAATGCTCCTTACATTGGTGGTCAGTGGGAAGAATGCTCCTTACATTGGTGGTCAGTGAGAAGAATGTCCCTTACATTGTTGGTAAGTGAGAAGAATGTTCCTTACATTGGTGGTCAGTGGGAAGAATGCTCCTTACATTGGGGGTCAGTGGGAAGAATGTTCCTTACATTTGTGGTCAGTGGGAAGAATGTTCCTTACATTGGTAGTCAGTGGAAAGAATGCTCCTTACATTGGTGGTCAGTGGGAAGAATGCTCCTTACATTGGTGGTCAGTGGGAAGAATGCTCCTTACATTGGTGGTCAGTGGGAAGAATGCTCCTTACATTGGTAGTCAGTGGAAAGAATGCTCCTTACATTGGTGGTCAGTGGGAAGAATGCTCCTTACATTGGTAGTCAGTGGAAAGAATGCTCCTTGCATTGGTGGTAAGTGGGAAGAATGTTCCTTACATTGGTGGTAAGTGAGAAGAATGTTCCTTACACTGGTGGTCAGTGGAATGAAGAATGTATCTTACACTGGTGGTCAGTGGGAGGAACAATGTCCCCTTACATTGGTGGTCAGTGGTAGGAAGGAAGAATGCTTCTTATATTGGTGATCAGTGGGAAGAACGCTCCTTACTTTGGTGGTCAGTGGGAGGAAGACTGCCCCTTACATTGGTGGTTTTTGGAGCAACAATGCCCCATATATTGGTGGTCAGTGGGATGAAGAATGTTCCTTACATTGGTGGTCATGGGGGGGGGAAGAATGCTCTTTACATTGGTGGTCATGGGGGGGGGGGAAGAATGTTCCTTACATTGGTGGTCAGTGGGAAGAATGTTCCTTACATTGGTGATCAGTGAGAAGAATGCCCCTTACATTGGTGATCAGTGGGAAGAATGCTCCTTACATTGGTGATCAGTGGGAAGAATGCTCCTTACATTGGTGATCAGTGGGAAGAATGCTCCTTACATTGGTGATCAGTGGGAAGAATGATCCTTACATTGGTGATCAGTGGGAAGAATGCTCCTTACATTGGTGATCAGTGGGAAGAATGCTCCTTACATTGGTGATCAGTGGGAAGAATGCGCCTTACATTGGTGATCAGTGAGAAGAATGCTCCTTACATTGGTGGTCAGTGGGAAGAATGCTCCTTACATTGGTGGTCAGTGAGAAGAATGTCCCTTACATTGTTGGTAAGTGAGAAGAATGTTCCTTACATTGGTGGTCAGTGGGAAGAATGCTCCTTACATTGGGGGTCAGTGGGATGAATGCTCCTTACATTGGTGGTCAGTGGGAAGAATGTTCCTTACATTTGTGGTCAGTGGGAAGAATGTTCCTTACATTGGTAGTCAGTGGAAAGAATGCTCCTTACATTGGTGGTCAGTGGGAAGAATGCTCCTTACATTGGTGGTCAGTGGGAAGAATGCTCCTTACATTGGTGGTCAGTGGGAAGAATGCTCCTTACATTGGTAGTCAGTGGAAAGAATGCTCCTTACATTGGTGGTCAGTGGGAAGAATGCTCCTTACATTGGTAGTCAGTGGAAAGAATGCTCCTTGCATTGGTGGTAAGTGGGAAGAATGTTCCTTACATTGGTGGTAAGTGAGAAGAATGTTCCTTACACTGGTGGTCAGTGGAATGAAGAATGTATCTTACACTGGTGGTCAGTGGGAGGAACAATGTCCCCTTACATTGGTGGTCAGTGGTAGGAAGGAAGAATGCTTCTTATATTGGTGATCAGTGGGAAGAACGCTCCTTACTTTGGTGGTCAGTGGGAGGAAGACTGCCCCTTACATTGGTGGTTTTTGGAGCAACAATGCCCCATATATTGGTGGTCAGTGGGATGAAGAATGTTCCTTACATTGGTGGTCATGGGGGGGGGAAGAATGCTCTTTACATTGGTGGTCATGGGGGGGGGGAAGAATGCTCTTTACATTGGTGGTCAGTAGGAAGCATGTTTCTTACATTTACAATCAGTGGGAAGAATGCCTTTCTTACTGTGGTGGTCAGATTGCCACCCTTGCAGATTGCTGGGCTCATGCAGTTGACTCTGCCAGTTGACATAGACTCGGGAAATACCCGGGCACCATCAGATGGGAGGTCACTCAGCCCCAGCTCTAGGAACCTCCAGCAACCTCTAGAAAAAACCCTGGTTGAGAACGGTTGCTATAGAGTGTCACTTGCTGGGGCAGCTGACATCATATCCAAGAAGATGGCGGCACCCAGGGGCAGTCTCAGGACTTTTTGATGTCTAAGGGATGATTTTACAGATGAATAAACATGCTGAAAATATGTTAAATGCATAAATTACTACTGAAAACCACGCATATATCCTTGAAAACAGCGGTAGGCAACCCCCGGCGCCGGTGCCGCAAGCTGCACACGAAGCCTCTTTTGCCGGCACTCGACTCCCTCCCCATTAGCAGAGCAGCGCAGGGAAGTGTCAGTGAGACACTAATGCATTCCAATTTCAGAATTCCCCACGCTGCCCCTGCACTGAGGGGGGGGGGGGGGGCAGATGGGAAACATTGTTTGGTTCTCTAACTTTGTTGTAGCTACGATCGTCAGCTTTTGTAATGGGGAAGAGATGGGGTGGCGGTCCCTGTTTCCAAGAGGAGGAGGACTGTCATTGGCCACTGCTAAAGCCACTCACAGTCCTGCTAGCCCCGCCCACCATCTGGAGGAAGATGACTCGCTTGGTTGCCACTACCAATCTCAGAATGAAGGGATTTCACTGTGATTGAGAAAAACACGATCAGGTGACCATTTGTGGAATTACTGTTGAGCTTCTGGGACCTTTGTTGAAATTATTCCTGAACCTTTGAGTCTCTTACAACTGAACCCCGGCACTCTGTGTCCCTTACAACTGAACCCCTCTGCACTCTGTGTCCCTTACAACTGAACCCCTCTGCACTCTGTGTCCCTTACAACTGAACCCCTCTGCACTCTGTGTCCCTTACAACTGAACCCCTCTGCACTCTGTGTCCCTTACAACTGAACCCCTCTGCACTCTGTGTCCCTTACAACTGAACCCCTCTGCACTCTGTGTCCCTTACAACTGAACCCCTCTGCACTCTGTGTCCCTTACAACTGAACCCCTCTGCACTCTGTGTCCCTTACAACTGAACCCCTCTGCACTCTGTGTCCCTTACAACTGAACCCCTCTGCACTCTGTGTCCCTTACAACTGAACCCCTCTGCACTCTGTGTCCCTTACAACTGAACCCCTCTGCACTCTGTGTCCCTTACAACTGAACCCCTCTGCACTCTGTGTCCCTTACAACTGAACCCCTCTGCGCTCTGTGTCCCTTACAACTGAACCCCTCTGCACTCTGTGTCCCTTACAACTGAACCCCTCTGCACTCTGTGTCCCTTACAACTGAACCCCGGCATTTTGTGTCCCTTACAACTGAACCCCGGCACTCTGTGTCCCTTACAACTGAACCCCTCTGCACTCTGTGTCCCTTACAACTGAACCCCTCTGCACTCTGTGTCCCTTACAACTGAACCCCGGCATTTTGTGTCCCTTACAACTGAACCCCGGCACTCTGTGTCCCTTACAACTGAACCCCTCTGCACTCTGTGTCTCTTACAACTGAACCCCGGCACTCTGTGTCCCTTACAACTGAACCCCGGCACTCTGTGTCCCTTACAACTGAACCCCGGCACTCTGTGTCCCTTACAACTGAACCCCGGCACTCTGTGTCCCTTACAACTGAACCCCGGCACTCTGTGTCCCTTACAACTGAACCCCGGCACTCTGTGTCCCTTACAACTGAACCCCGGCACTCTGTGTCCCTTACAACTGAACCCCTCTGCACTCTGTGTCTCTTACAACTGAACCCCGGCACTCTGTGTCCCTTACAACTGAACCCCAGCACTCTGTGTCCCTTACAACTGAACCCCGGCACTCTGTGTCCCTTACAACTGAACCCCGGCACTCTGTGTCCCTTACAACTGAACCCCGGCACTCTGTGTCCCTTACAACTGAACCCCGGCACTCTGTGTCCCTTACAACTGAACCCCGGCACTCTGTCCCTTCAAGCCAGAGCCAGTATTCAGCGCAATGAAAAACACACCCAATCACTTTTTCTCAGCTGCAGGGGCCCAACTTATGATCCTGCACACAGGCCCACTGCTTTTGGAAAATGCCCCTGACCTGACCTCATCATTGCGCATCCATTCCATATGCTTGTATGTGACATCACATACATCCAGTACATCACATACATCACTTACATCACATACATCCAGCACATCACATACATCACTTACATCACATACATCCAGTACATCCCATACATCACATACATCACCTATATCCCATACATCCCATACATCACATACATCCCATACATCACATACATCCCATACATCACATACATCCCATACATCCCATACATCACATACATCACATACATCCCATACATCACCTACATCCCATACATCACCTACATCCCATACATCCCATACATCACATACATCCCATACATCACATACATCACATACATCCCATACATCACATACATCACATACATCACATACATCCCATACATCCCATACATCACATACATCCCATACATCACCTACATCCCATACATCACCTACATCCCATACATCACATACATCACATACATCCCATACATCACTTACATCCCGTACATCACATACATCCCATACATCACCTACATCCCATACATCACATACATCACATACATCCCATACATCACTTACATCCCATACAGTACATCACCTACATCACATACATCACCTACATCACATACATCCCATACATCACATACATCCCGTACATCACATACATCACTTACATCTAGTACATCCCATACATCCCGTACATCACCTACATCCCATACATCACATACATCCCATACATCACTTACATCACTTACATCCTATACATCACTTACATCCAGTACATCACATACATCACATACATCCCATACAGTACATCCCATGCATCCCATACATCACATACATTACTTACATCCAGTACATCACATACATCCCATACATCACATACAGTACATCCCATGCATCCCATACATCACATACAGTACATCCCATACATCACATACAGTACATCCCATGCATCCCATACATCACATACATCACATACATCCCATACATCACTTACATCCCATCACATACATCCCATACATCACTTACATCCCATCACATACATCCCATACATCACTTACATCCCATACAGTACATCCCATACATCCCCTACATCCCATACATCATATACATCACATATATCCCCTACATCCCATACATCATATACATCACATACATCCCATACAGTACATCCCATACAGTACATCCCATGCATCCCATACAGTACATCCCATACATCCCCTACATCCCATACATCACATACATCCCATTCATCACATACATCCCATACAGTACATCCCATACATCATATACATCCCATACATCCCATACATCATATACATCCCATACATCCCATACAAGCACGTGGCCTGGACGCGAGAGTTGGATCAGCAGGATGAGTGTGCCAGGACAGGTAGATGTGTCTCATCTCTGCTTCCTTTCACCACTCTGCATATCATAGATGAGAAGAGGGTACAGTGGTGGAACAGATGAGCAGGAGGGTACAGTGATCTGAGGAGAGAAGGTGCATGAATTGGGGCTCATCTGAGGTGTGAGAGTGCAGGATATTTAATTTGCCACTACTAAAGTAGTTTACAGCATTTACTTTATAAAAAATCATTTTCGGAATTGAGAGTGTGAAGTTGACTTTTTTTGTTATAAAATCGGCACGCTCAATTTCTTTGAAAACATTTTTCGGCACCCTGCTCTAAAAGAAGGGGTGAAGAGAGGCAACAAAGTTATTATTCCAAAAGTTAAAAAGCCAAAAGGCATAAACATGTTTTGACCATCAACCACTAAAGACCTCAAAATATAGTGTATCAATCTGTATACTATAGTGTTGACCTATGGTATCTCAATGATCGACGCGTTTCGTAATCACATCACTTCCCCAGGGTCAATGCCAACGTCTGGATTGAATAACACTGATGGCACATTCTAGCTAAAATTCATAAGGCAAAAAAGAGAATGATGGAAAAATAAGGACACCACAACCAAAACACATACTCATGAGCCAAGAAGCGGGGGGATAGGGGAAACATCAAATGAGGGGTTTCAAAAATCTGAGACTATATAGGACACGTCATTATGACTCAACTGGCAACATTGGAAGGCTACTCAAAGCAGTTTCATCCTCCAACAAAGCTTTATCCAAGATGAAAACAGCCTCCTGTCCAGTCACCTACAACAAAATGGTGCCACAACGTTGCTGATTGGATAGTGAAGGAGAAGCAGCAAACCGATGAGCTCATGCCTCTGTTCATTCCGCTCTCTCCTCCTATCAGCATGTCTCTTGTCAGCACATGTTCTTGTAGCAATTTGAAGAATCTTACCAGCCCCTAGAGCTTATCTGTTTCCCAGTCTAAGTTCTGCTGTACAGGAGGCTGCTAGTCTAATCCCAATACTTACATTAGTCACATTTAAAAATTCATTTGAATTATATGTGACCCGGAGTTCAAATTTAAAACCCAATTACTAAAATCTCATATAAGTTTTAACATGCTCATCTCATTTCAAAAGTCACTGCCGATCCTTTGAAAACTTTAGCGGATATTAAAAAAAAAAAAAAAAAATCTCTGGTGATCCTGCCATAAAAATCTTTGTTTAAGTACTTCCTTGGTATAGGGTGACAACACTCAGCCCCTGCCTCCCAATTGCTTCCCTGTGTTGTCACCCTATCCAATAAGCGGGCATTAGGGTGACCACGTGTCCCGGATTGCCCGGGACAGTCCCGCATTTTGCAGATCTGTCCCGGGCACCTTCATTCCAGGACAATACAGTGTCCCGGAATGAAACTGATACAGCCACCCCCTGGGCCAATCTGATGCCCCCAAAAAAGGGTGCCACATCACTGCTTTACTCACTGACAGTACTTGTCCTGGTCGGGAATGCCTGGAGGAGCACAATCCCCACCCCCTGCTTGTAATTGGAATAATCATAAATCCCGCCTCTTGTGTCCAATCACTGTGCTGTGATTCGTTACAGCACAAGCTGCTTTTTGGGAAGGGAGGGTGTCCCTGAGTGGTAGTTTAAAAATGTGGTCACCCTGGCGGGCATGCCAATTTCTTATTTCACCAGCATTTTGTCACCATCAGAAAACCTGCGCCCTGAGAAATGCCATCCAGCGATTTGCTGGAGTGCCGAGTGAGTGCATGTAAATGGGAAGTGGCTGCAAAGAGATTGCGGCAGATGAGCAGCACCGAGGTGCAGGAGATCAGCAGCACTGAGGTCTATCTAGAGCCCCCGTCCAGGATTCTCTGCATTCCCAGCGTCTCTTAGGGGGGTAAGTGACATTTAAACGCTTTGCACTTGGTGATGTTTGGCTCTGAGGTGCAGGAGATCGGCGGCACTGAGATGCAGGAGATCAGCAGCACAGAGGTGCAGGAGATCAGCAGCACTGAGATACAGGAGATCAGAGGCACTGAGATGCAGGAGATCAGAGGCACTGAGATGCAGGAGATCAGAGGCACTGAGATGCAGGAGATCAGCAGCACTGAGATGCAGGAGATCAGCAGCACTGAGATGCAGGAGATCAGCGGCACTGAGATGCAGGAGATCATCGGCACCACGGTGCAGGAGATGAGGAGATCAGCAGCACCAGGGTTCAGGAGATCAGCGGCACTGAGATGCAGGAGATCAGCGGCACTGAGATGCAGGAGAGCAGCGGCACTGAGATGCAGGAGATCAGCGGCACTGAGATGCAGGAGATCAGCTGCACTGAGGTGCAGGAGATCAGCGGCACAGAGGTGCAGGAGATCAGCGGCACTGAGATGCAGGAGATCAGCGGCACTGAGATGCAGGAGATCAGCGGCACTGAGATGCAGGAGATCAGCGGCACTGAGGTGCAGGAGATCAGCGGCACAGAGATGCAGGAGATCAGCAGCACTGAGATGCAGGAGATCAGCAGCACTGAGATGCAAGAGATCAGCGGCACCTCGGTGCAGGAGATCAGGAGATCAGCAGCTCCGGGTTTCAGGAGATCATTAGCACTGAGATGCAGGAGATCAGCGGCACTGAGATGCAGGAGATCAGCGGCACTGAGATGCAGGAGATCAGCGGCACTGAGATGCAGGAGATCAGCGGCACAGAGGTGCAGGAGATCAGCGGCACTGAGATGCAGGAGATCAGCGGCACTGAGATGCAGGAGATCAGCGGCACTGAGATGCAGGAGATCAGCGGCACTGAGGTGCAGGAGATCAGCGGCACAGAGGTGCAGGAGATCAGCGGCACTGAGATGCAGGAGATCAGCGGCACTGAGATGCAGGAGATCAGCGGCACTGAGATGCAGGAGATCAGCGGCACTGAGATGCAGGAGATCAGCGGCACTGAGATGCAGGAGATCAGCAGCACTGAGATGCAGGAGATCAGAGGCACTGTGATGCAGGAGATCAGAGGCACTGAGATGCAGGAGATCAGCAGCACTGAGATGCAGGAGATCATCTGCACCACGGTGCAGGAGATGAGGAGATCAGCAGCACCAGGGTTCAGGAGATCAGCAGCACTGAGGTGCAGGAGATCAGCGGCACAGAGATGCAGGAGATCAGCAGCACTGAGATGCAGGAGATCAGCAGCACTGAGATGCAGGAGATCAGCGGCACCTCGGTGCAGGAGATCAGGAGATCAGCAGCTCCGGGGTTCAGGAGATCATCAGCACTGAGATGCAGGAGATCAGCGGCACTGAGATGCAGGAGATCAGCGGCACTGAGATGCAGGAGATCAGCGGCACTGAGGTGCAGGAGATCAGCGGCACTGAGATGCAGGAGATCAGCGGCACTGAGATGCAGGAGATCAGCGGCACTGAGATGCAGGAGATCAGCGGCACTGAGATGCAGGAGATCAGCGGCACTGAGATGCAGGAGATCAGCGGCACTGAGATGCAGGAGATCAGCGGCACTGAGATGCAGGAGATCAGCAGCACTGAGATGCAGGAGATCATCGGCACTACGGTGCAGGAGATGAGGAGATCAGCAGCACCAGGGTTCAGGAGATCAGCGGCACTGAGATGCAGGAGATCAGCGGCACTGAGATGCAGGAGAGCAGCGGCACTGAGATGCAGGAGAGCAGCGGCACTGAGATGCAGGAGATCAGCGGCACTGAGATGCAGGAGATCAGCAGCACTGAGATGCAGGAGATCAGCGGCACTGAGATGCAGGAGATCAGCGGGACTGAGATGCAGGAGATCAGCGGCACTGAGGTGCAGGAGATCAGCGGCACAGAGATGCAGGAGATCAGCAGCACTGAGATGCAGGAGATCAGCAGCACTGAGATGCAGGAGATCATCGGCACCTCGGTGCAGGAGATCAGGAGATCAGCGGCACTGAGATGCAGGAGATCAGCGGCACTGAGATGCAGGAGATCAGCGGCACTGAGATGCAGGAGATCAGCGGCACTGAGATGCAGGAGATCAGCGGCACTGAGATGCAGGAGATCAGCGGCACTGAGATGCAGGAGATCAGCGGCACTGAGGTGCAGGAGATCAGCGGCACAGAGGTGCAGGAGATCAGCGGCACTGAGATGCAGGAGATCAACGGCACTGAGATGCAGGAGATCAACAGCACTGAGATGCAGGAGATCAGCGGCACTGAGATGCAGGAGATCAGCGGCACTGAGATGCAGGAGATCAGCGGCACTGAGATGCAGGAGATCAGCGGCACTGAGATGCAGGAGATCAGAGGCACTGTGATGCAGGAGATCAGAGGCACTGAGATACAGGAGATCAGCAGCACTGAGATGCAGGAGATCATCGGCACCACGGTGCAGGAGATGAGGAGATCAGCAGCACCAGGGTTCAGGAGATCAGCAGCACTGAGATGCAGGAGATAAGCGGCACCGAAGTGCAGGAGATCGGCAGCACCGAAAGTGCAGGGGATCAGCGGCACTGAGATACAGGAGATCAGTGGCACTGAGATACAGGAGATCAGCGGCACCTCGGTGCAGGAGATCAGTGGCACCTCGGTGCAGGAGATCAGGAGATCAGCAGCACTGAGATACAGGAGATCAGCGGCACTGAGATGCAGGAGATCAGCGGCTCTGAGGTTTACACCTACATGAAGAAATCTGGGGTACTGGTAGATCAAAGCTCTGACTATTTTCCCCTATCACGGCTTTTACATTAAAGATCCCTTCTGATGGCCATGGATGACCCCATTTTCTCCAAGCCGTGTGCCTATCACAGTGTCTGGTTTTCCAAAAAAAAAAAAAACCTTTAAAATCAGCTTAGAGATGACAGTAGAATCCGGATGTGACGGGTATTGATTACAGATTCATCTGGGGGGGGATTAGAAGATGCCCCCCCCCCGGTCTATCTAGAGCCCCCGTCCAGGATCCTCTGCATTCTCAGCGTCTCTTGGGGGGGAAGTGCCATTTGAACGCTTTGCACTTGGTGATGGATGGATGGATGGATGGCCTCATTCCAGCACACCTCTTCTCCATCATCACCGGCTCTTCCCAACCCGAGGCTCCTCCGCTCTCCTCCTCGGATCTTCCCGGACCCCCCCCCCTCCTCCCCTCCCCCCTCCTTAATCCCCCTGATCCCATAATTGGCATTATTAGCTGGCGATATACATGTCACCCACCTCTTGCATGTTGCTGGGGGATCTGGACTCTGCAGAAATCGCCCTCCACCTCTTCTTCCTTCCTGACAGCAGATCTCACATCTTCTTCTTCTTCTATCCAAGCAGCGACGTCGCGGTGGCCCCCCCCAGGTGACCCCCACCCCTGCAAAAAAAAAAAAAGGAGGATGGTACATAGGTGTCAATGCAAGATTATTTCTGATCCCCCCCTCCCTCCCTCACCAAGGGCAACTGCAAGAATGGCCTTTTCTTTTTTTTTTTGCACCCCGGTGGACGACGGAGGAAGGCGAATCAGTGCCCCCCCCTTCCCCCACCACCCACCACCACCCAATCAGAGGGCATGCATGCCAAGGCGGTGGGGTTAGAGCATGGCGTGCCCTGTGCCCGGCGCCTCCATCCGGAGCCATGCACTACCATGAGTCTGCATTGCCTCCATTCTGCAGAATTCTTTTTTTTATTATTTAAAGGGTCTTCCCCACCCCCATCTTCTCTCATCACCCTGGCATTAACCCTTCTATGCCAGGCTAGGTTGGCAGGCCCTGCTCACCCCACAGATGCAGGATATTCCCCCCTCCCTCTCCTATAGGATCAGATGGCCGCAGTGTCTCCTCATCTCCAGCGCTGCATGTGGGACCTTCACCAATGCCCAGATGTGCACTCAGGGAGCGTCACACAATACACCCTCCGCGCCGCCGCCGCACACACCATCACAGCCACAGCCTCGGGGAGAAGGGGATGGAGCCTCGCACGTCTCCCGCCGGCGCCGGATATTGCCAGACCGTCCCTAACATGGCTCTGTGGCTGCGCTGACCGTGTCTTGTATAGGATGCAACCGAATCCGTACCGAATCTATACCGAATCCATACCTGATCCATTCTGAACCCATACCGAATTTATACCTAATCTATACCGAACCCATTCTGAACCCATAACTAATCTATACCGAATATATACAGAACCCATTCTGAACCCATACCGAATTTATACCTAATCTATACTGAATCTATACCGAATCTATACAGAACCTATTCTGAACCCATTCTGAACCCATACCAAATCTATACCGAATCCGTACCGAATCTATACAGAACCCATTCTGAACCCATACCAAATCTATACCGAACCCATTCTGAATCCATACCAAATCTATACCGAATCCATACCGAATCCATACTAAACCCATAACTAATCTATACCGAACCCATAACTAATCTATACTGAATCCACACCAAACCCATTCTGAACCCATAACTAATCTATACCGAATCTATACCGAACCCATACCGAATCCATTCTGAACCCATACCTAATCTATACCGAACCCATAACTAATCTATACTGAATCCACACCAAACCCATTCTGAACCCATAACTAATCTATACCGAATCTATACCGAACCTATTCTGAACCCATACCTAATCTATACCAAATCCATACCGAACCCATTCTGAACCCATACCTAATCTATACCGAATCCATACTGAACCTATTCTGAACCCATACCTAATCTATATCAAATCTGTACCGAATCTATACAGAAACCATTCTGAACCCATACCTAATCTATACCAAATCCATTCTGAACCCATTCTGAACCCATACCAAATCTATACCGAATCCATTCTGAACCCATTCAGAACCCATACCAAATCTATACCGAATCCGTACCGAATCCGTACTGAATCCATACTGAACCCATAACTAATCTATACCGAATCTATACCAAACACATTCTGAACCCATAACTAATCTATACCGAATCTATACCAAACCCATTCTGAACCCATAACTAATCTATACCGAATCTATACCGAATCCATACCAAACCCATTCTGAACCCATACCTAATCTATACCGAACCCATTCTGAACCCATACCTAATCTATACCGAACCCATTCTGAACCCATACCTAATCTATACCGAATCCATACTGAACCCATTCTGAACCCATACCTAATCTATACCAAATCCATACTGAACCTATTCTGAACCCATACCTAATCTATACCGAATCCATAGTGAGCAGTGTGAGCAGTACCTGCCATGCATGATAAAATACCTACCCCCCCCACCTTTTATATTCATTACGTGCCCCCCCCCCCTCATGCCTGCACCAGTCTGCCAATTGCAATCCTGGGTATCAATACTCATTAGAGGTCTGGGGATCATCACTCCTCCTCCAAGCAGGTCCTCTGCTACACAGCAAATTACATTGTAATGTGTCTGCCATACACCCTGCCTGTGGTGTACATGGGGGGGCTGGGAAACTGGAACAAGATGGGCCCAAGAGCTGACAATCCATTGGGTGAATGATAGCAAGGTGCACAGTTGATATCATTATTCTAAACATTAAATGCACACCACCCCTCCCGCTTCCACTCCACTGGGAACTGGAATGGTTACAGGGGCTCTAAGAAGGACCCAAAAGCTGACAATCCATTGGGTAAATGACAGCATGGAATGCAGTTTCCATTATTATTATGAACAACCACTCCAACTGGAAACTGTAACAGTTACATGTACTCCAAGATGGACCCAAGAGCTGACAATCCATTGGGTACATGACAGCATGGAATGCAGTTACTATCACTATTATAAACAACCCCCCTCCCCCAACTGGAACCGTCACAGGTATGGATCAAAGAGCTGACAATCTATTGGAAAAATGACAGCACGGAATGCAGTTACTATCATTATTATAAACAACCCCCCCCCCCCAACCGCAAACTGGAACTGTCACAGGTATGGATCCAAGAGCTGACAATCCATTGGGTAAATGATAGCAAGGCACACAATCTGCATAATTATTTCAAACAATAAATGCACTCCCCCCCCCCCCACTGTGAACTAAAATGGTTACAGTTACTATCACTATTATACATATAATGTGCATACCCCCAACTGGAAACTGTAACTGTCACAAGTGCTCAAAGAAGGACCCAAGAGCTGACAATCCATTGGGTAAATGATAGCAAGGTACACAAGTCTGCATCATTATTGTAAACATTAAATGCTCCCCCCCCCATCCCGCTTCCACCCCACTGGGAACTGGAATGGCTCCAAGAAGGACCCCAAGAGCTGACAATCCATTGGGTAAATGATAGCATGGAATGCAGTTATTATCATTATTATAAACAACCCTCTGAACTAGAAACCGTAACAGTTACATGTACTCCAAGATGGGCCCAAGAGCTGACAATCCATTGGGTAAATTACAGTATTTAATGCAGTTACTATTACTATTATACAAATAAAGTGCACCCACCCCCCAACTGTGTGCTCCAAGATGGATCCAAGAGCTGACAATCTACTGGGTAAATGACAGCATTAATTGCAGTTTCCATCATTATTATAAACAACCCTCTAATTCAAAACTTTAATGGTTACAGGGGCTCCAAGATGGACCCAAGAGCTGACAATCCATTGGGTAAATGACAGCATGGAATGCAGTTACTATTATATATCATATAAAGTGCACCCCCCCCCCCCCAACTGTAAACTAACTGTCACAGGTGCTCCAAGAGCTGACAAGCCATTGGGTAAACGATAGCAAGGTACACAGTTGGCATTATTGTAAACATTAAATGCACCCCCCCCCCCCTCCCCGACTGTGAAGTGAAACAGTTACAGGTAGTTTTAGATGGACCCAAGAACTGACAATCTATTGGGTAAATGACAGCATGGGATGCAGTTACTATCATTATTGTAACCAATCCCCAAACTGGAAACTGTAACGGTTACAAGTGCCTTAAGATGGACCCAAGAGCTGACAATCCATTGGGTAAATGATAGCAAGGTACACAAGTCTGCATCATTATCCTAAACATTAAATGCATCCCCCCCCCCCGCTTCCACCCCACTGGGAACTGGAATGGTTGCAGGTGCAAACTGTAACAGTTACATGTACTCCAAGATGGACCCAAGAGCTGGCAATCCATTGGGTAAATGATAGCAAGGTACACAAGTCTGCATCATTATCCTAAACATTAAATGCATCCCCCCCCCCCCCGCTTCCACCCCACTGGGAACTGGAATGGTTGCAGGTGCAAACTGTAACAGTTACATGTACTCCAAGATGGACCCAAGAGCTGGCAATCCATTGCACAGTCTGCATCATTATCCTAAACATTAAATGCACCCCCCCTCCCGCTTCCACCCCACTGAGAACTGGAGGACCCAAGAGCTGACAATCCATTGGGTAAATGATAGCATGGAATGCAGTTACTATCATTATCATACATATAAAGTGCATCCCCCCCCCCAACTGCAAACTAATGGTTACAGGTGCCTGAAGATTAAACCAAGAGCTGACAATCTATTGGGTAAATGACAGCATGGAACGCAGTTTCCATCATTATTATAAACAACCCCCAACTGGAAACGGTTATGCCCTGTACACACGATCGGATTTCCTATGGATTCTAATCCGATGGATTTTTCCATCGGAAATCCGATGAAGCTGACTTCCATCAGTCTTGCCTACACACCATCAGTCAAAAATCCGATCGTCCCAAACGCCGTGACGTAAAACACTCAGACGAGCCGAGAAAAATTGAGTTCAATGCTTCTGAGCATGCGTCGACTTGATTCTGAGCATGCGTGGGGTTTTTTGTCTGATGGAGTTCCACACAGACGATCGGAATTTCCTATTGTTTTTTTTTTCCATCAGATAAATTTAAAACATGTTCTATTTTTTCTCACCGATGAAAAAAAGACCGATGGGGCCCATACACGATCGATTTGTCCGATGAAAAAAGTCCATCGGACGGTTTTCATCTGTAAAACCGATCGTGTGTACACGGCATAACTGTCACAGGTAATCCAAGATGGATCCAAGAGCTGACAATCCATTGCGTAAATGATGGAAAAAATTCCCCGTCCCCTCACCATTTATATCCATTACATGCCCCCCCCCCCCCTCATGCCTGCACCAGTCTGCCAGTTGCCATCCTGGGTATCAATAATCATTAGAGGTCTGGGGATCCTCACTCCTCCTCCAAGCAGGTCCTCTGCTACACAGCAAATGACATTGTAATGTGTCTGCCATACACCCTGCCTATAGGGTGACCACATTTCCAAACTACCATTCAGGGACACCCCCCCTTCCCAAAAATCAGCTTGTGCTGTAACGAATCACAGCACAGTGATTGGACACAAGAGGTGGGATTTATGATTTCTCCAATCACAAGCAGGGGGCGGGGATTGTGCTCCTCCAGGCATTCCCGGCCAGGACAAGTACTGTCAGTGAGTAAAGCGGTGATGTGGCAGCATTTTTTGGGGGCATCAGATTGGCCCGGGAGGGGGGGGGGTGGCTGTGTCAGTTTCATTCCGGGACACTGTATTGTCCTGGAATGAAGGTGCCCGGAACAGACCTGCAAAATGCGGGACTGTCCCGGGCAATCCGGGACATGTGGTCACCTTACCTGCCTGTGGTGTGCATAGGGGGGCTGGGAAACTGGATACAGGGGCTCCAAGATGGGCCCAAGAGCTGACAATCCATTGGTTAAATAACAGCATTGAACGTAGTTTCCATCATTATTATAAACAACCCCCCAACTGGAAACTGTAATGGTTACAAGTGCTTCAAGATTGACACAAGAGCTGACAATCCATTGGGTAAACGATAGCAAGGTATACAGTTGGCATCATTATTGTAAACATTAAATGCACAACCCGCACCCCCCCCCCCATTGGGAACTGAAACGGTCACAGGTGCTCCAAGATGGACCCAAGAGCTGACAATCCATTGGATAAATGACAAGATGGAACATACTTGGTGCACCTCCCGCTGGAAACTGTAGTGATTACAGGCGCTCCACCAGGACAGACTCAAGAGCTGACACTCCATTGGGTAACTGAATGTATAGAGCGCAGTTGGCATCATTAGTGTAAATATTAGTTACACCCCCCCCCCCTCCCCATTGAAAACTGTAATGGCTCCAGATGCTCCAAGGTGGACCCAAGAGCTGACAATCTATCGAGTAAATAACAACATGGAACTCAGCTGGCATTATTATCCTAAATATTGGGCTCACCAAACGTAATTATGGAAACTGTCATTATTTCAAGTGCTGCAACCTGGACCCAAGAGCTGACAATCCATCTGATAAATGACAGCATGGAACAATCGACTTGCAACTACCCCAGTCCTTAGCGGTGGTGGCTGCATTGCTTTTCTATTTTTAGGAATATTCTTCACCTTGATTTTCACCTTGTAATCCTGCCAGGAATACACTTCCTGTCCTAGGGTGACAACACTCGCTGTACTGTGTCTATGGCGGAGCAGCGTTGTCACCCTGAGACAGGAAGGGAGTTAGGACTACACTAGGGGGGAGGGTGTTCTGTAGTCCACAGAGGGGAACTTTTCACACCTGTTAGCAATGTTTGAAACTTCAGTGAGCTTAGGAGCTCACTGGATTTCTGGCAGGATCTAGAGCTATTTTTGCGATTATGGAACAGATACAATATAAAAAAAACACTTTCAACTGGATATATACAGCAAGTAACAGACCTAAAGGAAACAAATAAGGGAAGCTGAGGGCCCATTCATACTTGTGTGCTGTGGTACCACGCATTATAACTTACATATTATTGCACGCTGCCACCTGCTCTTTGTGCCTTGTGGTGACATTCATTGTACATAGAAACCCAACCTATTTATAGTAAAGCCCAACGCACCACATCCATGTTTTTTTTTTTCATTTGCTGTGGAACGTTAACCCATGACATGACGCGGGTGCGTTAATACACTGCAACAGATCACTGGAGTGTGAAGAGGCCGCCATTGTGAGGGTTTGTTGGAATACAATGTTCATTTGTATTTCGTGCAACAACTACATCAGCCAGTAGATGGCAGTGTTTAGCTGCATCTTTGGTTAACCACTTGCCTACTGGACACTTTTACCCCCTTCCTGCCCAGGCCAATTTTCAGCTTTCAGCGCTGTCACACTTTGAATGACAATTGTGCGGTCATGCAACACTGTACCCAAATTTTATTTTTTATCATTTTTTTTGAGACAGATGGAGCTTTCTTTTGGTGGTATATAATCACCACTGAGTTTTTTTTTTTTTGCTAATAAAAAGAAAAAAGACAGAAAAAACGCTTTTCTTAGTTTCTGTTATAAAAAAATTGTAAATAAGTAATTTTTCTCTTTTACTGATGTGTAGGGATGAGCCGAACACCCCCGGGTTCGGTTCGCACCAGAACCCGCGAACGGACCGAAAGTTCACACGAACGTTAGAACCCTAATAAATACAATGGATGCGAACGTTCGAAATCTAAATTGCTAATTATAACGACTATTATGCATGTTATTGTCCTAAAAAGGGTTTGGGAACCCGGGTTCTGCACCAGGGGACATGTATCAATCCAAAAATAAGTTTTAAAAACGGCCGTTTTTCGGGAGCAGTCATTTTAATGATGCATAAAGTGAAAAAAAAAAGTCAAATATTCCTTTAAATATCGTACCTGGGGGGTGTCTAAAGTATGCCTGTGAAGTGCCACGTGTTTCCCGTGTTTAGAACTGTCCCTGCACAAAATTAAATTTCTAAAGGAAAAAAAGCCATTTAAAACTGCTTGCGGCTTTAATGTAATGTCTGGTCCCGGCGTCGAAAAATGGGCGTGGTTTACGCACGATAGTGGGTGTGGCTTAAATGGGCGTGGTTCAAATGGGGTGTGGCTAGAGTCCGAGGTGAGAGAAAGAAATAGAAAGAAAGAAGCCAGATCCTACACCACAATAGAAATGTGTAACAAAATTGGCAGATAAGGATACTCCAAAACACCTGTTGGCGCTTCAATCATCCCGGCACCATGGTTGTTACGGTGTCAGGATGATTGAAGTGCATTATTTCTATTATTACATTGTAATATAAAATGAAATCATTCAACTCACCATAATGCCGAATCAGTGGAAGTGTGTCACCTGCCACCAGATGCCTCCCCAGCAGTCCGTCCTTGCATCAGGTGCTCCCAGAAGCATAGCCCCTCTTTACAGAACTGTGTCCCTGGCAGCGGAGCCCTCCTTTACATCTGGTGTTCCCGGCAGTGGAGCCCTCCTTACAGATCTGTGTCCCCCAGCAACAGAGCCCTCCTTACTTCAGTGTCCCCAGCAGCTGGCAGCAGCGGAGCCCTCCTTTACATCTGGTGTCCCCGGCAGCAGAGCTCTCCTTTACATCTGGTGTCCCCGGCAGCAGAGCTCTCCTTTACATCTGGTGTCCCCCAACAGCGGAGCCCTCCTTTTACATCTGGTGTCCTCCAGCAGCAGAGCCCTCCTTTACATCTGGTGTCCTCCAGCAGCAGAGCCCTCCTTTACATCTGGTGTCCTCCAGCAGCGGAGCCCTCCTTTACATCTGGTGTCCTCCTTTACATCTGGTGGTGTCCCCCAGCAGCGGAGTCCTCCTTTACATCTGGAGTCCTCCTTTACATCTGGTGTCCTCCAGCAGCGGAGCCCTCCTTTACATCTGGTGTCCTCCTTTACATCTGGTGGTGTCCCCCAGCAGCGGAGCCCTCCTTACAGGTCTGTGTCCCCTAGCAGCGGCAGCCAGCCCCGGGGAACAGATGCTCTCACCTCCCGGCGTCTCCGTGTGTGTGCTGGAGACAGAGGCAGCTCCGCGGTCCATGATCATTTCCCAGCGGTGTCGTGCCGAGAATGGTTCCCCCGCCGGATTCTGTTCCCCCTGGCTCTCCCGACTCCTATCGGAACTCCGCCTCCCCAGCCCTGTACATTGCCGCTCCCTCACGAATGCTCATAATACCGCCCCGCCTTCTCATGTGTGAACACAGAGAGGGGAGAAGCCGATTGGCTGCTCCTCCCCTCACCACTGAACACAAGAGGAAATAATCCTTGTGTCTGCAGCGGCGGCCATCTTTGTGTAGCCCGCCGTTTTTTTACCTCAAGCATTCCCGATTTTCCCGGCGGCCGGGACAAAGGCAAAATACCGGGAAAATAGACGGGACAAAATAAATACGGGACGAGGGTCCCAAATCCGTGATTGTCCCGGGAAAAACGGGACTGTTGGCAACTATGCGTATATACTCTGCAGAAATTTGCCCCTTACATGTTGGTGTTGCCACAACACTGTGAGCCCTCACAGTTACTCTTGGTGGGCGCATGAATGGGCCCTGCTGTAAATTATTAGATCAAGAATTGTAATTGCATGCCCCTGTTAAACAGGGGCTGAAAAATTGGGCCTTAGGCACTGGTGCTGGTGCCACAACACTGCAACCCCTCACAGATACTGTACTTTGAGCATAGCAATGAGCCCTGTTGCAAAGTATTGCATCAAAAATGGTAATTACACGCCCCTGTTAAACAGGGGCAGAAAAATTGGGCCTTAGGCACTGGTGCTGGTGCCACAACACTGCAACCCCTCACAGATACTGTACTTGGAGCACAGAAATGAGCCCTGTTGCAAAGTATTGCATCAAAAATTGTAATTACACGCCCCTGTTAAACAGGGGATGAAAAATTGGGCCTTAGGCACTGGTGCCACAACACTGCAACCCCTCACAGATACTGTACTTTGAGCATAGCAATGAGCCCTGTTGCAAAGTATTGCATCAAAAATTTTAATTACACGCCCCTGTTAAACAGGGGCAGAAAAATTGGGCCTTAGGCACTGGTGCTGGTGCCACGACACTGCAACCTCTCCCAGATACTCTAGTTGGAGTGCAGGAATGAGCCCTGCTGCAAAGCATTGCATAAAAATTGTATTTACATGCCCCTGTTAAACAGGGGCTGAAAAATTGGGCCTTAGCCACTGGTGGCGGCACCCAGAAACAAAAATGTTCTTCCAAGCTATCATCATCAATCGGATCATTGAGGAGGAGGAGGATAGTCAGTCAACATAACAGGACAGTCACTCAGCATCAGCATCAGTCTTGAAGGGATGTGACATTTGAAAATAAATGAGTCTGTTATATCAGCTTCAGGTGTTTGGTAGCTGGTGGTGATCCAAGACTGGTTCATCTTTATGAAGGTCAGTCGATCAACCGAGTCGGTGGACAGGCGCACCCTGTGATCCGTGACAAATCCTCCAGCAGCACTGAATGTGCGTTCTGAAAGAACGCTGGATGCAGGACAGGCCAGTAGCTCAATTGCATACTGTGCAAGCTCTGGCCAGTGATCCATCCTCAAGACCCAGTAAGCCAGAGGATTTTCGGTGGGGAAGGTGTCCAAGTCTGACCTTGCCCCTAGATATTCCTGCACCATGTTTATCAGACGCTGGCGATGGTTGCTAGAACCGATCATACCTTGGGGCTGCGGACTAAAGAATTGTCTGAACGCATCGGTCAGACGGCCACCTTCCCCACCGCTCCTTCTTTGACTGACCGAAGCCTCAGCAACTCGTTGTCCAGGACCAGGAGTTTGTAACCTCCCAGTCTCTGGGAACGCGTTGCACAGACCTTTCTGAAGGGCCTCCCGGAGTTGTCTCATCCTCTGCTCCCTCTGCGACGGTAAGATAAGGTCCGCAACCTTACCCTTGTACCGTGGATCAAGGAGAGTGGCCAGCCAGTAATGGTCCCTCTCCTTGATCCGAAGAATACGAGGATCCTTCCGCAGACTTTGCAGGATCAGGGAGGCCATGCAGCGTAGGTTAGCTGAGGCATTCGGTCCGGAGTCCTCTGGGTCACTAAGGACGTCATGATCCGCAGCCACCTCCTCCCAGCCACGTACAAGTCCACGGGTTTCTTGGGACTGTAAATCATCCCTAAAAGACTGCTGCTGATGATGCTGAGTGCCAGGCTCCACCTCAATGCTGACACAATCCTCCTCCTCCTCCTCCTCCTCTTCCTGTGCGATGGGTGGGACAGAAGGAACACTGTCTGGGTAAAGGGGGCCTTGAGAGGCAAGGAAGTCCTCCTCTTCCTGCCTCTGTTCTGCCTCAAGTGCCCTGTCCATTATTTCACGCAGCGTATGTTCCAACAGGTGGACAAGAGGTACAGTGTCACTGATGCATGCACTGTCACTGCTCACCATCCTCGTGGCCTCCTCAAATGGTGCCAGGACAGTGCATGCATCCCTGATCATGCCCCACTGGTGTGGTGAAAAAAAACCGAGCTCCCCTGACCCTGTCCTGGTGCCGTAGTCGCACAGATACTCATTGATAGCCCTCTGCTGCATGTGCAGCCGCTGCAGCATGGCCAACGTTGAGTTCAACCTGGTGGGCATGTCACATATAAGGCGGTTCTTGGGCAGGTTCAACTCCTTTTGCAGCTCAGCCAGGCGAGCACTGGCATTATAAGATCTGCGGAAATGCACACAGACTTTCCTGGCCTGCCTCAGGACATCCTGTAAGCCCGGGTACCTGCCCAAGAACCGCTGCACCACCAGGTTAAGGACGTGAGCCACACAGGGCACATGGGTCAGTTGTCCCTGTCGGAGGGCGGAGAGGAGGTTGGTGCCATTGTCGCAAACCACCATTCCTGGCTTAAGCTGGCGTGGCGTCAACCACCTCTCGGCCTGCCCCTGCAGAGCAGACAGAACCTCTGCCCCAGTGTGGCTTCTGTCCCCCAAACACACCAGCGCAAGCACGGCATGGCATCTTTTTGCCTGCGTACTTGCGTAGCCCCTTGAACGCCTACGGAGCACCGCTGGTTCCGAGGACAAAGCACAGGAAGAGGCCATGGAGGAAGAAGAAGAGGAGGGGGTGGAGGAGAGAGGTGTGTCACAACCAGTAGTAGCATTTTGGAGGCGTGGCGGCGGAACAACCTCCAACACTACTGCACCTTGTCCTGCATCCTTCCCAGCTGCCAAAAGAGTGACCCAATGGGCCGTGAAAGAAAGGTAACGTCCCTGTCCATGCCTGCTGGACCATGAGTCAGCGGTAATATGCACCTTACCGCTGACCGCCCTGTCCAGCAAGGCCAAGACATTGCCTTCCACATGCCGGTAGAGAGCCGGAATCGCCTTCCGTGAGAAAAAGTGGCGTTTGGGAACCTGCCACTGAGGAACCGCACATTGCACAAACTCACGGAAGGGGGCAGAGTCTACCAACTGAAAGGGCAGCAGTTGAAGCGCTAGCAATTTAGCCAAGCTAGCATTCAACCGCTGGGCATGTGGATGGCTGGGAGTGAACTTCTTTCGACGGTCCAGCAGCTGGGGCAGGGAAATTTGCCTGCTAGAATCGGACGTCGGTGTACTGCTAGCAGAGTGCCCGCAAGTACTTGGCTGTGACACACCTAATTCTACACCTTCATTCCTCTCAGTGCATGTTTCAGAGAGGACTGAAGTTATAGTGGGGTTGGAGATCCCAGCTGATGCGGTGCAAGGAGAGGTCCGCTTTATTCTTTGGTGTGGGTCTTTAAGGTAGGCTTGCCAACGACCTGCATGGCAGGTCAACATATGTCTGGTCAGGCATGTGGTACCCAAGCGGCTGATGTTTTGGCCACGTGATATACGCTTGAGACATATGTTGCAAACAGCAGCTGTGCGATCTGATGCACTCGCCTCAAAAAAGGCCCACACCAAAGAACTTTTTGAATAACGGGCAGAGGCAGCACCCTGCACAGGCGGAGCTCTGCGGTGTGATTCCGTCAGTGTGCTGCCCTTACGCTGGCCCCCCGAGGGCATCCTGCCTCGTTGGAGATGTGCCTCCTCCTCATCCTCCTCCTCTCTCCTATTAGGCACCCACGTGGAGTCAGTGACCTCATCATCACTGGAGCCAATCTGGCAGTATGCTGCAGCTGCTGGAACATGACTGCCAGATTGGTGTCCTTCTTGAGCATCCCCTCTCTCTGCTCTCACGCTACTGCCTTCCTCTAGCTGGGTATCATCATCAGACCCTTCAAAACGCTGGGCATCCTCCTGGAGCATGTACCCAACACTGTGCTCAAACAGTTCGGGGGACTCCTCAGGAGGACACGGTGGGTCTAGGGAAGGAGTGACTGATGATGACATTGATACCAGGGAAGAGGACGCTTTGGCAGCTGCTTTGCCAGTACCCTGAGCCTGGGTGAGAGAGGATGAGGAGGATGAGGAGGGCTTGGTCATCCACTCTACCAAGTCTTCGGCATGATGCGGCTCAACACGTCCAGCTGCCGAAAAGAAGGACAAGCATGTCCCATGGCCACGTGCTGATGGCGATGCACCGCGTCCACGACCAGCACTGTTGTCTCTAGACACAGAGCCTGCTTGCCCTCTTTTATTGGCTCCTGACTGTCTGCCTCTCCTTGTTTGCCTTCCAGACATTCTAATGGCCTGCAGGGAGATGGGAAAACCAGCAATAAGGCCTAGCTTCAGGAGTATATTTTGCAGGAAGCACACTACGCCCGCTGTAAGTGCTGCAAATGCCTGTTGGTGTAACACACCAGGAAAACACAGCAATACGGGCTAGCTTCAGGAGTATATTTTGCAGGAATCACACTACGTCTGCTGTAAGTGCTGCAAATGCCTGTTGGTGTAACACACTATGAAAACACAGCAATAAGGCCTAGCTTCAGGAGTATATTTTGCAGGAATCACACTACGCCTGCTGTAAGTGCTGCAAATGCCTGTTGGTGTAACACACCAGGAAAACACAGCAATAAGGCCTAGCTTCAGGAGTATATTTTGCAGGAATCACACTACGCCTGCTGTAAGTGCTGCAAATGCCTGTTGGTGTAACACACCAGGAAAACACAGCAATACGGGCTAGCTTCAGGTGTATATTTTGCAGGAATCACACTACGCCTGCTGTAAGTGCTGCAAATGCCTGTTGGTGTAACACACTAGGAAAACACAGCAATAAGGCTTAGCTTCAGGAGTATATTTTGCAGGAATCACACTACGCCTGCTGTAAGTGCTGCAAATGCCTGTTGGTGTAACACACCAGGAAAACACAGCAATACGGGCTAGCTTCAGGTGTATAATGTGCAGGAGGCACACTCCGCCCGCTGTAAGTGCTGCAAATGCTTGTTAGTGTAACACACCAGGAAAACACAGCAATACGGGCTAGCTTCAGGAGTATATTTTGCAGGAATCACACTACGCCTGCTGTAAGTGCTGCAAATGCCTGTTGGTGTAACACACCAGGAAAACACAGCAATACGGGATAGCTTCAGGTGTATATTTTGCAGGAATCACACTACGCCTGCTGTAAGTGCTGCAAATGCCTGTTGGTGTAACACACTAGGAAAACACAGCAATAAGGCCTAGCTTCAGGAGTATATTTTGCAGGAATCACACTATGCCTGCTGTAAGTGCTGCAAATGCCTGTTGGTGTAACACACCAGGAAAACACAGCAATACGGGATAGCTTCAGGTGTATATTTTGCAGGAATCACACTACGCCTGCTGTAAGTGCTGCAAATGCCTGTTGGTGTAACACACTAGGAAAACACAGCAATAAGGCCTAGCTTCAGGAGTATATTTTGCAGGAATCACACTATGCCTGCTGTAAGTGCTGCAAATGCCTGTTGGTGTAACACACCAGAAAAACACAGCAATAAGGGCTAGCTTCAGGTGTATACTGTGCAGGAGGCTTAGCAACAATGACACTGACACTGTCCCCTGCCTGTCCTTCTCTCTCTCTGCACACAAGGTTTATCAAAGAATATGACACTGACACTCTCCCTGCCTATCCTTCTCTCTCCCTGCACACAAGAATAGCACAAAGAATATCACACTGTCCCTGCCTATCCTTCTCTTTCCCTTCGCCGGAACACACTACACAAGGCCGCCGCGCTGGCGGCCTTTTAAAGTGTGGGGAGTGTGCTAAACCCCCTGAGCTATAATTGGCCAAAGGCAATCTGCCTTTGGCCAATTATGGCTCTCCTAGCTGCCGGCGTTGTGATTGGCCAAGCATGCGGGGTCACAGTGCATGCTTGGCCAATCACAGCGCCGGAATTGCACTGCGATGGCGCAGTGTATTGTGGGCCGTTCGCGTCACTCGAATTTGGCGCGAACGGCCCAAATCGTTCGATGTTCGCCGAACGATCGAACAGCCGATGTTCAACTCGAACGTATGTTCGACTCGAACACTGAGCTCATCCCTACTGATGTGCACTGATAGGCTGTACTGATGAGGTGGCACTGATGAAGAGGCACCAATATGCAGCACTGATGGGCACTTATAGGCAGGTACTGTTGCACACTGAAAGGCAGCACTGACTGGCATCACTGCTGGGCACTGTTTTAGCTGCACTGATAATCAGTTCCCTCATGTGCCCATTATGAGGGGTTCCCACCATCCCTGTGCTGAGTTCCAGAGTCTGTACACCTGCTGTGCCCATTATGAGGGGTTCCCACCATCCCTGTGCTGAGTTCCCGGGTCTGCACCCCTAAAGTGCCCATTATAAGGGGTTCCCACCATCCCTGTGCTGAGTTCCCGGGTCTGTAACCTGATGTACCCATTATGAGGGGTTCCCACCATCCCTGTGCTGAGTTCCTAGGTCTGTACACCCGCTGTGCCCATTATGAGGGGTTCCTACCATGCCTGTGCTGAGTTTCCGGGTCTGTAACCTGATGTACCCATTATGAGGGGTTCCCACCATCCCTGTGCTGAGTTCCTAGGTCTGTACACCCGCTGTGCCCATTATGAGGGGTTCCCACCATCCCTGTGCTGAGTTCCCGGGTCTGTACACCTGCTGTGCCCATTATGAGGGGTTCCCACCATCCCTGTGCTGAGTTCCCGGGTCTGTACACCTGCTGTGCCCATTATGAGGGGTTCCCACCATCCCTGTGCTGAGTTCCCGGGTCTGTACACCTTCTGTGCCCATTATGAGGGGTTCCCACCATCCCTGTGCTGAGTTCCCAGGTCTGTACACCCGCTGTGCCCATTATGAGGGGTTCCCACCACCCCTGTGCTGAGTTCCCAGGTCTGTAGACCTGCTGTGCCCATTATGAGGGGTTCCCACCATCCCTGTGCTGAGTTCCCGGGTCTGTACACCTGCTGTGCCCATTATGAGGGGTTCCCACCATCCCTACTGGGTTATTTATTTTATAATATGGAGACAATAACAGGAATAGCCGAGACACATAAAGGTTGACTGATCCACTCCCAGCTGGACAGGAACAGAATTGGGAATTACAATAGGCAGATCTCACTCTTTGAATACTTACAGTATGAGAAACCAAGCGCTCACTCCGCCCAGCAGGCTCCACCTATATTTTGGGTCGCTCTCCCTTTTAAAGCCGAGGTCCCGGGATACTCAACTCTTGTCTGGATCCATTCATCATGTAAATTCTTCCTGAGCTTTGTGTATCCCTTCCAGATCTGTGCAGGAATCCAGTGTGAGACGTCCTGTAATAAAGACCGCTCACTGCTGCTCTCTCCCTGTGCGGGACGACTGGTCTTGTCTCCGCCTGTAGGAAACAGCACAGTGCCACCTTCAGGTTGGCAGATTTATTGCAGCCTACCACTTGCCTACAAGTTCCCTCCTGCAGTTTTCTGTAGTAGGTGGAGCCTGCTGGGCCCCTCCCACAGTTCCGCCCTCTGCACAGGCAGTGATGATGTCACTGCTACATTTACAAGGTAATATCTGGGTTTGCAAAGGTTTTCTGGTGCACACAAAATAAATTTATATTTTTTGCGGACATTGTTTAACCACTTCCTGCCCGGCCTATAGCAAAATGACGGCCGGGCGGTGGTTGTGTTATCCTGACTGGGCGTCATATGACGTCCTGCAGGATAACAGCCGCCGCGCGCCCCTGGGGGTGCGCATCGCGGCGATCGGTGGTGCGGTGTGTCAGTCTGACACACTGCTACACCGATCTCGGTAAAGAGCCTCCGGCGGAGGCTCTTTACCACGTGATCAGCCGTGTCCAATCACGGCTGATCACGATGTAAACGGGAAGAGCCGTTGATCTCCTGACAGGGGGGGTTCGCGCTGATTCAGTGCAGCCCCCCCTCGGATGCCCACGCTGGATCACCAGGGAAGCCGCCAGGACCACCAGGGAAGCCTCCAACATGTGGATGGCCAGGTACATCCCCCATGGCCATCCACATGTTCCAAAACATGCCAAATATGTGCCAATCAGTGCCCACAAATGGGCACTGACTGGCACCATAATAGTACAATAAAAAAAACAGTGGTGCCCAGCAATGCCACCCACCAGTGATCAGTGCCACTCATCAGTGTACCTCAGTGCCACTTATCAGTGCCCATCTGTGCCCATCAGTGCCCACCTATCAGTGCCCATATGTGCCACCTATCAGTGCCCACCTATCAGTGCCCATATGTGCCACCTATTAGTGCCACCCATATGTACCCATCAGTGCCACCCATAAGTACCCATCAGTGCCACCTATGAGTGCCCATCAGTGCCGCCTTTGAGTGCCCATCAGTGCCGCCTATGAGTGCCCATCAGTGCCGCATACCAGTGCCACCTATCAGTGCACATCAGTGCCGCCTATCAGTGCCCATCAGTGCCGCCTATCAGTGCCCATCATCAGTGCTTATCAGTGCCACCTCATTGGTGCCACCTCATCAGTGCAACCTTATCAGTGCTCGTCATTGAAGAAGAAAACGTATTTCTTTACAAAAAAATGTAACAGAAACAAATAAAAACTTTTTTTTTTCAAAATTTTCTGTATTTTTTTATTCGTTGCACAAAAAATAAAAATCGCAGAGGTGATCAAATACCACCAAAAGAAATCTCTATTTGTGGGAACAAAATGATAAAAAAAAATTGTTTGGGTACAGTGTAGCATGACCGCGCAATTGTCATTCAAATTGTGACAGCGCTGAAAGCTGAAAATTGGCCTGGGCAGGAAGGTGCGTAAGTGCCGGGTATTGAAGTGGTTAACCACTTCAGGACCTGAAGGATTTACCCCCTTAATGACCAGGCCATTTTTATGATGCGGCACGGCGTCGCTTTAACTGACAATTACACGGTTGTGCGACGTGGCACCCAAACAAACGCTATGTCCTTTTTTCCCACAAATAGAGCTTTCTTTTGGTGGTATTTGATCCTCTCTGCGTTTTTTTTGGGGTTTTTTGCGCCATAAACAAAAAAAGAGCGACAATTTAAAAAAAATAAAAAAACAATATTTTTTTCTTTTTGCTATAATAAATATCCCCCAAATTTTTTTTTTATATTTTCCTCAGTTTAGGTCGATACGTATTTTTCTACATATGTTTGATAAAAAAATCGCAATAAGCGTTTATTGATTGGTTTTTCGCAAAAGTTATAGCGTCTACAAAATAGGGGACAGAGTTATGGCATTTTTTTTTCTTTTACTAGTAAAGGCGATCTGCGATTTTTATCGGGACTGCGACATTGCGGCGGACACATCGGACACTTTTGACACATTTTTGGGACCAGTGACATTTATACAGCGATCAGTGCTATAAAAATGCATTGATTACTGTATAAATGTCACTGGCAGGGAAGGGGTTAACACTAGGGGGCGATCAAGGGGTTAAATATGTCCCCTATTAGTGTTTCTTACTGTGTGGGGGAGGGGACTGACTGGGGGAGGAGAAGAGAGATCGCTGTTCCTGATCACTAGGAACAGCAGATCTGTCTCTCCTCCCCTGTCTGAATGGCGATCTGTCTGTTTACATTGACAGATCCCCGTTCTGCCCCTCTGTGGAGCGATCGTGGGCGGCCGGCAGACATTGCGGCCGCCGGCCACGCGCATCGGCTCCAGCGTCGCCGCCGCTGGTGCGCTTAAACCGACCGACATACACCTACGGCGATTCGCCCACGAGAGCCAACCTGCCGCAGTATAATGACGGCGGCTGGTCCTTTAATCAGGTTAATTCACTTACTGGCCACTTTATTAGGTACACCTTGCTAGTAGCGGGTTGGACCCCCTTTTGCTTTCATTCTTCATGGCATAGATTAAACAAGGTGTTGGAAACGTTCCTCAGAGACTTTGCTCCATAGTGACATGATCGATATCACGCAGTTCCTGCAGATTTGTCGGCTGCACATCCATGATGTGAATCTCCCGTTCCACCACATCCCAAAGGTGTTCTATTGGATGAGATCTGGTGAGTGTGGAGGACATTGGAGTCCAGGGACCTCATTGTCCAGTGGTGAGATGATTGGAGCTCTGTGACATGGTGCATTATCCTGCTGGAAGGAACCATCAGAAGATGGGGACACTGTAGTCATAAAGGGATGGACACGGTCAGCAACAATACTCAGGGATGGCCGTGGTGTATAAACGATGCTCAATTGTACTAAGGGGCCCAAAGTGTGCAAAGAAAATATCCCCCCCACCATTACACCCCCACCACCAGCCTGATCCGGTGATAGAAGGCAGGATGGATCCATGCGCCAAATTCTGACCCCACCATCTGAATGTCGCAGCTGAAATTGAGACTCATCAGACCTTTTTCCAATCTTCTATTGTCCAATTTTGGTGATCTGTGCCAATTGTAGCCTCAGTTTCCTGTTCTTACCTCACAGGAGTGGCGCCCGGTGTGGTCTTCTGCTGCTGTAGCCCATCTGCTTCAAGGTTGGATGTGTTGTGCGCTCAGAGATGGTATTCTGCCTACCTTGGATGTAAGGAGTGGTTATTTGTGTTACTGTTGTCTTTCTATCATCTCCAACCAGTCTGCCCATTCTCCTCTGACCTCTGACACCAATGTAGCGGGTATTTGAATTTATGTAAGGACTCTGGGGGTGTGAGGCTCCTTGGGGCCTGCAGGTGGCACTGTTGCCTTGGGCTGAAGTTGAACTCACACTGCAAACTGTGCCTTTTTGTCCTCCCCTGGAGCTGGTACAGCGGGGCGGGGAACCCGCTGTGACGCGAAGGGAGAGGTCATAAAAGGGGCGGACGCCCTGACCTTGAGGAGAGAGTCGGAGGACGCGGCCCCACCCAGGCACCTTCAGCTTGGGTGCTGGCGTTCCGGTGTTCCAGGCCTAGGCGCCCTTGGCCTAGCTGGAGCGGAGATGGAGTCCATCTCAGGCACCTTTAGCCTGGGGTGAGGTACTATGGCGGAGGCCTGGGGCTCAGTACCTTCGACTGAGTTCCGCGAGGGTGGAGGAATCCGAGGGGACCCTAACTCCTTGGGTGCCCGTGTCTGAGTTTGTGAGGACTGGTGCGCAGTAACTTCTCCGAAGAGTCCGGCGCGGCATCACTGGTGACGGAGAGGCCTCCATTTCTCCCTTGGACGGATTTCTTCCTCTGACAGGGGCAAAGTGAGCGAAGATAATTCACGTTCTATATTACCTAGTCAGTGGCAGTGACTATTCACCACTGGTGACAGCACAGTGGGCAGCAGCAAGAAGGGAAAGGATTGTGCCTCAATCTGTCCCCCATTTTCCAAAGGAGAAAGATTGTTTTATTGCTTGGCAAGAAGAATAAAACAGAGTTGTACCTACTCACTGTGTGGAACTCGGGTTACTAAGCAAAGGAGTCAGGGACGAAGGACTGGACTTGGCTCTAGGACACCTACACAAAAGCCCAATCTTCTGGCCTTCACCTCCCAGTTACGGAGGACATGGGCTGTGGTGTGTTTCTCTCTCTCTCCCAGGTACCCCTAGACAACAGCCATATAACCGATGAAGCAAGGGAGAGAGGTGAGGCCGCTACACGTGGGGGCTCTGTGTCCGGGATGTGTATGGTGTCTGAATTTGAACTTTGCTGCCCGGAGGAGTTCCGAGTAGGTCGGCCATATTGGCCAACGCGCCACGAGGCAACCCACAACTGCGTAGTTCGTGGGCGGGGCAAGGGAAAAGCCCGCGAACAAGTGCAGAAGGTGGGAGGAGTCCGGCCACGTGGACGTACGCACGTGGAGATTCCGGCGCAGGTGGGTCAGTGCGCAATGGAGCAGCAAAGAGAGAGGATGGCTTCAAGTGCTCCGTGGATTTCGGTTCCTTCCTTCGCGGACATGTCTTCTCTGGCTGCTCCGATCATGGATACGGGGATAAGACTAAGGCCCCATGGGTGACTGGCTCTCTTTACCTGTAGAGACAGGGAGGCCCTCGGTGTGATCTGTCCCGGCTGTTTGGGACTGGTGGTCCAGCTGAAGCCGTTTGGGCGCTGTGAGGTCTGCAAAGAATTCCTCTTCGAGGTGGAACCATCCACAGAAAAGCCTTGCGCTTTCCACCTTAACTACCTCACAGGGACTGCCACTCCAGAGGGAGAGATCTATGCTGGTGCGTTCCCCGTGCGCACTGATCCGGGCGAAGTGACTGCCCAAACAGAGGTGAAAAGAGAAAAATCCGAGGATGCTGCCTCGGTCACCAGCAGCTCCCTGCTTCGGCCACCGAAGAGAAAAGTCGGCCTAGTGATGGCCTTGTGTGGTCGTGGAAGAGCTTCGCCCCACTGCTTGCCTGACCTGGATGGCTCTGGTAGGAAAAGTCCTGGACATCCCTATTCTTCAAAAGGCCCAGGTGAGCCAGGGGTTGGGACTAGGGATGAGCTTCGTGTTCGAGTCGAACATACGTTCGACTCGAACATCGGCTGTTCGATCGTTCGACGAAGATCGAACGATTTGGGCCGTTCGCGCCAAATTCGAGTGACGCGAACGGCCCACAATGCACTACGCCATCGCAGTGTCATCCAGGCGCTGTGATTGGCCAAGCATGCACTGTGACCCCGCATGCTTGGCCAATCACAGCGCCGGCAGCGAGGAGAGCAATGATTGGCCACAGGCAGGATGCCTGTGGCCAATTATTGCTGAGGGTGTTTAGTACACGCCCCACACTATAAAAGGCCGCCAGCACGGCGGCCTAGTGTAGTGTGTTCCGGAGCAGGGAAAGACAAGCATAGGCAGGGACAGTGACATTTATTTCTTTCTTGCTTAACCTGGATTCCTTTAGTTTAGGGAAAGAGAAGGATAGGTAGGGAGAGTGTCAGTGTGTTTTACTGTGCGAGTCCTTGTTTCTAGGGACAAAGAAGGAAAGTGAGGGGAATTCTCCTTGTGCTATAGTGTGCTTTAAAAAAACATTTTTTCTAGGGACAGAAAACTCTAGGTAGGGAGAGTGTCAGTTTCTTTCACTGTGCGAGTCCTTGTTTCTAGGAAAAAAGAAGGAAAGTGAGGGGAATTCTCCTTGTGCTATAGTGTGCTTTAAAAAAAAAAAAATTCTAAGGACAGAAAACTCTAGGTAGGGAGAGTGTCAGTTTCTTTCACTGTGCGAGTCCTTGTTTCTAGGAAAAAAGAAGGAAAGTGAGGGGAATTCTCCTTGTGCTATAGTGTGCTTTAAAAAAACATTTTTTCTAGGGACAGAAAACTCTAGGTAGGGAGAGTGTCAGTTTCTTTCACTGTGCGAGTCCTTGTTTCTAGGGACAAAGAAGGAAAGTGAGGGGAATTCTCCTTGTGCTATAGTGTGCTTTAAAAAAACATTTTTTCTAGGGACAGAAAACTCTAGGTAGGGAGAGTGTCAGTTTCTTTCACTGTGCGAGTCCTTGTTTCTAGGAAAAAAGAAGGAAAGTGAGGGGAATTCTCCTTGTGCTATAGTGTGCTTTAAAAAAACATTTTTTCTAGGGACAGAAAACTCTAGGTAGGGAGAGTGTCAGTTTCTTTCACTGTGCGAGTCCTTGTTTCTAGGAAAAAAGAAGGAAAGTGAGGGGAATTCTCCTTGTGCTATAGTGTGCTTTAAAAAAAAAAAAATTCTAGGGACAGAAAACTCTAGGTAGGGAGAGTGTCAGTTTCTTTCACTGTGCGAGTCCTTGTTTCTAGGAAAAAAGAAGGAAAGTGAGGGGAATTCTCCTTGTGCTATAGTGTGCTTTAAAAAAACATTTTTTCTAGGGACAGAAAACTCTAGGTAGGGAGAGTGTCAGTTTCTTTCACTGTGCGAGTCCTTGTTTCTAGGAAAAAAGAAGGAAAGTGAGGGGAATTCTCCTTGTGCTATAGTGTGCTTTAAAAAAAAAAAATTTCTAGGGACAGAAAACTCTAGGTAGTGTGACAGCAGGAAGGTAAAGTCACCTGGTTGCATCCAGGGGGGTAGATATATTTCGCCCAGATTCAGGCTTTACGCCGACTTATACAATTAGGTGGAGAGTTGTATAAGCCCAGCTGAGGCTAGTGGGCTCATGGATGACTCATACCTCTAGGGAGAGTGTGGGGCGTCGTGCAGACAGGGAGTTGATGAGACCAGCTGAAGCTTGTCAGCTCATATAGGCCTCTATAAGAACTCCCAGATTCATTAGGTGTTTGCTCATGCCTGGACCCAGACCTGTGTGGACTGTCTAGGGAGAGTGAACCCCTGTGCGGTGAGACAAAGCCTGTGTGGCTATTTGCTTGGACATTTAAAATCAGGGACTTAGGGACTAGGACAGCACTAGGCTGATCCCAGTTGTTAGTTAGGAAACCTGTATGTTTAGTCAGAAGGTCAAGTTGACCAGGATTTATTTTATTTATGTTTCTTTTGCTTTGCTGTGTTTTGTCACTGTAAATAGAAAATAAACCGCACCTTTTTGATTTTGAAAACCACAACCTCCGTTTGCTGGGCCTGTTTTTGTGTGGGGAGCCCATCCCGGGGGTCACACACACCCGCTGCCGAGCTAACCCCCTCACAGTTGGTGGAGAATGCAGGCAGTTTTTTTTAAGCCAGCATGGAGGAGATACTGAAACAGCTGGCTCTAGCAAATGCCAATCAACAGCAGACAAATGCAGGTTTGCAAAGGAGCCTTGCAGCCCAGCAGCAAGCTCATCAACAGAGCCTTGCAGCCCAGCAGCAAGCTCACCAACAGAGTCTGGAAGCTCAGCAACAAGCCCAGCAGCAATCTGAGGCCCGCTTCATAGACCTGTTACAGAAGCAAGAGCAGAGACTACAACAAATGGAAGCAGTAATGCAGCAACGTCCGCAGACCAGTGAGGAAAGCCGTCCCACTAATACCGCGTCCTTTGGGGTGAGTCGTTTATTGACAAAAATGACTGGAGAGGATGATCCAGAGGTATTTTTGACCACATTTGAAAGGACCGCTGAAAGAGAAAAGTGGCCTGAGGAGAAGTGGGCTGGACTGGTGGCTCCTCTGTTAACTGGTGAATCGCAGAAAGCTTACTATGACCTAGAGCCTAACCAAGCAAAAGACTATGTGATGCTAAAAGCTGAAATATTGGCAAGGCTGGGTGTCACCCTGGCTGTCCGGGCTCAGCGTGTGCATAACTGGACTTTCCAGCTTGGAAAACCCCCCAGGTCTCAAATGTATGATCTCATTCACCTGAGCAGAAAGTGGCTACAGCCAGAGACTTTGTCCGCACCAAAGATTGTGGAACGTGTTGTAATGGATCGGTTTTTGAGAGCTCTTCCTACTGCCATCCAAAAGTGGGTAAGCCATGGAGACCCAGAGACGGCCGATGGTCTTGTGGATCGTGTGGAGAAATACTTGGCTACAGAGAACCTGACGGCCTCTTCCAGAGACACTCGGACTTTCCACCCTAAGACCAGACCATCCCCAGGGGCGGATAAGAGGATTCCAAGGGGTGAGGGTGGAGAGAGTGAGAGGGTGGGAGCTCTACCCCAAGTTTGGCGAGAACAGCCTGGGAAATCAGCGGCTCAAGAGGCGGCAAGAAGGATCGTTTGCTACCGCTGCCGGCAAGCGGGACATATTGCAGCCAATTGCCCGGTTGTGGAGGAACCCATGCAGTGTGACTTTCTGACGGGCAGACGTCAGTCGCTGTGTGCGACAGTCGCATGCACTGCCATTCGAGGAACTGAGAAACATTTATGCAAAATGTGTGTTAATGGTAGAAATGTTGTGGTATTGCTGGATTCAGGTAGCCTTGTGACCCTGATAAAGGCTGAGTTAGTTAAAACAGAGGTCTTTGGGAATAGCAAGGTAGCTGTTATTTGTGTGCATGGGGACACCCGAGAGTATCCAGTGACTACAGTGTGTTTCGAGACCCCCAAAGGTACCCTCTCTCATCCAGTGGGCTTAGTATCTCAGTTACCGCATGACGCCATTGTGGGAAGGGATTTTCCGAAGTTCTGGGAACTGTGGGATGATCCTGAGCCCCCCACTGGTGCCCCTATGTACCAGGAATGTGATAGCCAGAACTCCCCTGAGAGTGGTGAGGACTAGTGATGAGCCGAACACCCCCGGGTTCGGTTCGCACCAGAACCCGCGAACGGACCGAAAGTTCGAACGAACATTAGAACCCTATTAAATACAATGGATGCGAACGTTCGAATTCTAAAGTGCTAATTATAACAACTATTATGCATGTTATTGTCATAAATAGGGTTTGGGAACCCGGGTTGTGCACCAGGGGACATGTATCAATGCAAAAAGAAGTTTTAAAAACGGTCGTTTTTCGGGAGCAGTCATTTTAATGATGCATAAAGTGAAAAAAAAAAAGTCAAATATTCCTTTAAATATCGTACCTGGGGGGTGTCTAAAGTATGCCTGTGAAGTGCCACGTGTTTCCCGTGTTTAGAACTGTCCCTGCACAAAATGACACTTCTAAAGGAAAAAAAAGCCATTTAAAACTGCTTGCGGCTTTAATGTAATGTCTGGTCCCGGTAATATGGATGAAATTCTTTAAGAAAAATGGCATAGCTACCCCATGACCCCCCCCCCTACCCCAGCCCATTACCAGCCCCTTTGGGTCTTGTATGGATATTAAGGGGAACCCCGCACATAAAATAAAAAAGGCCCTATATACTCTGAACAGCCGTATACAGGCGGTGCATACAAGACAGGGACTGTAGGTTTGTTCTTATGTAGAATCTGTTTGTAATTTTGAACAGGTACATTGTTGAAGTGTAGCTCCAGCCCAAAAATCTATTTTTAAACTTTTTGGGAAACATAGGTAAGGGTTATCACCCCTGTAACATTTGTTTTGCTGTCTGTGCCCCTGTTCAGAACATTTCACCTCACTTTCCGTCCCAATGACAACTGTTTTTGAAATGTGGTGTTTTTCTTGAAACAAGGATTGCTGATAAAGCATCAGTAGAGATGAGACCCCTTTCTCCCATATTTATTCTTACAGGAGAGAATTTTCCTTCCAAGGGGTAGATTTCCTCTCACTTCCTGTTGTCTTCTTTCGTTTGCAAGTAGGAGTCGTTTGTAAGTTGGATGTTTGAAAGTAGGGACCTGCCGTATATACTCTGCAGAAATAGGCCCCTTAGTTGTTGGTGTTGGCACAACACTGTAAGCACTCAGTTACTCTTGGTTGGTGCTGGAACGCCCTGCTGTCAACTATTATATCAGGAATTTTAATTACATATAATTGTTGAACAGTGGTAGTAAAAATTGGGGCTTTGATGGTGGTGCTGGTGCCACAACACTGTAAGCCCTGACAGTTACTCTTGGTGGGTGCAGCAATGGGCCCTGCTGTGAATTATTAGATCAAGAATTGTAATTACATGCCCCTTTTGAACAGGGGCTGAAAAATTGGGCCTTTCGTGGTGGTGGTGGTGGTGGCGTTGCCACAAGACTGTAAGCCCTCAGAGTTACTCTTGGTGGGTGCAGCAATGGACCCTGCTGTGAATTATTAGATCAAGAATTGTAATTGCATGCCCCTGTTGAACAGGGGCTGAAAAATTGGGCCTTAGGCACTGGTGGCACAACACTACAACCCCTCACAGATACTGTACTTGGAGCACAGCAATGAGCCCTGTTGCAAAGTATTGCTTCAAAAATTGTAATGACACGCCCCTGTTAAACAGGGGCTGAAAAATTGGGCCTTAGGCACTGGTGCCACAACACTCCAACCCCTCACAGATACTGTACTTGGAGCACAGCAATGAGCCCTATGGCAAATTATTGCTAAAAAAATTGTAATTACACGCCCCTGTAAAACAGGGGCTGAAAAATTGGGCCTTAGCCACTGGTGGCGGCACCCATAAACAAAAATGATCTTCCAAGCTATCATCATCAATCGTATCATTGAGGACTCGGAGGAGGAGGATAGCCAGTCAACATAACAGCACAGGCACTCAGCATCAGCATCAGTCTTGAAGGGATGTGACATGTTAAAATCAATTAGTCTGTTATATCAGCATCAGGTGTGTGGTAGCTGGTGGTGATCCAAGACTGGTTCATCTTGATGAAAGTCAGTCGATCAACCGAGTCGGTGGACAGGCGCACCCTGTGATCCGTGACAAATCCTCCAGCAGCACTGAATGTGCGTTCCGAAAGAACGCTGGATGCAGGACAGGCCAGTAGCTCAATTGCATACTGTGCAAGCTCTGGCCAGTGATCCATCCTCAAGACCCAGTAAGCCAGAGGATTTTCGGTGGGGAAGGTGTCCAAGTCTGACCTTGCCCCTAGATATTCCTGCACCATGTTTATCAGACGCTGGCGATGGTTGCTGGAACCGATCATACTTTGGGGCTGCGGACTAAAGAATTGTCTGAACGCATCGGTCAGACGGCCACCTTCCCCACCGCTCCTTCTTTGACTGGCCGAAGCCTCAGCAACTCGTTGTCCAGGACCAGGAGTTTGTAACCTCCCAGTCTCTGGGAACGCGTTGCACAGACCTTTCTGCAAGGCCTCCCGGAGTTGTCTCATCCTCTGCTCCCTCTGCGACGGTAACATAAGGTCCGCAACCTTACCCTTGTACCGTGGATCAAGGAGAGTGGCCAGCCAGTAATGGTCCCTCTCCTTGATCCGAAGAATACGAGGATCCTTCCGCAGACTTTGCAGGATCAGGGAGGCCATGCAGCGTAGGTTTGCTGAGGCATTCGCTCCGGAGTCCTCTGGGTCACTAAGGACGACATGATCCGCAGCCACCTCCTCCCAGCCACGTACAAGTCCACTGGTTTCTTGGGACTGTAAATCATCCCTAAAAGACTGCTGCTGATGATGCTGAGTGCCAGCCTCCACCTCCATGCTGACACAATCCTCCTCCTCCTCCTCCTCCTCCTCCTCCTCTTCCTGTGCGATGGGTGGGACAGAAGGAACACTGTCTGGGTAAAGGGGGCCTTGAGAGGCAAGGAAGTCCTCCTCTTCCTGCCTCTGTTCTGCCTCAAGTGCCCTGTCCATTATTCCACGCAGCGTGTGCTCCAACAGGTGGACAAGAGGTACAGTGTCACTGATGCATGCACTGTCACTGCTCACCATCCTCGTGGCCTCCTCAAATGGTGCCAGGACAGTGCATGCATCCCTGATCATGCCCCACTGGCGTGGAGAAAAAAAACCAAGCTCCCCTGACCCTGTCCTGGTGCCGTAGTCGCACAGGTACTCATTGATGGCCCTCTGCTGCGTGTGCAGCCGCTGCAGCATGGCCAACGTTGAGTTCCACCTGGTGGGCATGTCACATATAAGGCGGTTCTTGGGCAGGTTCAACTCCTTTTGCAGCTCAACCAGGCGAGCACTGGCATTATAAGATCTGCGGAAATGCACACAGACTTTCCTGGCCTGCCTCAGGACATCCTGTAAGCCCGGGTACCTGCCCAAGAACCGCTGCACCACCAGGTTAAGGACGTGAGCCACACAGGGCACATGGGTCAGTTGTCCCTGTCGGAGGGCGGAGAGGAGGTTGGTGCCATTGTCGCAAACCACCATTCCTGGCTTAAGCTGGCGTGGCGTCAACCACCTCTCGGCCTGGCCCTGCAGAGCAGACAGGACCTCTGCCCCAGTGTGGCTTCTGTCCCCCAAACACACCAGCGCAAGCACGGCATGGCATCTTTTTGCCTGCGTACTTGCGTAGCCCCGTGAACGGCTACGGAGCACCGCTGGTTCATAGGACAAACCACAGGAAGAGGCCATGGAGGAAGAAGAAGAGGAGGGGGTGGAGGAGAGAGGTGTGTCACAACCAGTAGTAGCATTTTGGAGGCGTGGCGGTGGGACAACCTCCAACACTACTGCACCTTGTCCTGCATCCTTCCCAGCTGCCAAAAGAGTGACCCAATGGGCCGTGAAAGAAAGGTAACGTCCCTGTCCATGCCTGCTGGACCATGAGTCAGCGGTAATATGCACCTTACCGCTGACCGCCCTGTCCAGCGAGGCCAAGACATTGCCTTCCACATGCCGGTAGAGAGCCGGAATAGCCTTCCGTGAGAAAAAGTGGCGTTTGGGAACCTGCCACTGAGGAACCGCACATTGCACAAACTCACGGAAGGGGGCCGAGTCTACCAACTGAAAAGGCAGCAGTTGAAGCGCTAGCAATTTAGCCAAGCTAGCATTCAACCGCTGGGCATGTGGATGGCTGGGATTGAACTTCTTTCGACGGTCCAGCAGCTGGGGCAGGGAAATTTGCCTGCTAGAATCGGACGTCGGTGTACTGCTAGCAGAGTGGCCGCAAGTACTTGGCTGTGACACACCTAATTCTACACCTTCATTCCTCTCAGTGCATGTTTCAGAGAGGACTGAAGTTATAGTGGGGTTGGAGATCCCAGCTGATGCGGTGCAAGGAGAGGTCCGCTTTGTTCTTTGGTGTGGGTCTTTGAGGTAGGCTTGCCAACGAGCTGCATGGCAGGTCAACATATGTCTGGTCAGGCATGTGGTACCCAAGCGGCTGATGTTTTGGCCACGCGATATACGCTTGAGACATATGTTGCAAACAGCAGCTGTGCGATCTGATGCACTAGCCTCAAAAAAGGCCCACACCAAAGAACTTTTTGAATGACGGGCAGAGGCAGCGCCCTGCACAGGCGGAGCTCTGCGGTGTGATTCCGTCGGTGTACTGCCCTTACGCTGGCCACCAAAGGGCATCCTGCCTCGTTGGAGATGTGCCTCCTCCTCATCCTCCTCCTCCTCCTCTCTCCTATTAGGCACCCACGTGGAGTCAGTGACCTCATCATCACCTCCCTCCTCATCACTGGAGGCAATCTGGCAGTATGCTGCAGCTGCTGGAACATGACTGCCAGATTGGTGTCCTTCTTGAGCATCCCCTCTGTCTGCTCTCACGCTACTGCCTTCCTCTAGCTGGGTTTCATCATCAGACCCTTCGAAACGCTGGGCATCCTCCTGGAGCATGTACCCAACACTGTGCTGAAACAGTTCGGGGGACTCCTCAGGAGGAGGACATGGTGGGTCTAGGGAAGGAGTGACTGATGATGAGTCTGACATTGATACCAGGGAAGAGGACGCTTTGGCAGCTGCTTTTCCAGTACCCTGAGCCTGGGTGAGAGAGGATGAGGAGGAGGAGGAGGGCTTGGTCATCCACTCTACCAAGTCTTCGGCATGATGTGGCTCAACATGTCCAGCTGCCGAAAAGAAGGACAAGCGTGTCCCATGGCCATGTGCTGATGACAATGCACCGCGTCCACGACCAGCACTGTTGCCCCCAGACACAGAGCCTGCTTGCCCTCTTTTATTGCCTCCTGACTGTCTGCCTCTCCTTGTTTGCCTTCCAGACATTCTAATAGATGGCCTGCAGGGAGATGGGAAAAAAGCAATAAGGGCTACCTTCAGGTGTCCTTCTCTGTCGCTTGAAACAAGGACTTTGACAGTGAAAGAAACTGACACACTCTCCCTACCTACAGTTTTCTGTCCCTAGAAAATTTTTTTTTTTAAAGCACAATTTAGCACAAGGAGAATTCACTCACTGTCCTTCCAGGTCCCTGGAAACAAGGACTTTGACAGTGAAAGAAACTGACACACTCTCCCTACCTACAGTTTTCTGTCCCTAGAAAAAATGTTTTTTTTAAGCACAATTTAGCACAAGGAGAATTCACTCACTGTCCTTCCAGGTCCCTGGAAACAAGGACTTTGACAGTGAAAGAAACTGACACACTCTCCCTACCTACAGTTTTCTGTCCCTAGAAAAAAAAATTTTTTAAGCACAATTTAGCACAAGGAGAATTACCTCACTGTCCTTCCAGGTCCCTGGAAACAAGGACTTTGACAGTGAAAGAAACTGACACACTCTCCCTACCTACAGTTTTCTGTCCCTAGAAAAAATGTTTTTTTTAAGCACAATATAGCACAAGGAGAATTCACTCACTGTCCTTCCAGGTCCCTGGAAACAAGGACTTTGACAGTGAAAGAAACTGACACACTCTCCCTACCTACAGTTTTCTGTCCCTAGAAAAAATGTTTTTTTTAAGCACAATTTAGCACAAGGAGAATTACCTCACTGTCCTTCCAGGTCCCTGGAAACAAGGACTTTGACAGTGAAAGAAACTGACACACTCTCCCTACCTACAGTTTTCTGTCCCTAGAAAAAATGTTTTTTTTAAGCACAATATAGCACAAGGAGAATTACCTCACTGTCCTTCCAGGTCCCTGGAAACAAGGACTTTGACAGTGAAAGAAACTGACACACTCTCCCTACCTACAGTTTTCTGTCCCTAGAAAAAATGTTTTTTTTAAGCACAATTTAGCACAAGGAGAATTACCTCACTGTCCTTCCAGGTCCCTGGAAACAAGGACTTTGACAGTGAAAGAAACTGACACACTCTCCCTACCTACAGTTTTCTGTCCCTAGAAAAAATGTTTTTTTTAAGCACAATATAGCACAAGGAGAATTCACTCACTGTCCTTCCAGGTCCCTGGAAACAAGGACTTTGACAGTGAAAGAAACTGACACACTCTCCCTACCTACAGTTTTCTGTCCCTAGAAAAAATGTTTTTTTTAAGCACAATTTAGCACAAGGAGAATTACCTCACTGTCCTTCCAGGTCCCTGGAAACAAGGACTTTGACAGTGAAAGAAACTGACACACTCTCCCTACCTACAGTTTTCTGTCCCTAGAAAAAATGTTTTTTTTAAGCACAATTTAGCACAAGGAGAATTACCTCACTGTCCTTCCAGGTCCCTGGAAACAAGGACTTTGACAGTGAAAGAAACTGACACACTCTCCCTACCTACAGTTTTCTGTCCCTAGAAAAAATGTTTTTTTTAAGCACAATTTAGCACAAGGAGAATTACCTCACTGTCCTTCCAGGTCCCTGGAAACAAGGACTTTGACAGTGAAAGAAACTGACACACTCTCCCTACCTACAGTTTTCTGTCCCTAGAAAAAATGTTTTTTTTAAGCACAATTTAGCACAAGGAGAATTACCTCACTGTCCTTCCAGGTCCCTGGAAACAAGGACTTTGGCAGTGAAAGAAACTGACACACTCTCCCTACCTACAGTTTTCTGTCCCTAGAAAAAATGTTTTTTTTAAGCACAATTTAGCACAAGGAGAATTACCTCACTGTCCTTCCAGGTCCCTGGAAACAAGGACTTTGACAGTGAAAGAAACTGACACACTCTCCCTACCTACAGTTTTCTGTCCCTAGAAAAAATGTTTTTTTTAAGCACAATTTAGCACAAGGAGAATTACCTCACTGTCCTTCCAGGTCCCTGGAAACAAGGACTTTGACAGTGAAAGAAACTGACACACTCTCCCTACCTACAGTTTTCTGTCCCTAGAAAAAATGTTTTTTTTAAGCACAATTTAGCACAAGGAGAATTACCTCACTGTCCTTCCAGGTCCCTGGAAACAAGGACTTTGACAGTGAAAGAAACTGACACACTCTCCCTACCTACAGTTTTCTGTCCCTAGAAAAAATGTTTTTTTTAAGCACAATTTAGCACAAGGAGAATTACCTCACTGTCCTTCCAGGTCCCTGGAAACAAGGACTTTGACAGTGAAAGAAACTGACACACTCTCCCTACCTACAGTTTTCTGTCCCTAGAAAAAATGTTTTTTTTAAGCACAATTTAGCACAAGGAGAATTACCTCACTGTCCTTCCAGGTCCCTGGAAACAAGGACTTTGACAGTGAAAGAAACTGACACACTCTCCCTACCTACAGTTTTCTGTCCCTAGAAAAAATGTTTTTTTTAAGCACAATATAGCACAAGGAGAATTACCTCACTGTCCTTCCAGGTCCCTGGAAACAAGGACTTTGACAGTGAAAGAAACTGACACACTCTCCCTACCTACAGTTTTCTGTCCGTAGAAAAAATGTTTTTTTTAAGCACAATTTAGCACAAGGAGAATTACCTCACTGTCCTTCCAGGTCCCTGGAAACAAGGACTTTGACAGTGAAAGAAACTGACACACTCTCCCTACCTACAGTTTTCTGTCCCTAGAAAAAATGTTTTTTTTAAGCACAATTTAGCACAAGGAGAATTACCTCACTGTCCTTCCAGGTCCCTGGAAACAAGGACTTTGACAGTGAAAGAAACTGACACACTCTCCCTACCTACAGTTTTCTGTCCCTAGAAAAAATGTTTTTTTTAAGCACAATTTAGCACAAGGAGAATTACCTCACTGTCCTTCCAGGTCCCTGGAAACAAGGACTTTGACAGTGAAAGAAACTGACACACTCTCCCTACCTACAGTTTTCTGTCCCTAGAAAAAATGTTTTTTTTAAGCACAATTTAGCACAAGGAGAATTACCTCACTGTCCTTCCAGGTCCCTGGAAACAAGGACTTTGACAGTGAAAGAAACTGACACACTCTCCCTACCTACAGTTTTCTGTCCCTAGAAAAAATGTTTTTTTTAAGCACAATTTAGCACAAGGAGAATTACCTCACTGTCCTTCCAGGTCCCTGGAAACAAGGACTTTGACAGTGAAAGAAACTGACACACTCTCCCTACCTACAGTTTTCTGTCCCTAGAAAAAATGTTTTTTTTAAGCACAATTTAGCACAAGGAGAATTACCTCACTGTCCTTCCAGGTCCCTGGAAACAAGGACTTTGACAGTGAAAGAAACTGACACACTCTCCCTACCTACAGTTTTCTGTCCCTAGAAAAAATGTTTTTTTTAAGCACAATTTAGCACAAGGAGAATTACCTCACTGTCCTTCCAGGTCCCTGGAAACAAGGACTTTGACAGTGAAAGAAACTGACACACTCTCCCTACCTACAGTTTTCTGTCCCTAGAAAAAATGTTTTTTTTAAGCACAATTTAGCACAAGGAGAATTACCTCACTGTCCTTCCAGGTCCCTGGAAACAAGGACTTTGACAGTGAAAGAAACTGACACACTCTCCCTACCTACAGTTTTCTGTCCCTAGAAAAAATGTTTTTTTTTAAGCACAATTTAGCACAAGGAGAATTACCTCACTGTCCTTCCAGGTCCCTGGAAACAAGGACTTTGACAGTGAAAGAAACTGACACACTCTCCCTACCTACAGTTTTCTGTCCCTAGAAAAAATGTTTTTTTTAAGCACAATTTAGCACAAGGAGAATTACCTCACTGTCCTTCCAGGTCCCTGGAAACAAGGACTTTGACAGTGAAAGCAACTGACACACTCTCCCTACCTACAGTTTTCTGTCCCTAGAAAAAATGTTTTTTTTAAGCACAATTTAGCACAAGGAGAATTCACTCACTGTCCTTCCAGGTCCCTGGAAACAAGGACTTTGACAGTGAAAGAAACTGACACACTCTCCCTACCTACAGTTTTCTGTCCCTAGAAAAAATGTTTTTTTTAAGCACAATTTAGCACAAGGAGAATTACCTCACTGTCCTTCCAGGTCCCTGGAAACAAGGACTTTGACAGTGAAAGAAACTGACACACTCTCCCTACCTACAGTTTTCTGTCCCTAGAAAAAATGTTTTTTTTAAGCACAATTTAGCACAAGGAGAATTACCTCACTGTCCTTCCAGGTCCCTGGAAACAAGGACTTTGACAGTGAAAGAAACTGACACACTCTCCCTACCTACAGTTTTCTGTCCCTAGAAAAAATGTTTTTTTTAAGCACAATTTAGCACAAGGAGAATTACCTCACTGTCCTTCCAGGTCCCTGGAAACAAGGACTTTGACAGTGAAAGAAACTGACACACTCTCCCTACCTACAGTTTTCTGTCCCTAGAAAAAATGTTTTTTTTAAGCACAATTTAGCACAAGGAGAATTACCTCACTGTCCTTCCAGGTCCCTGGAAACAAGGACTTTGACAGTGAAAGAAACTGACACACTCTCCCTACCTACAGTTTTCTGTCCCTAGAAAAAATGTTTTTTTTAAGCACAATATAGCACAAGCACAAAACACACTGACACTCTCCCTACCTATCCTTCTCTTTCCCTAAACTAAAGGAATCCAGGTTAAGCAAGAAAGAAATAAAAGTCACTGTCCCTGCCTATGCTGCTCTATCCCTGCTCCGGAACACACTACACTAGGCCGCCGTGCTGGCGGCCTTTTATAGTGTGGGGCGTGTACTAAACCCCCTCAGCAATAATTGGCCACAGGCATCCTGCCTGTGGCCAGTCATTGCTCTCCTCGCTGCCGGCGCTGTGATTGGCCAAGCATGCGGGGTCACAGTGCATGCTTGGCCAATCACAGCGCCTGGATGACACTGCGATGGCGTAGTGCATTGTGGGCCGTTCGCGTCACTCGAATTTGGCGCGAACGGCCCAAATCGTTCGATCTTCGTCGAACGATCGAACAGCCGATGTTCGAGTCGAACGTATGTTCGACTCGAACACGAAGCTCATCCCTAGTGAGGACTCTCCGGAATTTCCCTTATCAGTATTGGCAGGGGAGACTCAAGAAACTGGAGAGGAGCCCACCTCCTCAGACGAAAACCTACCGTCTGTGGAGTTTTCTGATCTTGAGGTTCACAGGGAAAACTTTGCCACAGAACAGTTGAAAGACCCCGCCCTAATAAAGGCACGGGAAAACGTAGTGAAAATAGATGGCGAGTTAGTGAACCCAGATAATACCTGCACTTACCCATACTTCAGCGTAGAGAAGGACCTACTGTATCGGGTGGCAAAAAGGGCAGAAGAAACCGTTGAGCAGCTTGTGGTGCCCAAACCTTACAGGAAGTTGGTGTTGGAGTTGGCCCATGGGCACATTCTTGGAGGTCATCTGGGGACAGAGAAAACCCGAGAGAGGGTATTACAGAGATTCTATTGGCCGGGGCTGATGAAGGACATAGAAAATTATTGTTCCTCCTGCCCTGTGTGTCAGAGGTCGGCCCCAATGCCACATTTCCGTAGCCCGCTGGTCCCTCTACCCATCATTGAGGTCCCGTTTGAGAGGATCGCCATGGATTTGGTAGGGCCTATAATCAAGTCCGCTAGGGGGCACCAGTACATATTAGTTATAATGGACTATGCCACCCGTTATCCAGAAGCGATCCCTCTCCGAAATACCTCGGCCAAAACCATAGCCAAAGAGCTATCTCTTGTGTTTAGCCGGGTGGGTATTTGTAAAGAACTGCTTACGGACCAAGGTACACCCTTTATGTCCCGGGTTATGAAGGAGCTGTGTAAATTGTTCAAAGTGACGCAATTACGTACATCTGTGTATCACCCCCAAACCGATGGGCTGGTTGAAAGATTCAACAAAACCCTAAAACAAATGTTGAAGAAAGTGGTGGATAGAGATGGAAAGGATTGGGACTGTCTACTTCCTTATCTGATGTTTGCTATTAGGGAGGTGCCCCAATCCTCTACGGGATTCTCCCCCTTTGAGTTACTGTATGGGAGACACCCAAGAGGGCTGTTGGATATTGCCAAGGAAACTTGGGAAAGTGAGAGTTCTCCCCACAGGAGTGTGATTGAGCATGTCGCCCTGATGCAAGACCGAATTGCACAGGTAATGCCCATCGTGAAGGAACATTTGGCCCAAGCGCAGTTAGCACAGCAGAGAGTGTACAACCGTGGAGCCAAGACCCGTACCTTTTCCCCGGGGGATAGGATACTGGTACTTGTCCCTACGGTTGAAAGTAAATTCCTTGCCAAATGGCAAGGCCCCTATGAGATAATGGAAAAAGTGAGCGAAGTGAATTACAAGGTCAGACAACCAGGAAGGCGAAAGCCCGAACAGATCTATCACGTTAATCTGTTGAAAGCCTGGAGGGATAGAGAGTCCCTAGTCACAGACACTTGGTCACCAGCTCAAACTGGTTGCGTGATTCCTGAGGTTGGAATAGCAGCCACCTTGTCACAACCCCAACAACAGGAGGTTAAGGAGTTTGTGCTTCGCAACAAGGAGGTATTCTCTGAGCTGCCGGGACAAACATCTGGGGTAGAGCATGACATCATTACCCCGCCCGGTGAAAGGGTGAAGTTAAAACCCTATCGGATCCCAGAGGCCCGACGGGAGGCAATACGGGAGGAAGTACAGAAAATGCTGAACTTAGGGGTGATAGAGGAGTCCCAAAGTGATTGGTCTAGTCCCATTGTGTTGGTGCCTAAACCGGATGGGAGCTGGCGATTTTGTAACGATTTTCGTCAGTTGAACAAAGTTACAAAATTTGACACCTACCCCATGCCACGTATAGATGAGTTGATCGACCGGCTGGGAACAGCCCGATACATGACGACTCTTGACCTCACAAAAGGGTATTGGCAAATCCCCCTGGCCAAGTCGGCCAAAGAGAAAACCGCATTTGTAACCCCAGACGGGGCGTTCCAATATAAAAGAATGCCGTTCGGGTTACAGAATGCGCCGGCCACATTCCAGCGGAAAATGGACCAGATGCTGAGGCCCCATCGGAAGTATGCTGCGGCTTACCTGGATGACGTAATTGTCCATAGCACAGATTGGGCCTCACATCTGCCAAAAGTGCAAGCAGTCCTGGACTCTGTTCGGGAAGCGGGGTTTACGGCTAACCCCAAGAAGTGTACCATTGGGCAGGAGGAGGCCAAATATCTTGGGTACACCATTGGCAGGGGAGTAATAAAACCCCAACTCAACAAAGTCGAGGCCATCCAGAGTTGGCCACGTCCCAACAGCAAGAAGCAGGTACGAGCCTTTCTGGGAATCGCTGGGTATTATCGGCGATTCATTCCCCACTTTGCTTCTAAGGCTGTGCCCCTAACCAACCTGACGAAGGGGAAAGGGTCGGTCATGATTAAATGGACCCCCGAGGCTGAGGCAGCATTCCAATTCTTGAAACAAGCCTTATGTAGCCAGCCAGTGTTGTACTCACCCGACTTCTCTAAAGACTTTGTCGTACAAAGTGATGCGTCAGATGTGGGGTTAGGAGCAGTATTGTCCCAGGTCTGGAACGGGGAAGAGCACCCAGTCATTTACCTCAGCAGGAAGTTGAAGTCCCATGAGGTAAATTACGCCACCGTTGAAAAGGAGTGTTTAGCGGTGAAGTGGGCTCTAGATTCCCTTCGGTACTACCTGCTAGGTAGGCACTTTGACATGGTTACGGATCACGCTCCGTTAAAGTGGATGGCTCAAAACAAGGAAACAAATAGAAGAGTGAATAGGTGGTTCCTGGCCCTCCAGGAATTCAACTTCACAGTAAAGCATCGCCCTGGCGTTCAAATGGGGAATGTGGATGCTTTGTCTCGAGTACATGAATGCCTGATTGCTGGTGTTCCAACCCCGAGGTTAAAACAAGAGGGGGGGGGGGTATGTGACAGCAGGAAGGTAAAGTCACCTGGTTGCATCCAGGGGGGTAGATATATTTCGCCCAGATTCAGGCTTTACGCCGACTTATACAACTAGGTGGAGAGTTGTATAAGCCCAGCTGAGGCTAGTGGGCTCATGGATGACTCATACCTCTAGGGAGAGTGTGGGGCGTCGTGCAGACAGGGAGTTGATGAGACCAGCTGAAGCTTGTCAGCTCATATAGGCCTCTATAAGAACTCCCAGATTCATTAGGTGTTTGCTCATGCCTGGACCCAGACCTGTGTGGACTGTCTAGGGAGAGTGAACCCCTGTGCGGTGAGACAAAGCCTGTGTGGCTATTTGCTTGGACATTTAAAATCAGGGACTTAGGGACTAGGACAGCACTAGGCTGATCCCAGTTGTTAGTTAGGAAACCTGTATGTTTACTCAGAGGTCAAGTTGACCAGGATTTATTTTATTTATGTTTCTTTTGCTTTGCTGTGTTTTGTCACTGTAAATAGAAAATAAACCGCACCTTTTTGATTTTGAAAACCACAACCTCCGTTTGCTGGGCCTGTTTTTGTGTGGGGAGCCCATCCCGGGGGTCACACACACCCGCTGCCGAGCTAACCCCCTCACAGTAGGGAGAGTGTCAGTTTCTTTCACTGTGCGAGTCCTTGTTTCTAGGAAAAAAGAAGGAAAGTGAGGGGAATTCTCCTTGTGCTATAGTGTGCTTTAAAAAAACATTTTTTCTAGGGACAGAAAACTCTAGGTAGGGACTGGAGAGTGTCAGTTTCTTTCACTGTGTGAGTCCTTGTTTCTAGGAAAAAAGAAGGAAAGTGAGGGGAATTCTCCTTGTGCTATAGTGTGCTTTAAAAAAAAAAAATTTCTAGGGACAGAAAACTCTAGGTAGGGAGAGTGTCAGTTTCTTTCACTGTGCGAGTCCTTGTTTCTAGGAAAAAAGAAGGAAAGTGAGGGGAATTCTCCTTGTGCTATAGTGTGCTTTAAAAAAACATTTTTTCTGGGGACAGAAAACTCTAGGTAGGGAGAGTGTCAGTTTCTTTCACTGTGCGAGTCCTTGTTTCTAGGGACAAAGAAGGAAAGTGAGGGGAATTCTCCTTGTGCTATAGTGTGCTTTAAAAAAACATTTTTTCTAGGGACAGAAAACTGTAGGTAGGGAGAGTGTCAGTTTCTTTCACTGTGCGAGTCCTTGTTTCTAGGAAAAAAGAAGGAAAGTGAGGGGAATTCTCCTTGTGCTATAGTGTGCTTTAAAAAAACATTTTTTCTAGGGACAGAAAACTCTAGGTAGGGAGAGTGTCAGTTTCTTTCACTGTGCGAGTCCTTGTTTCTAGGGACAAAGAAGGAAAGTGAGGGGAATTCTCCTTGTGCTATAGTGTGCTTTAAAAAAACATTTTTTCTAGGGACAGAAAACTCTAGGTAGGGAGAGTGTCAGTTTCTTTCACTGTGCGAGTCCTTGTTTCTAGGAAAAAAGAAGGAAAGTGAGGGGAATTCTCCTTGTGCTATAGTGTGCTTTAAAAAAACATTTTTTCTAGGGACAGAAACCTCTAGGTAGGGAGAGTGTCAGTTTCTTTCACTGTGCGAGTCCTTGTTTCTAGGAAAAAAGAAGGAAAGTGAGGGGAATTCTCCTTGTGCTATAGTGTGCTTTAAAAAAAAAAAATTTCTAGGGACAGAAAACTCTAGGTAGGGAGAGTGTCAGTTTCTTTCACTGTGCGAGTCCTTGTTTCTAGGAAAAAAGAAGGAAAGTGAGGGGAATTCTCCTTGTGCTATAGTGTGCTTTAAAAAAAAAAAATTTCTAGGGACAGAAAACTCTAGGTAGGGAGAGTGTCAGTTTCTTTCACTGTGCGAGTCCTTGTTTCTAGGAAAAAAGAAGGAAAGTGAGGGGAATTCTCCTTGTGCTATAGTGTGCTTTAAAAAAAAAAAAATTTCTAGGGACAGAAAACTCTAGGTAGGGAGAGTGTCAGTTTCTTTCACTGTGCGAGTCCTTGTTTCTAGGAAAAAAGAAGGAAAGTGAGGGGAATTCTCCTTGTGCTATAGTGTGCTTTAAAAAAAAAAAATTTCTAGGGACAGAAAACTCTAGGTAGGGAGAGTGTCAGTTTCTTTCACTGTGCGAGTCCTTGTTTCTAGGAAAAAAGAAGGAAAGTGAGGGGAATTCTCCTTGTGCTATAGTGTGCTTTAAAAAAACATTTTTTCTAGGGACAGAAAACTCTAGGTAGGGAGAGTGTCAGTTTCTTTCACTGTGCGAGTCCTTGTTTCTAGGAAAAAAGAAGGAAAGTGAGGGGAATTCTCCTTGTGCTATAGTGTGCTTTAAAAAAAAAAAAATTCTAGGGACAGAAAACTCTAGGTAGGGAGAGTGTCAGTTTCTTTCACTGTGCGAGTCCTTGTTTCTAGGAAAAAAGAAGGAAAGTGAGGGGAATTCTCCTTGTGCTATAGTGTGCTTTAAAAAAACATTTTTTCTAGGGACAGAAAACTCTAGGTAGGGAGAGTGTCAGTTTCTTTCACTGTGCGAGTCCTTGTTTCTAGGAAAAAAGAAGGAAAGTGAGGGGAATTCTCCTTGTGCTATAGTGTGCTTTAAAAAAACATTTTTTCTAGGACAGAAAACTCTAGGTAGGGAGAGTGTCAGTTTCTTTCACTGTGCGAGTCCTTGTTTCTAGGGACAAAGAAGGAAAGTGAGGGGAATTCTCCTTGTGCTATAGTGTGCTTTAAAAAAACATTTTTTCTAGGGACAGAAAACTCTAGGTAGGGAGAGTGTCAGTTTCTTTCACTGTGCGAGTCCTTGTTTCTAGGAAAAAAGAAGGAAAGTGAGGGGAATTCTCCTTGTGCTATAGTGTGCTTTAAAAAAACATTTTTTCTAGGGACAGAAAACTCTAGGTAGGGAGAGTGTCAGTTTCTTTCACTGTGCGAGTCCTTGTTTCTAGGAAAAAAGAAGGAAAGTGAGGGGAATTCTCCTTGTGCTATAGTGTGCTTTAAAAAAAAAAAATTTCTAGGGACAGAAAACTCTAGGTAGGGAGAGTGTCAGTTTCTTTCACTGTGCAAGTCCTTGTTTCTAGGGACAAAGAAGGAAAGTGAGGGGAATTCTCCTTGTGCTATAGTGTGCTTTAAAAAAAAAAAATTTCTAGGGACAGAAAACTCTAGGTAGGGAGAGTGTCAGTTTCTTTCACTGTGCGAGTCCTTGTTTCTAGGAAAAAAGAAGGAAAGTGAGGGGAATTCTCCTTGTGCTATAGTGTGCTTTAAAAAAACATTTTTTCTAGGGACAGAAAACTCTAGGTAGGGAGAGTGTCAGTTTCTTTCACTGTGCGAGTCCTTGTTTCTAGGAAAAAAGAAGGAAAGTGAGGGGAATTCTCCTTGTGCTATAGTGTGCTTTAAAAAAACATTTTTTCTAGGGACAGAAAACTCTAGGTAGGGAGAGTGTCAGTTTCTTTCACTGTGCGAGTCCTTGTTTCTAGGGACAAAGAAGGAAAGTGAGGGGAATTCTCCTTGTGCTATAGTGTGCTTTAAAAAAACATTTTTTCTAGGGACAGAAAACTCTAGGTAGGGAGAGTGTCAGTTTCTTTCACTGTGCGAGTCCTTGTTTCTAGGAAAAAAGAAGGAAAGTGAGGGGAATTCTCCTTGTGCTATAGTGTGCTTTAAAAAAACATTTTTTCTAGGGACAGAAAACTCTAGGTAGGGAGAGTGTCAGTTTCTTTCACTGTGCGAGTCCTTGTTTCTAGGAAAAAAGAAGGAAAGTGAGGGGAATTCTCCTTGTGCTATAGTGTGCTTTAAAAAAAAAAAATTTCTAGGGACAGAAAACTCTAGGTAGGGAGAGTGTCAGTTTCTTTCACTGTGCGAGTCCTTGTTTCTAGGAAAAAAGAAGGAAAGTGAGGGGAATTCTCCTTGTGCTATAGTGTGCTTTTAAAAAAAAATTTTTCTAGGGACAGAAAACTCTAGGTAGGGAGAGTGTCAGTTTCTTTCACTGTGCGAGTCCTTGTTTCTAGGGACAAAGAAGGAAAGTGAGGGGAATTCTCCTTGTGCTATAGTGTGCTTTAAAAAAACATTTTTTCTAGGGACAGAAAACTCTAGGTAGGGAGAGTGTCAGTTTCTTTCACTGTGCGAGTCCTTGTTTCTAGGGACAAAGAAGGAAAGTGAGGGGAATTCTCCTTGTGCTATAGTGTGCTAAAGCATTCCTCATCAACCATCTTTGAAATCCTTGTTTTTTGGACAGTCAGGGAAATTGTCGTTGTGCTATTCTGTGCAAAAGCAATCATCCTCAACCATATTTAGAAATCCTTAAGTAAAGGGACAGAGAAGGACACCTGAAGGTAGCCCTTATTGCTTTTTTCACATCTCCCTGCAGGCCATCTATTAGAATGTCTGGAAGGCAAACAAGGAGAGGCAGACAGTCAGGAGGCAATAAAAGAGGGCAAGCAGGCTCTGTGTCTGGGGGCAACAGTGCTGGTCGTGGACGCGGTGCATTGTCATCAGCACATGGCCATGGGACACGCTTGTCCTTCTTTTCGGCAGCTGGACATGTTGAGCCACATCATGCCGAAGACTTGGTAGAGTGGATGACCAAGCCCTCCTCCTCCTCCTCATCCTCTCTCACCCAGGCTCAGGGTACTGGCAAAGCAGCTGCCAAAGCGTCCTCTTCCCTGGTATCAATGTCAGACTCATCATCAGTCACTCCTTCCCTAGACCCACCATGTCCTCCTCCTGAGGAGTCCCCCGAACTGTTTGAGCACAGTGTTGGGTACATGCTCCAGGAGGATGCCCAGCGTTTCGAAGGGTCTGATGATGAAACCCAGCTACAGGAAGGCAGTAGCGTGAGAGCAGACAGAGGGGATGCTCAAGAAGGACACCAATCTGGCAGTCATGTTCCAGCAGCTGCAGCATACTGCCAGATTGGCTCCAGTGATGAGGAGGGAGGGGATGATGAGGTCACTGACTCCACGTGGGTGCCTAATAGGAGAGAGGAGGAGGAGGAGGATGAGGAGGAGGCACATCTCCAACGAGGCAGGATGCCCTTTGGTGGCCAGCGTAAGGGCAGTACACTGACGGAATCACACCGCAGAGCTCCGCCTGTGCAGGGCGCTGCCTCTGCCCGTCATTCAAAAAGTTCCTTGGTGTGGGCCTTTTTTGAGGCTAGTGCATCAGATCGCACAGCTGCTGTTTGCAACATATGTCTCAAGCGTATATCGCGTGGCCAAAACATCAGCCGCTTGGGTACCACATGCCTGACCAGACATATGTTGACCTGCCATGCAGCTCGTTGGCAAGCCTACCTCAAAGACCCACACCAAAGAACAAAGCGGACCTCTCCTTGCACCGCATCAGCTGGGATCTCCAACCCCACTATAACTTCAGTCCTCTCTGAAACATGCACTGAGAGGAATGAAGGTGTAGAATTAGGTGTGTCACAGCCAAGTACTTGCGGCCACTCTGCTAGCAGTACACCGACGTCCGATTCTAGCAGGCAAATTTCCCTGCCCCAGCTGCTGGACCGTCGAAAGAAGTTCACTCCCAGCCATCCACATGCCCAGCGGTTGAATGCTAGCTTGGCTAAATTGCTAGCGCTTCAACTGCTGCCTTTTCAGTTGGTAGACTCGGCCCCCTTCCGTGAGTTTGTGCAGTGTGCGGTTCCTCAGTGGCAGGTTCCCAAACGCCACTTTTTCTCACGGAAGGCTATTCCGGCTCTCTACCGGCATGTGGAAGGCAATGTCTTGGCCTCGCTGGACAGGGCGGTCAGCGGTAAGGTGCATATTACCGCTGACTCATGGTCCAGCAGGCATGGACAGGGACGTTACCTTTCTTTCACGGCCCATTGGGTCACTCTTTTGGCAGCTGGGAAGGATGCAGGACAAGGTGCAGTAGTGTTGGAGGTTGTTCCACCGCCACGCCTCCAAAATGCTACTACTGGTTGTGACACACCTCTCTCCTCCACCCCCTCCTCTTCTTCTTCCTCCATGGCCTCTTCCTGTGGTTTGTCCTATGAACCAGTGGTGCTCCGTAGCCGTTCACGGGGCTACGCAAGTACGCAGGCAAAAAGATGCCATGCCGTGCTTGCGCTGGTGTGTTTGGGGGACAGAAGCCACACTGGGGCAGAGGTCCTGTCTGCTCTGCAGGGCCAGGCCGAGAGGTGGTTGACGCCACGCCAGCTTAAGCCAGGAATGGTGGTTTGCGACAATGGCACCAACCTCCTCTCCGCCCTCCGACAGGGACAACTGACCCATGTGCCCTGTGTGGCTCACGTCCTTAACCTGGTGGTGCAGCGGTTCTTGGGCAGGTACCCGGGCTTACAGGATGTCCTGAGGCAGGCCAGGAAAGTCTGTGTGCATTTCCGCAGATCTTATAATGCCAGTGCTCGCCTGGCTGAGCTGCAAAAGGAGTTGAACCTGCCCAAGAACCGCCTTATATGTGACATGCCCACCAGGTGGAACTCAACGTTGGCCATGCTGCAGCGGCTGCACACGCAGCAGAGGGCCATCAATGAGTACCTGTGCGACTACGGCACCAGGACAGGGTCAGGGGAGCTTGGTTTTTTTTCTCCACGCCAGTGGGGCATGATCAGGGATGCATGCACTGTCCTGGCACCATTTGAGGAGGCCACGAGGATAGTGAGCAGTGACAGTGCATGCATCAGTGACACTGTACCTCTTGTCCACCTGTTGGAGCACACGCTGCGTGGAATAATGGACAGGGCACTTGAGGCAGAACAGAGGCAGGAAGAGGAGGACTTCCTTGCCTCTCAAGGCCCCCTTTACCCAGACAGTGTTCCTTCTGTCCCACCCATCGCACAGGAAGAGGAGGAGGAGGAGGAGGAGGATTGTGTCAGCATGGAGGTGGAGGCTGGCACTCAGCATCATCAGCAGCAGTCTTTTAGGGATGATTTACAGTCCCAAGAAACCAGTGGACTTGTACGTGGCTGGGAGGAGGTGGCTGCGGATCATGTCGTCCTTAGTGACCCAGAGGACTCCGGAGCGAATGCCTCAGCAAACCTACGCTGCATGGCCTCCCTGATCCTGCAAAGTCTGCGGAAGGATCCTCGTATTCTTCGGATCAAGGAGAGGGACCATTACTGGCTGGCCACTCTCCTTGATCCACGGTACAAGGGTAAGGTTGCGGACCTTATGTTACCGTCGCAGAGGGAGCAGAGGATGAGACAACTCCGGGAGGCCTTGCAGAAAGGTCTGTGCAACGCGTTCCCAGAGACTGGGAGGTTACAAACTCCTGGTCCTGGACAACGAGTTGCTGAGGCTTCGGCCAGTCAAAGAAGGAGCGGTGGGGAAGGTGGCCGTCTGACCGATGCGTTCAGACAATTCTTTAGTCCGCAGCCCCAAAGTATGATCGGTTCCAGCAACCATCGCCAGCGTCTGATAAACATGGTGCAGGAATATCTAGGGGCAAGGTCAGACTTGGACACCTTCCCCACCGAAAATCCTCTGGCTTACTGGGTCTTGAGGATGGATCACTGGCCAGAGCTTGCACAGTATGCAATTGAGCTACTGGCCTGTCCTGCATCCAGCGTTCTTTCGGAACGCACATTCAGTGCTGCTGGAGGATTTGTCACGGATCACAGGGTGCGCCTGTCCACCGACTCGGTTGATCGACTGACTTTCATCAAGATGAACCAGTCTTGGATCACCACCAGCTACCACACACCTGATGCTGATATAACAGACTAATTGATTTTAACATGTCACATCCCTTCAAGACTGATGCTGATGCTGAGTGCCTGTGCTGTTATGTTGACTGGCTATCCTCCTCCTCCGAGTCCTCAATGATACGATTGATGATGATAGCTTGGAAGATCATTTTTGTTTATGGGTGCCGCCACCAGTGGCTAAGGCCCAATTTTTCAGCCCCTGTTTTACAGGGGCGTGTAATTACAATTTTTTTAGCAATAATTTGCCATAGGGCTCATTGCTGTGCTCCAAGTACAGTATCTGTGAGGGGTTGGAGTGTTGTGGCACCAGTGCCTAAGGCCCAATTTTTCAGCCCCTGTTTAAAAGGGGCGTGTCATTACAATTTTTGAAGCAATACTTTGCAACAGGGCTCATTGCTGTGCTCCAAGTACAGTATCTGTGAGGGGTTGTAGTGTTGTGCCACCAGTGCCTAAGGCCCAATTTTTCAGCCCCTGTTCAACAGGGGCATGCAATTACAATTCTTGATCTAATAATTCACAGCAGGGCCCATTGCTGCACCCACCAAGAGTAACTGTCAGGGCTTACAGTGTTGTGGCACCAGCACCACCATCAAAGGCCCAATTTTTACTACCACTGTTCAACAATTATATGTAATTAAAATTCCTGATATAATAGTTGACAGCAGGGCGTTCCAGCACCAACCAAGAGTAACTGTGAGTGCTTACAGTGTTGTGCCAACACCAACAACTAAGGGGCCTATTTCTGCAGAGTATATACGGCAGGTCCCTACTTTCAAACATCCAACTTACAAACGACTCCTACTTGCAAACGCAAGAAGACAACAGGAAGTGAGAGGAAATCTACCACTAGGAAGGAAAATTCTCTCCTGTAAGAATAAATATGGGAGAAAGGTGTCTCCTCTGTACTGATGCTTTATCAGCAATCCTTGTTTCAAGAAAAACACCACATTTCAAAAACAGTTGTCATTGGGACGGAAAGTGAGGTGAAATGTTCTGAACAGGGGCACAGACAGCAAAACAAATGTTACAGGGGTGATAACCCTTACCTATGTTTTCCAAAAAGTTTAAAAATAGATTTTTGGGCTGGAGCTACACTTCAACAATGTACCTGTTCAAAATTACAAACACATTCTACATAAGAACAAACCTACAGTCCCTGTCTTGTATGCACCGCCTGTATACGGCTGTTCAGAGTATATAGGGCCTTTTTTATTTTATGTGCGGGGTTCCCCTTAATATCCATACAAGACCCAAAGGGGCTGGTAATGGGCTGGGGTAGGGGGGGGGGTCATGGGGTAGCTATGCCATTTTTCTTAAAGATTTTCATCCATATTACCGGGACCAGACATTACATTAAAGCCGCAAGCAGTTTTAAATGGCTTTTTTTTCCTTTAGAAGTGTCATTTTGTGCAGGGACAGTTCTAAACACGGGAAACACGTGGCACTTCACAGGCATACTTTAGACACCCCCCAGGTACGATATTTAAAGGAATATTTGACTTTTTTTTTTTCACTTTATGCATCATTAAAATGACTGCTCCCGAAAAACGACCGTTTTTAAAACTTCTTTTTGCATTGATACATGTCCCCTGGTGCAAAACCCGGGTTCCCAAACCCTTTTTAGGACAATAACATGCATAATAGTCGTTATAATTAGCACTTTAGAATTCGAACGTTCGCATCCATTGTATTTAATAGGGTTCTAATGTTCGTACAAACTTTCGGTCCGTTCGCGGGTTCTGGTGCGAACCGAACCCGGGGGTGTTCGGCTCATCACTAGTTGGGACTGTCTGTGTGGTAGAAAGTGGCGGAAGCCCACAGTCGGTAGAGGCCATCAAAGGGGGATAGTTCCGTGACTGGGAATTATCTGCCCGCTGAGTGCTACGACACCTCTGACCTGGATTCATTGTCTGACAATGGCGATGATGGGGAGATGGATGAAATCTTCCATCGGAAGGGATGGGACAAGAAGAAGCTGGTCCTCTGTCTGAAGTTCCCCTTCTGGATTCAACATCCATTTCACCTGCTCCTGTTGCGGGAGTGCAACATCAATCACTGTGTGCTCCTAGGCCCAGGTCTACCGAGGTGGTGAACGCACCTCGCCACCCAGAAGCGATTGTTCCACCTGGAGAAGGAGACCGAGCTACTATGCCACCTTTGTCAAGGCTGCAATGTCTCTTTGGCCAGAAGGTTGCTCAGGAATATGGGTGGGAATACCCGTATCTGTCTCGGGAACTGCTCTATGAGGTGGAGGTCTTTCGGCAAAGATGGTATGATACCTTTGTATGGGACAAACTGAAAGTACAGCAAGCACGGCGGTACCTTTCCTGTTCACCAACGGTCACCAAGAAGTTTCAGGACTGTAAAGCTAAGTGGATGCTGGGAAGACACATTCATGCGGACAAAGTGGTGATCTGCCGCAAAGAAGGAAAAAGTATTGAGTACCATGTGGAGGCTTTTGATGATCGTCTGAAGCCTATATCATTGCCTCATCCAAGGTTTTACCTGTAAGGGAGAAAGAGAAAAAAAAGTCTCCTGTGTGCTTTTCTTTTCTATTCCTGGCTGAACTTTCCGGAGTGCCTTTTCTTGAACACAGAGACTGTGCCCTAGTTTTTTTTTGTATTTGGGCAGTTCTACTCGTTGGAGAAATGGGAGCTGTTTTTGTTTGTTCTCCCTCCTTCTCCTGGCACTCAAAACAAATCAGTGACTTTGGGTTTTAGATAGTGTAGGGTCAGTGGCGTCTCCAGCTTTCATATTTAGGGGGGGCACATGGGGGGACAGGGACAAAAGTAGGGGGGCCAACTATAAAATGCAATTATATATATATATATATATATATATCCTGGGGCCCTTTTACTACGATCCCACAATGGGCCCTTTCACATGTTCTGCAGTGAGCTCCCTTCCTACTATACTGGGGCCCCACCAGGGTGGCAGAAAACAAGAGATATATGTCACCAGCACACCAAGAAAATATAAGGGTCCAAAGCAGTGGGAGAACTATCAGGGTTGCAAAGGTTGTCTTGCCACCGGGCCCTGGTGTTCTGCCACTGTGGGGTTCCCCAGCTGTCCTGTCCCTGTTATTGACAGCGCTGGTCTGGCATCTGTCTCCTTGGCACCGGCGGCAGTCTATTAGGACTTTGTGCTGGTGACATTATGCGTGCATGTAGGGGAAGGCTGGCACTATTGGTTATAGAGAGCCGAGCCCCCAGCTGGTCACCTAGCAGCAGTAATGCTGCATAACCTTCTCTGTTGACATGCTGATCGGGATGTGATCCTAGTGATGCTCTCAGTCAGATCTAATAAACACAGTATTTATTAGCATCAAGAGTACAACCACATATATATAATCAACCATATGTTCAGCAGCCATGTGGGCTCTATACCTGTAAAGTGTGGGCTTTGATCAATAAAATCACTGATATTTAACACTAGGATTTGACTAGGAGCCTCACCTGGATTGCATCCCGATCAGCATGTCAGAGAAGGCTCCACTGCTGCTAAGCAACCTGCAGGGAGCTCAACTGTCTACAACCAATAGAGATGGGCTCGGGTGTGTTTGAAATCCCACATGCCCGATCCCGCCAGGAAGCCAACACTCCACAGTGCTAATCACAGCCAGTGAGACATTTCCTGATCTGTGGAGCTGCGGACCGGGAAAGGTCTCACTGCCTGTGATTAGCGCTGTGCAGTGTGGGCTTCCTGGCAGGCTCTGGCATGTGAAATTTTGAACATGCCCAGCCCATCTTTAACAACAAATTGTGCTGGCCCTCCTGTACATCAGCCCCATAAAGTAACCAGCACTGGGTTCCAATGTGCTGCCGCCGCTGCCATGCAGAGAGAGACCAGCGCTGTGAATAGCCGGGACAGGACAGCAACTCTGGTTGTTCCAGCACTGGTCCACACTGGGAACATTCCCCCATCCACCTATAATGTGTAGATGGGGGAATTGGATAATTTCCTTTTTTTTTCATTCAACCTAATAGTTGAATTAAAAAAGTGATCAATGTATGGGCTGCCTAAGGCCCCTTTCACACTGGGGCGGGAGGTGCGCTGTGAGTATAGCGGCGCTATTTTTAGCGCCGCTATACCTTCATTTTTACCGCGGTATGGGGCCGCTAGCGGGGTGAATTTAACCCCGCTAGCGGCCGAAAAAGGGGTTAATACCGCCCGCAATGCGCCTCTGCAGAGGCGCATTGCGGGCGGTATTACCGCGGTCTCCCATTGCTTTCAATGGGCAGCAGCGGTAAAGGAGCGGTGAACACACCGCTCCTTCACCGCTGTAAAGATGCGGCTAGCAGGACTTTTGGAGCGGTCCTGCTAGCGCACCGCTTCAGTGTGAAAGCCTTTGGGCTTTCACACTGAAGACTGCAGGGCACGATTTTTTCAGGCGGTATAGAAGCGCTATTATTAGCGCTAAACCGCCTGAAAAACGTGTCAGTGTGAAAGGGGCCTAAGAGCTAAGACCAGCCATAGACAGTTTAAATCTCAGCTGGTTCAGCAGGAACTGGCTGAGATTTGAACCATTAATGAGCAGATTCTCTTATGATTATCACTAGTGATTGCTATAGCCACTAGTGATAATCACTGTTTGTCGGGAGAATACAATTGCTGCGCAGGAGAGATATTCCCCTGTCAGCACTGTCTGTGTTGATGGGGGAATTATGCAAGTTTCTTTCCTGCAATCTGTGGATGCAGGAAAGAAATGTGCACCGTCTATTACCTGCCTAACTCAAAAAGTGAAAGTAAATTGTGAAGGTCTTGAAATAACAGGAGAGGGGGAGGGAGATAGATGGGGGAGAGAAGGGATGGAGATAATGCAGTTCAGTGATTACAGTGTACTGCAGTCTGCAGTGCACACACTTACCCACGGTCCAGGCTAGAATCTTAGGCATCATTCACACACAGCCAGGAATGCTGCTGATTTTCATATTTCCCGCCCACACATCCCCTCTCTTCAGATACAGCACGCCGGGATAGTGTGGGCGGGACTGGAAGGAGGAGGAGGAGCTGTATTCCTCCCTGCTCGTATGTGAGGAGAGTGAGGGGGGGTGGCTGGACTCGCTGGGCTGTGAAAGAGTGTCATAGACTGACACTCGGCTCAGCTTGCAGTCACCATTCTCAGAATTTACAGGCTGGTTCTCCTGTCCTAAGGATGGGAGAAATCAGTCTGTTTTTTCAGTAACTGAGATGAAGGCTTGGGCCCCCCTCCCACAGTGCTCGTGGAGTCCTTCCTGCAACTCGCTCTTCTCCGTGCCAATGAGGATGCAGGGAAAGGAGCAGATCGGGCGGCTGTGGTTGTGTGAGCGCTTACATTATCAGTGTCAGCGAGCAGAGGGAGGGGGGAGGAATCCCCCGCAGGAGCTGACTGGGGACGCTCTCCCTCTCAGGAGAGACTATGTTACCCCAGCAGCAGCCCGAGCGGGAATTTTTTTTTTTTTTTTTGGGGGGGGCACATAGTGGGGCACAGCATAATGTTGGGGGGGCCAGGGCCCCCTCTGGTCCCCCCCTAGGGACGCCATTGTGTAGGGTCACAGAGAAGTGATCAAGAGGAAAGTTCATCTGGAAGTGATGAGTGTCTTGACCGCAGCATTGTCACCAGGTGGCAGTGTTGCACAACGATTGTTTGTTTTTTTGACATTATGCAGCACTTTTTGGAGTGAATGGGTTTCTTCTCGGATAGACCTATTCATTCCAAGCAAACACACATGTTGGTAGGATGTATGTTTCTTTTCTTTCCCTCTGCAGGAGACTCGTCTGTCAAGACTACTGAGAATGGGTGGTCCTTAGATAGTCAGAGGGAGGAATGTAAATGTGTGAGATATTTCAAGTGTTTTATTGAAAAGTTTTATAGTTATATTGTTTTAAGTTGTATTCCTTTCCCATTCAGGTCTTGGCACAATTCAGGGCTAAATTGTGTAGTTTGGTTTCTGGGCTGAACTTATGTCACCACCCTTGTGGGGTATGGGTTTGTACCAGACACTGGGGACCAGTGTCAAATCACCAGGGGGAGAGTGTAGCGGGTATTTGAATTTGTAAGGACTCTGGTGGTGTGGGGTTCCTTGGGGTCCGTGGGTGGCGTTGTTGCCTTGGGCCGAAGCTGAACTCACACTGCAAACCGTGCCTTTTTGTCCTCCCCTGGAGCTGGTACAGCGGGGCGGGGAACCCGCTGTGGCGCAAAGGGAGAGGTCATAAAATGGGCGGACACCCTGACCTTAGAGAGAGAGTCGGAGGACGCGGCTGCACCCAGGCACCTTCAGCTTGGGTGCTGGTGTTCCGGTGTTCCAGGCCTAGGCGCCCTTGGCCTGGCAGGAGCAGCGATGGAGTCCATCTCAGGCACCTTTAGCCTGGGGTGAGGTACTATGGCGGAGGCCTGGGACTTAGTACCTTCGACCGAGTTCCACGAGGGTGAGGAATCCGAGGGGGCCCTAACTCCTTGGGTGCCCGTGTCTGAGTTCGTGAGCATTGGTGTGCAGTAACTTCTCCGAAGAGTCCGGCGCGGCATCGCTGGTGACGGAGAGGCCTCCCCTTCTCCCTTGGACGGATTTCTTCCTCTGACAGGGGCAGAGTGAGCGAAGGTAATTCACGTTCTATATTACCTAGTCAGTGGCAGTGACTATTCACCACTGGAGACAGCACAGTGGGCAGCAGCAAGAAGGGAAAGGATTGTGCCTCGATCTGTCCCCATTTTCCAAAGGAGAAAGATTGTTTTATTGCTTGGCAAGAAGAATAAAACTGAGTTGTACCTATTCACTGTGTGGAACTCGGGTTACTAAGCGAAGGAGTCAGGGACGAAGGACTGGACTTGGCTCTAGGACACCTACACAAAAGCCCAATCTTCTGGCCTTCACCTCCCAGTTACGGAGGACATGGGCCGTGGTGTGTATCATCTCTCTCTCCCAGGTACCCCTAGACAACAGCCATATAACCGATAAAGCAAGGGAGAGGGGTGAGGCCGCTACACCAACAAGGCATTTTCCTCCACACAACTGCCACTCACTGGATATTTTCTCTTTTTCCCACCATTCTCTGTAAACCTGAGAGACGGTTGTGTGTGAAAATCCCAGTAGATCAGCAGCTTTTGAAATACTTAGACTGGCCCCCACAACCATGTCACTGTAAATCCCCTTTCTCCCCCATACTGATGCTCTGTTTGAACGTCAGCAAGTCGTCTTCACAGCGTCTAGATGCCTAAATGCATTGAGTTGCTGCCGTGCGATTGGCTGATTAGCAATTTGTGTTACCAGGCAATTGAACAGGTGTCCCTAATAAAGTGGCCGGCGAGTTTATTATATTTGGATTGAAGTTTTTGCACCCGCAAGTTCTGCTTTAACTCTAAGAATTTACACAGCGGAAGAAAGGTGTTCAGTCTTATTAGGGGCTTTCATGGTAGAAGCTGGGGGGAGGGGGAGGGGAAGCTTTAACAACATTTACTGAATGCCATTTAAGTACTTACCTGTCCCTGAATGCGCACTCGCGGCACGCTCTGTAATGAGGGGATTTGCAGGAAGTCTTTGTGAGCGGCGGATGAAAGGAAAGCTGCATTAAATCCAAGCAGAGGTGATCCGACTCGCAGCCTTTCACTGGTCACCTCTGGATATTCATTCCTCCTCAATGAATTCCTTTTCTGTGATTTGCTACTTTGGAGCGATGTACTAAATACTTAACCACTTCAGCCCCGGAGGATTTGGCTGCCCAAAGACCGGGACACTTTTTGTGATTTGGCACTGCGTCACTTTAACTGACAATTGCGCGGTCGTGCGACGTGGCTCCTGAACAAAATTTACGTCCTTTTTTTTCCCACAAATAGAGCTTTCTTTTGGTGGTATTTGATCACCTCTGTGGTTTTTATTTTTTGCGCTATAAACAAAAATAGAGCGACAATTTAAAAAAAAATGCAATTTTTTTTCTTTTTGCTATAATAAATATCCCCAAAAAATCTATAAAAATTATTTTTTTTCCCTCAGTTTAGGCCGATACGTATTCTTCTACATATTTTTGGTTAAAAAAAAAATTGCAATAAGCGTTTATATTATTGATTGGTTTACGCAAAAGTTATAGCGTCTACAAAATAGGGGATAGTTTTATGGCATTTTTATTAATATTTTTTTTTTACTAGTAATGGCGGCGAACAGCGAGTTTTATCGTGACTGCGACATTATGGTGGACACATCGGACACTTTTGACACATTTCTGGGACCATTATCTTTTTCACAGCGATTAGTGCTATAAAAATGCACTGATTACTGTGAAAATGACACTGGCAGTGACGGGGTTAACCACTAGGGGGCGAGGAAGGGGTTAAATGTGCCCTAGGGAGTAGACATGTGCACTGCCGATAAATTTGTTTTTGTTTTTTCGTTTTTTTGTTTTTTTGGGAAACTCGAGAAATTCGGAATTCGGAAACTCGAAATTCCGAATTTCCGAATTACGAATTTCCGAATTTCCAAAAACACAAATAAAACGAAAACGAAAAGAAAACGTATTTCCAATTTTCGGAAATTCGAAAATTCTAAAAATTCTACTTTCCAAATTCCCCATTTTTGAATTTTAGATTTTCGCATTTTAGATTTTTGAATTTTGCAATTTCGAATTTTCGAATCTCGAATTTTCGAAATTTACAATTTTCGAAATTCCAAATTTCCAAAATTCGGAAATTCTGAATTTCGGAAACTCGGAATGACGAAAATTTGAAAATCCAAAATTCCGAATTTCGGGAATTCTGAAATTCGGAATTTCGAAAATCCGAATTTCCGAAAGTCGAAAATTCGAAATTTTGGAAATGTGAAAATTCGGAAATTGAAAAATTCGGAAATTCAGAAATTTGGAAATTCGGAATTTCGGCAATCCGAAAATTCGGAAATTGAAAAATTCGGAAATTCGGAAATGACAGAGATCACTGCTCTCAATGACAGGGAGCAGAAGATCAGTGTCCTGTCCTGTCCTTGTTTACATAGGCATCTCCCTGTTCTGCAGCTCCGTGACATGATCGCCGCAGGTCCCACGGGCACGGTCACGGAGCTCGCAGCAGGGGCGCGCACGTTACCACACGGCGGCAAATTTAAAGGGATGTATATATACGCCCATTTGCCTGTCCGTGCCATTCTGCCGACGTCAATGTTAGTGCGGCGATCGGCAAGTGGTTAAAGCGCCACTGAAGTTCCAATGTAAGAAACAGCGAGCGGGCAGCCTTGTATAGCAGAAGAGACATGAAATGCCCCTACCTGCCTGCTCGCCATCGGCTCCGGCGCTGTGCATGTGCAGCTCAGCTTACAGTGCCAGCACCGGCGCTCTGTGTGCCTGAATGTGCATGCTCAGGAGGGAACGTCATCCCGTACCGGCCAATGAAGATGTAAAGACTGGCGCGCAGGAGATGAGGCCGGCATTGGCGAGCAGGGCCACTGATAAGGCAGTACAGCCAGCCCTCAGTTCAAAACGGTGGGCCCCGACACCTGCTGAGCAGGAGGGCCGGCTGTACTGTCTTATTGCAGACATCGATCTTCTTCTGCCTCCCCTTGCAGAGCTGCCAGCTTCTCCCCCCTCTTTCTCCCTCCAGCTGCACTGCATGGAGATTGGTTCTAGCACATGCTCCGCTTCCATTTGTTGTCCAGCCCCCCCCCCCGTGTGCACCTTTTCCCCACAGCACTGCTGGCTTCCCTCCTCTCCCACTGGCTGCTGCTGCGGGCAGACAGGAGGGTGTTTCAGGATGGAAACCAGGGGAAGGGCCGGTAAATATGTTGTTTTCTGGCCCCTTCCTTTCCTGAATGAACACAGTAAGCGATCTGTACCAATCAATCCTGTGTCCATTCATCACTGACGCATAGTAAAGTGTATTTACTATGCTTCGGTTTGTAAATAAACAGGAAGCCTCAGAGCGCTTCCTATTCATTCATCTGTTCAGCTGAGGTTGCAGAGAAAGGGACTGAAAAAATCGATATCCTCAGTCACTTTTGGCCGGGGGACCCTGTCAGGTAGGCTGTACGGGGGCCCCCGTGATTTCTAACAGCAGCCATGTAATATATAGAAGGGGAAGGGAAAAGGGGGGAAGCACTCACATTGCCACATCCATATATCGAGGGAAAAATTTGGTTTGTTACTCAAGAAAGAGTAAGACAAGGCAGGACTTCACAGGCAACACACACAATTGGAATACAAAAAAAGTTTATTGAATCGCAAAATTAACATAGATAAAAAAGGACCATACAATGTATATAGCAGTGGGGAGTCCCTTGAACGTCGACGCGTTTCGCTGTAAGGCTTCGTCAGGACGGACAAAGAAGGGGGGGGGGGGGGCGGTTTTTATACACACTTGGGACAAATCTCACTATCTGAAATGAGATACATAAAAATGAATATACAGTATATACAATTAAAAGTGAAAAATAAAAAGTGAATAAAAATGTCTTTGAAGCTAGAAGGCTGCAACGCCTGTCCCCCATGCGCAGCACGATCCAGATGGCAGAAGGCAGAGGGCAGAAAAATAGAAAGCAGAAAGCAAAAAACACATAGGAGAACCCCCAGAGTGTAAAAAGTACCTCAGAAGGACATCCGGATAGTAAAATGTTGTTCAATTATTACCGATTTGAATGTATAACGTGATGGTAAATATACGTGTGGTCTAATAAAAAAGATAAGGGAATATATGTATATGGCATATAACAACATATATATATATATATATATAACCACCTCCCTACTGTGCACGAAAACCCCCTTTCTGCCCAAGCGATTTTTCAGCTTTCAGCGCTGTCACACTTTGAATGACAATTGCGCGGTCGTGCGACGTGGCTCCCAAACGAAATTTGCGTCCTTTTTTTCCCACAAATAGAGCTTTCTTTTGGTGGTATTTGATCACCTCTGCGGTTTTTATTTTTTGCGCTATAAACAAAAGAAGAGCGTCCAGTTTGGAAAAAAAACACTATTTACTCTTTCGTCCATGGACCGACACAGCTTCTCTATTGACAAAGTGGGTATTATCCGTTAATTAGGAGTGACTAGGCAGAAAAACTTGTAAAAAGTGTTGCATCACACCTTCTACAGTACCGCCCAGGGGGCGGACCCCCCGGGTATATCCTCCCAGTCTGCATATCGCAGATCAGTTTTTTTCTGTCTAGCAAGGAGTAGGACATGGCTCCCTTCAGCCCATTGGTCCGGGGGAAAAAGATATATATATATATATATATATATATATATATATATATATATATATATATTTTTGCTACATTTTTGTTTCCTGCGATCTTCGATCAACTGCCGACTGGGTGACAGGCTGGATCCTCGATCCTTGTAGTCTCCCCAGTTTCGGCCATCGAGCGTGTGCCGACCCTAGCTACGCGCTGGGTTTTCCACGACATGCCCGTCGCTCCACGGGTGGCCGGTGAGCCTACGCTCCAGGGCTTGCATCGGACCGCTCAGCTTCGGCTGACCTTACGGCCGAGTCGCAGTGTCAAGGTCACCTGTGGCCAGGTGACAGATGCACACCGTAGGGGGACAGGAGTGCACCGCAAGGTAGTGAACCCTATGGCTGACTGCTGCGGATAGGAAACTGGGTGGTTGTGGAAAGCGGGACCAGAGGAGCACAACCGGGATCCTAACGGAAGCTAGAGCCAAGATTCCCCAGGGCGCGGAGTCTAAGACCCAGCAGGTCTTCTCCAGGGCCTCTAGTGGTGAGGATGTTATGCTGCAGGCTGGGACCAGGTCGCGGCCCCTGGAGTTTCCTAGCTCACGCCCCGTAGGATAAGGGGAAAAGAGGGGAAGCAGCAGCACAAGATATGAGAGAACCGAATAACAAGCTGAAGGTCAGGGGCCACAAGCAGACAAGGATAACGAAAGAACGAGCCGAAGGTCAAGGGTCACGAGCAGACAGGGATAGTCGGGGACAAGCCAATAACGTAACAGAGAGACAGACGTAGCACACGGCAGGCAGGAACCCAAACACACAATGCCTAACAAACACGTTGATCAGCAAAGCAGGCTTGCAGTGCACAGGTTAATATAGTGTTCTGTGATAGGGCCTGGGGTGGAGTCTGGCTGGGAGGAGATTATAAAGGAAGCCAGGTGAAAGGGCTCAGGCCTCTAAGATGAACACATGGGAAGGAAGGTAAGCTGACAGACAAACACTACTGCATATCCATGACAGTACCCTCCCTCTTATGGGCCCTCCGCCGCCTGGGCCCAGGCTTAAAGGGAAATCTCTGATGAAACCTTCTCAACAGATGAGGTGCAGCGACATCAGATGCAGCGATCCAAGACGCCTCCTCAGGACCAAAACCTCTATAATGCACAAGGTACTGAAGAATGCCTCTGCAGAGCCGAGAATCCAGAACTTGTCTAACCTCGTACTTAAGATTATCCTCAGAGACCGAAAACGAGGTAGGGAGATGACAAAAAGATCTATTGAGGACCAAAGGCTCTCTAGGAATAAGCAAGGGCATGAGAGGATCAACAGGAATCTGAGGAGGGTCCCCTAGACCCTTAAAGGGGAACTGGTCATCTTGCACAGGACCATCAGACTGGGCAGATGTCAGTGGAACCCTGAAGTCAGGTTGGTTAGAAGGTGACATGTCGCCGGAGTCAAACTGAATAGCTGAAGGACAAGCAGAATGTCCCGAACAAGAAAAAGTAGGAGGCTCACTGGGCATGGGCTGGACAGGCATAACTAGTACAGAGGCAGAGTGAATAGCTGAGTCAGGTGTAGCGACTACCTGAATCGCATCGCAAGACGTAGCGACTGCAGGACTTGTAGACAAGCTAGCCTGGCTGTGCGTCCAAGGGTGGTTAGGGACAGAGAAATGTAAATGGTTATGCAACCTGGAATGAATGACTGGCTCAGATTCACAGGGGGCAACCTTGGGTAGGCAGGACGAGGAACAGGAGGGACCCCAAGCCAGGATCTGTCCAGTAGTCCAGTCCACATGAGGAGAATGGAGCTGTAACCATGGGAGACCCAAAATTATAGGCGTTGAGGCCTTGGGTAAGATAAGGAAGGATATCCACTCCTGGTGGAGTGTCCCTACCGACATCTTAACAGGGAGGGTCTGGAAGCGGATAGGTCCCCCTGGGAGAACAGTACCATCAATCGCCAAGACCACCAATGGTGTGGTGAGGGGCAAAAGAGTAAGTCTCATGGACGATGCGATTTCCCAGTCCATGAAATTACCAGCGGCTCCGGAATCCAGATATGCTGAGACCGAATGAGAAGAAGCACCAACATGAAGGAACACAGAAAGCAGAAGACGAGAAGGGGAAGGTGATATTTCTGGGTCCAATACTCCACTTTCCAGATGAAGTGGACCCGAACGTTTTTCTGGACAAAGAGAGCAAGTGTCACGAAAATGACCTTTTCCCCCACAGTAAAGACATAGACCAAGAGTTCTGCGCCTAGCACGTTCCTCGGGGGATAGCCTGGTCCGACCCAGCTGCATGGGTTCCTCAGCTGGTAGGAGATGCTCTACGGGTCGAAGAGAGGGGAGCTCAGGCTGACTAAGAACCAAGGAGTGCTGGCGTTGCTTTTCTAAGGTCCTCTCCTGAAAGCGAATATCGATCTGGTTACACAAGGAGATAACGCCGGCCAGATCAGTGGGGATGGTTCTTCCTGCTAATTCATCCTTCACTCTATCAGACAGGCCATGCAAAAAAGTTGCGACTAAGGCCTCATTGTTCCAGCTCAACTCAGCCGACAGTATGCGGAAATGAAGGGCATACTGTCCCACAGAAGCAGACTCTTGGCGGAGACGTAAAAGGGCGCTGGCCGCTGAAGAGACACGAGCCGGTTCTTCGAAGATATTCCGAAAAAGTTTCAAGAAGCCAGACAGGCTAGAAACCACTGGATCATTCAGTTCCCACAGAGGGGCTGCCCAGGCTAAAGCTTCACCAGAGAGGAGGGAAATGATATAGGCTACCTTAGCCCGATCAGACAGGAAGTTTTGGGGCTGGAGCTCAAAATGAATTGTGCATTGGCTAAGGAACCCCCTGCAAGCCTTGGAGTCCCCAGAGAAACGGGACAGAGCTGGCAGTTGTAGTGAGTGTGTGGCTGCAACTGGTGCAATAGGTGCAGCCGCTGGTTGTATTTGAGGTTGCGGATTCAGGGTTCCCAAGGAGGCCTGAAGCTGCTCAAAGCGAGAAGCCAGATCCTGGAGAAATCGCATCACCTGAGTCTGATTCGATTCCTGGGTTTCAAGTCTGCAAACTATGCCCTGCAATGGATCATCCGCGGGTAGCGGGATGTCAGCCGGGTTCATGGCTGATCAAACTGTCAAGGTCACCTGTGGCCAGGTGACAGATGCACACCGTAGGGGGACAGGAGTGCACCGCAAGGTAGTGAACCCTATGGCTGACTGCTGCGGATAGGAAACTGGGTGGTTGTGGAAAGCGGGACCAGAGGAGCACAACCGGGATCCTAACGGAAGCTAGAGCCAAGATTCCCCAGGGCGCGGAGTCTAAGACCCAGCAGGTCTTCTCCAGGGCCTCTAGTGGTGAGGATGTTATGCTGCAGGCTGGGACCAGGTCGCGGCCCCTGGAGTTTCCTAGCTCACGCCCCGTAGGATAAGGGGAAAAGAGGGGAAGCAGCAGCACAAGATATGAGAGAACCGAATAACAAGCTGAAGGTCAGGGGCCACAAGCAGACAAGGATAACGAAAGAACGAGCCGAAGGTCAAGGGTCACGAGCAGACAGGGATAGCCGGGGACAAGCCAAATATGTAACAGAGAGACAGACGTAGCACACGGCAGGCAGGAACCCAAACACACAATGCCTAACAAACACGTTGATCAGCAAAGCAGGCTTGCAGTGCACAGGTTAATATAGTGTTCTGTGATAGGGCCTGGGGTGGAGTCTGGCTGGGAGGAGATTATAAAGGAAGCCAGGTGAAAGGGTTCAGGCCTCTAAGATGAACACATGGGAAGGAAGGTAAGCTGACAGACAAACACTACTGCATATCCATGACACGCAGAAGCCTGGCCGGTGAGCTTACGCTCCAAGGCTTGCATCGGACCGCTCAGCTTCGGCTGACCTTACGGCCGAGTCGCAGCAGCCTGTCCGGTGAGCGTCACGCTCCAGGGCATACATATGATCGTCCCTTCTGGGTCCAATCACAGCATGCCTGGCCAACAGTCACCTTCCGTGCGCGGACGATGACCTGTTTGGAATGTCTTCCAGCATAAGACATGCAGGATAGGTAAGTAAAACTCCCCTGCCTCGGCTGGGTGATTTAGCTGGACATTCCTGGAGAGATCAAGTAAGTGGTTGTGGCCCCTTTCTTCCCTCTCTCCCTGCCTTTCCCTCCTCCCTGGGCTTCTAGCTAAAGGTTGCTGGGTGCTGGGGGTCACCTAGGGGGTTCCACTGGAGCGGGGCTGGCTGTAACTAACATTTAAAAGAAATGTCATTTCTGCTTACCTGTGTTTGTATGCTTCCTCCTCCATGCTGTCGGCGGCCATTTTGAGGTGGTCCATGCCGAGTTCGGCCTCTTGTGACTGCCCAGAGGCCATCTTCCTGTGGTTCGGCCACACCCACTGGCCCCTATCAGCTGATCGGCGGCCATGTTTGTCCACCCTGTATGCAGATATTGCCGTTCGGCGGCCATCTTTTTGTGGGCTATGGCTGCTTGACCTCTATCTTCGGTCGGCGGCCATTTTCTTAGATCCCACATTATCTTCCATACAGACGTTTTTGGCAACCATTTTGCGAGAGCCTCCGGCCTCTAGGGTGCATTACACTGGTGCGAAAATTCACACAGGAAAGGCTGATAAAAGAAGCAGACTGACACAGCAGCAGTGGGACAGCATCACAGGCGCAGCACACGGCAGCATAACAGTACCGGTCCAGGGTGGTGAGTCCTCTGGGTGACCCAGCCTCTCTGCAGCACATGAGGGTGGATATCTTGCCTGGAGCCCTGTGAGTGTCAGCGTGTGGTCAGCATGGCATCTGAGCCAGATGTCTTCTCCCCTGAAACACCAGATTTAGCAGCTGGTGCCCCTGAGGTGTCTATGAACGCTATGACTGCAATCCTAGAGGCGTTTGCTGCCAGGGTGGAAGCAGCACACGGTAATACAGGGGGTAGTAAACGCCCCGTCCCCTCCAAGCTTCTGGGGATAATTCTGGTGCAGAACCAGGTCCAGCTACGGCTCGGGGGCCAGATTCTGACGCATCAGAGACTGCAGACCGTGACCGGACAGTGAGAATGACTCAAAGTCCAGGTCAGTACGCAAGACGGCTTTGGTATCTGACCTTATTACTGCAGTGCGGGATATGCTAAAATTGGAAAATACTGCAGAAGCAGCAGAGACTCCGGTTCACTTGGGTTTCATAGACCTGCCCGCACTGCTAAGGTGTTCCCTTGTGTGTCTTTTGATAAACTCTTATACAAGGAATGGGAGAACCCACTGAGGGTCTTTACAGCCCCAAAGAGGTTTGCGGTACGGTACCCCTTTTGAGGAGAGTTTTCTGAAGAAATGGACCTCTCCCCCCTATAGTGGACCCTCCGGTGTCCAGACTTAATAGAGCCACCACAATTCCTGTAGAAGGGGCTCCTGTTTTCAAGGACCCTGTGGATAAGAAGGCTGAAGCACTCGCTTGCTACCTATACTCAGTGGTAGGCTCGGCAGTACGCCCGGCATTGGCGGGGGCCCTAGTGTCTCACACACTTACTGAATGGGCAAGATTGCTACTCCAGGGGTTAAGGAGCGAGATGCTCCTCCTGATGAGATAACATTGGCCGACCTGTTGGTCCAGGGCCTTAGGTTTGTCTGCGAGTCAGACATGAATACTATTCCCCTGCTGTCTAAAACTTCGGTTTATGCAGTAGCAATACGCCGTCTGATCTGGCTAAAAGGCTGGTCTGCGGACCAGACTTCCAAGAAAGCCCTGTTGGATCTGCCTTTTAAGGGTGATAGACTTTTTGGGGCTTCTCTGGATGACATCATCAAGGATGCCACAGGAAGTAAAAGCACTTTGCTTCCCCAAATTAGCAAGGGTAAGGGGCCACGCCAAGGGCAAGGGCCCTCCTTTACTGCACGCAAGCGTTTTTTTCGTCCCCCTAGGGCGACAGGGAAAAGACCCCAGGCCGATAAAGCGCCTGCCCAAGGACAAAAGCGTCCTTGGTCCCGCATACCCAATAAGCCTGCGGACAAATTTGCGTCTGCATGAAGGTCCACCCCCACCCAGCTCTCGGGTGGGGAGACATCTTCGCAAATTTGCGACTCAGTGGACAGCACTAATCTCCGACAGGTGGGTTTGCGAAGTAATCTCCTCAGGCTACAAGATAGAGTTTCTCTCTTGTCCACCGGACAGATTCAACACCTCCAATCTCCAGCTACTACCGACCCGTCGGGAGGCCCTGTATGGGGCGGTCCAGGGTCTACTGGAACGCGGGGTAGTTATTCCAGTTCCAGAACTGGAACGGGGTTTTTACTCAAATCTGTTCATTGTGCCGAAGAAGGAGGGGGTTCGTCCAAGCTTGGATCTCAGAGCCCTCAATTGCTTTGTGAAGGTACAAAGTTTTCGGATGGAGTCGGTTCAATCTGTAGTCACGGCTCTCCATCCGAGGGACTTTCTGGCCTCCTTGGACATCAAGGACGCATACCTGCATGTCCCCATATACTCCAGACACCAGAGGTTTCTGCGATTTGCTATCGGGAAGGACCACTACCAGTTTGTGGCCCTCCCGTTGGGCCTTGCCTCAGCACCCAGGACGTTCACCAAGGTGCTCGCTCCGATTCTGGCACTTCTAAGACAGCGGGGTATCGCTATCACAGGCTACTTATACGATCTTCTGCTGAAGGCCCCTTCAAGCTCAGAATTAGAGGTAAGCGTGTCCATTACCTGTCAGACTCTTCGAGACTGTGGTTGGATACTAAACACGCAAAAGTCAGTATTGGTGTCCACTCAACGCCTAGTGTACCTGGGGTTGATTCTGGATTCCTCAGAGGCAAAGGTATTCCTCCCTGTGGAGAAGTTGCAGACCCTCCGGGCTGCAGTACGGCAGCTGACTTCCAGGAATTGGTCGTCACTCCGTTTTTTGCATGCGAGTGTTGGGCCTCAGGGTAGCCTCCTTCGAGGCGGTCCCATATGCTCAATACCACACTCGAGTGTTACAGAAGGAAGTTCTGTCCAGATGGAACAGATGTCCATCATCTCTGGATTATCAAATCTGAGTGAGCCACATAGTCAGGAGATCCCTGGTATGGTGGCTGACAGCACCGGCTCTAATGGCCGGGAAGTCATTTCTTCCGGTTTACTGGATAGTGATCACGACGGACGCCAGCCTTACAGGTTGGGGGGGAGTCTGGGGTGTTCAGTCAGCGCAAGGTCGCTGGACCCCAGAGGAAGCCCTCCTGCCGATCAATTCCTGGTAATCCGGGCGATCAAGCTGTGCCTCTTCAAATGGTCTCAGAGGCTGCAAGGGCGTCCAGTCAGGATCCAGTCAGACAACGCCACAGCAGTGGCATATGTCAATCATCAGGGAGGAACAAGAAGCTCAGCTGCAGCATCGGAGATCGCTCGCATCCTGAAGTGGGCAGAGAGGAGCGTACCGGCACTGTCGGCCGTGTACATTCCGGGTGTGGAAAACTGGCAGGCGGACTACCTGAGCCGCCAGATGCTGGACCAGGGCGAATGGTCCTTACACCCGGAGGTGTTCCAACTCCTCTGCCAAAGATGGGGCACACCAGACGTAGATCTTCTGGCTTCCCGACTCAATCGTAAGGTATTGAGGTTTGTGGCCCGGTCAAGAGACCCATGGGCAGACGCAACGGACGCGTTGGTGGCATTGTGGGGTCAGTATCGGCTAATCTATGCCTTCCCTCCCTTAAGGCTTCTTCCTCTTCTGCTCCGCAGAGTGGAGACAGAGGGAATTCCAATGATCCTAATCACTCCAGATTGGCCTCAGCGTCCTTGGTACGCTGATCTAGTATGTCTGGTAGCAGACGTCCCCTGGTGCCTACCACTGCAGAAGGACCTGCTATCGCAAGGTCCCATAATCCATCCTGCTTTACAGTCATTGGCTTTAACGGCATGGCTGTTGAGAAACCAGGTACTGAGAGACCGGGGCCTGTCAGATTCAGTAATCTCTACGATGAGAAGTGCTCCAAAACCGTCCTCTAGGAAGGTTTATCACCGCACTTGAAAGGCCTACATCTCCAGGTGTGAGGAAATGAAATGGCATCCGCGTACTTATTTGGTTTCCAGAATCCTGCTGTTTTTTACAGCATGGGGTGGACCAAAGGCTTGCCTTAAGTACGATTTAAGGGACAGATATCTGCCCTGGCTGTCTTTTTTTCAGCGACCCCTGGCGGCTCACTCTCTCGTGAGTACATTGTGCAGGGGGTTCAACATATGGCCCCTCCTGTCCGTCCCCCGCTACCTTTAGTGAGACTTGAACCTAGTCCTCTCGGTGCTTCAGAAGGCACCGTTTGAGAATATTAGAGATATTCCCCTGTTGACACTTTCTCAGAAAGTGGTCTTTTTGGTGGCTGTTACGTCAGTTAGACGAGTCTCTGAGCTGGCAGCCTTGTCCTGCAAGGCTCCCTATTTGATTTTCCACAAGGATAAGGTGGTGCTGCGGCCGCAGCCTTCCTTTCTTCCGAAAGTCGTTTTGGCTTTTCATCTCAACGAAGACATTGTACTTCCATCCTTGTGTCCTCAGCCGTCTAATCCTAAGGAGTCGGCGTTGCATTCCTTGGACGTTGTCCGAGCTTTGAGAGTATACCTATCTGCTACTTCCCTGTTCCGGAAGTCGGACTCACTGTTTGTTTCGGTGGCTGGTCCCAAGAAGGGCCAAGCAGTCTCGTTGGCCACCATCTCTAGGTGGATCCGACAGATAGTAATCCAGGCTTACGCCTTAAAGGGTCAGGCGCCCCCCTTTCCTGTCACGGCGCATTCGACCAGGGCAATAGGTGCCTCTTGGGCTTTCCGACATCAAGTGTCTGTTTCCCAATTATGTAAAGCGGCGACTTGGTCGTCCGCTCACACTTTCACAAAATTCTACAAAGTTGATGTAGGTGCATCTTCGGATGCCTCTTTCGGCCGCAAGGTTTTGCAAGCGGCTGTTTAGAGTTGCAGCTCCTCCGTTGGAGGAGTGCTGTTTTGTGTTTTGGGGTGAAGTTTGTTTTTATGCTGTTACCACCCCTCATTTTTTCTCTGACACTGCTTTGGGACGTCCCACTTTGTCAATAGAGAAGCTGTGTCGGTCCATGGACGAAAGAGTAAATAGGATTTTTTACTCACCGTAAAATTCTTTTCTCTGAGTCCATGGACCGACACAGCACCCACCCCTCCTTTTAAGTTTGTACTGCTTTTTGACGAACTGATCTGCGATATGCAGACTGGGAGGATATACCCGGGGGGTCCGCCCCCTGGGCGGGACTGTAGAAGGTGTGATGCAACACTTTTTACACGTTTTTCTGCCTAGTCACTCCTAATTAACGGATAATACCCACTTTGTCAATAGAGAAGCTGTGTCGGTCCATGGACTCAGAGAAAAGGATTTTACGGTGAGTAAAAAATCCTATTTTTTACTTTTTGCTATAATAAATACCCATTTTTTTTTTCAAATAAAATTTTCCTCAGTTTAGGCCGATACGTATTCTTCTACATATTTTTGGTAAAAAAAAAAATCGCAATAAGCGCGTATTGATTGGTTTGAGCAAAAGTTATAGCGTCTACAAAATAGGGGATAGATTTATAGCATTTTTATTTTTTTTATTTTTTATTAGTAATGGCGGCGATCTGCGATTTTTATTGTGACTGCGATATTGCGGCGGACACATCGGACACTTTTGACACATTTTTGGGACCATGCACATTTATACAGCGATCCCTGCTATAAAAATGCATTGATTACTGTATAAATGTGATTGGCAGGGAAGGGGTTAACCACTAGGGGGCGGGAAGGGGTTAAATATGTTCCCTCAATGTGTTCTTACTGTGGGGGGAGGGGACTGACTGGGGGAGGTGACCGATGGTTGTCCCTATGTACAAGGGACACACCATCGGTCCCCTCTCCCTCACAGGACGTGGATCTCTGTGTTTACACACAGAGATCCACTTTCCTGCTCATTTCCCGGGCAATCGCGGGTGCCGGGCATGCGCATTGGGGCCTTGGGAACGCAGCGCGCGCGCCCTAGCTCGTTTTAAAGGGAGGACGTCATATGACGTCCTCCCAGAACGAGAGTGTCCTCCGCCTGCCGTCATTTGACAGTGGGCGTGGGACAAGTGGATAAGTATAAGGCGAGATCCTACCTGCTGGTCAAAAAATGATGATCAAGCACTGATATTCTCACAGGAATGAAGGGATCTGACGCTCAAAGCTCGTATAGATAGCTGGGCAAGTCTATAAGTGCCAATAGGTACAGTCAGATACATTCATAGAACAGTATAACAACTGTAATAGGACTAGTTTTAATCGTATTTATAATTACCAGCTATATCCACAAGAGTATATCCAAGAACGGGGATGGGGGGCGTTATTCGTATGAAAAGAGAAAAAAGCTTTCTATTTATCACAAAATCCTCTCATAGGTACTTTCAATAAGGATATGGGATTTCAACCAGAACAGTGGTATGTATATCACTGTGTAGAGTCTGAAAGTAAAAAACAACAAAAGTAACTAAATGGACAGCTTGTGCCTATAAAAGTCATCACGATATAAGAAGCGGCTTACCTAGTTGTTAACGTCACACCATCATATCCCCGGGAGTCAGCTTCACGCTGAACACAGGGGACAGGCTGTACTCGCTGTGATATTTATACTGACAAACCGCACCAAAAAAACGCGCCAAAAAGCACGCTTGGCGTGCGGCGCATTGACGTCATACGCGTCATGCGTGGCGTGCTGACGTCACTTGAGTGCGCCCTATAGCTAGGACATGGGCGGAAGTGTCAAGCACGCCATATTGAAATAGGGAAAAGAACAGCGCAATAGAGCAAGAAGGTTAACAAAGGATGGATGATGAGTAAAGCACGCCATGTAGCAAACGGCGCAGTGAAACAAAAAATGAAGGCAAAAAGAGTATAACTGGAACCGAATCTTCAAAAAATTATTGTTATTATTAGATTGCCAATCGCCATATTGGATCATAGAAATGCACATAGAGGGCAGGAAAAAGCGCCAAAGAGCACACCAAGACATACTCACATTAACATAATTCTGCGATACCACAGTACATAGTCTGTCAGTCTCCTTAGAGACAGTTGTTCACTTAGGATATATTCCATTGATACAGTATATACAGTAGTAGATTTCTATATTTCCATCACATATATAAAGAAACAAAGGATAGTCTTCTATACCAAATATCCAAAAAAGCTTTTTTTGCATACATAAATAAATTCTCTCTGAACCTAAACAGAGACCAAGAGACATTCCCAGCATATGGAAATTGAGAGAGTACAGCCCAGGAGACATCCCAGGACAGCATTAAGAAAGGGAAAAGGAAAAAAGAAAAGAGAAGAAAAAGAGAAGAGAGAAAAAGAAGAAGAAAGAAAAAGGGAAAGGGTACAACACTGTGAATAATATATTGATATATTCTACAAAAATGGTTTGAAACTAACCATGTCATTAAGACCAGGGTACTCGGTCGCCTTTAATCTGTAAACCCATTCAGTTTCTCGTTGCAGTACCCTCTGGTCAAAATTGCCACCCCGTGGGTCCTCATAGACCCGATCCAGGGCGGCAACCTTGAAAACCTGGGGTTCATACCGGTGCCTAAACCCCACATGATGGCCAATAGTGGTATTCAAAAGACCACTGGTTGCATAATAAACATGGTCTTTGATCCTTCTCCAAAAGGCTCGAATGGTCTTTCCAATGTAGAAGGATCCACAACAACAAAAGATAATGTAAATGACTCCCTTGGTCTGACAGGTGATATGATGTTTTAGGAAGTGAGTCTGGCCGTTGGGTAAAATTATCCTTGGGCCCTCAAGCCTTCTAGCTTCAAAGACATTTTTATTCACTTTTTATTTTTCACTTTTAATTGTATATACTGTATATTAATTTTTATGTATCTCATTTCAGATAGTGAGATTTGTCCCAAGTGTGTATAAAAACCGTTCCCCCCCTTCTTTGTCCGTCCTGACGAAGCCTCACGGCGAAACATGTCGACGTTCAAGGGACTCCCCACTGCTATATACATTGTATGGTCCTTTTTAATCTATGTTAATTTTGCAATTCAATAAACTTTTTTGTATTCCAATTGTGTGTGTTGCCTGTAAAGTCCTACCTTGTCTTACTCTTTCTTGAGTAACAAACCAAATTTTTCTAACAGCAGCCCTGCTGGCGAAGGACAGGACAGGACATTTGAAGAAAAGCTGATTATCTTGCTCCCTTTAGTTCAGCTTTTAGGCCCGGTTCACACTAGAACGTGGTGCTTTTTTCTGCACTGCACGCAACGCAATGCCCTTGCGATCTGCAGTGGGTGTCAGTGCAATGTTAACGACACCCTAAAACGCAGGTCGCAAACACGGATGCGTTTGCCTTCACCGGATCGCATGGTACAGTGGAACCTCGGATTACGAGCATAATCCGTTCCAGGAGAATGCCCGTAATCTAAAGCACTCGCATATCAGCGAGTTTCCCCATAGAAGTCAATGGAAACAAAAATATTTTGTTCCGCATTGACTTCTATGGCATGCAATACCGCATGTGGCCAGAGGTGGGGGGGGCGCCGGAGAGCCTCGAAAATACTCGGAAAGGCTCGGGGACAGCTCGGCTGAACTCGGAAAACCTCGGGAACGGAGTATTTCCGAGTTTTCCCGAGTATTTCCGAACGGCTCCGCTCGGCTCTGCTCGGCTCCGGCGCCCCCCACCTCAGGGCAAAATGCGGTACTGCACACCGCTGTGGCTTGAATCCTGCTTGTTTTGCGAGACAACACTCGAAAACCGCGTCAGGGTTTTAAAAAAAAAAACAAATGCTCATTTCGCGAAAAACGCTCGTTAACCACGTTACTCGCAATCCGAGGTTTCACTGTACAATACTACCATGTGATCCGGTTGCAGTGCCTTTCCAAAATTTGGCGCAAAATTAATGGCCCTCAAATTGCACCGCACTGAATCGCATGTGAATTGCACAGGAATGCGGTGCGCTTCACGTGAGATTCATAGATGATTCGTAGTGTGATCCGGGGCTTGGGGCCGGTTCACACCACGATTTCTGCAGTCTGGACACGTTTCTGCATCCGTGTTTTTGATGCGTTTTTGGTGTGTATTTTCCTTTTTTTTATCTCAATTCAGGACGTTTTTGATGCGTTCTGGAGTGTTTTGCGCATTCCAGATGCATCTCATACAGAAAAAAAGAATGCAACATAATCTACTTTTGTTGACTGTATTGGAACACGCTGAAGTGATGCGGAGCAGGGCCATTGGAATACACGGGAAACACTGTGCATTTATTTATGATGCAGATTAAAATTTGCACCCTAAGCGCCAGTTCACACCAGAAAGCGCGGCGGAAAACCCACATTCTGTGCATTCCATTTCCCGCACCGCACCTACCATCTGCAGCGGGTATCAGTGTTAGGGTACTTTCACACTGAGGCGCTTGGTGCGCTGGCGGTAAAGCGCCGCTATTTTTAGTGGCGTTTTGCCGTCATGTTTGCCGTGATTTTCGGCCGCTAGCGGGGAGATTTTAACCCCTCGCTAGCGGCCGAAAAAGGGTTAAACCCACCCGCAAATCGCCCCTGCAGCGGCGGTTTGCAGGCAGTACGGCGCGCTGCCCCATTGATTTCAATGGGCAGGGGCGTTATAGGAGCGGTATTTTTACCGCTCCTACCGCACCTCAAAGATGCGGCTGGCAGGACTTTTTTTACCGTCCTGCCAGCGCAACGCTCCAGTGTGAAAACCCCTCAGGCTTTCATACTGGATAGAAAGGAGTGGCACTTTCAGGGCGCATTGCAGGTGCTATTTTTAGCGCAATAGCGCCTGCAGAGCGTCTCAGTGTGAAAGCAACCTTAACTTAAAAAGGAACTGCAGAACTGCAGGTCCCCAGAGGCCTGGAGGTTCCCGGGGCCCCGGATGGAAAACCCCCCTTTTTTTTTTTTTATTGTTATTATTTTTTTCTTTCTTTTTTTTTTGCAAGGGGCCCAGAGGTCCCCAGAGGCCCGGGGGTTCCCAGGGCCCCGGATGGCAACCCCCCTTTTTTTTATTATTTTTTTATTTTTTTGTAAGGGGCCCAGAGGTCTTTTGTTTTTTTTTTCTTGTTTGTCAGCACCCAAAGCCCCCCCCCCCCCCCCTGACCTCAACAATTCGGGGCGGAAGCTTCTCAATTCACTCCTCAATTCACGGCAGCCCCATCCCCCCGCTTCTCCTCTGCTCCAGGGGGCCCAACATGCCTGAAGCTGTGTAAGGGGCCCCAAAATTGCTGATGGCGGCCCTGTCTGTACTTGCCAAATATGCTGCAGAAATCTCCCTCCACTGAGTCTGGCTGCAACCATTTTAACTGTGGGCAGCTGAAGCTGCTGCCTGTTCACTTCCTGGATTTACACAGACACACACGCCTCCAGCTCTTCGGCTCTCATTGGACCTCTTATGACTCACCCCCCCTCCCTTCCTGGCAAATGCTCACGAGAGAGAGAGAGAGAGAGAGAGAGAGAGAGAGAGAGAGAGAGAGCGCTGAGCATGATGTCATAAGCCTAGGCTTTTTATCAGACAAGAAGCAGGAAGTGGGCTGTATAAGGCATTTCCTGGCAGAAAAAACTGAAAATTTATTACCAAATACTTACCGTAATTTTCCTTTCCTGATAGACTCCATGGCAGACTACGTGTGGGTTAACCCCGCCTCCTCTCCACAGCTATAGGACCCCATACCCATAAATTTGAGCTCACCTCCACAGACAGGTGTTCCGTAACTAGCGGACTCAAATTTCAACTCTCATATTTTTAATTCATGGGTGGGAACTCCGTCTGCCATGGAGTCTATCAGGAAAGGAAAATTACGGTAAGTATTTGGTAATAAATTTTCCGTTTTCCTGACAGACTCAATGGCAGACTACGTGTGGGAAATAACTAGCCAATCCACACGGGAGGGTATGCTTGCTCAAAAAAAATATTTTAATCTTTCCCGTCCACTGACAGGATTTTTCGACCAAAATTAACAGAGGAAAGGGAAGCAGGCTCAATACAATAATGAGACATAAATGTATGAATAGAAGACCACGAGGCTGCCTTGCATATCACTTCAGGAGCCACGTGTCGAGCTGCTGCCCATGAGGCTGCCATGCCTCTGGTGGAATGAGCCGTCACCGCCTCTGGAGGAGCCAAGCCCTTTGCCCTGTAAGCCTGTTGAATAGATTGGACGATCCAGGCTGCTATTGTTCTGGAGGAAACCCTCTTTCCTTTGTTGCTACCAGTGTGTAACAAGAACAGGTAGTTCAAGCTTCTTAAAGATGAAGTGACTCGCAAATATTCCTTCAGAGTCCCACCTACATCCAAGGGATGAACATCTGCTGATTCTGGAGAGTTGAAAGTAGGAAGGACTATTTCCTGATTCTCATGAAAAACTGACTTGACTTTTGGTTTAGACCCAAGCATGGGAATAAGGACCACTCGGTCCGGGAAGAAAGTCAAGAAGGGTTCTTGACAACCCAGGAAGCTTATTTCTGAAACCCTTTTGGCTGAAGTAATGGCCACTAGAAAGGCCAGTTTGATTGATAAGTTCTTAAAGCGGTTGTATACCGCAAAACTTTTTTTTTTTTTTTTTGGTTAACCTGCAAGGCAAAGGTATAATGAGCTAGTATGACTAGCATACTAGCTCATTATCAATCACTTACCTTAGATCGAAGCCCCCGCAGCGGTCCTCGGACGCGTCCTCCGTCGAATCCATGATACCCGGAGTGACTTCCGGGTATCGCCGCTCCGGCGCTGTGATTGGCCGGAGCGGCGATGACGTCACTCCCGCACATGCGCGGGGAACGGCACGATCCCCGCGCATGCGCGAACTACCGGCATTGTACGGCAGGCTCCCATTCAAGAGCCGCCGCGCTCAGTGCGCCTGCTCCTTTATCTACGGCGCGCATGCGCCGTAGATAGCGGTACAGTTTTTTTTGCAAATATCTCCGAGACTGTGTAGGTCTCTGAGATATTAAGCACCTACAGGTAAGCCTTAATGTAGGCTTACCTGTAGGTGCTTGTACAAAATGTGGGTATACAACCACTTTAATAGAAAGATCCTTGTTGTTGAGTGCTGAAAGAGCATCAAGGACGAGCAGAAGATCCCATTTGGGGAATCTAGGTTTCCTCTGAGGCCTGATTCTCGAAGCACCCTGAAAGGATTGTTGAACCAGGGGATGAGTTGCCCATGATGTTCCTGAAAATGCCGATAAGGCTGAAACTTGTCAATCAGTTCCCTCAGAGTACAAAGGAAGATCCAAGCCTGATTGTAGAAAACTCAAACGTCTTGAACTCCAGGATTTCTGAAAGATTTTCCAGCAGAAGTCATGAAGCTGACAAACCTGGTCCCGATTCTGTTGTAGGTTTTGTTCATGTTAGGCTTTCTGGAGCTCATAAGGGTAGAGATTACCCCTAAAGCACACCCAAGAGACTCTAGCGGGTCCCTGAAGCTCATCAGATTCAGGAGAGGAAACCATGGCCTGTTCGGCCAGTATGGTGCTATTGTTATCACTTCGCCTTTCTCCAACTGGAGCCGCTGCAGGAATTTTTGCATGATCGGAGGTGGAGGGAAGGCATATGCCTTGTTGAATTTCCATTGGCTTGTTAATGCATCTACTCCGAAGGCTTGACTGCACCGACCTCGAGTGTAGTATCTGTCTACTTTGTGATTGCAGGGGGATGCAAACAGATCCACTTCTGGATCGATTCCCAACGATAGGATCCACTTGAATGTCTGTGTATGCAGTGACCATTCGTTGTTGTCTAGGTTGCTGCGTGACAGAAAGTCCGCTTGAATGTTCTGTTCCCCTGGAATGAAGACTGCTGTTAAGTTTGTAGATTCCTCTGAGCCCAGGTCATGATAGGTTCGACCTCTTGGAGAAGGGTGGGGCTCCGAGTGCCCCCTTGTCTCTTCACATATGCCACGGCGGTGGTATTGTCCATTTTGAGTAGGACCGACTTCCCTTTCAGAAGGTGGGAGAAGGTTTGAAGGGCGCACCATGCCGCACGCAATTCCAGAACGTTTGACCCTGGAATGTGGAGATGGGCATCCCATTTGCCCTGAGCCAGTTCTGCTCCACAATGTGCTCCTCAGCCCGCATTGCTGGCATCGGATGAAACAATCATCCATTGGATGGGAGCAAGGGAGTGGCATGTTAACAAGTTTTTGTGTTGAAGCCACCAGAGAAGACTGTTCCTCATTGACTGAGTAGTCCTGATCAGCTGATTGCGATCGTCTGTCTTCCATTGCTGAAGGAATCCTGATTGAAAAGGCCGAAGCCTCCACATTGCCCATTTGACCATGGGGAACGTGGCCACCATCGTGCCGATTATCTTCAGGCACTGTGACGCCCTTAGGTTAGAGTAGTCTAGGGCTAAAGATATTCTTACCCGAATGACCGGGATTTTTTCTTCCGGAAGAGAGATGGTATTCTCTACTGTGTCGAATTGAGCTCCTAGGTAGGTTAGGCGTTGGGTCGGTTCTGGCTGACTTTTCTGTCGGTTTAAGAGCCATCCGAACTCTATCAATGTAGAGATCACTTGATCTTTGTGGATCAGCAGCTGCTGCTTGTCTTGGGACAGTAGTAGCAGAACGTTCAGGTAACGATACAGACGCACACCCTGTATTCTGATAAGAGACACAATTACCAACAGTACCTTGGAAAAGACCCTTGGAGAGGTCGTTAGTCCGAATGGAAGACAAATAAATTGTAAGTGCTCTCGTTCGACCTGAAATCGAAGGTATTTGTGGAATTCTTCTGCCACGGGAACATGAAAATACGCGTCCTTAACATCTATTGAGATCAACCAGTCGCCTGGTTGAACGACTTTTTGGATGGATGAGAGTGATTCCATCTTGAATTTCTCGTGCTTTATGTACTTGTTCAGGAAAGTGAGATCTATGACTGGACGCCAAGAGCCGTTCTTTTTTTGTACTAGGAAGAGGGGGAAGTATACCCCCTGGAATTCCTCGTCCTTTGGGACGGGCACCACTGCTCCTTGATCTTTCAGGGCATTCACATATGAAAGAAGAACTTGTTGTTTTTCTTCTGATTGAGGCAGTGAAGATTACACTGGTCTGCATGGAGGGACTTTGGTGAAGGACCATGCGTGACCTGTTGAGACCGTTTTGATGGTCCAATAATCTGAGATCAAGGTCACCCAGACGTGCCGGCAGAAACGTAGGCGAGCCCCCTACCCGATAACAACAAAGGCCTGGGGAATGCCCAGGAAAAAACCAAGCATACTTACCGACCAGCTAGCTGACAACCAATTAACCTGTCTAACAGTATGCGTTAAAAACAGGGGTTTGTCCGCACGCATTTGCAAACGCATGCGTGAGCCACAGAGCCACGCCAAGGCCCCCTGGAATCTGTGGTCCTACACTAACTGTGAGTGTCCCCACAATGGAGGCACATGCATTCTGATGGTTAGATGAGGACAGGTGGACTGAAGGGGAGCCACCCCTCCTTAAAGGTACAGGAGCACACCAAACACCCAGCATAGCACAATGGCAGCAAAGGTGTTGGTGCACTGCTGGACCAATACAAGCACCATAGGTGAAAACAAACACATGTCCACCGCCCTCATCTATAGCTGGCCATAACAGTAAGCAGCATTGGAAGGCTAAAGCAGATAACAACAAAGGCCTGGGGAATGCCCAGGAAAAAACCAAGCATACTTACCGACCAGCTAGCTGACAACCAATTAACCTGTCTAACAGTATGCGTTAAAAACAGGGGTTTGTCCGCACGCATTTGCAAACGCATGCGTGAGCCACAGAGCCACGCCAAGGCCCCCTGGAATCTGTGGTCCTACACTAACTGTGAGTGTCCCCACAATGGAGGCACATGCATTCTGATGGTTGGGCGGGCCCAATCTCAAAAGGACTTGGTTGGCTCGCGCCCACCGGGCGTCTGTTTCTTGCCAGATTTTTTGGAAAGATATCTGCCTATTCCAGTTCCAGCTTCTCCTAAAATCCCGTCCGGGCCTATAGGAGCGTGCCTCTCTTGAATGCTCTGTGCTGCGTTTCCGCTGAGGCCTTCTTTGGTTAAACGGACGTTTGTCCTGAGGGAGGAATCCCGACTTTCTGCCTGTAGCCTTTGAAATAGCGTTATCTAGCTTGTTTCCAAACAAGGAAGTTCCTTCAAAAGGAATTTTGCACCATGCCTGCTTTGAGGCAGGATCAACAAGCCAGGGGCGCAACCATAGTGCTCGTTTGGCTGTGACCGAAGATAGCATGGATCTAGCCATCAAGCGGATGAGATCAATTGAAGCTTCTCCCAAAAAGGCAATAGCCAGTTTAAGTTCTTGCACTGCTGAACTTTGTGCCAATTCTTCCGAGACACCTTTCAGATCGGAGTCAACATTTTCCAACCAGGCCTCCATTGCTTTGGAGGTTACTGCAAGGGCAAAAGCTGGTTTGCATGCCGTTCCGACCAGGCTATATATTCTTTTGAGGTCCTGGTCGATCTTCCGATCCAGACCATCTTTAAATGATACGGTGTCATCTAGCGGGAGGGTGACATGCTTCGCTAGGTGCATTACTGCTGCATCTACGAGGGGAGCATTCTCCAGATGCTTGACATCCTCTGATTTAAAGGGATACAGTCTAGAGGTTTTGCTTAGCATGGAAACCTTCTTGTCTCCCTTGCTCCATTCTTCCTCAAACACTCCTTTCAGCTCAGAGGGAAGTGGGAAATTGGAGCGTTCTTCCCCCAGTTGTTTAAACAGTTTTCTTTGTTTTTCTAGGGGGGCAGTGGTATCCTCCAACTTCAAAGTTTCCTTCACTGCCTTGATCAGCGGAGAGACTAAAGCGTAGTCGAATCCCACCGTAGAATCATCTCCCTCCATCTCGTCTTGCGAGGAATCATGGGAGGAATCATGGGGCTGGAATTGGTCGGGATCCTCCTGGGCCTCACCAGCCAAGGAGCCACACAAGGTGGTGGACTGGCTCCTTGTGTGGGGGGGCAACTATTTCTTTCATAGATTGCTGTACCACACGTTTCACAAGAGACTCAAGGTTTTGATTTTCGGTCTCTTTCTCATCAACCGCTCGGGCATAACATGGGTCGCATAGCGATTTGCCCTCCGGGATTCTGGTCTTGCATCCCCAACAGGCTCTGTGGTCAGAGCGATCATCGCGGTGGTGGTGGCGGTGACTAGAGGAGGAATGGGAACATCTCCTATGTCTAGAGGGGGTATGTGAACGTCCCCTATGATGATGGGACCTAGACGTAGTGTCGCGTCTAGACCTGGATGATGAGTGATGATGCGGCCTGGCAAGGTCCCTTTCTTGTGACCGATGAACTGAAGTTGCCGGGCTGTAAGAGATAATACAGACAGAGGGAGGGGGAGGGGAGGTGGGCAGGATGTAACCGTTAGCAACCACCAGATAGGCACAAAAGACACCAACCCCCTACCCACTCCGCACATACCTTGTGCGGGAGGGCTGGCCACATGGCGGTGAGGATGAGTCCATGACGAGGGAGACAGGAATCCGTACTACACTGCCTAGACTAAGGATAAGCAAATCAATGTAAAGAAGCATGAGAAAAGAAAAAGGTTTTTTTTTTAAACTGTCCCTTTAAGAGACACTAAGCATAACAAGCATACATTGCAAAATGAAGTGCTTACCCCGTCCTAGCAGTAATGAGGCTCCAGGAGGCTGTCGCTCTATGCCCACAGGTTATCCCACCTGTATAGGGCTCTTCAGCGGTTTAAATAAACCGCCGAAATGACGTCACGGCCGGTCCCGCTGCGCGCATGCGCCGAAGAAACCAGACCCACTGCGCCTGCGCGGCCCCTGACCCCTCCGCCGCATTGCGCATGCGCGGAAACCAAGCCTCGGTTTCACCGCAGTTCGCGCATGCGCAGAAGAGCGGCGGACCGGGAACCAGGAAGTAATGGCGTCCTGGGACGCAAAAAGCGTTCCACATGCCGCAACACAGGAGGAAAAGACAGGGAAAACAGGACAACAAACATAAACTTGTCTGCCATGAAGAAGATATGAAAAACAAAATCTTCAGACCTTGCCAGCCGAGGAATCCTGCGATATCCGATCCGGTACTCTGGGGCCACATCCCTTCCACCATAGGGGTATTTTCCAGCCCTGAAACCACTCGCCCGCTCATAGCTGGGCCCTGGGTGCACCGCAAGCAGTACCGATCCATCCGAGCAATCCACATCCTGGACATCGCACAGAATTGCATGATGAAGGTCCATGTGAGGAGGATAAAAAAGGAACACCTGTCTGTGGAGATGAGCTCAAATTTATGGGTAAGGGGTCCTATAGCTGTGGAGAGGAGGCGGGGTTAACCCACACGTAGTCTGCCATGGAGTCTGTCAGGAAAAAAAGTTTTACTATCCTTTATCTTTATAAGTTAAAGCAACAAGAGCAGAAGATTTAATAGATGGAAAAGATGAAAAAATGACTGAAGGTTCAAATGCAGTGCGTTTGCTTTGCCTATTCTGAAGGAGTAGATATGCTCTAATGTATGTAAACTATTATTACAGCAGGAAGAATCTATAATTATGTGTAATTCAGCAAACCTGTTACTTATTTTTCAAAGTACAGCTAACAGCCTAAAAGGCACAATTACAGTATTTCTTGATCTCCTGTAGTTATACTAAATGGCCATTAGGTGGCACTGTTTAACCTGCAGAGCAATGACTAATGATACACCACTGGAATGATTTATAAGCCAGGAAACTTGACTTCTCTTACTATTGTGGCCACCAGCTACAAGCTGGAGCTGAATTATTATAAAAGGGTCTGAGAAGAAAGTATTACCCTATAGCAGGGATAGGCAATCTAAAGCATGATGTGGCCCATGGAAAGATAGTCACGTGGCATGGGTGCAGGTTCAGACTGACATGCTGCTGGGGGGGATCCTCCGGTGGGCCCCTGCTATCTATCGATGCAGCACTGCTACAGTAGGCCTTCATTGACTGCTCACTAGGCTGTCCATTACAAAGCCTGCCCCTCTGCACCCACCGTCATTGATGTTCAGGTTCTGCTCCTTCCCCCTCAGGTGCATAGTCCCTCTTGTGGCTGTGATACAAAGCCCACCCTCCTACCAGTGGCAGCTGGTGCTCAAATTTTTTGGAGGATGCAAACAAACTGAAAAATTCAGAAAAATGCTAAAAAAAAAAAATCAATTGCAGCCACTGTGCCCATCAAATGCTGCCACTGTGCCCAACAAATGCAGCCACTGTGCCCATCAAATGCAGCCACTGTGCCCATCAAATGAAGCCACTGTGCTCATCAAATGTAGCCACTGTGCCCATCAAATGCAGCCACTGTGCCCCATCAAATGCAGCCACTGTGCCCCATCAAATGCAGCCACTGTGCTCATCAAATGCAGCCACTGTGCCCATCAAATGCAGCCACTGTGCTCATCAAATGCAGCCACTGTGCTCATCAAATGCAGCCACTGTGCACATCAAATGCAGCCACTGTAACCCCCCCTCCCTCACTCGCCCGCTCCCTCATTGTCTGACCGGCACTTACCCCATCTTGGTGGTGGGTCAGGCAGTGGGTGACGGCGGCTAGCTGTGGATTGGGGAGTGGCACCTGTGTCCTCCATGCTTCCGCCGTGCATCTCTTCTTTCCTCCTGCTAGGCGTCCAATAGGATCGCCTGTCCTTTCAGTCCTTGAGGTTGTGTATTGACTATCGAACACTGAATAGAAGGACTATACCTGATCAGTACACCACCCCCCGAATAGAAGATGCAATACAGAGTTTGTCGGGGGCTAAGTGGTTCAGTGTGATGGACTTGAAGAGTGGGTATTATCAAATTCCCATGCACGCGCAAGACCAAGAGAAAACAGCTTTCATCACCCCAGTGGGCTTCTTTGAGTTTAACCGCATGACCCAGGGCTTGTCGGGGGCCCCAGCCACTTTTCAAAGATTGATGGAGAAAACAGTGGGAGACATGAACCTCATTGAAGTGCTGGTGTACCTAGATGACATTATTGTTGTAGCGGGTGTTTGCTTTAAGGCCCAGAGACTACCATACCCAGGATGCATTTCCCCGCACAAGGACTGCTGGGGCACGGTATTTAACCAGGGGGCGGGCCGGAGAACTTTCTCTTTGGACACCGCCCGCCCAGCAAGTGGAACTCTGTGCTGAGTCTGCTGAGAATACAGGGCCTGAAGCCTAGGCCTGTATTATTCCAAAGAGCATTCCGTACCGACTGAGGAGCCTGAGGGACGTTGCATCCTGCTGCTGTTCTGCTACCACCAGGAGGACCGAAGACCCGGGTGTCGTGGAATCTGTGTACCAAGACACAGCAATGGAAGATAGGGACACGGACTGCTCCGGTTGGGTGAGAGAGCACTTGCGCATTAGAGAATAATACAGGATCTCTAGACCCAGTAACTGTTGTTCGGAACTAACGTTAGTGTTGCAGTTGCACACCGGAGGGACAGTGCATTGAATAACGCTAGTAGATTTGTTCTGGGTTCACCAAGTTATCAAATTCCTTTATTCTTGTGGATTACAAATCTTTCCAGAAGTGCACCACCGTTTGCTAGCAAAGATCTTTCTCTGCAGAACCTTCACATAGTACAGTCAGGCCTGACTTAGTAGTAGTGACATTGCTGGGCGCCATATTGCCCATGAGGGAGAAGAGCTGCAGCGGGGTCCGTTAGTTTCTTGTTATAGAATTGTATATCTGTCTGTGTGCTAAAACACTCTTTCATTGCAGGGCTCTGCATATGTCTATGTATACTGTTTGCCTGCTTAACCATTATTTTCAGTAAAGTACCAGGGTTAAAGTGGTTGTAAACCCGATAATTTTTTATTTTTTTCATAACCACCTGTAAGAGAAAGGCATAATGAGCTAATATGACTAGCATAATAGCTCATTATGCATCACTTACCTTAGATCGGGGCCCCCGAAGCCATCCTGGTCTCCCTTTTCAGCCACATCCATCGCTGCGGCGATAGCCGGAAGGTTACTTCCGGGTATCGCTGCACCAGCCAATCACAGCGCCGCATGCGCGCAAGAGCCGTCACATTCGGCTACGCCCAGCGATTAACCCCATGAATGCGCCATTGTCTACGGCGCGCATGTGCCGTAGACAGCGGCGCCTGTCATTTTTAGTAAATATCTACTAAACCGTGTAGGTTTAGGAGATATTTCTTGCACCTACAGGTAAGCCTTAATCAAGTTGAAAAAGTGGGTTTACAACCACTTTAAGTATATCAGTCGTTTGTGTAATTTACTGTGCAGGAGAAATGGTTAGTGATAGCTACACCATACTGTTGTGTGCCTTTATTGTGGGATTGTGCTGCCAAGAATCACAGGTCACACAGTCCCATCATCCCCTACTAACTGTGCCAAGGGAGGGTAGAGCCAATTGCCGGTGGTTGACAGTGAGTGCTACAGGGCCCGAAACAAATCATACCAGCGGCCCTCTTAGCTGGGGGTATCGCTACACGTGGGGGCTCAGAGTCCGGGATACCTGTACACCACAATCAAGCCTGCCAGAAGTACCAGCATGGATTGTTTAGCAGTGACCCGGTGGTGTGCATCAACCGGCGCCTTTCCAGAGAAGGCTGTAGTTATTGAACTTCCCGGGGAGGACTGGTCCGGAAGCGATGTAGAGGGCTCATGGAGTTGTTGTCCCCGAGCCAGAAGGCATGGTTAGTTGATCTCAAACCAGATGGACAGACCTCTTTTACCTATGCACTGGTAGAATGGAGAGAAGAGATACTGAGAGTTTAAGAGGGCAGAGTGTGCAAGCCATAGATGGGAAGATATACCACTTGGCGCACGCGAAGGCAATAAAGAGGGAACCTCCGCAGTCACCCACAATTCCCAAAAGTTCCAAAGACATGACAGCTTCAGGGACTCCTCTAACCACTATAGGTCCTGAACTTCTAAATGCATTAGGAGACTTTGTCACAAAGTGTCAGAAGAGTAGTACGGTACATGTAGAAGCTGGGTACCGGAAGCTCAGGATATTTTCAGGGAAACAACCTGTACCACTCGGAGAAGAGGATTTCGACACTTGGATGGAGCAGGTGATGCAGGCTGTGGAAGGATGGGAAATACCAGAGGCCCAAAAGAAGCAGCACATAAGAGAAAGTTTAAAGGGTGCTGCTGCTGAAGCCGTGAAGAACCTCAGGTTCAGTAATGCTGCTTGTACTGCCTTTGACTATTTAACTATGTTACAGGAAGAGTTTGGCCAATTGGAGAAAGTGGTCGATTTAGTCTACCAGTTTGAGCACACCCTTCAACTCCCAGGAGAAAGACTGTCTGAATATGTTCGCAGACTAATCAAGATGCTGTGTCAAATTGTCCTTAAGAAGGGGATGCTGTCACAGGCCATAGATGCGACCAGGATGAAGCAGATTTTAAGGGGAGCACTGCGTTCCGATCCAGTCTGGCTCCATCTGAAAACTACTAGTGGGGTCATGTCCTTGAACTACCCAGACCTTGTGCGAATAATAAGGGATGAAGAGGCTCTGCTGAAAGACCAACAGGTGACCGAGAAGCCCAATACTCCCCCCTCAGTTGGGGTCAGATCTGCAATGGCCACTGACCAGGACTCGGAAGTGGAGGTCTTGAAGTCACAGATGACCCAAGTACTGGAGATGCTGACCTCTTTAATGACCAAAAACTCAGGAGTTGGAGAAAAAGAAGAAGTCAGGAAAGAGTTGTACCAGAGCGTTTCAACACCAGTCTCCTCACGGGATAGAGGGGAAGCTGTTTTGGCCATTTTGGGCGAGTGTGCCCCAGTCCAAGGAAGACCCGAGGCAACTACCGCCAGCCGGCGGAAAACTCCAGAGGGCCCCGGTGAAGGAGTCAACTGGGTGCCCACCATCTCCAGCAAGCTCCATTAGAATGAGAAAGCAAGAGAAACCAAGACGTGAGGGGAATAATTCCCCATCAAAAGCACATAATACCCCTCCTTTGGAGGAAAAACCCCAAAAGTCACGAAAAATCAATGCATACCAGGCCCAACAGGGATCCAGGAAATGGTGGGAAAAGAAAAAAACAAAAATAAACAAACCCATGAGTCTGAGGAAAGAGACCTCTCCAAAGAAATTCCCAGCCAAGCTAGTGGGGCCCACCCCAGTAGTCCCCATTAAAGTGGAGGGAATCAAAAACACTTGAGACATTTGCCCTTACAAAAGTTGTAAGACTTGGAAATATGGGGAATTGGCACCCAGAGCTTTCCGTATGACGGTTACCTTCCGATCAGATTGGCTTTTGACCCCTCTGTGGCAGGAGAGGCAGAGGTCTTTGACACATTGGCAGTGGTCTGCCCCCGCCCACCAGGGGCCAACAAAAGTTCCCTGATAATAGGAACCAACACTGACCTGGTCAGGAGGCTACTGGCTCCTCTAGTGCAAGAGCAGGACGTCTCGACAGCCAGAATCCACCCCATGTTGCAGTTGGCTTATCAGCGATTGATGTTGGAGAAGAAGGCCTCGGAAGAGGGGGTGGGGAAAGTTTGGAGACTGGAGAGGAGAGAGAGAGTGCTGCAGCCTGGTGAAGTGACCTGCTTGAGAGCCACTGTGAAGCTTACCGGGGAACAACCTGGCCCCTTTGTAGTCCTGGAACCAGACCCCCTGAATGCATGCTCAGGACTGGAAGTTATCCCAGAAGTAATCCCGCTGAGAGTCCTGAAGAAAGCAAATGGCAGGGTGCCAGTGAGCGTCAGGAACACCACTGACTAACCTGTGAAGATTCCAGCCCGGATGCTATTGGGCCAAGTGAACCCCGCTACCCAGTTGCCTTGTCCGATCTGGAGAAGGAGGAAGAAGAGGAACCCACCTTGGAGAACCAGGCCCTACCCCCGGCGTGGAAGGAGAGGGCCAGGGCCCAGTTGGCGAAGTGGCGGAAGATCTTCTCCAAGGATGAGTTCGATGTGGGATGTGCGAGAAGTGCCACTCACAAGATTCGCCTACAGGAAGACAAACCCTTTCGAGAGAGAGTCCAGCGAGTTCCCCTGGCTGATCTGGAAGATCTGCATGAGCAACTTGCAGAGCTCAAGAGAACGGGTGTTATCCGGGAATCCAGGAGCCCATATGCCTCTCCAATTGTAGTAGTCAGGAAAAAGAATGGGTCATTGAGACTCTGTATAGACTACAGGACTCTCAACAAGAGGACAATACCTGATCAATACACCACCCCAAGAATAGAGGATGCCCTGCAGAGACTATCTGGAGCCAAATGGTTCAGTGCAATGGACCTGAAGAGTGGATACTATCAAATTCCAATGGACCCAGAAGATAGAGAGAAGACTGCCTTCATCACCCCAATGGGGTTCTATGAGTTCAACCGGATGTCTCAAGGTCTGTCGGGAGCTCCTGCCACCTTCCAGTGGTTGATGGAGAAGACGGTGGGAGACTTGAACCTCATTGAAGTCTTAGTATACCTGGATGACATCATCGTCTTTGGGAAGACCCTGGAGGAGCATGAGGAGAGGTTGGAGAAGGTCTTAAAGAGACTCAGTAAAGAGGGGCTCAAGCTTTCCAGGGAGAAATGTCAGTTCTCAGTCTTCAGTCCATTACCTGGGACACATAGTGTCTGAAGAAGGAGTATCCACAGATCCCGACAAATTGGAGGCAGTTACCTCCTGGCCCCGGCCCACCACATTGACTGAGCTTAGGTAATTTTTGGGGTTCTGCTCCTACTATCGCAGATTTGTGGAGGGGTTTGCAAAGATTGCCAAGCCTCTGAATGAGCTGTTGAAGACAGATGGAGAAGAGGATGACTCAGGACCCAGGAAACAAGGAGAGTCAGTGGAAGACCAGTGGACTGGGAAGTGTGAAGAGGCTTTCATTAAGCTGAAAGAGAGTTTGACCACTGCCCCTGTTTTGGCCTAAGCGGACACCCAAAGGCCCTATGAATTGCACGTGAATGCCAGTCATGATGGTTTGGGAGGAGTGCTGTATCAAGAGTATGAAGAGCAGCTAAGACCCGTTGCCTATGTGAGTAGGAGTATAACCCCAGCTGAAAAGAATTACCCCACCCACAAGTTGGAGTTTCTGGCCCTAAAGTGGGCAGTGGTAGACAAATTGAAAGACTACTTATATGGAGCTGACTTTGTGGTTAAGACAGACAATAACCCACTCACTTACCTTTTAACCACCGCAAAACTAGATGCCACCGGACACCGTTGGTTGGCAGCCCTCTCAGGGTTCAATTTCAGCCTGAAGTACAGGCCTGGGACTGGAAACTGAGATGCTGATGCCTTGTCCCGAAGATCTCATGCTCCCACTTGCATGGCAGAGGACTGGACCCAGGTGACCCCAGAGGGGGTACGGGCTTTGTGTCAGGGGGCAGAGCTCCAGACTAGCGGAGGATGCAGGACAGAAGAAATTGGAGTCTCAGCTGTTGGTGTGCCTAAATACTATTGTGATGTCACTCAGATTGGTGAAGAGGACTTGTCCAAATTATCCAAGAAGGAATTTAAGACGGGACCAGATGGAAGACCCATTGGGAAAACTGGCTTTGGAAGCCCTGGAAGATCAGGATCCGGACAGACTCTTACAGGATCCCTCCAAGGAGGCCCGCTTACTGTGTAAGGAATGGGACAGGTTGCAGGTGTATCAAGGGGTGGTATACCGAAGGGGCCCCCCTGATGACCTGGAAGACAAGTGGCAACTATTCCTGCCAGAGAAACACCGAAAGACTGTTATGATTGCCCTACATGACAACCATGGCCACCTTGGAGCCGAGAGAACCTTTCAGCTCATAAAGAGCAGATTCTATTGGCCCTGCATGCGGGCTGAAGTGGAAGAATACTGTCACTCATGTGCTCGCTGCATACAAAGGAAAACATTGCCTCATCAAGCCGCCCCAATGGGCCACCTGCAAAGCCAAGGACCTTTGGACTTGGTATGCATTGATTTTCTTTGTCTGGAACCTGACTTGGGGGGACATGGAAATGTTCTGGTGATAACCGACCATTTCACCCGTTACACCCAGGCCTTTCCAACTAAAGACCAGAAGGCTTCCACTGTGGCCAAGATACTTGTAGAGAAGTACTTCGTACACTACAGATTACCTCAACGCCTTCATTCGGATCAAGGGAGGGACTTTGAAAGTCGACTTATCCGGAAATTACTGGATTCCCTAGGGATAAAGAAAACCTGCACAACCCCCTATCATCCACAAGGAGATGCCCAACCGGAAAGGTTTAACAGGACTTTGTGGAATATGCTGGGAACCCTGAGCAGTGAGGAAAAGCAGCATTGGAGCAAGCTTATAGCTGCCATCGTGCATGCCTATAACAGCACAACTAGTGATGTCACCGGGTACTCCCCTTACAGATTAATGTTTGGCAGAGAAGCAAGACTACCTGTAGATCTGGCCTTTGGTACCTCGATAGACCACACATCGGCTGCTTCCCACAAGGGATATGTGGACAGCTACGGAGAAGCTTACGACAGGCACAAGCCACCTCTGACCAGAGAGGGGCCCGGAATAAACTGAATTTTGAGTTCGGATCCATGACTTGCAACCAGGAGACAGAGTGTTGTTGCGGAATCTTGGTGTTCCAGGGAAGCATAAGCTTACTGACAGACGGAAATCACAGCCATATGTGATCTGTAGAAAATTGCCTGGCCTGCCAGTGTACCAGCTAAAACCTGAAGGCCAAGTGGGACCTCTGAAAACCTGGCACAGGAACCACTTATTGCCTCTTTCCGAAGCAGTTCGGATACCTTCTACTCCGGGTTCTACTGAATCACCTTCAACCTCCAATACTCCCAGACCCAACACCAGATCACAGACCACTCAGTCAGGAGAGATGAATGCCTCAAACCAGAGTGAAGATGAGGAAATGGAACTGAGCTGGCTGTGGCCCACTCCAACCACTGAACCCATGGTCATGGATCCTGCACCCTGTGAAATTACCACTGAAGGCACCTGGAATGCTGAAGCTGCTGAGTTCATTCCATCATGCACTCTGACTGAGGAGTATGAAGATGCCCTGGAGTCAATCCCAGCCGAAGATCCAAGAGATTCTTTGTATCTCTCTGCACTATAATTGGATACCCCTGAAGCGGCAGGAACCATTACACCTGACCAAGTGGAAGGAAGAATGGAAGAGCCCAGTGTACCTGATGCCTCAATTCCCAGGGAACAAAAGAGTGAAGAGAGCTATTAGTCCTCCTCGGAAACTAACCTACACTCAGATGGGAGAATGTTCTGAGGATACAGTTGTAACTGCAAGAAGGACAATAGAGAAACCTGGCCCCTCCACTGTGCATTTAGTGGAGGGCAACCCCAGCTCACTCTCTGGCGCAGTTAGGCAGGTCACTTCCACTAGTATGACCTGTGGGCAGGACGATCTTCCTCACCAAGTTTTGTGGAAGGTTCCCCTGCCCAGTTCTTTTGCTACTGTAAATTGTATTGTTTGCAATTAATGTTCATATTATCTTTGGGGGCCAAAGATTTTAAGTGGGGGGAGTGTGTCGCGGGTGTTTGCTTTAAGGCCCAGAGACTACCATACCCAAGATGCATTTCCCCACGCAAGGACTGCTGGGGCACGGTATTTAACCAGGGGGCGGGCCGGAGAACTTTCTCTTTGGACACCGCCCGCCTAGCAAGTGGAACTCTGTGCTGAGTCTGCTGAGAATACAGGGCCTGAAGCCTAGGCCTGTATTATTCCAAAGAGCCTTCCGTACCGACTGAGGAGCCTGAGGGACGTCGCATCCTGCTGCTGTTCTGCTACCACCAGGAGGACCGAAGACCCGGGTGTCGTGGAATCTGTGTACCAAGACACAGCAACGAAAGATACGGACACGGACTGTTCCAGTTGGGTGAGAGATCACTTGCTCATGAGAATAATACAGAATCTCTAGACCCAGTAACTGTTGTTCGGAACTAACGTTAGTGTTGCAGTTGCACGCCGGAGGGACAGTGCATTGAATAACGCTAGTAGATTTGTTCTGGGTTCACCAAGTTATCAAATTCCCTTATTCTTGTGGATTACAAATCGTTCCAGAAGTGCACCACCGTTTGCTAGTGAAGATCTTTCTCTGCAGAACTTTCACATAGTACAGTCAGGCCTGACTTAGTAGTAGTGACATTGCTGGGCACCATATTGCCCACGAGGGAGAAGAGCTGCAGCGGGGTCCGTTAGTTTCTTGTTATAGAATTGTGTATCTGTCTGTGTGCTAAAACACTCTTTCATTGCAGGGCTCTGTATATGTCTATGTATACTGTTTGCCTGCTTAACCATTATTTTCAGTAAAGTACCAGGGTTAAGTATATCAGTCGTTTGTGTCATTTATTGTGCAGGAGAAACGGTTAGTGATAGCTACACTATACTGTTGTGTGCCTTTATTGTGGGATTGTGCTGCCAAGAATCACAGGTTACACAATCCCATCATCCCCTACTAACTGTGCCAAGGGAGGGTAGAGCCAATTGCCGGTGGTTGACAGTGAGTGCTGCAGGGCCCGAAACAAATCATACCAGCGGCCCTCCTTAGCTGGGGGTATCGCTACATTGTGTTCGGTAAAACCCTCGAAGAACACGAAGAGCGGTTGGAAAAGGTCTTGAAGAGGCTCCATGAAGAAGGCCTGAAGCTTTCTTTAGAGAAGTGCCAATTCTACCAGTCTTCGGTCAATTATCTGGGCCATATTGTGTCTGATCAAGGGGTAGCTACAGACCCTGAGAAGTTGGATGCTGTCACCTCTTGGCCAAGGCCCACCAACGTGACTGAGCTTAGGTCGTTTCTGGGATTCTGCTCCTATTATAGAAGATTTGTGGAGGGGTTTGCCAACATTGCAAGGCCCCTTAATGAACTACTGAAGAGTGAAGGGGAGGATGATGCCCAAGAACCGGTCAACTCAATGAAACCCAACCCAGGGCCCAGAAGATCCAAAGAGTCTATCCAGGACCAGTGGACCACCCAGTGTGAAGAGGCCTTCATCCAGTTGAAGAAAAGCCTAACCACTGCCCCCGTCTTAGCCTACGCAGATACCACTAAACCCTATGAGTTGCATGTTGATGCCAGTAGAGATGGACTAGGTGGGGTGCTATGCCAAGAGCATGATGGTCACTTACGGACTGTTGCATATGTAAGCCGAAGTTTGGCCCCTGCTGAGAAGAATTACCCCACACACAAGCTGGAATTCCTGGCCTTAAAGTGGGCTGTAGTGGACAAACTGAAAGACTATTTGTACGGGGCTGAGTTTGTGGTCAAGACGGATAATAATCCCCTCACTTATCTTCTGACCACCGCCAAACTGGATGCAACAGGACACAGATGGTTGGCTGCCCTTTCGGGCTTCACATTCAGCTTAAAGTACAGACCTGGGGTTGGAAATAGGGATGCAGATGCCCTCTCGAGAAGGTCCCATGCCCCCAGTGACCCTACCAAAGAGTGGACTCAGTTGACCCCAGAAGGAGTGAGAGCCCTATACCAGGGAGCGGAACTTCAGGCCAGAGGAGGATCAAGGGTCGAAGAGATTGGAGTTTCGGCTGTCGGAGTACCTGGATGCTATTGTAATGTGACTCAAGTCGGAGAAGAGGGGTTACCTAAGCTGTCCAAGAAAGACTTAAGAAGGGATCAGTTGGAAGACCCCCTGGGAAATCTGGTATTGAAGGCTCTGGAGAACCAGTGCCCTGAAATGCTTTTAACTGACTCTACTAAAGAAGCCTGACTGTTACATAGAGAATGGGACTGGCTGCAGATACATCAAAGGGTGGTCTACCGAAGGGGCCCCTCTAATGATCTGGATGAAAAATGGCAACTCTTCCAGCCTATTAAACACCGGAAGGCGGTCCTAACTTCTCTCCATGACGATCATGGGCATCTGGGATCTGAAAGAACTTTTCATCTTGTGAGAGACAGATTCTATTGGCCCTGTATGCGTGCTGAAGTTGAAGGGTACTGTCATTCTTGTGCCCGATGCATCCAGAGGAAGACCCTGCCCCATCAAGCCGCCCCAATGGGCCATCTACAAAGTCAGGGACCCATGGAACTGGTGTGCATTGATTTCCTCTGCCTAGAGCCTGATCTGAGTGGACAAGGGAATGTTTTAGTGGTAACAGACCATTTCACCAGATATGCTCAAGCATTCCCAACCAAGGATCAGAAGGCCTCGACAGTAGCAAAAGTGCTTGTGGAGAAGTTTTTCGTGCACTATGGCCTGCCCCAACGCCTTCATTCAGATCAAGGGAGAGACTTTGAAAGCAGATTGATAAGGAAGTTGTTAGACTTGTTAGGCATTAAAAATACTAGAACAACCCTGTACCACCCACAAGGGCATGCTCAGCCTGAACGGTTTAACCGGACTCTCTTAGATATGCTGGGGACTTTGAACTCAGAAAAGAAACAACACTGGAGCAAGCATGTGGCTGTCATTGTACATGCCTACAACAGCACCAACAGTGATGCCACTGGATACTCCCCGTATAGATTGATGTTTGGGCGCTAGGCTCGGCTACCAGTGGACCTGGCCTTTGGCACGTCGCTGGATCACGCCTCTGCAACATCCCATAAGGGGTATGTGGATCAGCTACGGAAAAGTCTGGAAATGGCCTATGAAAAGGCTCAAGCTACATCTGACCAAAGGGGATTGAGGAACAAAAGAAACTTCGACCTCAAAGCCAGAATACAGGACTTGCAGCCAGGGGATAGGGTACTATTGAGGAATCTGGGTATCCCTGGAAAACACAAGTTGGCTGACAGATGGAGATCACAGCCATATATCATCTGCAAGCAGCTGCCAGGCCTTCCAGTATATCAAGTCAGGCCAGAGGGGAGTGTAGGCCCATTAAAGACTTGGCATAGGAACCATCTGTTGCCCCTTTCCGAAGCAGTTCGCCTACCTCCCAATTCAGATTCACAAGAGCTCCCTTCAACCTCTCAAGGGTCCAGACCAGTTACCAGATCTCAGTCGACACATTCAGATGTGGAAAATGAAGATTTGGAGGAGAGGGATTCTGAGGATGAAGAGATGGAACTTGATTGGTTGTGGTCATCTCAAGTGCCAGAACCCATGACCACTTCCCTGTCACCATCTGAAGTAGTTGACAGTGAAGTTCTTCGCCCAGAGGCTCCTGAGTTTGTGCTGCACAGCATGCTCATCGAGGACTTGGAAGATAATCCGGATTCCTTACTAATAGAAGACCCTGATGAGACTTCATTGCTTCCTGAAAATTAACCAGACGCTTCCGAAGCAATGGAGCCCAGCATGCCCGAACAAGAAGGGAGAGCAACTGAAGAATCAGCAGAATCTATTACCCTTGATATGTCAATGCCTCGGGAGCAGAGAGAGAGAAGAGTCATTCACCCTCCAAAGAGACTGACTTACAATCAAATGGGTGAATGCTCTGAAGAAGCTGTTTTCACTGCAGGAAGGACAGTTGATATGCCTGGTCCTTCCACTGTAAATTTGGTGGAGGGCAACCCTAGCTCACCCCCAGGCACAGCTGGTCAGGCCATTCCAGTAGAGGTGGCCTGTAGGCAGAACAGCTCCCCATCATATGAGAATTGGTGGGAGGCTCCTCTGTCAGTTTTATGCAACCGCCTAGAGGTAAAATTGTGTTACAGAACCAAGATTTTGAATGTCTTTGGGGACCAAAGAGTTAAAGTGGGGGGAGTGTGTAGCCGGGTGCCGATTTGCAGTGTGTTATAAAGGACTATGGTTATCTTGAGAATATCCTCAGCTCCCTCCGGAGTCTCCTTAAGATATTGCAGCAACTGTTGTTTAACCATATGGAACAATGCATTGTGGAACTTATGGTACAGGGAGAAAGGGGACTTCATTGCCATGGGTATCTAATAGACTATGGTACCCACAGTGCAGCTGTACTCCCAAAGTGCATTGCATCCCTGCACAGCTTTCTGGGGGAGGTTACTTAAAGGAAGGGAGGAGCTACGCTCGCTCTCACTGGACTTTGCCTTCTATCAAGCAGGAAGTATGTGTGAGGCCTGCTGCTGGGGCGTCTAGGCCTAAAGCCTGGGCCTACAGCTTTTGCGGAGGATCACTCAGCTTAAAGAGGGATCCCTTCTTCGTGTGACCAGCTCTCGCTTCCCAGAGACCGGTGTCATCCAACAACCGACATCCAGTGAGAGGAACCAAAGACTGCAAGTTGCGGAGAGGCCGGTGATCGAGACAGCGGGACATGTCAGCGGGTCAAGGCCTGTTTTGGTGAGAGGGCACCTGCCCGGAATTCATTAACTGTTTTGTGTAGGCCTGTGACTTTGTTAGGGCCCACCATTATTAGTAGTGCGCCACACGCCAGGACATAGCACATCTCACGGTAAAAAGTTGGCGTTTGCACCGCCGGAGAGTTTCACCTTCCTGAACATTGTGGAAGTTTAGTTGTTTTCTTATAATAACCCTGTGGATTACAAATGTTATGTGCACCAACGTTTGCTAGCGAAGACTCCTACTACTAAAGGGATTGCACACTGAACTTAGTCAGGCCTGACTAGAACTGTTAGTGACGGGACACAGGCACACTATTGCCCATTAGGGGGAGCTCGTGAGCATAGGTCTTTTACTTATATAAGCAGTGTGTATTTAAACTGTGTTGCATTGTTGCCATATATATCTCATTGACTCTGCAGGGCCCTGCATAGGTCAACTGCATTTTCTGTTTAACTATGCTACCTTTTACCATTAAGTAAACTTGTCCTTGATTAAGCAGAATACTGTGTGGAGTTCTCTGTTACCCTGCTGGACGAGTGGCTATACAAGGTAACAATTTTATGTACCATTTTACTGTTGTGTGGTATTATTGTGTTCCCAAACATCAGTGGGTTTCACAATTACATTGCAGACCAGTTGTGCTAAGGGAGGGTTCGAGGGGTTGATAGCTAGGGTACGGACTCAAATCAAAACCAGCAGCCCGACCTCAGAGAGGGGAGTAGTGCTACAGATATTTTTCTCATTTACCTAAATAATTGATGTAAACAACAGTCAGCATAATTCTCAAGTTATCAACTATTAAGAGTATAATTCTAATTTTATTGAACAAACCTCCTAATGATAACAGTATTTTTTTTCAAAATAAAAAACTTACAATGCACTGTTCCAAATTATTACGCACAGTAGGTTTCAAAACACTTTATAGGTTATAAAGAACTGAAAATTGTAATTTGTTGTGTTTGCAGCATATTTACTGAAATCAAAAGCTATTTCAATCAAACTTTGAAAAACATTTTACCTTTTTAAACATTTTAACTGGTCACGTTACATTTTAACATAGGACCCCTTATTTGATAGCAGCTTCACAAGTCTTGCATCTATTGAACTTGTGAGTTTTTGGACAATTTCTGCTTAAATTTGTTTGCAAGATGTCAGAATAGCCTCCCAGAGCTGCTGTTTGGATGTAAACTGCCTCCCACCCTCATAGATCTTTTGCTTGAGGATGCTCCAAAGGTTCTCAATAGGATTGAGGTCAGGGGAGGATGGAGGCCACATCATGACTTTCTCTCCTTTTATCCCCATAACAGCCATCGATGCAGAGGTATTCTTTGCAGCATGAGATGGTGCATTGTCATGCATGAAGATGATTTTATTACAGAAAGCATAGTTCTTCCTTCTGTACCAAGGAAGGAAGTGGTCAGTCAGGAACTCCACATACTTTGCAGAGGTCATCTTTACACCTTCGGGGACACTAAAGGGGCCGACCAGCTCTCTTCCCATGATTCCGGCCCAAAACATGACTCCACCACCGCCTTGCTGATGTTGCAACCTTGTTGGAACAGGGTGGCCGTCCACCAACCATCCACTACTCCATCCATGTGGAACATCCAGGGTTGCAAGGCACTCATCAGTGAACAGGACTGTTTGAAAATTAGTCTTCATGTATTTTTCTGCCCAATGCAGCCGTTTCTGCTTGTGAGCATTGGTTAGTGGTGGTCGAATGGAAGGTTTATGCACAGTTGCAAGACTCTGGAGGACTCTACACCTTGATGTCCGTGGGACTCCAGAGGCACCAGCAGCTTCAAATATCTGTTTGCTGCTATGTAATGGTGTTTTAGCAGCTGCTCTCTTGATCCGATGCATCGATCTGGCAGAAATCTTCCTCAATGTGCCTTTATCTGCACGAAACGCGTCTGTGCTCTGAATCAGCCACAAATCTCTTAATAGTGCGGTGATCACGCTTAAGTTTTCGTGAAATATCGAATGTTTTTAGACCTCGTCCAGGGTATTGAACTATTTCACTCTTTTCGGCAGCAGAGGGATCCTTTTTCTTCCCCATATTGCTTGAAAATGGTGCTCTGCTCAAAAATGTGGAACACCCTCCTTTAGTAGTTTTTCCTTTAATTGGGCTCACCTGGCAATCTAATTATCACAGGTGTCCGAGATTGTTTTCAGTGATCAAAAGAGCCCTGAGACACAATGCCATCCATGAGTTAAACTGAAAAACAAAATATTTAATCTTTGTGACACTGAAATAGAATTTGCATAATAATTTGGAACAGGGTGTATATACCCTGATCTGTGTCATGCTGAACTATATACCCTGATCTGTGTCATGCTGAACTATATACCCTGATCTGTGTCATGCTGAGCTATATACCCTGATCTGTGTCATGCTGAGCTGTATACCCTGATCTGTGTCATGCTGAGCTGTATAGCCTGATCTGTGTCATGATGAACTATATACCCTGATCTGTGTCATGCTGAACTATATACCCTGATCTGTGTCATGCTGAACTATATACCCTGATCTGTGTGATGCTGAACTATATACCCTGATCTGTGTCATGCTGAACTATATAAGACTGGGATGCCATTAAAGTTCATGTGCGTGTAAAGGCAGGGGTCCCGTGGGCTCCATCCCCTGTACGTGTATCGTCAAGGCGCAAGGCTTCTTCAATAGGGGTGAGGCTAGAGATGTCACTCCGCTGTTTAAATAGAGTCTAAAGCTGGTATAACACAGCAGCAGCTAATCAGCTGCTAATCAACCCTCCCACTGCTTCCCACTGCTGGGATATCAGTGACACAGGAAGGCACAAATACAGACTTCCTTACGGGGGACACCTGACAACCAGGTGCACTCCCATAAGTCTCTGGCCTCCCCCCATCTGAAGAAATCTATGCCTTCCGCCTGGACAATACGGGTATAGGGGATGGAGCCCACGTGCTGATGTCACACCGCGGTCCGCGGCTATCCAGTTTGCTTTTTGTCTATGCCTGTACAGCTAGCACGGCTTATAGTGCCTTACTTGTGATAATGTTTGACTCATCTTTTATGGGAATAAATAGTTTTTAAACGGAGAGCACTAGATATCGCCATTCTGTTTTTATACATCAGCTGATCGTTGCACACTTGGAGAGCTTGTCAACCACTTAGGGGAAGTGTATTGAATTGGGGACTTCCTGTGTAAGCTTTACGCCAGTCCCTTGTGATATGCACAGAGGGGAACCGTTTGGTGAAACAGGGGTCAAATTGTGAAGTGAGCAGCCTAATACACAGGTGGAGGAGAGCACGAGCACAGTTTTTTTGGATCATCTTATGCGAATAGTGGATTATTTTCTGTCACCTTGTAATAGTTTTCTTCCGGCCAAAAATGTTCTATTTTGCCTCTGACCCAAATTCAAAGTGATATGAATGCATGCATGTAAAAAGGATCACACTGGGACACACTGGTCAGTATGAGCTCTCTCTCATCAACAGGGGTTTATTTAAGGTCACAGCCCCTTATATAAACAAAGTGACATAAGCAAACATCATCACATATGTGTGTATATAATTGGTTCATCTGTATATGGTCCTTTTTCTGTCGACATCTGTTCTTTTCCACGAGGCTGCATTCCAGAGCTTCGCCGCCATCTTTTTGTAGACGATGGGATGGGTAGAAAGGAGGGAGTAAGGAGTGGAGAAAACATCTGTTTGTCATTTTTTAATTAGGAAATATACTGCTGGCTGGTTATAAGATTACTAAGATATATATATATATATATATATATATATATATATATATATATATATATTGTGACAGCAGGAAGGTAAAGTCACCTGGTTGCATCCAGGGGGGTAGATATATTTCGCCCAGATTCAGGCTTTACGCCGACTTATACAACTAGGTGGAGAGTTGTATAAGCCCAGCTGAGGCTAGTGGGCTCATGGATGACTCATACCTCTAGGGAGAGTGTGGGGCGTCGTGCAGACAGGGAGTTGATGAGACCAGCTGAAGCTTGTCAGCTCATTTAGGCCTCTATAAGAACTCCCAGATTCATTAGGTGTTAGCTCATGCCTGGACCCAGACCTGTGTGGACTGTCTAGGGAGAGTGAACCCCTGTGCGGTGAGACAAAGCCTGTGTGGCTATTTGCTTGGACATTTAAAACCAGGGACTTAGGGACTAGGACAGCACTAGGCTGATCCCAGTTGTTAGTTAGGAAACCTGTATGTTTAGTCAGAGGTCAAGTTGACCAGGATTTATTTTGTTTATGTTTCTTTTGCTTTGCTGTGTTTTGTCACTGTAAATAGAAAATAAACCACACCTTTTTGATTTTGAAAACCACAAGCTCCGTCTGCTGGGCCTGTTTTTGTGTGGGGAGCCCATCCCGGGGGTCACACACACCCGCTGCCGAGCTAACCCCCTCACAGTTGGTGGAGAACCAGTGGCAGTTTTTTTTTAAGCCAGCATGGAGGAGATACTGAAGCAGCTGGCTCTAGCAAATGCCAATCAACAGCAGACAAATGCAGGTTTGCAAAAGAGCCTTGCAGCTCATCAACAGAGCCTTGCAGCTCAACAACAGAACTTCGCAGCCCAGCAGCAAGCTCATCAACAGAGCCTTGCAGCCCAGCAGCAGACAAACGCAACTTTGCAACAGAGTCTGGAGGCTCAGCAACGAGCCCAGCAGCAATCTGAGGCCCGCTTCATAGACCTGTTGCAGAAGCAAGAGCAGAGACTACAACAACAGATGGAAGCAGTAATGCAGCAACGTCCGCAGACCAGTGAGGAAAGCCGTCCCACTAATACCGCGTCCTTTGGGGTGAGTCGTTTATTGACAAAAATGACTGGAGAGGATGATCCAGAGGTATTTTTGACCACATTTGAAAGGACCGCTGAAAGAGAAAAGTGGCCTGAGGAGCAGTGGGCTGGACTGGTGGCTCCTCTGTTAACTGGTGAATCGCAGAAAGCTTACTATGACCTAGAGCCTAACCAAGCAAAAGACTATGTGATGCTAAAAGCTGAAATATTGGCAAGGCTGGGTGTCACCCAGGCTGTCCGGGCTCAGCGTGTGCATAACTGGACTTTCCAGCTTGGAAAACCCCCCAGGTCTCAAATGTATGATCTCATTCACCTGAGCAGAAAGTGGCTACAGCCAGAGACTTTGTCCGCACCAAAGATTGTGGAACGTGTTGTAATGGATCGGTTTTTGAGAGCTCTTCCTACTGCCATCCAAAAGTGGGTAAGCCATGGAGACCCAGAGACGGCCGATGGTCTTGTGGATCGTGTGGAGAAATACTTGGCTACAGAGAACCTGACGGCCTCTTCCAGAGACACTCGGACTTTCCACCCTAAGACCAGACCATCCCCAGGGGCGGATAAGAGGATTCCAAGGGGTGAGGGTGGAGAGAGTGAGAGGGTGGGAGCTCTACCCCAAGTTTGGCGAGAACAGCCTGGGAAATCAGCGGCTCAAGAGGCGGCAAGAAGGATCGTTTGCTACCGCTGCCGGCAAGCGGGACATATTGCAGCCAATTGCCCGGTTGTGGAGGAACCCATGCAGTGTGACTTTCTGACGGGCAGACGTCAGTCGCTGTGTGCGACAGTCGCATGCACTGCCATTCGAGGAACTGAGAAACATTTATGCAAAATGTGTGTTAATGGTAGAAATGTTGTGGTATTGCTGGATTCAGGTAGCCTTGTGACCCTGATAAAGGCTGAGTTAGTTAAAACAGAGGTCTCTGGGAATAGCAAGGTAGCTGTTATTTGTGTGCATGGGGACACCCGAGAGTATTCAGTGACTACAGTGTGTTTCGAGACCCCCAAAGGTACCCTCTCTCATCCAGTGGGCTTAGTATCTCAGTTACCGCATGACGCCATTGTGGGAAGGGATTTTCCGAAGTTCTGGGAACTGTGGGATGATCCTGAGCCCCTCACTGGTGCCCCTATGTACCAGGAATGTGATAGCCAGAACTCCCCTGAGAGTGGTGAGGACTCTCCGGAATTTCCCTTATCAGTATTGGCAGGGGAGACTCAAGAAACTGGAGAGGAGCCCACCTCCTCAGACGAAAACCTACTGTCTGTGGAGTTTTCTGATCTTGAGGTTCACAGGGAAAACTTTGCCACAGAACAGTTGAAAGACCCCGCCCTAATAAAGGCACGGGAAAACGTAGTGAAAATAGATGGCGAGTTAGTGAACCCAGATAATACCTGCACTTACCCATACTTCAGCGTAGAGAAGGACCTACTGTATCGGGTGGCAAAAAGGGCAGAAGAAACCGTTGAGCAGCTTGTGGTGCCCAAACCTTACAGGAAGTTGGTGTTGGAGTTGGCCCATGGGCACATTCTTGGAGGTCATCTGGGGACAGAGAAAACCCGAGAGAGGGTATTACAGAGATTCTATTGGCCGGGGGTGATGAAGGACATAGAAAATTATTGTTCCTCCTGCCCTGTGTGTCAGAGGTCGGCCCCGATGCCACATTTCCGTAGCCCGCTGGTCCCTCTACCCATCATTGAGGTCCCGTTTGAGAGGATCGCCATGGATTTGGTAGGTCCTATAATCAAGTCCGCTAGGGGGCACCAGTACTTATTAGTTATAATGGACTATGCCACCCGTTATCCAGAAGCGATCCCTCTCCGAAATACCTCGGCCAAAACCATAGCCAAAGAGCTATCTCTTGTGTTTAGCCGGGTAGGTATTTGTAAAGAACTGCTTACGGACGAAGGTACACCCTTTATGTCCCGGGTTATGAAGGAGCTGTGTAAATTGTTCAAAGTGACGCAATTACGTACATCTGTGTATCACCCCCAAACCGATGGGCTGGTTGAAAGATTCAACAAAACCCTAAAACAAATGTTGAAGAAAGTGGTGGATAGAGATGGAAAGGATTGGGACTGTCTACTTCCTTATCTGATGTTTGCTATTAGGGAGGTGCCCCAATCCTCTACGGGATTCTCCCCCTTTGAGTTACTGTATGGGAGACACCCAAGAGGGCTGTTGGATATTGCCAAGGAAACTTGGGAAAGTGAGAGTTCTCCCCACAGGAGTGTGATTGAGCATGTCGCCCTGATGCAAGACCGAATTGCACAGGTAATGCCCATCGTGAAGGAACATTTGGCCCAAGCGCAGTTAGCACAGCAGAGAGTGTACAACCGTGGAGCCAAGACCCGTACCTTTTCCCCGGGGGATAGGATACTGGTACTTGTCCCTACGGTTGAAAGTAAATTCCTTGCCAAATGGCAAGGCCCCTATGAGATAATGGAAAAAGTGAGCGAAGTGAATTACAAGGTCAGACAACCAGGAAGGCGAAAGCCCGAACAGATCTATCACGTTAATCTGTTGAAAGCCTGGAGGGATAGAGAGTCCCTAGTCGCAGACACTTGGTCACCAGCTCAAACTGGTTGCGTGATTCCTGAGGTTGGAATAGCAGCCACCTTGTCACAACCCCAACAACAGGAGGTTAAGGAGTTTGTGCTTCGCAACAAGGAGGTATTCTCTGAGCTGCCGGGACAAACATCTGGGGTAGAGCATGACATCATTACCCCGCCCGGTGAAAGGGTGAAGTTAAAACCCTATCGGATCCCAGAGGCCCGACGGGAGGCAATACGGGAGGAAGTACAGAAAATGCTGAACTTAGGGGTGATAGAGGAGTCCCAAAGTGATTGGTCTAGTCCCATTGTGTTGGTGCCTAAACCGGATGGGAGCTGGCGATTTTGTAACGATTTTCGTCAGTTGAACAAAGTTACAAAATTTGACACCTACCCCATGCCACGTATAGATGAGTTGATCGACCGGCTGGGAACAGCCCGATACATGACGACTCTTGACCTCACAAAAGGGTATTGGCAAATCCCCCTGGCCAAGTCGGCCAAAGAGAAAACCGCATTTGTAACCCCAGACGGGGCGTTCCAATATAAAAGAATGCCATTCGGGTTACAGAATGCGCCGGCCACATTCCAGCGGAAAATGGACCAGATGCTGAGGCCCCATCGGAAGTATGCTGCGGCTTACCTGGATGACGTAATTGTCCATAGCACAGATTGGGCCTCACATCTGCCAAAAGTGCAAGCAGTCCTGGACTCTGTTCGGGAAGCGGGGTTTACGGCTAACCCCAAGAAGTGTACCATTGGGCAGGAGGAGGCCAAATATCTTGGGTACACCATTGGGAGGGGAGTAATAAAACCCCAACTCAACAAAGTCGAGGCCATCCAGAGTTGGCCACGTCCCAACAGCAAGAAGCAGGTACGAGCCTTTCTGGGAATCGCTGGGTATTATCGGCGATTCATTCCCCACTTTGCTTCTAAGGCTGTGCCCCTAACCAACCTGACGAAGGGGAAAGGGTCGGTCATGATTAAATGGACCCCCGAGGCTGAGGCAGCATTCCAATTCTTGAAACAAGCCTTATGTAGCCAGCCAGTGTTGTACTCACCCGACTTCTCTAGAGACTTTGTCGTACAAAGTGATGCGTCAGATGTGGGGTTAGGAGCAGTATTGTCCCAGGTCTGGAACGGGGAAGAGCACCCAGTCATTTACCTCAGCAGGAAGTTGAAGTCCCATGAGGTAAATTACGCCACCGTTGAAAAGGAGTGTTTAGCGGTGAAGTGGGCTCTAGATTCCCTTCGGTACTACCTGCTAGGTAGGCACTTTGACATGGTTACGGATCACGCTCCGTTAAAGTGGATGGCTCAAAACAAGGAGACAAATAGAAGAGTAAATAGGTGGTTCCTGGCCCTACAGGAATTCAACTTCACAGTAAAGCATCGCCCTGGCGTTCAAATGGGGAATGTGGATGCTTTGTCTCGAGTACATGAATGCCTGATTGCTGGTGTTCCAACCCCAAGGTTAAAACAAGAGGGGGGGGGTATGTGACAGCAGGAAGGTAAAGTCACCTGGTTGCATCCAGGGGGGTAGATATATTTCGCCCAGATTCAGGCTTTACGCCGACTTATACAACTAGGTGGAGAGTTGTATAAGCCCAGCTGAGGCTAGTGGGCTCATGGATGACTCATACCTCTAGGGAGAGTGTGGGGCGTCGTGCAGACAGGGAGTTGATGAGACCAGCTGAAGCTTGTCAGCTCATTTAGGCCTCTATAAGAACTCCCAGATTCATTAGGTGTTAGCTCATGCCTGGACCCAGACCTGTGTGGACTGTCTAGGGAGAGTGAACCCCTGTGCGGTGAGACAAAGCCTGTGTGGCTATTTGCTTGGACATTTAAAACCAGGGACTTAGGGACTAGGACAGCACTAGGCTGATCCCAGTTGTTAGTTAGAAAACCTGTATGTTTAGTCAGAGGTCAAGTTGACCAGGATTTATTTTGTTTATGTTTCTTTTGCTTTGCTGTGTTTTGTCACTGTAAATAGAAAATAAACCACACCTTTTTGATTTTGAAAACCACAAGCTCCGTCTGCTGGGCCTGTTTTTGTGTGGGGAGCCCATCCCGGGGGTCACACACACCCGCTGCCGAGCTAACCCCCTCACAATATATATATATATATATATATATATATCGCAACAAGAAAGTAAATAAACAATTAAAATAATAAAGAAGAAAAGAAAATAATAATAATTGAGTGGTTAGAAGAGACATAACATAGTCAATTTATTAGTTCCATCACAACCTGTTTTACTCATCCTTTTTCATGGACGGGAATATTTAGTTCATGTCTTCATTGTATTGTTTATGCACATTGTATTTTTAGTAGTGCAGCACTGTTTATTTATGCATTTTTTTTATAGGTGGAATGAAAACACTTTGAGTGATAGCAGCTACTATTTTTTATTCACTGTCACATTAATTCTTATTTAGGATTTGATTGCGCTGATTGATTTCATACAGTTAATACTGAAGTGAAGATACATCCTAAATCTCCCGATGAAGCCGATCCTCTGACCTGGGAAACTTGTTGCGTTATCCTACTGTATGAATAAGCATTAACAAGTGGAAATATACACCATCTATTACACCGTACCACCTCTTGAAATATAAATATGATTTGTAATTAGAAGAGCATTAGATGCTTTAGGTTATACAGTATATGGAGGTAATAGGTATCAGTTTTTGTACGCGTCATTCAAATATGGTTTTATCCTTATGCCGCATACAGACGATCGGACATTCCAACAAAACCATGGATTTATTTCCGACAGATGTTGGCTCAAACTTGTCTTGCATACACACGGTCACACAAATGTTTTCGGAAATTCCGAACGTCAAGAACGCGGTGACGTACAACACGTACGACGAGCCGAGAAAAATTAGGTTCAATAGCCAGTGCGGCTCTTCTGCTTGATTCCGAGCATGCGTGGAATTTTGTGCGTCGGAATTGTGTACACACGCGCAGAATTTCCGACAACAAGTTTTGTTGTCGGAAAATTTGAGAACTAGCTCTCAAATTTTTGTTGTCGGAAATTCCGACAGAAAATGTCCGATGGGGCCTACACACGGTCGGAATTTCCGACCAAAAGCTCCCATCGAACATTTGTTGTCAGAAATTCCGTGCGTGTGTACATGCCATAAGAGTGTGTTTAAATCCGTAGAGCGGGCACATGGAATGATTTAGGTGGTAGTAAAGCTGCCCAATCACTTACACAGCCCACCTAAGCTAACAACCCCCCCATCCAAATGCCACTGCCATGTATCCTAAGCTCTGCCGTGGCACCTGCAGACCTGGGACTGGCATGGTGGGTGCCGGTGTGCTAATGACCTTTAGCTGATCTCCCCTCTGACAACATGTATTACATCACTTCCAGGTTTGGTTGTCACTTTCAATGGTTGCAGTGGCGATGGAAGCAGCTAACGGAGTGCAATCTGTGCTCTGTTAGTCTTAGTGGAGGGCAGGGGAGCCATCAGGGGTCTAATAGGTAAAGAGAAGCAAAATGCTATCACACAGGGTTGCTTGCGCATACCTCCCAACTTTTTGAGGTGGGAACGAGGGACACCTATTGGCAAAAATATGTGGGCATAGGACACACCCCCTGCCACACCCCTAAAAGGAGAATTAAACAAAAAAAAATTGTTAAAGTGCTTTTTTTTTACCACTACTATTCTTTTATATTAGCGTTTGAAACTTGTAAATGCAGCAATTTAAAACTTGAAAGGTTTAGCACTGGGAAAACACTTTTTGAAAGATAAGTAATGCATTTTATATACAACTGTATAGATCAGAGCAAAATGAGGGACAAATGAGGAGGAAAGAAGGACAGAAGGACAGAGGGACCTTGTTCCAAATCAGGGACAGTTGGGAGCTATGCTATTGGCCCCCTATGTGCTAGCTATACAGTATATTTAAAGGGGTTGTAAAGGTACAATTTTTTTTTTCCTAAATAGCTTCCTTTACCTTAGTGCAGTCCTCCTTCACTTACCTCATCCTTCGACTTTGCTTTTAAATGTCCTTATTTCTTCTGAGAAATCCTCACTTCCTGTTCTTCTGTCTGTAACTCCACACAGTAATGCGAGGCTTTCTCCCTGGTGTGGAGTGTCATGCTCGCCCCCTCCCTTGGACTACAGGATATACGCCGGCAGAATGGCACGGCTGGGCGCAACCACGTACAGGTACGTTGCCCTTTAAGAGCCCAGCCGTAGGTCACGCGCGCGCCGCCGGCGGTGCGCTGGCGACCGGGTCCTGAGCTCCGTGACCGCGCCCGCGGGACCCGATCGCCGCCGGTGTCCCGCGATCAGGTCACAGAGCTGAAGAACGGGGAGAGGTAAGTGTAAACAAACCTCTCCCCATGCTTCCTAGGGAACGACGATCAGTGACGTCACACGCCAAGCCACGCCCCCCTACAGTAAGAAACGCACATTAGGTCACACTTAACCCTTTCAGCGCCCCCTACAGGTTAACTCCTTCACTGCCAGTGTCAGTTTCACAGTAATCAGTGCATTTTTATAGCACTGATCGCTGTAAAAATTGCAATGGTCCCAAAATAGTGTAAAAAATGTCCGATGTGTCCGCCATAATGTCGCAGTCATGATAAAAATCACTGATCGCCGCCATTACTAGTAGAAACTGTCCCCTATTTTGTAGACGCTATAACTTTTGCGCAAACCAATCAATAAACTCTTATTACGTTTTTTTTTACTAAAAATATGTAGAAGAATACGTATCGGCCTAAACTGAGGAAAAAAAAATAATTAATATATTTTTGGGGATATTTATTATAGCAAAAAGTAAAAAATATTGAATTTTTCTTTATAGTGCAAAAAATTAAAACCGCAGAGGTGATCAAATACCACCAAAAGAAAGCTCTATTTGTGGGAAAAAAAAGGACGTCAATTTTGTTTGGGAGACACGTCGCACGACCGCGCAATTGCCAGTTAAAGCGACGCAGTGCCCAATCTCAAAAAGGGGCCTGGTCCTTTAGCTGCAAAATGGTCCGGGGCTGAAGTGGTTAAGGTAAAAAATGTCCCTCTACTTGTCCCCCCCCTTCCTAAACACTTACCTGAGTCCTCTCTCGATCCAGCCCAGTCCCATCTGCAGAATCGCTCTCCTCTCTTCCTGGTCTCACAGGAGACTCATTGGCTGTTGCTGCTGTCAGTCAAATCCTGTGAGGAGGGAGGAATAGGCGTAGCCGAGCTGCGCTGTGTGTGTGTCCATGGATGCACACAGTGATACAAAAAAGGGGACCACTGCCCCCACCTTTAGCTGGCCATTACAGTAAGCAGCATTGGAGGGCACATAAGATACAAACAAAGGCAAGGATAAATCCAAGGAAAAAAAAACAAGCCTACTTACCGACCAGCCCACAGACAACCGAATCAACCTGTCTAACAGTATGCGTTAAAAACAGGGGTTTAGCGTGCTTTCACACTATTCCGCCCCAAGCGGCAGCGGTAAAATAGCGGTAAATCGCCGCCATTTTTACCGTCGGATTTGCGGGGCATTTTGGCTGCTAGCGGGGCGCTTTTAACCCCCGCTAGCGGCCGAGAAAGGGTTAAAACCGTCCACAATGCGACGCTGCAGCGGCGCTGCCCATTGATTTCAATGGGCAGGAGCACATTAGGAGCGATGAGTTCACTACTCTTAATGTGCTCCAAAGAAGCTGCTGGCAGGACTTTTTCTGACGCCCTGCCAGCGCACCCTCGGGGCTTTCACACTGGAGTGAATAGAGCAGCTGTTTAAGGGCGGATTGCAGGCGCTATTTTTAACGCTATAGCGCCTGCAAAACGCCCTCAGTGTGAAAGGGGTCTTAGTCTGCACGTATTTGCAAATGCATGCGTAAGCTACAGTGCCACGCCACGGCACCCTGGTATCTGTAGTCACTATTACTAACTAATGAGTGACCCCACAGTGGAGGCACACATGCATTCTGATGGATAGGTGGAGGGAAGATGGTCTGAAGTGGAGCCCCACCCCTTCTTAAAGGTGCAGGAGCACACTGAGCACGCAGCCAGAGGCGTTGCTAGGGGGGTGCGGGGGGTGCGGTCCGCCCCCGGGTGACACCCGCTAGAGGGGTGACACCCTCCCTTTTTTTTTTTTTTTTTTTTTTTTTTATTTATTTTTTTTTTTTTAATTTTTTTTTTTTTTTTTTACAGCTGACCCATTCATTGATTAATTTCACCCCGCTGGGCTGGAAGCCTGGAACAACACCTCCAGCGCCGCGGCCGCGCCTGGTGTGTGTCCTCCAGCTCCTTATTCTTCCTATTCCTAAATTCCAATCCTCCTCCCTACCCTACAGAGCCAGCGAGCGACTCAGCCTGTCACATCATCACACTGCACTGTGATGATGTGACGACACGCACTAGCGTTGCTAGCCAGGTGCGGAGGGGGCGGGCCGCACCCGGGTGACACCCACCAGAGGGGTGACACCCGTGGGTAGCACAGCGGCACCACACTGACATTGCCCGCTGCCCTGTGCCTTAGGCTCACGCTGCGGCTGTGTCCCTCAGCGGAGCGGAAGGAAGCCGCCGCCCCCTCTGCCTCCTCTCTGTTTACATCCACAGAAGAGGAGGAGGAGCCCGCGCTCGAGAGACACACCGCTGTGTGTATCTGCCGCTCTGTTCTGAGGTCTGTAAGGTAAGGGGGGCATCTTTACTGATGGGGGGAGGGGGTGTCTGTACTGCTGGGGTCTGCACTAGGGGGAGTTTGCACCAGGGGGTGTCTGTACTGAGGGGGGTCTGGTACCAAGGGGGTGTCTGTACTGAGGGGGGTGTCTGTAACTGAGGGGGTGTCTGTACGAGGGGTGTCTGGTACTGTGGGGGGTGTCTGTAACTGAGCAGGGTGTCTGTAACTGAGGAGGTCTGCACTGAGGTGGGGGTGTCTGTACTGATGGGGTCTGCACTAGGGGGAGTTTGCACCAGGGGGGCTGTAACTGAGGGGGTGTCTGTACTGAGGGGGGTCTGGTACCAAGGGGGTGTCTGTACTGAGGGGGGTGTCTGTACTGAGGGGGGTGTCTGTAACTGAGGGGGTGTCTGTACGAGGGGTGTCTGGTACTGTGGGGGGTGTCTGTAACTGAGCAGGGTGTCTGTAACTGAGGAGGTCTGCACTGAGGTTGGGGTGTCTGTACTGATGGAGCGGTCTGTACTGAGGTGGGGGTGTCTGTACTGAGGTGGGGGTGTCTGTACTGAGGGGGATGTATGTACTGAGGGGGGTGTCTGTAACTGAGGGGGGGTCTTTAACTGAGGGTGTGTCTGTAACTGAGGGTGTGTCTGTAACTGAGGGGGTGTCTGTAACTGAGGGGTGGTCTGTACGAGGGGGGTGTCTGTACGAGGGGGGTGTCTGTACTGAGGGGGGTGTCTGTACTGAGGGGGTGTCTGTACGAGGGGTGTCTGTAACTGAGGGGGTCTGCACTGAGGTGGGGGTGTCTGTACTGATGGAGCGGTCTGCACTGAGGTGGGGGTTCATACTGAGGGAGGCGGGTCTATATTGATGGCAGAGAGTCTGTACTTAGTGGAGTGGGTTTGTACTGAGGGAAGGGATCTATATTGTGGGAGTGGGGTCTGTAGTTAGTGGAGGGGGGTCTGTACTGAGGGGGGACTATAGTTGTTGGGGGGTGACACCATTTTTTTTCGCACCGGGTGACACCAACCCTAGTGACGCCACTGGATGTATGTACTGAGGGGGGTGTCTGTAACTGAGGGGGGGTCTTTAACTGAGGGTGTGTCTGTAACTGAGGGTGTGTCTGTAACTGAGGGGGTGTCTGTAACTGAGGGGTGGTCTGTACGAGGGGGGTGTCTGTACGAGGGGGGTGTCTGTACTGAGGGGGGTGTCTGTACTGAGGGGGTGTCTGTACGAGGGGTGTCTGTAACTGAGGGGGTCTGCACTGAGGTGGGGGTGTCTGTACTGATGGAGCGGTCTGCACTGAGGTGGGGGTTCATACTGAGGGAGGCGGGTCTATATTGATGGCAGAGAGTCTGTACTTAGTGGAGTGGGTTTGTACTGAGGGAAGGGATCTATATTGTGGGAGTGGGGTCTGTAGTTAGTGGAGGGGGGTCTGTACTGAGGGGGGACTATAGTTGTTGGGGGGTGACACCATTTTTTTTCGCACCGGGTGACACCAACCCTAGTGACGCCACTGCACGCAGCATATAGCTCAATGACTGCAAAGGTGTCAGTGTGTTGCCTGATCAATACACAGTGATACAAAAAAGGGGACCACTGCCCCCACCTATAGCTGGCAATCATGGATGCACACAGCCAGGCTCGGGAGCACACACCCGTCTAAAGCGTCCCCTCAGCACAGAGCTTGCTGAAGGGGGCACTCAGAGAAGAGGAGGAGCGCACAGTGCTGGCGGTAAGGGGCCCCTTTGTGCAATACCATTTTAGGAAATAAAATCACCTTTAGAGCCACTTTAATTGTAAAAAAAAACAAAAAAAATAAGGTTACAAGAATACCAAAAAAATGTTTACAGTCTTCCGCCTCCACATAAATGCACAGAAGAACAGATTGCAACTACCACAATTTTATTCTCCAGGTTCTTAGCTTTCAGAAAATATATATTATTTGGAGGGGGAAAAAAATGGAAAAAAAATGGTACACAAATGAATAATCACATAAGGTATAGAATACTATTTCTCTCATAAGGACAGCACCATTTTTGTTCAGCCATTATTCAGTGTCACCAATTATTTCCTGGAATGGAATGCGGGCTTTGAGAAATGTCTGACACAGATCAGCTGCTGTTGTAACCTCTCACCTAACCACTGGGTCAGGGCTGTCACCATCTTCCTGGTAGGGGTGCCCAGTGCATTACTTTGCCCAGGAGCCCATGATGCTGTCTGTTAAGGTGGTACTGCACTGGGGTGAAGGAAACTGAGGAAATGCAAAGTCACTGACTTGGGGCTCAAGGATAAATCTTTTGATAAAGGTAGGAAAATGGGATTGTTGTGGTAGATTGTAACATGTCAGCAATTTATTCATGGAGACTTGTGAAATTACGGAGAGGTCCACTTTAAATTGTGCATCCCTCTGACCCCAGGGGTAGATGGGATCCAAATGGATAAAGTCATATCACGTCTTTTCTGTAATGAAGGTGTGCGCGGTACACCGTGCGCTAACCACCCGCCTGTCACAAGTGACAGACACCACATGTTCTCTAATAGATGTGTTTTTTAAGTTTTCTTTTTTTCATTTTTTTTTTCATTTTGACTCATTTGGAAAAAAAATAAAAACGTAAAACAGCTGAACACCCAACTGAATGTTGACCTGCAATTTCTCAAAAGTATGATTTGATTAAAAATCGCTATAATTGTTAATTACTATGATTAATTATTTTTCTTTATATTACGAGGATGAATTGCGGCCGCTGGTGGTTTCTACATGGCAGGTAGCACACATGAGTGATTCGCAGGAATAATTGCTTCAATTAAAAAGAGTCTCTTGTAGTGTACGAGTGACGTCAGATGGGACATTTTGTTAAAGGGTCAGTCCACCCAAAAGCAGCTGGAAAGTCAATAAGGAAAATAATTATCAGTGACATCCTTTACTATACCAATGATACATTTTTTTCTTTCAACAAAGTTTGTTGAAATTTTCAAGGTACATACATGTAAGCGACAAAGAAAAAGGAACATACCACTAAGGCATGTTGCCTATTTAAGTACAAAAATCTCAAAATCACAAGAATCACATCGCTGGAGGTATAAAGTAGTGCAATAACATTGTTGCCCTGTTGAAGTAGAACTATAGTATAGACGCAAATTGATGGAGTCAATTATAGTAGATGCATTGGAGTCATATTGGGTCATATACAGTAAAATTCAATGGAACCATTGAGTTGGAGTCCATATGGAGCCATTGAGTTGGAATCAATATGGAGCCATTGGGTAGGAGTCAATATGGAATCATTAGTTTTATGAATTAGTAGGTGAACTCAAGTAATTTTGGGTCATTTACAGTAGGAGCCAACATGGATCCATTAAGTTCGAGTCAACGTAGAGCCATGGAGTTGGGGTCAATATGGAGCCACATGGTTGGAGTCAATATGGAGCCATTGAAGAGTCAATAGGGACCCACTGAGTTGGAATCAATTTTGACCCACTGAGTTGGAGTCAATATGGAGCCGGAGTCAATATGGAGCCATAAATAGGAGTAAATATGGAGAAACTGAATTGGAGTCAATATAGAGCCACTGAATTGGAGTCCATATTGAGCCACTGAGTTGGAGTCAATATGGAGCCATTAAGTTAGAGGCAATATGGAGCCATTGCGTTGGCGTCAATATTTAGTCTTTGAGTCAATGTGGAGCCCTTCAGTAGTAGTCATTATAAAGCCACTGAGTAAGAGTCAATAGGGGCCATGGAGCCATTGAGTTGGTTAGGAGTCAATATGGAGTCATGGAGTTTGAGGCAATATGGACCCAATGAGTTAGAGTCACTATGAAGTAGTAGGTTAATTTGAGTCATATTGGATTATTTACAGATGGAGCCATTAAGTTGATGTCAACAGGGAGCCATGGAGTTGGTGTCAATATGGAGCCACAGAGTTGGAGTCAATATGGAGTCACTGAGTAGGAGTCAATATGGAGCCACTGAGCAGGAGTCAATATGGAGCCATTGGGTAGAAGTAAATATTGAGCCATTGAGTAGGAGTCATATGGAGCCATTGAGTAGGAGTCATATGGAGCCATTGAGTAGGAATCAATATAGAGCTACTGCGTAGGAGTCAATATGGAGCAACAGAGTTGGAGTCACTGAGTAGGAGTCAATGTGGAGCCACTGAGTAGAAGTAAATATTGAGCTATTAAGTTGGAGTCATATGGAGCCATCAAGTAGGAGTCAATATGGAGCCACTGGATAGGAGTCAATATGGAGCCACTGGGTAGGAGTCAATATGGAGCCATTGATTAGAAGTCAATATGGAGCTATTGAGTAGGAGTCCATATGGAGCCACTGTGTAGAAGTCAATATGGAGCCATTGAGTTTGATTCATCTGAAGCCATTGAGTAGGAGTCAATATGGAGCTACTTGGTAGGTGTCACGTACCTTAGGTGTGAGCCTGACGTGCAGAGGGAGACCTTACGTACAACCCCGGCTCGGAGACCACTGGAGTGGGGACAGTGGTGGTAAGAGCGTACATTCATGCGCGATGTCCGTGACTTGCACATGCGCATAAGCGCACGCCTTCTGAAGCGGGCAGTAAGTCCCTGACAGTAGGAATCAATATGGAGTTACAGAGTTGGAGTCATATGGAACCGTCCAGTAGGAGTCAATATCAGTGGCGTAGTGTGGGTTGTCAGCGCCCGAGGCAAGGCAAGTAATTTGCGCCCCCTAACCTGTGGGCTTTTTTCACTCCCCGAGTCCTGTCCCTTTCCTTCCTACAATAGTACTGACCAGCCTGATTCCTACACTCTGACCACTACACTAACCTACCTGACCACTAAACTAACCACTACACTCACCCTTCACGATTCCTATACTGACCACTGCATTGACCTATCTAAGTTCTACACTGTCCACTACACACTGAACAGACCACTACACACTGACCAGACCACTACACTACACACTGACCAGACCACTACACTACACACTGACCAGACCACTACACTACACACTGACCAGACCACTACACTACACTACACTACACACTGACAAGACCACTACACTACACACTGACCAGACCACTACACTACACACTGACCAGACCACTACACTACACACTGACCAGACCACTACACTACACTACACACTGACCAGACCACTACACTACACTACACACTGACCAGAACACTACACTACACACTGACCAGATCACTACACTACACATATGACTAGACCAGACCACTACACTACATACTGACCAGACCACAACACTACACACTGACCAGACCACTACACTACACACTGACCAGACCACTACACTACACTACACACTGACCAGACCACTACACTACACACTGACCAGACCACTACGCACTGACCAGACCACTACACTACACTACACTACACACTGACCACTACACTACACTACACACGGACCACTACACACTGACTGACTGCTCCCTCTCCCCAGACCATGTCCACTCCCCCGGGCCAGCAACACAACTCACGAGGGAATCTCTCACCTGCTGCTTTTCTTCCATCTGCGCTCTGCCTCTGCGGTCTGTCACACTGCCTGCCACAATAGGACAGCGATCTAGGATCCTGTCCGGAGGAGGAGAAGACATCCGCGGCCCACAGCTAAGTGGAGGCCAGCCCCGCTCACCAGCGATCGGGGATAGGCCAGCCCCGCCGCCGTACGTGACCCCATTTGTCCAATCACAGAGCGCCAGGGGCCAGCCTGAAATTAAACATGGCGGCCAAAGTGCGGGGACACAGTTTAAAATTAGGAGGACGGAGCCGGGGGGTGACACTCACTGGTGCGGAAGGTCGCCCCCCCAAATGTTGCGCCCGGTGACACGGCCCCCCTCGCACCCCCAGGCTACGCCACTGGTCAATATGGAGCCACTGGATAGGAAGGAACCAATATGGAACCATTGAGTAGGAGTCAATATGGAGCCAATAGGTAGGACTAATTATGAATTCATTAAGTTAGAGTCAATATAAAGTCATATTAAGCAGGTGACGGGGGCGTGACCGGATGCTGATGGACGGAGACGCGGTGTGCGGGATGTGAGGGGGAGAGAGAGACGAGTGTGTGTGTCTCCTTCCGCCCGCTTCATGTCGGCTAATTTTTACTGGTGCCGCATAGCCCTGTACAACCTTCCGGCTGGGTAGACTTGCTGCCGATACCACCACGCACCTGGTCCCGGTCCTAGCTTGTTACTGACTGTTCCTGAGCGTTCCCCACTGCAGTCTCTACTACAACAGAGCGGGCGGCCGCAGAGCCCTACAACGCCAGTATGTGAGAGGAGACAGCAGCGGCTACAGCAGCGGTAGTTGGGGCAGCGAGGAGGAGTAGAGAAAAGCCCTTACGGATGAAGGAGAGATGCCTGCCACCCCCTGAGAGCCTATCCATTTTCTCATTTAATATAGACTGAGATGTGAAAGCGGTACCCCCCCCCCTAAACCTAGCGCCTGCACCGCGCCTGAATCGCGTCTGAACCCTGCCTCACTTAATCTGAATTAAGGGCAACTTTCAACTAATCTGAGGATTTTCCTTGCCGCAAAAAGGTCACGTGAGTAAAGGACTAAGTCTGGTCCCCCTGTCTTGCTAGATGGCAGCGTGAGTACACGGGGGGTGGGGGCAATAGGAGGTGAGAAAAAGTGATAAGCAATGAGGAACATGCTGTATTCTGATGATCAGAGACTCTGCACATTCCATACAGGGGGAGGACCGGTGTGCATTAGTGACTGTTCGGCCTGAAGTCTCCTAGGCTTGGTTGGGGTAGCCAGCATATAGTTTGTATACACCTGGTGTATACCCTGCCTTTGTATACAGATGCGCAATACCACTGGCTCACTGTAATTGTAGCCACACTTAGGTAGTGTCCCCTGGATTGGGCTTCTGGATCCCTGTACTCTGCCCAATTTCTGTGCTCTCTACATCAGCTGGTCATTACTAACACCTCCCTTAGTAGAACGTTTTACTATAGTACCACAGTTCGTGGGAGTGTGTGAGGCCCCTGTGGCATCCTCCTATTGCTCCTATTGCTCACCCACCCTCCGGTCATCTAACCATCTTCCAGCCACTCATTTAGACTTTCGCTTATTCTTGCTTACAAAACGAAATCATGGGTAAGGGGAAGAAAGGAGAGGAACAGATACCTCAGGAGGGGGCACAGCCCACACAGCTCACACGGTCAGCAAAAGACAAGGGGGCTCAAGCTGCCGCAGTAGCAGCGGCAGCAGCAATGACTGCATCTAAATTGGAGCGATTCGCCCATACCGCTTCCATTTCACCCGCCAAAGGTACTCATCAGCAGAACCCACAACAGCCTAAGGCGCAGACGGGGGCGGCACCAGACAGGAAAAGCCAGGGTCAAGGCCAGGGAGCCTCCAGCTCTACTGTCTCAAACAGTGCCAAAGCAGCAAGCACAAAAGGGACAGGGGGTGAGAAACATGGACTACTGTCCGTAAAGTCGGCTGCATCCCCAGGGGTGGCTAACCTAGCGGGCTCTATACAGTTGAAAGAGGAACCCACACTAAGGGAGGTACTACAAGTGGTCAACGCTTGCCGTGAGTCAATCTCCGCTCTGAATTTACAGCTTGAGAGTATTAAGGAGGAACTACTCCAGACTGGTCACGATTTGCGCAGGACAGTAGAACGAACTAGTGCTCTGGAGGAGCGAGTGGGCACAGTGGAAGACGATTTGTATCCACTAAAACAGGAAATTATGAGCTTAAAGGGACAAGTGGATAGACAAGCAGCTAAGCTCGACGAGATGGAGAACCGAAGTCGCAGGAATAATGTGCGCCTGCTAGGTCTACCAGAGCGGAGTGAGGGTCCTAATCCTATCTTATTCTTGGAAGAGTGGTTTAGAGATATTTTTGGCTCCAACACCTTTTCGCCACTATTCTTGATAGAGAGGGCCCACCGGGTTCCTTTCAAGGCCCGGCAAGAAGGCGGTCAACCTAGGCCTCTCCTTCTAAAATTTCTAAATTACAATGATAAGGTAACCACCCTCCAAAGAGCTCGAGAGATGGGGACCATCATGTACAATGGGGCTAAGGTATCCTTCTACCCGGACTTCTCTCCAGATCTCCAAAGGCGTAGGAATGAATTTATGCCAGTTAAACGTGCTTTACAGAAGTATAATGTTCAATATGCCCTGCTGTATCCTGCACGCCTGAGGGTTTCAGCACTGGGGGACATTCTTTTCTTTAGCTCTCCGGGAGAGGTGGAGCACTGGTTGGATAAACACAGGAAGGACTTACAGGACTCACAGGACGTACCAGCCTGATCTCTTTTTTTAGACTTGCAAAGGGGAAAAAGAAGAAAGGGCCTGATCTGCAACCTCCCACTTTTTTTTTTTTTTCGAGATGGTCTAGCACGCTATACCACAGGAGAGCTAGAGGAGCCACCGAGGGGGGATGGCTATCTCGGGGATCTTATTTTTCTTTTTTCCCATCTTGTCCTTCTTTTTTTCTTTTTTTTTTTTTAGTGGGGGGCAGATCCTTTACACTGTATTATTTTCACCATGGCACCTTTTTGCACCCGAATTGAACTATAATGAATTATAATGGAATTACAATTCCTCTTTAGAAAGTTTTTTCTCTTTTTTTATTTTCTTTATCTTAGGTGATTGGGTTGATTAAATTAAACTAACTAAGGGTAGGGAGGGAGACTGAAATATTATACAGGTAATTATTTACCGGCACTGAAATGGCACCATATTGACACTAAATTGACACTAAAATGGCACTCAAATTGTATTTTGGATGGGGGGGGGAGGGGAATGCTTTTCTTGTTCTCCTTTTTTTTTTTTGTCAATAACGTATTCCCGCTCTCCACCTTATAGTGAACTAAGAGAGGGGGGGGGAAGGTTGACGCACACATGAGTAAGAAGTAATAGTAGTAGTAGGGAGCCTATGTGGCTCTGTCATAAAGTAAACTGTTTTCTAAAACACACAATATTAAGGCTTGCGGATGAATGGTATGAGTGGTATGTATGGTGTAAGGCGAAAGTTGAGGTAGAGGTCACAGGCGTAGCCCCAGAGGGACGCCTAGATAGGCAAAAGAAGGGGGGGGGGGTTAGGGTACACACATCACAAAAAAAAAAGTTTATTTTTCGCTACTAGGGATATGGGCGGACGGGGCTATAGGGGGACGGGGAGGGGAGAGAGGGGAAGGAATTCACTATGGCACATCATTAACCGTAGTAAACTTTGCCTCCGTCATTTTGTTTCCTTTTCTCTTCCAGTTTTGTTGATCATGATTCCTCCCAAGACTCTCGATGCAGGATAAAACGTTTAGTATAGTCTCATGGAATGTCCGGGGCCTAGGTGACCCTACCAAGAGAGCTTTGGCTATGTCAGCCCTAGAAGGGAGGGGGCCTGGTTTGCTCTTCCTACAGGAGACACACCTGACCAGAGATAGGGTGAAACTAATGCGCAATCAGAGATTCCCATTCCAATACCATTCGGTTCACTCCTCCTATTCAAGGAGAGTGAGTATAATGGTGGCAAGGGATCTGGTGTTCTCCTGTGGAAGGAGCTGTATAGACGAACAGGGTCGATATATTTTTCTCTCATGCTGTATCGAGAAACAACCATACATCCTGGCTAATGTATATGTTCCACCCCCATTTAATTTTGAAGTTTTATATAGACTGGTATAATTTACACTGGACAAGGTGGACACCCCTGTACTGGTGGTAGGTGACTTTAATGAAGTCTTGGATAGAAGCCTGGATAGATTCCCTCCAGGGAACAGGTGTAAAAAAACGGACGAAGGACGACTGGCTCACTACCTGGGGGAAGTGGGTATGAGGGACGTATGGCGAACACGTCATCCATATGAACGCCAGTACTCTTGCTTTTCTAGCTCCCACCTCACCCTTTCCAGAATTGATATGGCTCTGGGAAATGACGAGGCGGTAGCACTGGTTAATGGGGTAGAGTACGATCCCAGAAGCATCTCAGACCACTCCCCGCTGGTCCTCAGGATAAGGACAGGGGACATGATTAACCGGGGAGATTGGAAGATTAGCCCATGTTGGCTGGAGCTGATTGGCGACTCTACAGAGCTGGTCAACAGACTAAAGGACTTTGTTCGCATTAATGAGGGCACAGCGCCAGTTGGAGTAATCTGGGATGCTTTGAAAGCTTATTTAAGGGGGCTCCTGATCCAACAGGTGGCTAGGACCAAGGGCGAGGCCCAGAGATGGGAGAGAAATATTAGAGCGGATGTTGCACAAGCAGAGACAAGGTACATCCAAGACCCCTCTGTGACCAACCAGAGGAAATGGCTGGAAAAACAACAAATTTATAGATTAGCCATTATAAGAAAGTCAGAAAATAGACGGATATTCCATAGACAGAACCAATTTGGCGAAGGCGAACGAGCGGGCAATATGCTGGCCCGCCTGATTAGATCAAATACCCCTGAGGCCACTGTAACATCGATCAGGATGTCAGGGGAAGAGATCGCCACTGACGCCCCAGCGATATTGGATACATTTAGTGCCTTCTACAAATCCTTGTACAAATCTAGGAGAGAGACTGTAAATGGGGGATTTGAGGCCTTCCTCCGGGGAATGGTGGTCCCGGCCTTGTCAGAGCAGGATAGGGCAGCTCTGGAACTACCAATTACCCTGGAGGAACTCCAGAAAACGGTGGCGGGAATGCCCGGCCAAAAATCACCTGGTCCAGATGGACTCCCAATTGAATTGTATAAGCGATATGGCGAAATATTGCTCCCAGAGTTGCTGAAGACATTGGGATGGGCTTTAGCCTTGGGGAGGCTCCCCACCTCGATGTCAGAAGCCATGATTGTTGCAATACATAAGGAGGGGAAAGACCCCCTGGATGTTTCTTCCTATCGCCCAATCTCACTATTATGTACTGACATAAAAATACTGGCTAAAGTACTAGCAATGCGTCTCAACGCATGTATCCAGACCCTCATTCATCCGGACCAGTCAGGCTTTATTCCAAATAGGTCAACGAGCATCAATATTAGAAGGGTTTTTTTAAATATGCAAATTCCCACAGACAAGGACGGCACTAGAGCACTGCTAGCCTTGGATGCCGCTAAGGCATTCGATACCCTCGAGTGGGAATATTTGTGGAGGGTATTGGAGAGGTTTGGATTTGGTCCAGGCTTTATTAACTGGGTCAAACTGCTATACTGTGAACCCTGTGCAAGAATAAAAAATAAACAATAAGTCATCTGAACAGTTCCAGTTAGAAAGAGGGACAAGACAGGGTTGTCCCCTCTCCCCTTTATTGTTTGCCCTCGCAATGGAGCCATTGGCTATCAAGACTAGAAATATGTCAGGATTAAGGGGGTTTAGAAGGTTGGAGGGGGAGGAGCGCATAGCATTATATGCGGACGATGTACTTTTTTTTCTGGGTGACGTCAAGTCCTCATTGAATACAGTGATACAGTTAGTTGAGGAATTTGGAAGCTTCTCGGGCCTGGTCATCAACTGGGAAAAATCGGCCATGTTGCCGATCGACCCACTTGATGGTCAGGCCCTAGCCGGAGTAGTCCGGTTAAAAGTCGTCTCAAAGCTGAAATACCTGGGGGTCTGGATCACTAGGGACATAAACCAGTATGTGAATTTAAATATTTCCCCATTATTAGTTAAATTCAAACAGAAAGCCGATATATGGAAACGACTCCCACTATCTGTAGCCGGTCGCTGTAATTTGATAAAAATGATATGGCTGCCACAACTACTCTACTCATTCAATAATTATCCGATCTGGCTTGGCCAAATCTGGTTTAAGAAAATAGAATCGCTCTTTAGAGAACTGATGTGGACGGGACGGCAGTCGAGAATCAGTTTACAGACCCTGCAACTCCCGGATAAAAAGGGGGGATTTGCGGTTCCTCATCCAAGATCATACTTCTTGGCCTCCCAACTCCAACATTTAGCGGGTTGCGGACTCCCGATGGTGGGAAACGCTAGTGTTAGCATGATGCTAACGGGGGCCCCACACCGCATACTGGCGGAGGCATTGGAGGCAGACTCTTTTACCTATAGATGCCCGACAGTAGAAATAGCCAAGAAAGTTTGGCAGGGAGCAAAGGTCTCCATGGGATATAGTGTAGTAACTGAGTTTACCCCTATATGGAGCAACAAAAAACTTCCAGAAATTAGGGCCATAGAGAAACCCAGGGAATGGGACAGACAGGGTATTAAACGATTGGTCCAGCTATACCGGGGCAGCCAATTGAAATCATTCCTAGACCTAAGCAGTGAATTTAATATATCAAACAAAACTTTCTACAAATATCTCCAGCTTAGACACGCTGTTCAGGCCCAATTTGGGTCGTTGGAGCTGGTGTGGACCCGGTGCCCTGTCCTCTCGAGGATAGCTATGGCACATACTTCAAAAGGCTTAATCTCAGAGTTGTACACTAGCTTGGGGGCAAAGGCAATAAGCAAAGCGGGATCCTCCAAAAGCAAAGCAGGATGGGAAAGAGACCTGGGGGCAATAAGCATTGCTCAATGGGACAGGGTATTGGAGCAGGGCACCTTGGTTTCAATATCCTCTGCCCAGAGAATATCGCATTTACACTTTCTCCACAGAGTTTATTATACCCCTAAAAAGATGAATATGCTTGGGTGGAGGGAAAATGACGAATGCCCCAGGTGTAAGGCGACTGGGGATTTTATCCATATGGTATGGAGATGCCCCAAACTATTTAGGTATTGGGAGGAGATAATAGCAAGGTTAAATAAAACATTTGGGACCTTGCTAGAACCGGAAGCCAAGACCTGTTTATTGGGAATGGATGAGGGGAGAGTCCGACCAGACACTGCTGAGGCGGTCCTGAGGTGCCTATTCCAAGCACGTAAACTAATCGCACAGAGGTGGCAGTCCAGGACCCCCCCATCAGTGGAAAGTTGGGTAGAGACAATAAACGCAATGATATGGAGCGAAAGGGTGCTATATATCAAGCAGAACAGGATTGGAAAGTTTGAGAGAATGTGGCGGTGCTGGCTGGATGAGGTGGGGTGCCCCCCATAGGTGGATAGAGGAACGGGGTGGCCGCCCGGGTATTGTGCCCTTGGGTTTCGGGTCTGAAGGTGGGGGGAAGGAGGGGGGAGGGGGTCAGCATCGAACCCAGGTTGCTTTCAAACTGACTTTATTATTCTCCCTCCTCAAGGGGACTGGGGGCGGAGGCCATTTCTTCCTCTCTTTTCCCGGGGGGGTCTCTTCTCCTTGGTTGGACTTCTCCTTCCTCGGCCCTGTGGGCCCCCCTCCCTACGGTTCTTCCTTGCCTCTGTAACCCTAGCCCTTGCTATCCTAGACAACCTATCAAAATATAGACTTTTAAATGTGATGTGATGTGGGGGAGGGAGGGAGGGTGGTTTGGGTGGGAGTAAACATGCTATGGTGCGAGTTAGGGCTCCACTAGGTTAAAATTCCTCTTGGTTTTGCACTGTGTTATTAATTATTTTATTGTAATACAATTTGTATGTAAATGTGCTTGGTATGGAAAATAATAATAAAAAGTAAATAAAGAAAAATATTAAGCAGGTGACACACCCAAACTTGAGGTGGGTAAAGGACAACCTTGGCTAAGAGGAAGCGGGTTGAATGATGCTGGCCTTCAGGACATCTAGTGACAGAAATCTGTGGAGGAAACATCTGTATATTGAAGATGAACATTATAGAAAAAGCTAGTTTGATTATTTTATCTTTTAATTAGCTATTCATTTTTATATATTTTTGGCTGGAGGTTGGCGTTAACTCCTGAGGATCTACCAAACGTTGAAGTATTTGTTTTGGGTGGAATGGTCCCTTACATCTCTGAGTTGCTGAGTTGCATTGTCACAAGCCATGAAGTCTTAATTTTCCTCAGATTTTTGGGATTCTTTGGGCCTGAAATGTACACATATATTTATATCGTTCTGGCAAGTCTTCCTCCCCTCTGAAAGCCGATAAACATATTATAAGGCATTGTTCTTCCTCCAGCGTTTCCTAATGACATTTCATCATAGCAAGAGGCTCTATAATGAATTATTCACATCTCTCTCTATTAAATCTCTCTAAGATTGGATCCGAAGCTCGCAACTGCAAATTAATTAAGGCCGCGCTACGGGAACGCTTGCACCGAATTACAAAACAGGCGAACAAACAAACAAACAAACACAATCTCACCGTGTTTCCAAAACCACGGATATAAAAAAAAAAGGTTACAATAATAAAGAAAACTCCTGGAGATCATCTACAGGAGATTAAGATGTCAGGTTGTGTGAACATCGTCTCTCTATTCTGATCTCAAGCTTCAGCATGTGCCTGTGTAACCAAGATCCTCCAATGAAAGCGTCAGATGAAAGGGTGGAGAGTGGAAGTCCAAATGCTTTTAATATTTGTATGAAGTCATAAAAAATATAAAACATCCAACATGTTTCGGAGGGACAGAATTTATTCTTCAGGGCTTGGGTATTATAAGTCGTTGAGAGGAATAAAAAATGGCACAATACAGGATAAATTGTTTGTTCTATCAAAAGGTACAATTAACTAAGAGCAGTCTGTAAGCAAATTGCATTCTGCTGACTGGCTGCTTCTGGTTAATTGTAATGTTATTGTGCCATATTTTTAGTTCTCTATTCATAGTGTCCAAGCCCTGGGGGGGGGGGGGGATATTTTCGGGCCCTCGAGCTGCATTGGCTGTTTTATTTTTTTCTGCTATGAATTTATACAAATAATAAAAGATTTTGGATGCCTCAACCTTTTGTCTGGCGCTCTCAATGGATTTTGCATGTATGGATCTTCATGGTATGTCAGGGCCAGGATCTGAACCCATGACCTCTGCTGCGTCCAGCAGAAGCTCTTCTTGCTGAGCCACCTGAGATGCTGGACAGCTCCTTGTCTGATCTCTTAGAACCATCTTGCCTTGCTTGTCTCTGATAAACCTTGAACCCTTTGCTCCTCCCATGAAATTTAAGCCATTACTTTGCACTTCCTGTGTGCCAGATTGTGCTCTCTTCAGCCAATGTCCTGCTCTTGTCACTCCTGCTGCTGTCCATATCATTGCTACCCCTCGTTACTGAACCTCGGCTTGTTCCTAGACCAGGGTTTCTCAACTCCAGTCCTCAAGGCGCCCCAACAGGTCATGTTTTCAGGCTTTCCATTATTTTGTACAGGGGATGTAATCAGTTTCACTGCCTTAGTAATTACCACAGCTGTTTCATCTGAGGGAAATCCTGAAAACATGACCTGTTGGTGCGCCTTGAGGACTGGAGTTGAGAAACACTGTCCTAGACTATGCTTCCATTTGATCCCAACCTGCCACCACTTGTTACTGACCTTTGGCTTGTTCATAGACTACGCTTCCATTTGATCCCAACCTGCCACCCCTTGTTACTGACCTTTGGCTTGTTTCTAGACTATGCTTCAATTTGATCCCAACCTGCCACAACTTGTTTCTGACCTTTGGCTTGTTTCTAGACTACGCTTCTATTTGTTACCAACCAGCAACCACTCGTTGCTGACCTTTGGCTTGTTCCTAGACTAGGCTTCATTTGATCCCAACCTGCAACCACTTGTTACTGACCCTTTGGCTTGTTTACTGACTACGCTTTTGCTTATCCCTACCTGCTATATCTGCTACTGGACCCCGGCTTTCTCACCTCCTGATGGGGCGACCCCAAGGACCGCAACCTGGCACTAACACACAGCAAAACCCATCTAAACCATAAGGAGCTCTGGTGAACACCAGTTAGTACTTAGACCCTGCACCTCATCCGCCAGGGTGACCTGCTTGTGTACTTATCTAGCTGGTTGGTGGGAGTCTTTCTACTGCTATGTAAAAAAAACGCCCCTGAAAACGTAATTTGATGACAAAGTGAGTAGGGTGGAGTGACATCGGCACAGACCACAGCTATCTTGTTGGTTTTAAACAATAGTCTGGCATGCTGTTTTTTTTTATATTGACGAATGTAAGTGCAATACTTTGAACACATTTCTGTTTGCGGCTTTACTAGACCAGGAGATGGCCTTGTTCTCTTTAAAGTATGTCATCTTGAGAGAGATCTAGCTTATCTGATATTGGAATTGGAAGGAGTGGTGCATACTGGGCGAACCGATTGATGACTCATATCTGGAGGTCTGATTACCACTTTTGGATTCAAAACTGCACTGACCAATCCTTGGGGTGGTCAATTCCTTATGGTAAGAGGCTGTGTGATAGGTTTGACGGTGGAGGACTTTCCTCTTTTGTGTCTCATTTTTCAAGCACCAGCACCCACGGATTTTTATATGAGGATTTTTCATGGACTTGTGTTTGCACCTTTCCACACCTATTTTGGTGGGGTTGCATGTTTACCAACTTTTGTTACTTGAAGACTGATAGCAATGCACCTTTTTTTTTATTTTTTTATTATTTGATGTGTTTTGCCTACAAAATGTACTAGCTGCTCTTTTACTTTTTAATGTTTTGTGCCTGAGTGCAGGAGTATTTCTTTGTTTTCTGCTGCTACAGCTACTGGTCTCCGATCCTGAGTCCTGACCATGAGATGGTGACAGTTATGCCGTGTACACACGATCGGTTTTACCAATGAAAACAGTCCGATGGACTTTTTTCATCGGACAAACCGATCGTGTGTGGGCCCCATCGGTGAGAATTTATCCGATGGGGAAAAAAACGATAGCAAATTCCGATCGTCTGTGTGTAACTCCATCGGACAAAAAACCCACGCATGCTCAGAATCAAGTCGACGCATGCTCAGAAGCATTGAACTTAATTTTTCTGGGCTTGTCGGAGTGTTTTACATCACCGCATTTGGGACGGTCGGATTTTTGACTGATGGTGTGTAGGCAAGACTGATGGAAGTCAGCTTCATCGGATTTCCGATGGAAAAATCCATCGGATTATAATCCATAGGAAATCCGATCGTGTGTACAGGGCTTTACAGTTTTATAGGTCAAACAATAAATGTTCTAAATTTTAGCAAATCTATATTTTCAGTGAAAATTACACTTTAATGAATTACAGTGCACAAAAACGCAATATATGAGATTGAGTAGAGTAAATAGATACCAAACATGTCGCGACTCAGAACTTGCTCGACAAACTACAATGCCCAAAATTGACCATGATGGCCCTGGAATTATTCCTCTCATTCTGGCATGTGCAGCCATACGCATCATGAGATGCGCAATTCTTATTCATGTACACGGATACCTGTGTCAGATGGCTGAGGGGAAGGGGGGCATTACAGTTTTTTTGCTGTTATTTTTTTGTTATATAAAACTTTTAATTTTGTTTAATTTTTATTGAAAATTTTTACCGTACGACCAAGAGAAATGAGACAATAATGAAGAAGTATATCCAGATTGCCTCTTTTTTTCTGTTCCAATAATATTCCACCGACATAATAATATATTTTTTTTAAAGTCATCTGTTAAGATGATCCTAATGCAATACTACAATCACTATTCTCACTAATAACGCCGGTATATTTGTTATTATTTTTAAACTAACCTTATATTTCCCTGTCTTGCGCAGTTCTATCTCGCTTGTGGGCATGCGAAGCCCACAAGGATACTCTTCCGGGATACAGCGCTGCTGTATTCATAGCATGCACTGCCCGTTCTCGCGCATGCGCAGTAACAGCGCGTAGCGGCGCTGTAAACGATACAGGTTGCCATTACAACGGGCGGCATTGTCGGAAGTGCCCACCCCGTTGTTATGGCAACCTAGCCCTCGGCTTGGCGCTGCCCACTGACTCCTGGGAAATGATGACACACATCTCCCAGAAGCGGTAGCGAGCAGAGGCGCCGAGGGAAGTGACGTCAGGAGCCACGGTGAAGAAGGGGAAGAGTTGAAGGGACCACATAGCAACAGGGATTAAAAGGTATATAAAAAAAAATCTCCAAATGTTTTTTTTTTTTTGATTATTTGCTGTACAATACTGAATTATTTTATTTTTTATGGGTGGAACTCCGCTTTAACTTTATTGCTATCAGCAATAGCTGTTCTTATATTGTCCATAAGCCCCCTATGTGATAGCACTTTTTAAGTAACAGGTACTGTTTAAAAAGACATTAGGGTCTTTTGGACTACTGATGCCTCCCCGGCTCTGATTGGGGACACATTGTCTTTGACTGCTGCCTCACCTTGCTCGCCAAGCCAGGACTCTGAACCCAGAAGTGCTCAGAGCTAACACTTCACAGGAGAGATGTTCCCCATCTCTCCCCACTCGCTAATCTGATGTCCTCTTTTGGGGTGGAAAGAGGATAGGAACCCAGAAAGGGTGAAGGGTGCATATGGTTGCCCACAGCCTGACTCGGCTTGCTGAGGGGGGCACTCGCAGAAGAGGAGGAGCGGAAAGCATCGGCGGGGGGGTCCAGAGGAGGAGGAAAGAGACAGCTCTGTGCAATGGTTTTGGATGGTGGGCTGTATTGGATTTCCACCAGACATATAGTTTAGTGTTGAGGCCAAATAATTCAATTTAAGTCTCACCCCACCATAATGCCGCGTACACACGACGCATTTTTCTCGATGTGATTTTTCGTGTTTCCTCTCAAGCCTGCATTGCCTACACACTATCGTGGAAAAAATTTTTGAGTAAAGCGCGGTGACGTACAACACGTACGACGGCACTATAAAGGGGAAGTTCCATTCGGATGGCGCCACACCTTCATGTTAGTAAAGTTTGTTGAGAGACGATTCGCGCTTTTCAGCCTCGTGCTTTTCAGTCCGTTACAGCGTGACGAATGTGCTATCTCCATTACGAACGCTAGTTTTACCAGAACGAGCGCTCCCGTCTCATACTTGATTCTGAGCATGCGCATTTTTTTTCACGTCGTTAAAGCCCACACACAGCCCTTTTTCATGACGAGAAAAACGACGATGTAAAAAACGACGTGAAAAATTAGTTCCAATTTTTCTCGTCGTGATTCTCTGCGTTTTTCTCGTCGGGAAAACTGCTGGAAAGCCCACACACGATCATTTTTAATGACCATTTTAAAAAATAAAATTTTTCTCGTCATTAAAAACGGTCATGTGTACGCGGCATTACACTTTTTTTCCATGTGGCCTCAGAATATTCAAGATACTTTTAAGGTGGTCAGATGAGACTAAAATTGAATTACTTGGCCGCAACACCAAACGATATGTCTGGCGGAAATCCAATACAGCTCACCATCCAAATAACACCATTTCTACAGTAAAACATGGAGGGGGTAATATCCTGTTATGGGGGTGTTTCTCTGCAGCAGGGACTGGAAATACCATCAAATTCTTCAGGAAAATCTGCTACCCTCTACCAGAAAGTTGTCAATGGGAAGAAGGTTTACCTTCCAACATGACAATGACCCAAAGCACACAGCAAAAATTGCCACACAGTGGTTGAAAGAGAAAAAGGTGAATGTCCTTGCATGGCCTAGTCAGACTCCAGACCTAAACCCCAATGAAAATCTGTGGAATGACTTGAAGACTGCAGTGCACAGTCACCATCAAATTTAACTGAACTTGAGCAGTTCTGCAAAATGGAGCAGGCAAATATTGCAAAGTCGAGATGTGCAAAGTTAGTAGAGACATATCCCAACAGACTAAAGACTGGAATTACAGCAAAAGGTGGTCCAACTGACATAAGGGGGGGGGGGGGGGGGCGATCCTTTTTCCAAATCAGTGATTCTGTTTTTTATAAAAAATAAAATAAAATTCTGACATGTTGGTGTTCTATCATTCACTTGGATGCTATAAGTTGAAGTAAATACAGCTGGATAAAACAAAAACTGTGTTTGTCTTCATTTCAGGCTGTAAAGCATAACATCTGATTTTGTAAAGGGGGTGATTCTTTTCTATACCTACTGTATACAGTCTATATAAATGTGTCTATTTGACATAAAGTATTTTCAATAAAAACACAATTTGTTAAAGTTACAAAGACACATATAAAAACAATTTGTACAATATATGGACAGCTTTGTGGTCATTCAAGGCGTATATTTGTAGCTCCTATAGTTGTTCCCATATCTTTAGTCCTACATGTTTCGCCGTGTGGCTTCCTCAGGGGAAGCGTGTTTTTTTTTGGCTTCTATATGAATGAACAAAAGCCAATTACAAAAACCACGCTTGTCCCTGAGGAAGCCATACGGCGAAACATGTAGGACTAAAGATGTGGGAACAACTATAGGAGCTACAAAAATATGCCTTGAATGACCACAAAGCTGTCTATGTATTGTACAAACTGTTTTTATATGTGTCTTTGCGGCTTTAATAATTGTATTTTTATTGAAAATACTTTATGTCATAATACTAATTGCACCTTTAAAGTCCCATCTCCTCTACCCTGTACTTTCTATATATAAATGTGGTAGATATGTACAGGATAGATAGATAGAGAGATAGAGAGATAGCAATATACAGTGTGTATATATATATTTCCTGACAGACTCCATGGCAGCCTACGTGTGGGTTAATCCCGCCCCTCATACCTCATAGGACCCTTCTCCCATAAATCTTTGCTCTGGGCCAGAGGCTGTGTTCCTTTTTTTGTCCTCCTCCTAGGACCAAGATATAGTCTTACCTTTTCATGAAGTTTTTCTGTAATCCAGGCCTGGCGGTGTGCACGGCGATACGTTGGTGGTTAGCAGTGATCCTCTCTGCAGTCCAGCAATCCTAGCTATTAGCAGGTGGACATGGGCGATATGATGTGATACCATGAAGAGCTTACTAACCTGGCCATTGGCAGGCAAGCGGCAATATGGCCAAACGTCCCAGCTATTAGCGGGAGGCTTTGTAAACGCCCGATCGTGCGGTGGGTCGAGCGAACAGCTCCCCAGTCCCAGGTTCTGGTCCGGATCGTGCCGTGATGGTGGTAATGTACAAAGATATTCCTTTTATATGGCAGCCGTATCTCTGTGTTTTGTGTGTCTCCTTATTTTCTATCAAGCTCCAGTGAGTGGCCACGGCGGCTGGAGTGCAGCTGCGTTCCAGCTCGCCGTTTCAGGAAGTCGCTGCGCATCCGCAAGCCGCGAACGAAGATTCTGTGCTTGGTTCGTGCAGGCGCAGTTTCGCCAAAATGGCGGCGGCGGTCGCGAATGCGATTGGCCGCCACCGGATGGCAACCGCTATGGGGCGGTGACATCGTTAACGGTGGCAGATTTAAATAGCTGTCAAAGCAGCTATTACTTGGGATGACTTGCAGGCTTATGCAGTATTTTCCCAGGCACTGGGCTCTGGTTTACAAGGTAAATTGTTTGCTGCAGGCTCCCTGGGTGCTGGCTATGTTTTGTTATGTGCTCTCTCATGCCTGTTGTCACTCCTGTTTCTTATAAGGCTGTAATGATTCATTTCACTTTCAAACTGCCTTGCCATGGATCTGTCACCGCCCTCTTGTGGCCAACCCTTGCGCTGCAGGTAGGATTTATTTATTTTCTACCTGTGATGCTTGGGTTCACTCATTCAGGAGCTGTTAGCCCTTTCTTTTTCACTCAGCTCTTCTAGGTCTGAACACCAAAGCACGGCAAAGACCATCCTAGGTCTCAACGTCGTCACTCCTCTTCAAGGTCCAGACGTCATAGATCTTCCTGTAGATCTAGGTACCACAGATAGGAGTCTAAAACCACCTCTGGGCGTCACTCTCACCGCCACTCCAGCCGCTCTGTGAGGAAAGCCTGCTGGGTATGCGGGGCCCAGGTTCCTGAAGGCAAATCGCTCTGCAAGCGATGCTTTTCTAAAGTCGCATAAGAAAGAGAGGGTGGAGACCAACAAGTGGAAGCACTGGTCAGAAAGGTGGTCCATGAGTCCCTGAGTAAAGGGGATTCTGGTCATACCCACAACCCTGCTGGCGACACTATGTCAGTCCCTATTAGGGATGATCTCAAGGCTCCAGGCCCTTCACAGCCGAGCCATTCCTCAATTGAAGCCTCAGACAGTGAGGTGGAGGTAGATGACCCTGGTGCAGGTTTTGAATTTGCCCTAGTACCACAGCTGGTCAAAAGCTGTCAAAGAAGCTTTGAGATGGAAGAGCCAGTGGAGGCACCCTCCAAACAGAGGAAATATTTTAAAAACCTCAAAAAAGAACACCCTAATTTCTCCTTTTTGGGTGAACTCAGCGCAATAATTACCGACAAATGGAATGGTGTTGAAAGGAAGAATTGCCTGTTAATGAAGGTATCAAAAATGTACCCATTTAAAAGCAAGGATGTAAAACACCTGGAGTCGGCTCCTCTCATTGACTCAGCCCTAATGAGGATGGTAAGGCATGTCACACTCCCATTGGAGGATACTGTTTCCTTTAGGGATTGCCTGGAGTGGAAAATTTATACCGACCTCAAGCAGATCTACATTACAGCGGGTATGACCTGCAAACCAGCTCTAGCTCTCGCAGCCCTTTCTAAAGCGATGGAAGTCTGGGCAGACGACGTAGATGCTTCTCTGAGGAGCATCTCGGAAGAACTGGCCAGGAGCTCACCTATTCATGGGCTAAGATTGACGTTGGCTTTTCTCGTGGGGCTTCCCTAGACATAATTCGCCTGGTGGCTCGGATCATGCTGACATCTGTCACGGCTAAGCGTGCCTTGTGGCTGTGCCCATGGGTAGCTGACCCTGCCTCCAAGCAGGCATGGTGCAGGATTCTATTTGGGGGTTCGTCCCTCTTTGGGAACATATCGGACAGTGCCATCACCCGTGCCACAGGGGGCAAGTCGGGGTTCCTTCCCCAGGATCGCCGTCTGCTAAACCAGAAGAGAACACAGCCCAGGCATAGTTCAGATCGAGCAAGGAATGCTTGCTACTATAGGCCTGGCCGTGAGTTCAAGAAGACCTGGAAGAAAAAAACAGCCTTCAGGCCAGAAGTTTTCAAAAGGGGCATCTTCCGGTGGACAAGAATCCCCTAAGTCTTTATGATATTGCACCTGCCTAAAACAGAGCGAGTCGGCATCCTTGCCTCTCTCGGAAGAGAAAAAGCAAATTCTCCTGTCTCTCTTGTGGCTCAGGGCGCTGCAATTCCAGTTCCAGATGACAAAAGGTTTTAAGGGGTCTACTCGCCCCTCTTCATGGTGTTGAAGAAAAACGTCTCCTGGAGGCCAGTTATAGACCTAACCCACTTGAATTCTTTTATCTAGAAGGAGAAGTTCAAGATGGAGACACTACTCATGATCAGTCAAGCAATCCAACCAGGCGATTGGCTTGTCTCTATAGACCTGAAGGACGCCTACTTCCATGTTCCGATAGCGTCAGAATTCCAGAAATACCTTCACTTTGCTGTCGATCAAATCCATCTGCAGTTCACCTGTCTCCCCTTCGGGCTTACAACATCGCCTCGTGTGTTTTCAAAACTTGTTGGCTGTCGTGGCTCTGATCAGGACCAGAGGTATCCATCTGTATCAGTATCTAGACGACCTGCTGTTGTCTCGGGACAAGGAGCAGTTGCTAATCCACACATCCCAGGTCATCTCCACTCTACTCGAGTTTGGTTGGCTTCTGAATCTGGAAAAGAGCCATCTGGATCCTACACAGTCCCTGGTATTCCTCGGGGCACACTTCAACGCTATCAAGAGCACCATCTTGTTACCCCGGGAAAAATCCCAGTGATCCGGGACAGAGTTTGGCTTGCAATGTCGTCCTCATCTCCAAGCCTCTCAATGCCTAAAGATCATTGGCACCATGGTGGCAACAACACCCATGGTAAAGTGGGCTCAGTGGAAAATGCGGCCCTTCCAGAAGGGTTTTCTCCAGCAGTATAATCCAGGGCTTCGGGATCACTTTATCCAAATAACCTCATCCATGCGGGAGAGCTTTCCTTGGTGGCTACAACAGAGGAACCTCCTCAATTGTCACTCCATCGCACCTGTGTCTTGGGTCACCATCACTACAGATGCCAGCAACAGGGGCTGACAGAAGTAGCCCAAGGCATATGGAATTTTCCCTCTCACAGGATAGTCTCCAATGTTCTGGAACTCCGGGCAGCGTTCTGCGCTCTGCAGGCCTTTCACCACTTAACAGCAGGAGACTCAGTCCTCCTAAGACTGGACAACACAACGGCAGTCGCATACATCAAGAGACAGGGGGGTACTCGCAGACTCTCCCTGTCAAAGGAAATAGAGCCCATCATGATCTGGGCCCAGAAAAACCTGGCCAACCTGACAGCTGTCTATCTCCCTGGAGTCCCGAACGTTCAGGCAGATTTTCTGTTGAGAGTTTCTCTGGACAACGAGTGGACTTCCCCCCCGAAGTCTTCAGGTGGGTCCTGTCCCTGGGAGTCATTCCAGAAGTAGACTTGTTTGCCTCCCCATGCAACTTCAGACTAGAGAGATACTACATGAGGTCTTGGTATCCCCAGGCTTTTGGGTAGATGCTCTGACAGACCATTGGCGGTTCCACAGGGCCTATGCCTTTCCCCCGGTTCCTGTCATTCTCCGTTTTTTGTCGAGGCTCAGGATGGAAGAAGCAGAGATAGTGGCAATAGTCCCGTACTGGCCAAACAAGCCATGGTTTCTACTGCTGATGCAACTCAGCTTCCGGGACCCAGTTCCTCTACCCTCCAGACCAGATCTCCTATCACAAGGGGCATTTCTACATCCATGCCCGGCCCATCTACATCTGATGATCTGGTTCTTGAGAGGGGAAGGTTGGAGGCCCTAGGCTGTCCAAGTAGGGCCATCTCCACAATATTAAATGCCAGAAGAACAGGCACCAACAGGGTCTACCAGAGGATTTGGAAAAAGTTTTCAGACTACACCTCTTCCACTGCAGGTTCTTGCAATAACCCAAAGATACATGATATCCTGGGCTTCTTACAATCAGGATTGGATCTCTCATTGTCAGTCAGCTTGCTGCGAGTCCAAATCGCTGTAATCTCTGCCTTTACGGGTGTTTCCTGGGCTAGACACCCTCTTACTCAGTAGTTTTTCAGGGGAGCAATAAGGCTCAGACCTCAGAGCCAAGTTTTTCTAATTGGGATCTTCCCCTTGTCCTGAATTTTTTCTTAGGTAGAGAGTTGGAACATGAAGATCAATCTTCTGTCAAATGACTCTCTCTAATAGTTGTCTTCTTGGTGGCTATAACCTCGGCCAAGAGGGTCTCTGAAATCAGCTCTCAGGGATGCAAGGAGCCATTTCTAAACCTTTTAATTCCTATGTTGGGTTCAAACCCCAAAGTGGCATCTGTGTTTCATGACAATCAGGAGATTGCTCTTCCAACGTTCAGATCTACCGAGGATTCCAGTGTTTATCCCTTAGATGTTGGAAAAGCTCTGAGTCAGTATCTTGAAGCTACAGCTTCTTTCTGTCAGACCGACCACCTGCTCGTTCTTTTCACAGGAAATATAAGGGAATGCGTGCCTCTTCCAGATCTATCGGAGCATGGATTGTTCAGGCCATTCAGTGGGCCTATAAAGCCAAGGGCTTGGCGCCTCCAGAAGCGGTGACTGCTCACTCAACTAGAAGTGTCTTCATCATGGCACGTCACGTGCCTCCAGAAGTTATTTGCAAGGTGGCCTTGTGGTCTTCAATTAACACGTTCATAGCACACTACTGCGTAGTGGTTTACGTATCTTGTCTGTGATGGTGCCAATTAAACCTTTTTTTCTCTTGTCCAGCACTCTGCCCACCCGGGTGTGTATGGCTAGTTATTTCCCACACGTAGGCTGCCATGGAGTCTGTCAGGAAAACGGAAAATTTATATCAAATACTTACCGTAATTTTCCTTTCCTGATGGACTCCATGGCAGCAGGAGTTCCCTCCCAGTGGCTGGAGTAGGCTTGATTATGGAACACAGCCTCTGGCCCAGAGCAAAGATTTATGGGAGAAGGGTCCTATGAGGTATGAGGGGCGGGATTAACCCACACGTAGGCTGCCATGGAGTCCATCAGGAAAGGAAAATTACGGTAAGTATTTGATATAAATTTTCCGTTATATATGTAGCGGGGTCCTCAATTTAGTGGGATACACCTGGGGGTAGTGTGACCCAAGTGTGTAATTGTGTTAGGGTTCAGACCCCTTTTTGTTATTCGTGGAGGATTGGGTGGTGTAATATTCTCCTTGACCAGTGGGTGTCAGTGTACCTACTGGCTCAGGGTAGAATCACTACCAGAGTGCTACCCTTCTTTGTCCCTTCCTGGAGATGGTACGGCCGGGGCGGGGAACCCGCCGTGGTATCGTCGGGAGGAGATAAAAGGGGGAGACGCCCTCGCCACGAGGTCGTCTTTTTCGGGGGATCATCTCTTCACGCACCCAGGCACCTTAGGCCTGGGTGCGGGCGGTTCAAGGTTCCGGCCTAGGCGCCCTAGGCCTGGCCGGAATGAAGATGGAGTCCATCCCAGGCACCTTCAGCCTGGGGTGAGGTACTATTGAGGAGGCCTGGGACCCGGTGACTCCGACTGGGTCCCGCGAGGGTGAAGTTGCTCCAGGGCGCCCCTTGCGTGGGGACCCACATCTGAGGTGAGGAGGCTGGGGAGGTCACTCGTTCGAAGACCCGGTGTAGTGTCAACCCGGTGACGGATGGGCCTTCGGTAACTCTCTTGGAGGACATCTTCCCCTGATAGAGGCCGCAACGCAACGGAGGTATTCATGTCAAGACTCCTACAACCCTTGGTCATAGCATAGGGGGTGTAGGGACCCAGATCAGTATAGTGCCTCGACCTGCTCATCTCACCGTATCATGCCATCGCATTGCCTGTATGTGGAGATACGAAATAAACCAACAGTTGGACTGTGATCGGTGTATGGACTCTGTTAATGGGAGCAAAGGGTGGTTCGGTGGTTTCTGCACGACAGACTCGGTACATGTTCAGGACACACCGGCCCGAGGAAACATCAGGTAGTGGCCTTCACCTCACCCACCGTTATGGGGAGGACATGGGCCGTAGCGCACCTCACTCTGTCGCGTGACATACCCCTAGCTAAAGAGGACGGGGTGAGGGGGTGGCTACATATATATAATATTCTGTTCCTCTCCTGAGGCTGCTGTTTGCTGCACTGTGTCTTTGGCTTTTTAAATCACAGCAATGGGATTCCAGCTGCATTTTTGGTGCACCTGGAGGACCTCTGAAGCACCTGGTCAAATCTGGTGGGGAAGTGGGCGGGGCCAGAATGGCACAGCAAAGTGAGGGTACGTTCACAGCTGAACTCGCACAATTTCAAACCCTCATTTCAGTGTGAGTTTGGGGGCGATTTGAAAGACATCTGTGTGGGTTCATACACAGATGTCTATTAAAATCCCCTCCCCCGAAGTCGCCAAATGTAGTGCAGGAACTACTTTTGGAAATCGGTGCGGCGCCGCAAAGTCGGCGTTGCAACAATTGGGACAGTGCCGTTGCCAGCAATAGGCTGCCAAGGCATGCGATTCGACATGTAAAATCGCATGTCAAATCACGCCGATGTGAATGGGGTCTGAAGGATGAATGTAACAGAGGAAATTAAAGGTTATAAAGGTGAGCGGAGGACAGATCTGTCTGTTCCTTCTGCTCACTAGTACACCTAATTTATCTCGTTACCGCTTAATCCGATCTTCTGTGAAGCTCGTCAACCATTAACCCCCTTGTGGTCACCAACCTGGCTCGGGTATACTGACCGCAGCGAACATGAATAATCCGCGCCGGATGTTTATATTATATCACGGGAGGCACTCCAGACAGGGCACAGTACGTACACCGCGATGAATGTAGGTGACTGGACCTCTCCGCTAAATTAATGGGTCAGCGCGCTTTTCATTAGTTTTCTCAGCCAGAAACCATCTCTGGGATGACTAAGTGCAGTGCTGATTAATGAGAAGATTGGCACACGGCGTAACGCCTTTGCGATCGATGGAAAAACACAGAGCGTCACACATCTGCGGCTGATAGGAACCTCTGTGTGTATAGAACAGTTATATAAACCACAGGTGAAGGCACACAACGGAAGACAAAAAGAGAGCACGCCGTCCTTCTGCAAAATCTTCAATAAAAAACGCTATCGGCTAGGTTCACACCTATGCAGTTTACAGTTTGGTCCGTTTTCCATATGCGTTTTGCGGTGCGTGTTGCGTTTTTGTACCTGCGTTTTGCGCTTTACGTTTTTGTGTTGGCCAATACAATAATTTTGCAGGGCAGCTGCGGGGGAACGAAGTCCCAGACCCCTTCTAAAAAAAATGCACCCGCACTAACTGCATAGATGTGAACGCTACCCGTAGGAAACCATTTCTTTTTCGTACATCACAGGACACAGAGCGACTTAGTCATTACTAATGGGTTATATAGATTACCTTCAGGTGTTGGCACTGGCCAATTCCAAACCGGAAGTACCCTCCCCTATATAAGCCCCTCCCATCCGGGAGCACCTCAGTTTTTTGCCAGTGTCTAAGGTGTTGGCCAAAGAGTAACATGTGTTTTCACTGGGCTTGCGTACAGGTTCTTTTGGGCCTTAGTAAGCTGTTCCGGATCCCACCAAAAAAGCTTCATAGCTAAATGGTCGGTACCCGGGCCTTGCAGCAGAAGAGCAAGGTTTTGCCTGTAATGCCTCTCTTAGGAGGGCTGGACCCTGGGATCCAGAGCTCTGGTCATACCCACGACCAAGATGTTTTCTGTGCAGGGTGCTATACAGGTCCAGGGGAGTGGAATCCTTGGGAACCCGGTCCCTGAAGGTTTAATTACAATGCCTGCCGTGATAGGTGAAGTTTGGACTTCTGTGGACCAAACAAAGTCCTGCGGCGGGGATCAGGTAAGTGGGGGCCCCCAGGAACTTGGTTCTATTGGGGGACCCCCAAGCCTAATTTGTCTTTCTGTCTGTTACCTAACGGTATTCCCGCTAATATCTGTGTATGCCTGTAACTACTGAAAATGTAAAATTTTAATAGTAGTCAAGAAAAAAAAAAAAAGGGGACCGCGGTACCTGTGTTAAACCACTAGAGGCCGCTGTAGTCCATTTTTCTTGTCATGTGGATCTTTGGTTTTCTCAAGTCAAAAGATCCAGGCAGTTGGTAAGTTTCTCTGTGGGAATCCACTTCCTCTGCCCTGTTGCTGCGCTCATCCACCGCACAGGCCCTCCGGCAAAAAGGGCCCTGGCTCCTAGTCCCTGTTTGATTTCGAAAAGGGCGCACGGGCGCGCGCGCGGGCGCGTGCACGCGCCTCCTATGAAAAAAAAGGGGCGGGGCGGGTGGATGACGCTCGATGCGCGCCGCGGCGCTTCTGCGCATGTGCAGGCGTCCCAGCATGACTAAAAGACACAGTACAAGTGTCAGCTGGATGCAAACAGAGCTAGCAACAAACAGTGGCACACAGAGGCGGTTGATGCAGGCATCCCCATAGAAAGGCACTTTAGTGGACACCAGCTGGTATATAGCAGCAACTGTGTTAGACTATTACCAGCAAAAATTGGTGTATGACGACGGGAATACCTCAGCTTTGTGCTTAAAGGATATGTCGTCCAGACGCTCCGGAAATAGGTCTTCCAGGAAGCCAAAGGGGTCTCCATCGGGCTCTGAGGATATTGGGCATGCTTGTACTGCACCAATCTCCCCTGAGAATTCAGAGGTCAGTAGCCGTAGAAACCCCGCAGGAATGCCTGGTGCTGCGGCTGTCCCCAGTCCACCTGCTCCTGTATATATAACAGAGGAGGTTTTAGCCTCAACTCTGGGAGGATTGGAAGAGAGATTAACAGCATTGATCGCTGCTTCCCTGTCACAGGAAAAGCGCGTCCGATCTCCGTCTCCTCCTTCAGAGTGCCTGTTAGTGGAGGAACAGCCCCACACAGAGATCGACCTACCTGAAGGGGATCAGGATGAGGTTGATTCAGTTATGGAGGAATCAACAGTGGAAGAACCTTTCTCAGCATCTCAGGCTGAAAGATTATGGGTTCAGTCTCTGACTAATATGGTCCGATCAGCATTTAAAATGCCTCTGGCGGAACCACCATCCACTACGGTTTCCTCGCTGGGGTCGCTAAAAGCTCCCCAGGCTGTCTGTTCCTTCCCAATCCACCCTTTATTAGAAGGGCTTATTTACCAGGATTGGGAGCATCCTGATAAAATATTTGCTCCCCCCAAGAGATTTCCGGTGATCTATCCCATGGAGGATAAGTTCATAAAAAAATGGAGGGTCCCTACAGTGGACGCAGCCATCTCTTCTGTTAACAAATCACTGACATGTCCAGTAGATAATGTTCCAATGTTCAAAGACCCAATAGATAAAAAATTGGAGTCTTTACTAAAATCTGCTTTCTCTACAGCAAGCATGGTGACACAACCTGCGGTAGCAGCGATTGGAGTCTGCCAAGCAGTGAAAGATCAGTTGAAACAGGTCTTAAGGGACTTACCAGATCAGCAGGCTCTTACCCTAGCTGACCTGCCTAGAGCCTTGTGTTGCGGTGGACGCCATAAAGGATACAATCCAACAGGCCTCCCGCTTTACGCTGTCTATAGTACATATGCGTAGGCTTCTGTGGCTCAAAAACTGGTCTGCTGAAGCTCCCTGTAAAAAACTGCTGGTTAGCTTCCCATTTCATGGAGAACGCTTATTTGGAGAAGATCTGGACAAATATATCCAGAAAATTTCTGCCGGTAAAAGTTCACTCTTACCGGTTAAGAACAAGGGTAGAAGTCCTTCTTTTAAGAGGCCTACTTCTCCAGTCCCTGGCACATCGGCTGTGAAACAGTTCCGACGGCCTCTGCGGTCAAATCCAGGGGGCAGAAATCAGAGACAATCACAGGGTAACAAGAAACCCTGGGTCAAGAGAGGTACAAAACCTCCCCCTAAGTCATGAAGGGTTGCCCCCACTCAGTCGGGTGAGGGGAAGACTTCAGTGGTTCACAGAGACCTGGCGGGACACCATCAGAGATGGGTGATCTCCGCAGTAAGTCTGGGATACAGGCTGGAGTTAAAAGACATTCCTCCTGCCCATTTTATAAGGTCAAACGTGCCAAGCGATCCCCAGAAGAGTGGATCCCTCCTTCTGGCACTAGAGCAACTATTGCCCCAAGGGTAATCATGAAGGTTCCCTTGAAAGAAAACGGGTTCGGGTTTTACTCGAACCTTGTCACAGTCCCCAAACCAAATGGGGACATGAGGCCCATATTAAATATAAAAGGGCTAAACAAGTTCCTACATATCAGGACTTTTTCGGATGGAGTCGATCCGATCGGTGGCCACCGCCCTACAAGGGCAGGAATGGTTAGCCTCGATCGACATAAGGGATGCTTATTTGCATATTCCCATCTGTCCGGCCCACCAGAAATTTCTACGCTTTGCAGTAGAAGGGCGCCATTTTCAGTTCAGAGCCTTACCTTTCGGTCTGGCCACGGCACCACGAGTGTTCACAAAAATTCTGGCCCTACGATTGGCCAAACTAGGAACACAAGGTGTAACGATAATGGCATATCTAGACGACTTGTTGCTGATAGACCACTCAGTGAAAAAAACTAGAAGTGGTCGTTCACAAGATAATCAAGTATCTGGAATCTCACGGTTGCATTATCAACCGAGACAAGTCAGCCCTAAAACCAGTCAAAAGCCTGGAATACTTGGGGGCTAAGACTGGATTCAAATCAGAGAAAGATTTTCTTACCTCCAGAGAAGGTGTCGTCTTTGAAAGATTTGACCCACTTAGTGGGTGCAAAAAAGAAAAACCATCCATACGCCTGTGTATAAGGCTGCTCGGAAAAATGGTGGCTTCATTCGAAGCGGTACCCTACGGTCAATTCCATTCAAGGAACTTGCAGAGGGCTATACTGTCAGCCTGGAACAAAAAAGTTCAGGCTTTAGACTTACCAATGTCCCTGTCCCCTTCCGTTCGCACCATTGGTGGTTGGTGCCCCAGAATCTGGGAAGGGAAACCCTTCAGTCCGGTTTCTTGGAAGGTGGTCATTACAGTTGCCAGCCTCATAGGCTGGGGGGCAGTACTGGAGCAATGGTCTCTCCAGGGCAAGTGGTCAGAAGCAGAGAAGGCCCTGCCCACCAATTTCTTAGAGATACGAGCAGCCCGGTATGCCCTAGTAGCATGGACATCCAAACTCCAAGGGTCACCTGTCAGAATTCAATCAGACAATGCCACAGCAGTGGCATATATCAATCTCCAGGGTGGCACCAGGAGTCGTGCAGCCCAGAGGGAAGCGAATTGCATCCTGGAATGGGCAGAAAGGTATGTCACAGCCATATCCGCGGTTTTCATCCCAGGAGTGGAAAATTGGAGAGCGGACTTTTTAAGTCGCCAGCAATTATGCCCGGGGGAATGGTCTCTTCACCCCGAGGTTTTCCAGACAATATGCCAGCGGTGGGGAACACCGGATGTAGATCTGCTAGCATCCAGATTCAATGCAAAGGTGGACAGATTTGTGTCTCGCACAAAGGATCCCCTAGCTTGCGGTTCGGATGCCCTAGTGTTCCCTTGGGATCAGTTCAAGCTGATATATGCATTCCCACCGCGATTAATCCGCAGAATCAGGGTAGAAAAGAAACCAGTGATTCTGGTGGCTCCAGCATGGCCCCGAAGGGCATGGTACGCGGAGATTGTAAAAATGTCAGTGGGAAGTCCTTGGACCCTCCCACATCGTCCGGACCTGCTTTCGCAAGGACCGATATACTACCCTTCCTTACCAGCCCTAGGTTTGACGGCCTGGCTATAGAAGCCCACATTCTAAAAAAGAGAGGGCTCTCTAATCCTGTGGTATCTACCATGATCAATGCCAGGAAGCCGGTATCCAGGCAGATCTATTATAGGATCTAGAAGGCGTACATCACGTGGGGTGAGGCCAGGAAATGGCATCCACGTAAGTACGTAATAGGTAGGATTCTGGACTTCCTACAGTGGGCTGTACATAGGAAGCTTGCCTTGAGTACTATCAAGGGTCAGACGGCCTTGTCAATATTTTTTTCAAAGGCCCTTGGCTTTGCATTCATTAGTCAAAGCTTTCATACAAGGAGTGATGCGTATTAGCCCTCCGGTTAGTATTCCCATATGTCCATGGGACTTAAACCTGGTTCTGTCGGTTCTACAGAAACAACCATTTGAACCATTGCGGCACATTTTCTTGGTTCTTCTCACCAGGAAATTGATTTTCTTAGTAGCCATTTGTTCGGCTAAAAGAGTATCGGAATTAGCCGCCTTGTCCTGTAAGGAGCCATATCTGGTTATCCATAAGGACAGAGTAGTGTTACGTCCTCATCCAGCCTTCTTCCTAAGGTGGTATCGAGGTTCCATTTGAACCAAGATGTGGTTCTTCCTTCCTTTTTCCCCAAACCTAGTTCGGTAGAGGAAAAGTTATTGCATTCTTTGGATGTAGTAAGAGCAGTTAAAGCTTATCTTAAAGCCACTGCTCAGATTCGTAGAACGGATACTTTGTTTGTTCTGCCGGAAGGCCCCAGAAAGGGTCAGGCAGCATCAAAAATCTACTTTAGCCAAGTGGATTCGACAGGTCATAATACAAGCCTATGGCTTGAAAAGGAGACCGCCTCCGTTCAAAGTTAGGGCGCACTCCACAAGAGCAGTTGGAACTTCATGGGCAGTGCATCACCAAGCCTCCCTGGCTCAAGTCTGTAAGGCCACAACATGGTCCTTAGTACACACGTTTACTAGATTCTACCAGGTAGACGTCAGAAGTCAGGAGGATGTCGCCTTTGGGCGCAGTGTGTTGCAGGCCGCAAAAGAGCCTCATGCCTGATGGCGCCCAGCTTATGTATCCCTCCCCTCATTTGGCATTGCTTTGGGACGTCCCATTAGTAATGACTAAGTCGCTCTGTGTCCCGTGATGTACGAAAAAGAAAAAGGGATTTTTATAACAGCTTACCTGTAAAATCCTTTTCTTGGAGTACATCACGGGACACAGAGCTCCCACCCCTCTTTTTGGGACACTTATTGCTTGGCTACAAAACTGAGGTGCTCCCGGATGGGAGGGGCTTATATAGGGGAGGGTACTTCCGGTTTGGAATTGGCCAGTGCCAACACCTGAAGGTAATCTATATAACCCATTAGTATGACTAAGTCGCTCTGTGTCCCGTGATGTACTCCAAGAAAAGGATTTTACAGGTAAGCTGTTATAAAAATCCCTTTTTTAAATGGCGTGCACTGCGCTTCTGCAAGACGCAAGCCGCACTACAAAATGCGATAGTGTGAACCTAGCCTTAAGGCAAAGCGTATCAAACATGGTATCCATCCAAATGGAGATAATCCCAAAAACACTGGATACAGATAACCTACCGCAGGAATTGTTGCCTACCTATATAGTAAACTCAGTGATGACTTCACTGACGTGTTTGGAGGGAAAACCCTTCCTAGAGCTCTGTCCATATGCTGAATAAGACCCCATACACACCATACAACTTTTGTTGTCTGATTTCCTTTAGATTTACCCAAAAAAATCTGGAAGAAAAAAATCGACAGAAAATTGGATGTGTGTATACGATGTGTGTATCCAGCTTAAGTTCAGTTTCTATCCAGACATTGCTGTAGCATTCCATTCCAATTAGATGTGCTGGGGATGTATAATGAGTTGTCCATGTGCAGCTCAGTGTACATTCTAAAGAAGAATGAGAACAGACAGGTAAGTTGGTTTTATTGCAGAGAATCTTAAAGTGACATTAAAGGCTGGGATCACTGGAGACACAGGAGCGCTGGGATCACTGGAGACACAGGAGAGCGGGGATCACTAGAGACACAGGAGAGCGGGGATCACTGGAGACACAGGAGAGCGGGGATCACTGGAGACACAGGAGAGCGGGGATCACTGGAGACACAGGAGAGCGGGGATCACTGGAGACACAGGAGAGCGGGGATCACTGGAGACACAGGAGCGCGGGGATCACTGGAGACACAGGAGCACGGGGATCACTGGAGACACAGGAGTGCGGGGATCACTGGAGACACAGGAGCGCGGGGATCACTGGAGACACAGGAGAGCGGGGATCACTGGAGACACAGGAGAGCAGGGATCACTGGAGACACAGGAGAGCGGGGATCACTGGAGGCACAGGAGAGCGGGGATCACTGGAGACACAGGAGAGCGGGGATCACTGGAGGCACAGGAGCACAGGGATGACTGGAGACACAGGAGCGCAGGGATCACTGGAGTAACTGGGATCACTGGAGACACAGGAGCACGGAGATCACTGGAGACACAGGAGCGCAGGGATCACTGGAGTAACTGGGATCACTGGAGACACAGGAGAGCGGGGATCACTGGAGACATAGGAGAGCGGGGATCACTGGAGACACAGGAGCACAGGGATGACTGGAGACACAGGAGCGCAGGGATCACTGGAGTAACTGGGATCACTGGAGACACAGGAGCGCGGGGATCACTGGAGACACAGGAGCGCAGGGATCACTGGAGTAACTGGGATCACTGGAGACACAGGAGAGCGGGGATCACTGGAGTCACAGGAGAGCAGGGATCACTAGAGACACAGGAGAGCGGGGATCACTGGAGACACAGGAGAGCGGGGATCACTGGAGGCACAGGAGAGCGGGGATCACTGGAGGCACAGGAGAGCGGGGATCACTGGAGACACAGGAGCGCAGGGATGACTGGAGACACAGGAGTGCAGGGATCACTGGAGTAACTGGGATCACTGGAGACACAGGAGCACGGGGATCACTGGAGACACAGGAGCGCAGGGATCACTGGAGACACAGGAGCGCGGGGATCACTGGAGACACAGGAGCACAGGGATGACTGGAGACACAGGAGCGCAGGGATCACTGGAGTAACTGGGATCACTGGAGACACAGGAGCGCGGGGATCACTGGAGACACAGGAGCGCGGGGATCACTGGAGACACAGGAGCGCAGGGATCACTGGAGACACAGGAGCGCAGGGATCAGTGGAATAACTGGGATCACTGGAGATACAGGAGCGCGGGGATCACTGGAGACACAGGAGCGCGGGGATCAGTGGAGTAACTGGGATTACTGGAGACACAGGAGCGCGGGGATCACTGGAGACACAGGAGCGCGGGGATCACTGGAGACACAGGAGCGCGGGGATCACTGGAGACACAGGAGCGCAGGGATCACTGGAGACACAGGAGCGCGGGGATCAGTGGAGTAACTGGGATTACTGGAGACACAGGAGCGCGGGGATCACTGGAGACACAGGAGCGCGGGGATCACTGGAGACACAGGAGCGCATGGATCACTGGAGACACAGGTGCGCGGGGATCACTGAAGTAACTGGGATCACTGGAGACACAGGAGCGCGGGGATCAGTGGAGACACAGGAGCGCGGGGATCACTGGAGTAACTGGGATTACTGGAGACACAGGAGCGCGGGGATCACTGGAGACACAGGAGCGCGGGGATCACTGGAGACACAGGAGCGCGGGGATCACTGGAGACACAGGAGCGCGGGGATCACTGGAATAACTGGGATGACTAGAGACACAGGAGCGCGGGGATCACTGGAATAACTGGGATGACTAGAGACACAGGAGCGCGGGGATCACTGGAGACACAGGAGCGCGGCAATTACTGGAGACACAGGAGCGCGGCAATCACTGGAGACACAGGAGCGCGGCAATCACTGGAGACACAGGAGCGTGGGGATCAGTGTCTACATCTTTAGTTTGAGTGACAGCCCAACTCTGGGTTATTTTTTTTCTTTCCTTAAAATGTCCCTTATTAGTTTAAAGGAGAAGGCCAGCCTGAGCTTTTTAGGCTGGGCTCCTCCTCTGGGTCACAGGAGTGCAATTTGTTTTGCACTCCTGTGACCCGTTTTCAGTGGAGAGCGGTCTGAAGTCCGCTCTCCGCTGACATCACTGCCATCAGTTCCCAAGTCGGGATCCGCCGGCTGCCCTGATTGATGGCAGTCTCAGCGAGCCGCTGAGACAGCCTCTCCCCGCCCCTCCACTGCTCAGCTCTCCAATGAGCGTGGAGAAGCAGAGAGAAAAGATGCTGACTGACAGTCAGCGGCTTTCCTCTCTGGGATCTGTGAGAACCGAGCCAGCGGCGATGTTCGGTGGCTCGGTTCTCAGTGCAGAGACGGGGGGGACAGATGGAGCATCGGTCTGATGCTCCATCCACCGAGGTAAGTAGGAATCCTAAAAAACCTGGAAACCCATACTTCTCCTTTAAATAAAAATGCAGCTCAGGCTACATTCTCCTCCTGCTGTTCTTGTAGTACCTCTTCTCAACCACTAGATGTCCTCAAACTTCCAAGGTTAAATGACACTCAGCATTGTTAGCAAAGTAGACTGAGGACATGCTGACAGTACAGGGTGTCATGGGACCTCCTGTCACCACAGCGCCATGCAGAGATATGTGAATAATGCAGGGCCCGACATGATTTGCTGAGGACCATCCGGTGCCAGAGAGGAGTAAAAAAATAAAAACAAAGAAGTGGGTCCTGCTGATCCATTGACTGGCCTGAAGACTTCGGAAAATGGTAAATGTGAAAAAATAGAGCAAGAAAAAAAAACGGGACCTCCAGGATGTTAAAAGACTAGGGTGCCCAGACCCATTAAAGCAGATCTACGCCCTAACTGAATGACAATTATTTTGCTAAAGCACTATGTATATTAAACAATTGCCCTTTTCTTTTATAAACTATTGCTGAAGCAGCCTCTTGCAGTCTCCATCAGAAAACCAGGATGACAACACAGGGGGAGACAATGACAGAGCGTTGTCACCCTATAACAGGAAGTCCCTGACGGCAGGATCATCAGGGATCATTAGAATAAAAACTGCCTCTTTTTAAATATCGGAAATTAGTTTGAAATTATTTTATTATGTTGAAAATTAGATGAGATTTTAGCCACTGGGTTATTATATTTACCAAAAAAAATTTCATTATGTTTAAATCGTTCTGGCCTCGCTTCCATATGGTACCAACATTGACACCTGTGGTAGTTCTTACCCAATCTTTTATAAAAAAATAACTAAAAAAAAATAAAGAGGGTCAACTGTTACTTTTCAGACCAGAGTTAGTTCAGCACACATGGGGTTAATGGGGGGATTATATGGGACTTGCAAAGGATTTTGTGCTATATATGTCTACTTGAGAACAGGCTTTGTTCCGCACGGCGGTGCGCTCTTTCATTCAGGCTTTAGCAGCGTGCCGTACACCGGATCACCTCTGGACGGCGAGCAGGGCTATTATATAACTGCTATAAAAATATCTTTAATGCCGGTATATTACTCAGACCCCCCCACCCCGCTATTAAGAATATATAGACGCCAGGCTTGGCTTAACTCCTGTGTGCTCGGGTTTTTACTTGCCCTGTAACACCAGCTCTCAGCTTTGAAGTGGAGTGGCTGTCTGGTTATGCAAATGAATACATGCAACTTTATCATCATTAACCACTTCAGCCCCGGACCAATACGCAGCATAAAGACCAGGCCCCTTTTTGCGATTCGGCACTGTGTCGCTTTAACGGAGAATTGCGCAGTCGTGCGACGTGGCTCCCTAACAAAATTGACGTCCTTTTGTTCCCACAAATAGAGCTTTCTTTTGGTGGTATTTGATCAGCTCTGCGGTTTTTATTTTTTTACGCTATAAACAAAAATATTTTTTACTTTTTGCTATAATAAATATCCCCAAAAAATATTTAAAAAAAAAAAAGAAAATTCCTCAGTTTAGGCCGATACGTATTCTTCTACATATTTTTGGTAAAAAAAAATCGCAATCGCCGTTTATTGATTGGTTTGCGCAAAAGTTATAGCGTCTACAAAATAGGGGATAGTTTTATGGCATTTTTATTAATGTTTTTTTTTTTTTACTAGTAATGGCGGCGATCGGCGATTTATTTATTTATTATCGAGACTGCGACATTATGGCGGACACATCGGACACTTTTGACACATTTTTGGGACCATTGTCATTTTTACAGCGATCAGTGCTATAAAAATGCACTGGATTACTGTGAAAATGACACTGGCAGTGAAGGGGTTAACCTCTAGGTGGCGCTGTAGGGGTTAAATGTTCCCTGCATTGTGATTCTTACTGAGGGGGGGTCGGGCTCTGTGTCACATGACACAAATCTCCGCTCCGAGTACTCGGAGCGGCGATCGGTGTCATTCTCACTAGGCAGAGCGGGGAAATGCTTGTTTACACAAGCATCTCCCCGCTCTATACCTCCGTGAGACGATCGCGGGGATCCCCGCGGCGATCGAGTCCGCGGGACACGCGGTCCGACTCACGGGGAAGGCAGTGGGGTCGCGAGCGCGTCGCCGGCGGCGCGTGCTTGGCCCCCCACGTCGGGCAGTTAAAGGGGACGTACAGGTACGTGATTGTACCTGTACGAGCCATTCTGCCGACGTATATCTATAGTGCATGGTCATTAAGGGGTTAATACACCATGAATTTTTTATTTATTTTTAACCACTTTAATACCGGGCATTTTCACCCCCTACCTGCCCAGGACAATTTTCAGCTTTCAGTGCTGTAACATTTTGAATGACAATTGCGCGGTCATGCAACACTGTACCCAAATAAAAAAAATGTATATATTTTTTTCCCTACAAATAGAGCTTTCTTTTGGTGGTATTTGTTTACCTCTGCGTTTTTTTTTTTTTTGCGCTATAAACAAAAAAAAGAGCAACAATTTTGAAAAAAAACACAATATATTTTTTTACTTTTTGCTATAAAAAATATCCCAATTCTTTAAAAAAAAAAAAAAAAACTTCCTCAGTTTAGGCCGATACGTATTCTTCTACATATTTTTGGTAATAAAAAAAAAAATCGCAATAAGCATATATTGATTGGTTTGCACAAAATGTATAGCACTTACAAAATAGGGGATAGATTTATGGCATTTTTAATTAATTTTTTACTAGTAATGTCGGTGATCTGCAATTTTTATTGTGACTGTGACATTGCGGCGGACACATCGGACACTTGACACATTTTTGGGACCATTGACATTTTTACAGCGATTAGTGCTATAAAAAGGCACCGATTACTGTATAAATGTCACTGGCAGGGAAGGAGTCAACACTAGGGAGCGATCAAGGGGTTAAATGTGTTACCTAGGGAGTGATTCTAACTGTGGGGGAGAGGGGACTGACTAGAGGAGGAGACCGATCAGTGTTCCTATATACTAGGAACACACGATCTGTCTCCTGTCCCCTGACAGGACGTGGATCTGTGTGTTTACACACACAGATCCACGTTCCTGCTCTGTCACCAGCAATCGAGGGTGCCCGGCGGACATCGCAGCTGCCGAGTGATGCGGCGGGGGCGCGTGCCCCCTATACCGCCGGGAAGCCGAGGACGTCATATAACGCCCGCCCAGGATGGGAGATCCCACCTGCGGACGTCATATGACAATATGCAGGTATTGAAGTGATTAAATATAAAGCACTGTAAGTAGCTGAATCTGACTTGACATCAGTCTCCTGCAGTCCCTGCACAGCAGGACTGGAGTGTGAGAGAAAGAAGCAGTACAAGGAGCCAAAGTGCTGAAAAGAAGCATACTGATAGGAGGAGAGAGCAGAGTGACAGAGAGGTAAGCTCATCCCTTAGTTGCTTCTTTCACTGTCCAGTCACAGGTTGGGGGCTGGTCCGGGATGACCTGGACTCAAGAAGTAGTTTAAATTATGCTGGATGAGGACATGCCAGGGTTATCGTCTACAAGGATGGCCGGATCTGCGTAGTTACACTCAGGAAACTGATCCCAAATAATATATTATTTAAGCTTTTACTTTCCAGTCACAGGATGGGGGCTGATCCGGGGATGACCCGGGCTCAGAGGAAGTAGGTTAAACGATGCTGGCTATCAGGCTGAGGACATGTCTGGGTTACCATCTACAGGGATGGCCAGAACTGCGTAGCTACACTTAGGAAACCGAGGCCAGACTATATATGATTTAAGCTTTCACTGTCCAACCACAGGATATGGGCTGATCCGGGTGACATGGGCTAAGAGGAAGTAGGTTAAATTATGCAGGCTCTCAGACTGAGGACATGTCAGTGTTACCGTCTATAGGGATGGCTGGATCTGCGTAGCTACACTCAGAAAACTAAGACCAAATTATATATATATATATATATATATATATATATATATATATATATATATATATATATATATATATATAATTTAAGCTTTCACTGTCCAGTTACAGGATGGGGGCTGGTCCGGGATGACCCGGGCTCAGAGGAAGTAGGTTAAATGATGCTGGCTATTAAACTGAGGACATGTCAGTGTTACTGTCTACAGGGATGGCTGGATCTGCGTAGTTACACTCAGAAAACTGAGACCAAATTACATATAATTTAAGCTTTCACTGTCCAGTTACAGGATAGGGGCTGGTCCGGGATGACCCGGGCTCAGAGGAAGTAGGTTAAATGATGCTGGCTATTAAACTGAGGACATGTCAGTGTTACTGTCTACAGGGATGGCTGGATCTGCGTAGTTACACTCAGAAAACTGAGACCAAATTACATATAATTTAAGCTTTCACTGTCCAGTTACAGGATGGGGGCTGGTCCGGGATGACCCGGGCTAAGAGGAAGTAGGTTAAACTATGCTGGCTATCAAACTGAGGACATGTCAGGGATACTGACTGCAGGGATGGCCAGATCTGAGTAGCTACACTCAGCAAACTGAGACCAGACGATATATGATTTAAGCTTTCACTATCCAAGTCAAAGGATGGGGGGGGCTGGTCTGGGATGACCCGGGCTCAGAGGACGTAGGTTAAAAGATGCTGGCTATCAGACTGTGGACATGTCAATGATGGCTGGATCTACGTAGATACACATTTAGGAAACCGAGACCAGACTATATATGATTTAAGCACGTTTTTTTAACAGTGAATCAAAACACATCCAAACACCAGCAACCCAAATTTTACAGCAAACGTGAACATGCAACTGAACCAAAAAACCAACTGACAAAAATACCTAACAAACTACTAACTGACAGGAAGCCTGACTAGCATCAAACTATATACAAAATGGGAAACACAGATCACAGGGTAAAACTTGAGGTCTAAGGAAAGGGGAGCAGATATGAGGGAGCAGGGTAGAAGGAACAGGTACCAGACAGGCAGGATCAGACAGGCTCAGACAGGCTCAGGCTCAAACAGAAAGCAGTGCCTGGCTAGCAGGACAAAATACTAAAGCACAAGGAAACAGTAGAGGACTAACTAAATACCCTCCCAGCAGCCAGCACCAGGTGGAGATTGATTACTTGAATCTGCTGGCTGCTGGGAGACACCTGCTGGTGAACACCGGAACTACAACACTCCTTCCAGGGAACCACAGTGCCACCCGCAGGTGATCCAGGTCCTGACAGGACATCTAGTGACTGAAAAAAGTACTGCAAGGGAAATATTGCAGCAAAAGCTGCTTTTATTTTATCATTTAAAGGGCTATTTTTTGTGTCTCGTTTTATTTGGTTCAAGTTCTGCCTTAAAGTAATTTCTGAATTTTGTTGGTTTTTCTTATCTACTGTATATTAGTCTAATTTTGGTTGTTCACGTTAGTGGTTGAGGGGTGGTAAAACGACGCTGGTGAGCCGAGCTTTTATTACCTTACAACAACTACCGCCTTTATCTGCGGAGGCAGCAGCCAGGTGTGTACACATGCCACAGCTGCAATGCTTTGCCCCGTAGCCATGGCAAGAATTACAGCCTCTGTCACTTAAGCCAGGCGTAGCGCCTACAAACCCAACCCATTCAAGTGAATGGAGCCGCTCTGCAAGTGTCTCGCAACTGTGTGGAGTGCATGCGCAGTTGTGCGGGAAAACAATAGTTAAAGCAGACAGTGAGGAAGCAATACAACGCCTCCTCACTACCTATCAAATGCTCTCTGAAGAGCGATCCCAGCGCGGATCGCTCTTCAGAGAGCACCGCTAGTGTGAACGAGCCCTTGACCACTTGCCGACTGCCCAACGTAGATATACGTCGGCAGAATGGCACGGGCAGGCAAAGCAACGTACAGGTACGTTGCTTTGAATCTGCCGCCTAGCAGGTGCGCGCGCGCCCGCCGCGAGCTCCGTGACTGTGCCCGCGGGACCCGCGGACTCGATGTCCGCCGGTGTCCCGCGATCGTGCCACAGAGCGGCACAACGGGGGGTTGCTGTTGTAAACAAGGCATTTCCCTGTTCTGCCTAGTGACAGGACAGTGATCCTCTGCTCCCTCTCATCGGGAGCAGTGATCAGTGTCGTGTCACTCGTAGCCCAGCCCCCACACAGTTAGAATCACTCCCTAGGACACACTTAACCCCTTCCTCGCCTTCTAGTGGTTAACCCCTTCCCTGCCAGTGTCATTTACACGGTAATCAGTGCATTTTTATAGCACTGTACGCTGTATAAATGACAATGGTACCACAATAGGGTCAAAAGTGTCCGATGTGTCCGCCGCAATATCGCAATCACGATAAAAATTGCTGATCGCCGCCATTACTAGTAAAAAAAGATAATAATAAAAATGTCATGAAACCATCCCCTTTTTTGTAGACGCTTTAACTTTTGCGCAAACCAATCAATAAATGCTTATTGCGATTTTTTTTTACCAAAAATATGTAGAAGAATACGTATCGGTCTAAACTGAGGACTTTTTTTTCTTTTTTTTATATTTTTTGGGAATATTTATTATAGCAAAAAGTAAAAAATATTGCTTTTTTTTTCTAAATTGTCGCTCTTTTTTTGTTTATAGCACAAAAAATAAAAACCGCAGAGGTGATCAAATACCACCAAAAGAAAGCTCTATTTGTGAGGAAAAAAGGACGTCAATTTTGTTTGGGTGCTGCGTGGCGCGACCGCGACAATTATCTGTTAAAGCGACGCAGTGCCGAATCGCAAAAAGTGGCCCGGTCATTTGGCAGCCAAATCCTCCGGGGCTGAAGTGGTTAAACTAATTTATGAATTTTGTTGGTTTTCCTTATCCCTATTAGTCTAATTTTGGTTGTTCACGTTAGTCATTGAGGGGTGGTAAAACCACGCTGGTGAGCCAAGATTTTATTACCTTACAACAACTGCCACCTTTATCTGCAGAGGCAGCAGCCAGGTGTGTACACATGCCACAGCTGCAATGCTTTGCCCCCATAGCCATGGCAAGAATTACAGCCTCTGTCACTTAAGCCCAGGGCCGCCATCAGGAATTTTGGGGCCCCTTACACAGCTTCAGGCATGGGCCCCCTGGAGCAGAGGAGAACCGGGGGGGGGGGGTGCTGCAGCAAATTGATAAGCGGGGGGGGGGGGGTGCCACAAATTGAGAAGTGGGGGGGGTGCTACGCTGATTCCCCCCGCGAATTGTTGAGGTCGAGGGGGCTTTGGGTGCTGACAAACAAAAAAAAAGGGGGGTTGCTATCCGGGGCACCTTACAAAAAGAAACAAGAAATAAAAATTAAAATTATAAAAAAAAGGGGGGGGGGGGTTGCCATCCGGGGCCCTGGGGACCTCCGGGGACCTCTGGGCCCCTTACAAAAAAAGTAAAAAATATTTTTTTTTATAAGAAAATAAAAAAGGTGGGGTTACCATCCGGCGCCCCTGGGGACCTCTGGGCCCCTTACAAAAAAAAAAGAAAAAAGGGGGGTTGCCATCCGGGCCCCTTACAGGTGTACTTCCTGTACCCCCCTGATGGCGGCCCTGCTTAAGCCAGGCGTAGCGCCTACAAACCCAACCCATTCAAGTTAATGGAGCCGCTCTGCAAGTGTCTCGCAACTGCGTGGAGTGCATGCGCAGTTGTGCGGGGATCAATCGGTATGCTCTCTGAAGAACGATCTCAAAGCGGATCGCTCTTCAGAGAGCGCCGCTAGTGTGAACAAGCCCTTAATGTGGGTTATACCATGCACTGCCTTGCGCTGAAATTAAATGAATGGGCCGCCTAAATACATCGAAAATAGTGCATGCAATGTTTTTGCCAGTGCAACTCTATGCTCTGTGCTGCGTTGCAACAAGAAGGTGCATTGGGGTGGCATTTAATATCAGGACAAATATTGATTTGATTTGGGTTTTTTTTTTGTGTTTATGCAGGTTGGTAATTAAAGAATAAAAAAATATAAATTTTGGTGTCTTTTGAAGCATGCTCACTTTTGGCGTTTGCCGAAAACTACTATAGTATACTTCTGTATACAGTACAAGATGATGCTTGCTCGCAGTTCCTTCGCTTTCAGCTAGGTGGCGATGTTGAACAGCTGTAAATGCTGCAGCAGCTGACCTGTCAATCAACTTGACATCCTTCATTGTCATCCTGCAGCTTCCATCCATCTCTCCTCTAGTCCATGGCTGCCAGGCCTGAGAACACTCGCAGCTACTGTACCGGGTTTAATGTTTAACCGCTCTTCTGTTCACAAGTATTTCCTGTTCTTGGCTGAGAATTCCAAATATGATATCTGCATTTAAATTGTGGCCCCAGGGTGTCGGGTCCGGGGTCTATGGCCAGCACAAAGCTTTAGGTCCCTTCTTGCTCTGTTAGTCCTCCAAATCATAATAATAAAAATACAAACTTTCCCAACATTTGCTCCTTTGCTGAGTAGATAGGGGTACTCCACCTGAAAGGGTTAATTGTTGGTGGAGCATAGTGGGCCTGTCTTTTCCATGTCTTGGAAACTCCAACAGTGAGATCTCCTTGTCATCAATTCCGACTCCTCTTGTAACATTCTACATTATATAAATAAATAAAAAATCCAACAGGGATGGTGGGAACCCCTCATAATGGGCACAGCGGGTGTACAGACTGAGAACTCGGCATAGGGATGGTGGGAACCCCTCATAATGGGCTAAGCAGGTGTACAGACCCAAGAATGCACCACAGGGATGGTGGGAACCCCTCATAATGGGCACAGCAGGTGTACAGACCCAAGAATGCACCACAGGGATGGTGGGAACCCCTCATAATGGGCACAGAAGGTGTACAGACCTGGGAACTCAGCACAGGGATGGTGGGAACCCCTCATAATGGGCACAGCAGGTGTACAGACCCAAGAATGCACCACAGGGATGGTGGGAACCCCTCATAATGGGCACAGAAGGTGTACAGACCTGGGAACTCAGCACAGGGATGGTGGGAACCCCTCATAATGGGCACAGCAGGTGTACAGACCCAAGAATGAACCACAGGGATGTGGGAACCCCTCATAATGGGCACAAAAGATGTACAGACCCGGGAACTCAGCACAGAGATGGTGGGAACCCCTCATAATGGGCACAGCGGGTGTACAGACTCGGGAACTCAGCAGGAAGTTCTGAAAAATAGAGTCTTGAAAAAGTGTAAGAAACTCTAAAATATCAGTTTTGGGAGTTCCTGGAACAGAATATAATTTCACAATCTAGTAACTCAAGTACCAAGTCAAGCAGAACTCACCACTGGCACCCCCTTGTGAAAAAACTATCCAGCAGGTGACTCGCCCTCCAAGACTCCACCTGTAACTGAAATAACCTCTTTGGGTTTATGGATCCTTTATGGGTACAGAAGGTGTACAGACCCGGGAACTCAGCACAGGGATGGTGGGAACCCCTCATAATGGGTACAGCAGGTGTACAGACCCGGGAACTCAGCACAGGGATGGTGGGAACCCCTCATAATGGGTACAGCAGGTGTACAGACCCAGGAACTCAGCACAGTGATGGTGGGAACCCCTCATAATGGGTACAGCAGGTGTACAGACCCGGGAACGCAGCACAGGGATGGTGGGAACCCCTCATAATGGGTACAGCAGGTGTACAGACCCGGGAACTCAGCACAGGGATGGTGGGAACCCCTCATAATGGGTACAGCAGGTGTACAGACCCGGGAACTCAGCACAGGGATGGTGGGAACCCCTCATAATGGGTACAGCAGGTGTACAGACCCAGGAACTCAGCACAGGGATGGTGGGAACCCCTCATAATGGGTACAGCAGGTGTACAGACCCGGGAACTCAGCACAGGGATGGTGGGAACCCCTAATAATGGGTACAGCAGGTGTACAGACCCGGGAACGCAGCACAGGGATGGTGGGAACCCCTCATAATGGGTACAGCAGGTGTACAGACCTGGGAACTCAGCACAGGGATGGTGGGAACCCCTCATAATGGGTACAGCAGGTGTACAGACCCGGGAACGCAGCACAGGGATGGTGGGAACCTCTCATAATGGGTAAAGCAGGTGTACAGACCCAGTAAACTCACCACAGGCATGTTGGGACTGGGAGTCCTCCATACTGGGCCCAGGAGGTATACAGACCCGAAAACTCAGCAGGAAGTTCTGACAAATAGAGTATTTATAAACTGTAAGAAACTGTCAGAGGGTTTATCTCTCCTGCATCCACCAAACACTGAAATATCAGTTCTGGGTGGACTCCTCCCTGGAATAGAATATAATTTCACAATCTAGTAACTCAAGAACCAAGTCAAGCAGAACTCACCACTGGCACCCCCTTGTGAAAAAACTATCCAGCAGGTGACTCGCCCTGCAAGACTCCACCTGTAACTGAAATAACCTCTTTGGGCCCATGGACCCTTTAAAACAGGAATCTCTGCGCTTTGCATTATTATCTTGAACAGCCTCTGCTTCCTGAAATGTAATGGAGATCTTCGAGGATAAGCGGCATCATGGAGAGGGTGTCAGCTTGTCAGTCAGGACACTCTAATGCCCCCCCACAGTCACACGCTATTATTATTATTATACATTTATATAGCTCTAACATATACCGCAGTGCTGTACAGAGAACACTGAGCCAAGCACATCAGTCTCTGCACCAGAGGAGCTTACACTCTAATACCCCCCCCCCACAGTCACACACTATTATTATTATTATACATTTATATAGCTCTAGCCAGAGGAGCTTACAGTCTAATGTCCTTACTCCTCACCACAGTCAAACACTATTATTATTATACATTCATAGAGCTCTGACATATACCGCAGTGCTGTACAGAGAACACTGAGCCAGTGGCAAAAGTCTCTGCAAAAGAGCTTACACTCTAATGTCCCCTCACAGTCACACACTATTATTATTATACATTTATATAGCTCTAGCCAGAGGAGCTTACACTCTAATGTCCCCCACAGTCACACACTATTATTATTATACATTTATATAGCTCTGACATATACCGCAGTGCTTTACAGAGAACACTGAGCCAGTCACATCAGTCTCTGCACCAGAGGAGCTTACACTCTAATGTCCCCCCACAGTCACACACTATTATTATTATACATTTATATAGCTCTAGCCAGAGGAGCTTACACTCTAATGTCCCCCACAGTCACACACTATTATTATTATACATTTATATAGCTCTAGCCAGAGGAGCTTACACTCTAATGTCCCCCACAGTCACACACTATTATTATTATACATTTATATAGCTCTGACATATACCGCAGCGCTGTACAGAGAACACTGAGCCAGTCACATCAGTCTCTGCACCAGAGGAGCTTACACTCTAATGTCCCCCCACAGTCACACACTATTATTATTATACATTTATATAGCTCTAGCCAGAGGAGCTTACACTCTAATGTCCCCCACAGTCACACACTATTATTATTATACATTTATATAGCTCTAGCCAGAGGAGCTTACACTCTAATGTCCCCCCACAGTCACACACTATAATTATTATACATTTATATAGCTCTAGCCAGAGGAGCTTACACTCTAATGTCCCCCACAGTCACACACTAATATTATTATACATTTATATAGCTCTAGCCAGAGGAGCTTACACTCTAATGTCCCCCCACAGTCACACACTATTATTATACATTTATATAGCTCTAGCCAGAGGAGCTTACACTCTAATGTCCCCCACAGTCACACACTATAATTATTATACATTTATATAGCTCTAGCCAGAGGAGCTTACACTCTAATGTCCCCCACAGTCACACACTATTATTATTATACATTTATATAGCTCTGACATATACCGCAGTGCAGTACAGAGAACACTGAGCCAGTCACATCAGTCTCTGTACCAGAAGAGCTTACACTCTAATGTGTATGTCAATACGATAATCATAATGAAATCATTACTGCGTGTTGTTAAAAAATCTTTTCGAGACACAATATACACAAAGGCTCCTTCCTGCCGCCATTGTTCAGGGGGTTCCCCTCTAAGGAGTTTCATTCCTGGAGGAATATTGATGAGGAATTTCCCCCGACATGTCCCAGTCTGATGATGGACACCCCCAAGTTATACATTAACCCGGGTGCTGAATCCCCCAGCTGGGCAGACCTGGGCTCCTGGGATAGGGGCAGGAGATGGATTGGGGACAGATTAAAGATTAACCCGGTCACTCTGGAAGGTGACAGTTACAGTGACAGGGAAAGAAAAAAGATGGATGATCACAGTATTCATCACTATGCAAGAGTGAAAGGAAATGTACAGGATTGTGATACTAGGAATTATTCCTACAAGGATATTGTGTTTTATATATATATATATATATATACAAATATGTAAAATATTGTTTACAATGTAACAATATCATCTACAATATAATAATACAATCTACAATATAATGTCATCTAAAATATAACAATATCATCTACAACATAATACTAATACAATCAACAATATCAATATAATCAACTATATGCTGTAATAATACAATATAACAAAATCATCCACAATATAATAATTTCATCTACAATGTAACAATATCATCTACAATATAATAATACAATCTTCAATATAACAATATCATTTACAATATAATAATACAATCTTCAATATAACAATATCATTTACAATATAATTAATAATACAATCTTCAATATAACAATATCATTTACAATATAATAATTTCATCTACAGTGTAACAATATCATCTACAATATAATAATACAATCTACAATATAACAATATCATTTACAATATAATTAATAATACAATCGTCAATATAACAATATCATTTACAATATAATAATTTCATCTACAGTGTAAAAATATAATCTACAATATAATAATACAATCTACAATATTATATAGAAGTGCCGTGAGTATAGGGAAGATTGTTTGTGGTACCATCAAACTATAGATAGAGAGAGAGAGGCTATGTTTGGACTTTGATGGTACCATATATTAACTGGTATTAAGCAGTCAAGGTTAAAGTGGAGTTCCACCCTGAATTTTTTTTTTTTTTTACCAAAAACCTACAAAAAAATGGAAAAAAAAAGAAGTTGAATTTTTTTTTACCAGAAATAGAGGTTGCTATGCGGAAGTCCCTAATCTGCCTCTTCATCGTCCGCAGCTGGTCTTCTTCCTCGTCCTACTCACAGTGTCTTCTGGTCAATGGAGCGCGCTGCCTTCTGGGAACTGCACCCCTGCGCATGCGCTGTAGGAAACGGGCAGTGAAGCCGCAAGGCTCCACTGCCTGTTTTCCTTAGTGAGGATGGCGGCACCGGGACCTGCCGCGATCGAGCGATCGGCCTCAGGGGGGCAGACTTCGCGGGCGCCAAGGACAGGTAAGTGTCCTTATTAAAAGTCAGCAGCTACAGTGTTTGTAGCTGCTAACTTTAAAAAAAAATAAAAAATCACGAGTGGAACCCCGCTTTAAGATAATTAAAGGGTTTTATTATTACAAAAAAATATATAATAATATATTCACAGAATAAAAGAAATCATGACACTCGAAAAATCGTTTTTTTTTACATCCTATCGTCACAAATAGAACATAGATACCATCCATATATTGGTTGCTCTACATGTTTTGCGGGTTTATATTAGCGGCTTCTTCAGGAGCTTTGGTACTCACAAAATGTATCTTATGAATAATATGTACATGTCTTTTCTATTTTTTATAGTTACATGACAATCATTTCTTTATGCCATCTGATCGTAGAAAGCTCCTGAAGAAGCCACTAATATAAACCCGCGAAACATGTAGAGCAACCAATATATGGATGGTATCTATGTTCTATTTGTGACGATAGGATGTAAAAAAAAAAGATTTTTCGAGTGTCAGGATTCATTTTATTCAGTGAATATGTTATTATATATATTTTTGTAATAAAAATCCATTTAATTATCTTAACTCTGACTGCTTAATGCCAGATAATATATGGTGCCATCAAAGTCCAAACATAGTCTACAATCTGCAATATAACAATATCATCTACAATATAAAAATAAAATCTACAGTGTAACAATATCATCTACAATAAAATAATACAATCTACCTTATAATAATATCATCTACAATATAATATTGCAATCTACATTATAATAATATCATCTACAATATAATAATACAATATAATAATATTATCTGCCATATAATAATATCATCTATAATATAATACAATTCATAATATAATATTGACAATATTAAAATATCATCTCCAGTATAGTATTAAAATCTACATGACAATAATAGCATCTACAATATAATAATACAATATAATAATATTATCTACAATATAACAATATAATAATACAATTCATAATATAATATTGACAATATTAAAATATAATTTCCAGTTATAGTATTAAAATCTACATTACAATAATAGCATCTACAATATAATAATATGATCTATAATATAATATCTACAATATTAAAATATAATTTCCAGTGTAATAATACAATCTGCAATATAACAATATCATCTACAATATAATAGTACAATCTATTCTAGAATATAATAATATAATCTACAATATAACAATAAAATGTACAAAGTAATAATATATATCAAATATTTGGAGGTGGTGATGTTACTGCTGTAAAATATTCTTTGTAATATATTCTCTGTAATATATATATATATATATATCTATAGATCAATGATTTCATTCCTTTACTATATTTTCTATCTATAAATTAGTGATGTCACCCCTTTACTATGTTTTATATCTGTAGAGTAGTCATGTCACATCTTGATTATATATTATATCTATAGAGTAGTGGTGACAACACCTCACATGTGTGGCGCAATTCATGCTTCCATACACATGTTCGCCCTTCGCTGTGCATTGGCATTGAGGTGCGTACAAGGGTAAGAGGCGGACTTTTCTAAAAAAATTATGATATGTACTGTATATATTTTTTTATTTGTTTGATTACAGTTATTTATTTACCTTTTTTTTTTCCATCGACCTTTAGTGCTATCAGAAGGGGTAATAAAGCCCCCTATGTGATAGCATGGGCAGGTGACAAGTCCTGTTTATGGAGAGATCAGGGAGTCTTTTAGACCCCCAATGTCTTCACCGTTCTTCTACTATCACTAATCAAGCACAGATTGGGCTTAATTAGCTGCATGCCCTGCTACAGTAGTCGCGGAATGACAGCTGTGAACCCAGAGGTGACATGACACATGCCTCTTCCGGGTTCATCGGTCGTAGCGAGGGTTGGGGATTGTACTGTGTTGCAGCGTGGGAACAGACACTATTTTATTTTTGTTACGGGGAATTAGGACACATGCAACGCAACAGTGTACAGTATATGATAAGCAAAGGTTTAGCTGCATGAAAATGTATTTCAAGTAGAAATCCAGCTCTTCCCTATAAGACCGTTTTCCCCATCTATGCTCTGCAGTTTAGTGTGAAAGAGAAAACGACATGGGCCCTTCACGTCTACATGTGTGGGAAGGGAATCCAAGCTACAGGGAACTCGGATCAGGTTGAAGTTCAGGATCTGTAGACATGGAGCAGACACGGGGTCACCAAAAGTCAGACACCAGTACTGATATTCATTGTCACATGGTAAATGGTTAACACCTAAGTCTGGTCCTACACGCGGTGGATGGGGTGGGGGGCAGTGGCAAGGCGATTACACGGGGTAGTGCGGAATTACATCACACTCTTTGTGTCTTCGCTGTCCTAAGTGTCTACCGGTGATTTACAGCCCCCAGATTCCCCCCCCCCCCCCCAGACCTCCGACAACAAGGAAATGTCCCTCACCAGAAAACATCAAAGACAGACGGTTAATAATTATTAAAGAATCAACAGCAATGCTAATTACATTTGTCTATCCGGTTCCCTGTACAATTTACATTGACCCAGAGAGTAGGCTACACCATGTAGGACGCCGACATACTCCATATACCTCAAGAAGAATTCTAGGTATGGATTGTGTTACATTGATCCAGCTTGGACCAATGTATCTACAGGTATGTACATACCATTCCCTATGGTAGTGGTCTCCAAACTGCGGCCCTGGGGCCGGATGTGGCTCTTTGCTTGCCTCTATCCGGCCCTTGGGGCACTATTCCCTCCACAACTGACAAATAATGGGGCACCATTCCTCCCACAGACACCAATGATGGGACACAATTCCTCCCACAGACACCAATGACGGGACACAATTCCTCCCACAGACACCAATGATGGGGCACTATTCCTCCCACTGATACTGACAATATGGCACTATTTCTACCACTCATACCAACAATATGGCACAAATTCTTCCACTGATACCAACAATGGAGCACTAATGTTCCCACTAAAACCAATGATGGGGCATCTGATGCTGGGGCATTTTCTACTCTCACTGGCCACAGTCCGGCCCCCCTAAACTCTGAAGGACAGTAAGCTGGCCCTCTGTTTAGAAAGTTTGGAGACCCCTGCCCTATGGCATGGGTACTCAACCTGTGGCCCTCCAGCTGTTGTGGAACTACAAGTCCCATCATGCTTCATCTTTTGGAAGTCATGCTTGTAACTGTCAAGCCTCGTACACACGGCCGGTTTTCTCGTCAAGAAACGACAAGAAAATTGCTGGCAGAGCTTTCTTTCCGAGTAAAATCGGTCATGTGTACGAGGCTTTCAGGTTTCTCGTCAAGAAAACTGGCCAGAATCTCGACGAGAAAAATAGAGAACCTGCTCTCTATTTTCTCGTCGGGATTCTCGTCGGCCTATTTCCCAACGAGAAACCCGAGAGTGTGTACGCTTACCTGTCGCCGTGGAAACCCGCGCATGCTCGAAATGACTTTGACGCATGTGCGGTAGCTTCCTAGGCATAGGTAGGGTGTAGCAAGATGGCGGCGGTGGCATTGAATGTGACGAGCGCACGCTCGTCGTAGTCAATGACGTCACCGTGTTCGTGCCATTCAAAAGAACGGCGGTTCTTTTGAATCGAGCGTGTGTACACTCGGCCGGGACAAGTTTCTTGTCAAGAATCTCGTCAGGAAAAACGACGTGTTTTTTCCTGACGAGATTCTCGGCCGTGTGTACGAGGCTTTAGCCTTGCAATGCCTCATGGAACTTGTCGTTCCGCAACAGCTGGAGGGCTTCAGGTTGAGCACCCATGCCCTATGGGGTCCTAGTATACCAGCATTTCTCAACCAGTAGCAGGGCAGCCGCTGGGCACGGGACCTGGAGGCTAGTGGAGATCACTGGAGTACAGTTGTATACTGCAGTAATTTTGCGGTTCTAGAGCAGGGTTTCTCAACCAGGGTTCCTCCAGAGGTTGCTAGGGGGTTCCTTGGGCAATGAGCAATTTCTGCCTCTCAGATAAGTTCCCACTGACACCATTGATCTTTTTTTGGCACAGGACTCGAGAGATTGTGGAGATCACTGAAGTAGTTGTGTCTGTACAGTGATTTCCATCTTCTGGAGCAGGGTTTCTCAACCAGGGTTCAATGGATCTCTAGGGTTCCTCCAGAGGTTTCTAGGGGTTCCTTGAGAAATTAGCAATTTCTGCCTCTCAGGTAAGTTCCACTGACACCATTGATCTTCTTAGCAATCTGTAATGGGTTAATTCTTTCCAATAACCACAAGTGTACAGAGCATTCTTCCCACTGACCATCACACTGATGTATCATGAGATGTAGATTACCAGGGGTTTCCTGAGAACAGAAAGTTATTTCAAGGGTTCCTCTGTGTTGAAAAGGTTGAGAAAGACTGTTCTAGAGGGATCCCATAAGTATGGTATATGCATAGTTACATTGGGCCAAGCTAGACCAATATCTCTACATAAAAATATCCATACCTGGAATTCATTTTTGAAGGGTCAGTCCACCCAGAACTGATATTTCAGTGGGTGTTTGGTGAATCCTGGTGAGTTGGACCCCGCCACAAATTGAGAAGCGCGGGGGGGGGGCCACAAGTTGAGAAGCGGGGGGTGCCACGAATTGAGAAGCGGGTGGGTGCCACGAATTGAGAAGTGGGTGGGTGCTGCTGCCGCGAATTGAGGCTGGGGGGCTTTGGGTGCTGACGAACAAAAAAAAAATATTCAAAAAAAGGGGGGTTGCCATCCGGGGCCCTGGGGACCCCTGGGCCACTTACAAATTTTTTTTAAAAAAAATTACAAATCAAAAAAAAGGGGGCCCCTTACAAAAAAAATATAAAAAAATAAATAATAAAAAAATAAAAAAATAAAATAAAGAGGGGTTGCCATCCGGGCCCCTTACAGGTGTACTGCCTGTACCCCCCTGATGGCGGCCCTGGGCCCAATAGCCTGGTTTGTGGTGTAACCTGTGCTGAAGAGATCCTGAAGCTGTCCTACCTGGCCTGGAAGAAACTGTGCCAAGTAGGAGACCCAGGGGAGGCCCCTTGCTGGAGAGAGCCAGAAAAAAGGCTGTTTTCTCAGAAGGGCCTAGTGCCTCACTCGGAGAACGCACTGAAATTTGAGAACATGCTTTACGGTGTTGCCAGGTCGGCATAAAGATTCTGACACTGCGAAGCTGGACATTGATCTGGAGATTCTGACGGCAATCTGCTGGGCTATCTGGGACCCCTGACTCTCATCTCCTTACCTGTTCTTTATTAAAACTTTAACCACTTGAGGACCGCCGCACACCGATGTACGTCGGCAGAATGGCACGGCTGGACACAAGGGCGTACAGGTAAGTCCCCTTTAAGAGCCCAGCCGTGGGTCGCGAGTGACCCGGTCCTCTTCTCCGTGACCGTCCCCGCGGGAACAGCGGACCTGATCGCCGCCGGTGTACAGCGATCGGGTCACAGAGCTGAAGAACGGGGAGAGGTAAGTGTAAACAAACCTCTCCCCGTGCTTCCTAGTGAGACTGTCACTGATCGTCTGTTCCCTGTCATAGGGAACGACGATCAGTGACGTCAAACGCTAAGCCACGCCCCCCTCCCCACAGTAAGTAAAACACATAAGGGCACACTTAACCCCTACAGCGCCCCTCCTGGTTAACCCCTTCACTGCCAGTGTAATTTTCACAGTAATCAATGCATTTTTAAAGCACTGATCGCTGTGAAAATGACAATGGTCCCAAAAATGTGTCAAAAGTGTCCAATGTGTCCGCCATAATGTCGCAGTCACGAAAAAAATCGCTGATCGCCGCCATAACTAGTAAAAAAATGTTTTTTATAAAAATGCCATAAAACTACCCCCTATTTTGTAGACGCTATAACTTTTGCGCAAACCAATCAATACACGCCGATTGCGATTTTTTTTTACCAAAAATATGTAGAAGAATACGTATCGGCCTAAACTGAGGAAAAAAAATGTTTTTTTTATATATTTTTGGGGATATTATTTATAGCAAAAAGTAAAAAATATTGAATTTTTTTCAAAATTGTCGCTCTTTTTTGTTTATAGCGCAAAAAATAAAAACCGCAGAGGTGATCAAATACCACCAAAAGAAAGCTCTATTTGTGGGAAAAAAAGGACGCCAATTTTGTTTGGGGAGCCACGTCGCACGATTGCGCAATAGTCAGTTAAAGCGACGCAGTGCCGAATCGCAAAAAGGGGCCTGGTCCTTGTGCTGCATTTTGGTCCGGGGCTTAAGTGGTTAAAAAGACAAAAAAAAGTGACTGGCGCCCAATATCCTTTCTCGGCCCCCCCATTTTAGCTGTGGACTCAACCTGGGGGGGGGGGGGGGTGACATGCTAGCTCGCCCCTGGCCTCCGGAGGTGCTATCCTGCCTTTGGGATGTCAGAGGGGTGCTACACCACCATGCCTACTGGATTTGTAATTATTTTATATTCTAGAAAATGTAAGAGGAGGAGCTGGGAACGCATACGCCCAAAATTCCCAGGTGGGCAGAACCACAGCTTGGGAATTATGTTTCACTGTTGCAGTGTGCTGTAAATGTGCTTGTCTTGCAGACAGGTCCGAAATGTTTTTCTCTTTCACACACTTTAAGTGATTTGTTGTCCTACTGCCAGAAGATCATACAAAGAGATTTATGACACTTGTCTGGAGCAGTAAAGTTTGGTCTCGTGTCCGCTGTCACCTCCATGTAATTAGCCTCAATACCAAGTGAGAGTCCTATCAATAATTAGCCACCATATTGTCCACCGCAATGACCTCCCTTCCTTTCTACATCACATTGTCACATAAAAGTCAATCATTGCCCATAAAAAAAAGTCCTCACTGAGCCTGTTGCTTCATTAAATTATCATTGGGTGCCTAGGAAGACAATTAAGCATGAAGTTTAAAGTGGACCTTCCACGGTGTGGCCATTTCCCTGCCTCTCAATTCTTTTTTCTGGTGACAACTCAAACATTTTGAATTTCCCATCACTTTTTTACTATGACAATGGCCACCAGGACAAAAAAGAGAAGGTGGGAAAGAGATATATTACACCCAGAACAAAAAAAAAAAGGCTTAAAATACAATTTAAGGTACAGATAGCAATTCAGGAACACAAGACCAGAACAACCTAGAACAGCAGAATAAGAGTTGAAGGGAGATCTTCCAATGGGAAAGAACTGACCACCATGATACAGTCAGGTCCATAAATATTGGGACATTGACACAATTCTAATCTTTTTGGGCTCTTGGCTCTATACACCACCACAATGGATTTAAAATGAAACTAATAAGATGTGCTTTAACTGAAGACTTTCAGCTTTAATTTGAGGGTATTTACATCCAAATCAGTTGAACGGTGTAGGAATTACAACAGTTTGTATATGTGCCTCCCACTTTTTAAGGGACCAAAAGTAATGGGACAATTGACTGCTCAGCTGTTCCATGGCCAGGTGTGTGTTATTCCCTCCTTATCCCATTTATAAGGAGCAGATAAAAGGTCCAGATTTCATTTCAAGTGTGCTATTTGCATTTGGAATCTGTTGCTGTCAACTGTCAATATGAGATCCAAAGAGCTGTCACTATCAGTGAAGCAAGCCATCATTAGGCTGAAAAAACAAAACAAACCCATCATAGAGATAGCAGAAACAGTAGGTGTGGCCAAATCAACTGTTTGGAACATCCTTAAAAAGAAAGAACGCACCGGTGAGCTCAGCAACACCAAAAGACCCGGAAGACCACAGAAAACGACTGTGGTGGATGACCGAAGAATTCTTTCCCTGGTGAAGAAAACTGTGTGTCAGATGAAGAACACTCTCCAGGAGGTAGGTGTATGTGTGTCAGATGAAGAACACTCTCCAGGAGGTAGGTGTATGTGTGTCAAAGTCAACAATCAAGAGAAGACTTCACCAGAATGAATACAGAGGGTTCACCACAAGATGTAAACCATTAGTAAGCCTCAAAAACAGGAAGGCCAGATTAGAGTTTGCCAAACAACATCTAAAAAAGCCTTCACAGTTCTGGAACAACATCCTATGGACAGAGGAGACCAAGATCAACTTGTACCAGAGTGATGGGAAGAGAAGAGTATGGAGAAGGAAAGGAACTGATCATGATCCAAAGCATACCACCTCATCAGTGAAGCATGGTGGTGGTAGTGTCATGGCATGGGCATGTATGGCTGCTAGGGATGAGCTTCGTGTTCGAGTCGAACATACGTTCGACTCGAACATCGGCTGTTCGATCGTTCGACGAAGATCGAACGATTTGGGCCGTTCGCGCCAAATTCGAGTGACGCGAACGGCCCACAATGCACTACGCCATCGCAGTGTCATCCAGGCGCTGTGATTGGCCAAGCATGCACTGTGACCCCGCATGCTTGGCCAATCACAGCGCCGGCAGCGAGGAGAGCAATGATTGGCCACAGGCAGGATGCCTGTGGCCAATTATTGCTGAGGGTGTTTAGTACACGCCCCACACTATAAAAGGCCGCCAGCACGGCGGCCTAGTGTAGTGTGTTCCGGAGCAGGGAAAGACAAGCATAGGCAGGGACAGTGACATTTATTTCTTTCTTGCTTAACCTGGATTCCTTTAGTATAGGGAAAGAGAAGGATAGGTAGGGAGAGTGTCAGTGTGTTTTACTGTGCGAATCCTTGTTTCTAGGGACAAAGAAGGAAAGTGAGGGGAATTCTCCTTGTGCTATAGTGTGCTTTAAAAAAACATTTTTTCTAGGGACAGAAAACTCTAGGTAGGGAGAGTGTCAGTTTCTTTCACTGTGCGAGTCCTTGTTTCTAGGGACAAAGAAGGAAAGTGAGGGGAATTCTCCTTGTGCTATAGTGTGCTTTAAAAAAACATTTTTTCTAGGGACAGAAAACTCTAGGTAGGGAGAGTGTCAGTTTCTTTCACTGTGCGAGTCCTTGTTTCTAGGGACAAAGAAGGAAAGTGAGGGGAATTCTCCTTGTGCTATAGTGTGCTTTAAAAAAACATTTTTTCTAGGGACAGAAAACTGTAGGTAGGGAGAGTGTCAGTTTCTTTCACTGTGCGAGTCCTTGTTTCTAGGGACAAAGAAGGAAAGTGCGGGGAATTCTCCTTGTGCTATAGTGTGCTTTAAAAAAACATTTTTTCTAGGGACAGAAAACTCTAGGTAGGGAGAGTGTCAGTTTCTTTCACTGTGCGAGTCCTTGTTTCTAGGGACAAAGAAGGAAAGTGAGGGGAATTCTCCTTGTGCTATAGTGTGCTTTAAAAAAACATTTTTTCTAGGGACAGAAAACTCTAGGTAGGGAGAGTGTCAGTTTCTTTCACTGTGCGAGTCCTTGTTTCTAGGGACAAAGAAGGAAAGTGAGGGGAATTCTCCTTGTGCTATAGTGTGCTTTAAAAAAACATTTTTTCTAGGGACAGAAAACTCTAGGTAGGGAGAGTGTCAGTTTCTTTCATTGTGCGAGTCCTTGTTTCTAGGGACAAAGAAGGAAAGTGAGGGGAATTCTCCTTGTGCTATAGTGTGCTTTAAAAAAACATTTTTTCTAGGGACAGAAAACTCTAGGTAGGGAGAGTGTCAGTTTCTTTCACTGTGCGAGTCCTTGTTTCTAGGGACAAAGAAGGAAAGTGAGGGGAATTCTCCTTGTGCTATAGTGTGCTTTAAAAAAACATTTTTTCTAGGGACAGAAAACTCTAGGTAGGGAGAGTGTCAGTTTCTTTCACTGTGCGAGTCCTTGTTTCTAGGGACAAAGAAGGAAAGTGAGGGGAATTCTCCTTGTGCTATAGTGTGCTTTAAAAAAACATTTTTTCTAGGGACAGAAAACTCTAGGTAGGGAGAGTGTCAGTTTCTTTCACTGTGCGAGTCCTTGTTTCTAGGGACAAAGAACGAAAGTGAGGGGAATTCTCCTTGTGCTATAGTGTGCTTTAAAAAAACATTTTTTTCTAGGGACAGAAAACTCTAGGTAGGGAGAGTGTCAGTTTCTTTCACTGTGCGAGTCCTTGTTTCTAGGGACAAAGAAGGAAAGTGAGGGGAATTCTCCTTGTGCTATAGTGTGCTTTAAAAAAACATTTTTTCTAGGGACAGAAAACTCTAGGTAGGGAGAGTGTCAGTTTCTTTCACTGTGCGAGTCCTTGTTTCTAGGGACAAAGAAGGAAAGTGAGGGGAATTCTCCTTGTGCTATAGTGTGCTTTAAAAAAACATTTTTTCTAGGGACAGAAAACTCTAGGTAGGGAGAGTGTCAGTTTCTTTCACTGTGCGAGTCCTTGTTTTTAGGGACAAAGAAGGAAAGTGAGGGGAATTCTCCTTGTGCTATAGTGTGCTTTAAAAAAACATTTTTTCTAGGGACAGAAAACTCTAGGTAGGGAGAGTGTCAGTTTCTTTCACTGTGCGAGTCCTTGTTTCTAGGGACAAAGAAGGAAAGTGAGGGGAATTCTCCTTGTGCTATAGTGTGCTTTAAAAAAACATTTTTTCTAGGGACAGAAAACTCTAGGTAGGGAGAGTGTCAGTTTCTTTCACTGTGCGAGTCCTTGTTTCTAGGGACAAAGAAGGAAAGTGAGGGGAATTCTCCTTGTGCTATAGTGTGCTTTAAAAAAACATTTTTTCTAGGGACAGAAAACTCTAGGTAGGGAGAGTGTCAGTTTCTTTCACTGTGCGAGTCCTTGTTTCTAGGGACAAAGAAGGAAAGTGAGGGGAATTCTCCTTGTGCTATAGTGTACTTTAAAAAAACATTTTTTCTAGGGACAGAAAACTCTAGGTAGGGAGAGTGTCAGTTTCTTTCACTGTGCGAGTCCTTGTTTCTAGGGACAAAGAAGGAAAGTGAGGGGAATTCTCCTTGTGCTATAGTGTGCTAAAGCATTCCTCATCAACCATCTTTGAAATCCTTGTTTTTTGGACAGTCAGGGAAATTGTCGTTGTGCTATTCTGTGCAAAAGCAATCATCCTCAACCATATTTAGAAATCCTTAAGTAAAGGGACAGAGAAGGACACCTGAAGGTAGGCCTTATTGCTTTTTTCCCATCTCCCTGCAGGCCATCTATTAGAATGTCTGGAAGGCAAACAAGGAGAGGCAGACAGTCAGGAGGCAATAAAAGAGGGCAAGCAGGCTCTGTGTCTGGGGGCAACAGTGCTGGTCGTGGACGCGGTGCATTGTCATCAGCACATGGCCATGGGACACGCTTGTCCTTCTTTTCGGCAGCTGGACATGTTGAGCCACATCATGCCGAAGACTTGGTAGAGTGGATGACCAAGCCCTCCTCCTCCTCCTCATCCTCTCTCACCCAGGCTCAGGGTACTGGCAAAGCAGCTGCCAAAGCGTCCTCTTCCCTGGTATCAATGTCAGACTCATCATCAGTCACTCCTTCCCTAGACCCACCATGTCCTCCTCCTGAGGAGTCCCCCGAACTGTTTGAGCACAGTGTTGGGTACATGCTCCAGGAGGATGCCCAGCGTTTCGAAGGGTCTGATGATGAAACCCAGCTACAGGAAGGCAGTAGCGTGAGAGCAGACAGAGGGGATGCTCAAGAAGGACACCAATCTGGCAGTCATGTTCCAGCAGCTGCAGCATACTGCCAGATTGGCTCCAGTGATGAGGAGGGAGGGGATGATGAGGTCACTGACTCCACGTGGGTGCCTAATAGGAGAGAGGAGGAGGAGGAGGATGAGGAGGAGGCACATCTCCAACGAGGCAGGATGCCCTTTGGTGGCCAGCGTAAGGGCAGTACACCGACGGAATCACACCGCAGAGCTCCGCCTGTGCAGGGCGCTGCCTCTGCCCGTCATTCAAAAAGTTCCTTGGTGTGGGCCTTTTTTGAGGCTAGTGCATCAGATCGCACAGCTGCTGTTTGCAACATATGTCTCAAGCGTATATCGCGTGGTCAAAACATCAGCCGCTTGGGTACCACATGCCTGACCAGACATATGTTGACCTGCCATGCAGCTCGTTGGCAAGCCTACCTCAAAGACCCACACCAAAGAACAAAGCGGACCTCTCCTTGCACCGCATCAGCTGGGATCTCCAACCCCACTATAACTTCAGTCCTCTCTGAAACATGCACTGAGAGGAATGAAGGTGTAGAATTAGGTGTGTCACAGCCAAGTACTTGCGGCCACTCTGCTAGCAGTACACCGACGTCCGATTCTAGCAGGCAAATTTCCCTGCCCCAGCTGCTGGACCGTCGAAAGAAGTTCACTCCCAGCCATCCACATGCCCAGCGGTTGAATGCTAGCTTGGCTAAATTGCTAGCGCTTCAACTGCTGCCTTTTCAGTTGGTAGACTCGGCCCCCTTCCGTGAGTTTGTGCAATGTGCGGTTCCTCAGTGGCAGGTTCCCAAACGCCACTTTTTCTCACGGAAGGCTATTCCGGCTCTCTACCGGCATGTGGAAGGCAATGTCTTGGCCTCGCTGGACAGGGCGGTCAGCGGTAAGGTGCATATTACCGCTGACTCATGGTCCAGCAGGCATGGACAGGGACGTTACCTTTCTTTCACGGCCCATTAGGTCACTCTTTTGGCAGCTGGGAAGGATGCAGGACAAGGTGCAGTAGTGTTGGAGGTTGTTCCACCGCCACGCCTCCAAAATGCTACTACTGGTTGTGACACACCTCTCTCCTCCACCCCCTCCTCTTCTTCTTCCTCCATGGCCTCTTCCTGTGGTTTGTCCTATGAACCAGCGGTGCTCCGTAGCCGTTCACGGGGCTACGCAAGTACGCAGGCAAAAAGATGCCATGCCGTGCTTGCGCTGGTGTGTTTGGGGGACAGAAGCCACACTGGGGCAGAGGTCCTGTCTGCTCTGCAGGGCCAGGCCGAGAGGTGGTTGACGCCACGCCAGCTTAAGCCAGGAATGGTGGTTTGCGACAATGGCACCAACCTCCTCTCCGCCCTCCGACAGGGACAACTGACCCATGTGCCCTGTGTGGCTCACGTCCTTAACCTGGTGGTGCAGCGGTTCTTGGGCAGGTACCCGGGCTTACAGGATGTCCTGAGGCAGGCCAGGAAAGTCTGTGTGCATTTCCGCAGATCTTATAATGCCAGTGCTCGCCTGGCTGAGCTGCAAAAGGAGTTGAACCTGCCCAAGAACCGCCTTATATGTGACATGCCCACCAGGTGGAACTCAACGTTGGCCATGCTGCAGCGGCTGCACACGCAGCAGAGGGCCATCAATGAGTACCTGTGCGACTACGGCACCAGGACAGGGTCAGGGGAGCTTGGTTTTTTTTCTCCACGCCAGTGGGGCATGATCAGGGATGCATGCACTGTCCTGGCACCATTTGAGGAGGCCACGAGGATGGTGAGCAGTGACAGTGCATGCATCAGTGACACTGTACCTCTTGTCCACCTGTTGGAGCACACGCTGCGTGGAATAATGGACAGGGCACTTGAGGCAGAACAGAGGCAGGAAGAGGAGGACTTCCTTGCCTCTCAAGGCCCCCTTTACCCAGACAGTGTTCCTTCTGTCCCACCCATCGCACAGGAAGAGGAAGAGGAGGAGGAGGAGGAGGAGGAGGATTGTGTCAGCATGGAGGTGGAGGCTGGCACTCAGCATCATCAGCAGCAGTCTTTTAGGGATGATTTACAGTCCCAAGAAACCAGTGGACTTGTACGTGGCTGGGAGGAGGTGGCTGCGGATCATGTCATCCTTAGTGACCCAGAGGACTCCGGAGCGAATGCCTCAGCAAACCTACGCTGCATGGCCTCCCTGATCCTGCAAAGTCTGCGGAAGGATCCTCGTATTCTTCGGATCAAGGAGAGGGACCATTACTGGCTGGCCACTCTCCTTGATCCACGGTACAAGGGTAAGGTTGCGGACCTTATGTTACCTTCGCAGAGGGAGCAGAGGATGAGACAACTCCGGGAGGCCTTGCAGAAAGGTCTGTGCAACGCGTTCCCAGAGACTGGGAGGTTACAAACTCCTGGTCCTGGACAACGAGTTGCTGAGGCTTCGGCCAGTCAAAGAAGGAGCGGTGGGGAAGGTGGCCGTCTGACCGATGCGTTCAGACAATTCTTTAGTCCGCAGCCCCAAAGTATGATCGGTTCCAGCAACCATCGCCAGCGTCTGATAAACATGGTGCAGGAATATCTAGGGGCAAGGTCAGACTTGGACACCTTCCCCACCGAAAATCCTCTGGCTTACTGGGTCTTGAGGATGGATCACTGGCCAGAGCTTGCACAGTATGCAATTGAGCTACTGGCCTGTCCTGCATCCAGCGTTCTTTCGGAACGCACATTCAGTGCTGCTGGAGGATTTGTCACGGATCACAGGGTGCGCCTGTCCACCGACTCAGTTGATCGACTGACTTTCATCAAGATGAACCAGTCTTGGATCACCACCAGCTACCACACACCTGATGCTGATATAACAGACTAATTGATTTTAACATGTCACATCCCTTCAAGACTGATGCTGATGCTCAGTGCCTGTGCTGTTATGTTGACTGGCTACTGTGGGGGGGTTAGCTCGGCAGCGGGTGTGTGTGATCCCCTGGATGGGCTCCCCACACAAAAACAGGCCCAGCAGACGGAGGTTGTGGTTTTCAAGATCAAAAAGGTGCGGTTTATTTCTCTATTTACAGTGACAAAAAACACAGCAAAGCAAAAAGAAACATAAACAAAATAAACCCTGGTCAGCTTGACCTCTGACTAAACATGCAGGTTTCCTAACTAACAACTGGGATCAGCCTGGTGCTGTCCTAGTCCCTAAGTCCCTGGTTTAGTAAATGTCCAAACAAATAGCCACACAGGCTTTGTCTCACCGCACAGGGGTTCACTCTCTGTCAGGGTCACCTGTGGCCAGGTGACAGATGCACACCGTAGGGGGACAGGAGTGCACCGCGAGGTAGTGAACCCTATGGCTGGCTTCTGTGGGTAGGAAACTGGGTGGTTGTGGAAAGCGGGACCAGAGGAGCACAACCGGGATCCCAACGGAAGCGAGAGCCAAGATTCCCCAGGGCGCGGAGTCTAAGACCCAGCTGGTCTTCTCCAGGGCCTCTAGTGGTGAGGATGTTACGCTGCAGGCTGGGACCAGGTCGCGGCCCCTGGAGTTTCCTAGCTCACGCCCCGTAGGATAAGGGGAAGCAGCGGCACACGATAGAGAGAACCGAATAACAAGCCGAAGGTCAGGGGCCACAAGCAGACAAGGATAACGAAGAACGAGCCGAAGGTCAAGGGTCACGAGCAGACAGGGATGGTCGGGGACAAGCCAATAACGTAACAGAGAGACAGACGTAGCACACGGCAGGCAGGAACCCAAACACACAATGCCTAACAAACACGTTGATCAGCAAAGCAGGCTTGCAGTGCACAGGTTAATATAGTGTTCAGTGATAGGGCCTGGGGTGGAGTCAGGCTGGGAGGAGATTATAAAGGAAGCCAGGTGAAGGAGGTCTGGTCTCTAGATGAACACATGAGGAGGAAGGTAAGATGGCAGACAGACATTAATGCATATCCATGACAGTACCCTCCCTCTTACGAGGCCTCCCCCTTCCCCGCCTGGGCCCAGGTTTAGAGGGAAACTTCAGATGAAACTCCTTTAACAGACGAGGTGCAAAGACCTCAGATGCAGTGATCCAAGACCTCTCCTCAGGACCAAACCCTTTCCAATGAACGAGGTACTGAAGAACGCCTTTACAGAGTCGGGAGTCCAGAATTTGACTGATCTCGTACTCCTGATTATCCTCCGAGACAGGCGCCACGGTAGGAAGAGGACGAGAGAATTTATTGAGGACTAAAGGCTTTAGAAGAGCAACATGAAAGGAGTTAGTGATTTTAAGGCTCTTAGGAATCTGGAGTTTGAAACAAACCGGATTCAGTTTAGCAGTTACCGTGTATGGACCGATGAATCGTGGAGCAAACTTCAGAGAAGGAACTCGGAGCTTGATGTTCCTGGTAGAGAGCCAGACTTTGTCCCCTGGCTGAAGAGAAGGCGGTTTACGCCTGCGGCGGTCTGCAAAGCCTTTGAATTTTTCAGCAGCTGCCCGGAGGGAATCATGAACGTGACCCCAAACGGAATTGAGAGACTCCTGAACCGAAGCCAAAGCTGGAATGTCTGGAGAACAGATCATAGGAAGAGGAAGTTGAGGGTGTTTTCCATAAACTGTGAAAAAGGGTGTCTTCTGCGAACTGGTATTCACATGATTGTTATGGGAGAATTCTGCCCACGGGAGTAGAGAGGACCAATCGTCATGGTGAGAAGACACAAAGGTGCGAAGAAAGACCTCTAACTCCTGATTAACCCTCTCAGTCTGTCCATTGGATTGGGGATGGTAAGAAGAAGAAAAATCCAAGACAATATTGAGGGATTTGCAAAAGGCTCTCCAAAAACGAGACGTGAATTGGACTCCCCTGTCGGAAACAATATGAGAAGGGACCCCATGTAGGCGGAGAATTTCTCGAATGAAAATGGGAACCAAGGCAGGGGCAGAAGGAAGACCAGGAAGAGGAACAAAATGAGCCATCTTGGAGAATCGATCGATTACCACCCAAATGACTGTATTATTCTCAGACAGTGGGAGATCGGTGATAAAATCCATGGCAATATGGGCCCAGGGTTCCTTAGGAATAGGCAAGGGCATGAGGAGACCAGCAGGAGCTTGTGTGGAGGATTTGGACTGAGCACAGACATGACAAGCTTTAACGTAGTCTTTGACGTCTGAGCGGAGATTAGGCCACCAGTAGTGACGACTGATGAGTAGGAAGGATCGGAGGAATCCAGAATGCCCTGCCACCTTGGAATCATGTCCCCAACGAAGGATCTTAGCTCTTAGCTCAGTGGGGACAAAGGTCTTACCAGGCGGAATTTTAGACTTCAGGGTGGTAGAGTGGGCAACAATGCATGAGGTGGGAATGATCGGCTCAGGTTCAGGGGCGGACTCCTCGTCCAAAGTGTCAAATGACCTAGAGAGCGCATCAGCCCGACCGTTGCAGGAACCAGGTTTGTAGGTAATCGTGAAATTAAAACGGGCAAAGAAGAGACTCCACCTGGCCTGTCTAGGATTCAGACGTTTAGCATTCTGTAGATACTGTAAATTCTTGTGATCGGTAAAGATCGTTATGGAGTGAGGGGAACCCTCCAAGAGATGACGCCACTCCTCTAACGCCAATTTAATAGCGAGAAGTTCCCGATCACCGATGGCATAATTCCTCTCTGCCTGAGAAATTTTTTTGGAGAAGAACGCACATGGTTGGCGTCTCTTCTCAAAGATTTGAAGAAGCACAGCTCCCACCCCCATTGAGGAAGCGTCCACTTCAATAAAAAATGCATTCCCAGGATTTGGTCTCCTCAAGAGGGGGCCAGAAACAAAGGCCTGTTTCAGGTTGTGAAATGCAGAGACAGCTTCGGGAGGCCAGTCTCTGGCATTCACACCCTTCTTGGTCAAAGCGATAATAGGCGCGGCAATGGAAGAGTAATTCCTTATGAACTGCCTATAATAATTAGTGAAGCCAAGAAAGCGCTGTGTGGCCTTGAGGCTAGCAGGAAGAGGCCAGTTGGTGATAGCCAAGACCTTCCCAGGGTCCATACGAAGCCCCCAACATGAGACAAAGCACCCCAAAAACAGGACCTCAGAACATTCAAAGGAACATTTCTCCAGCTTGGCATAGAGATTGTTCTCTCTAAGACGTTGAAGTACAGTGCGGACATGGTTTCTGTGGACGAGCAGATTTTCAGAAAAGATCAGAATGTCATCCAGATAGATGACAACAAACTGGTACAGCAGATCTCTGAAGATTTCATTGACAAAGTTTTGAAACACGGCTGGAGCATTACACAGACCAAAAGGCATCACCAGATATTCGTAATGCCCGTCTCTAGTGTTAAATGCAGTCTTCCATTCGTCACCCTCCCGTATTCGAATGAGATTGTACGCGCCTCTGAGATCCAACTTGGTGAAAATGGAGGCACCCTTCAACCTATCGAATAGCTCAGATATTAAGGGTAAGGGGTATCGATTTTTAATAGTAACCGCATTTAAACCCCGATAATCGATGCAGGGTCTTAAGGTACCATCCTTTTTGGCAACAAAAAAGAACCCTGCCCCTGCAGGCGATGAGGATTTCCGGATGAACCCTCTCTCCAGATTCTCTGCTACATACTCCGACATGGCCTGGGTCTCTGGGATGGACAGAGGGTAGGTACGACCCCTGGGTAGAGTTGCTCCGGGGACAAGATCAATAGCACAGTCAAAAGACCTGTGGGGAGGAAGCACCTCAGCTGATTTTTTACAGAACACATCCCGGTAATCGCTGTATGCGGCGGGAAGATCAGAAGAAACAGAAGTGGCAGCAACCGGAAGACTCTCCTTGGGGGTCACCTTGAGAAGACACGACGAGAAACATGAGGAACCCCAGGCCAGGATCTGCCCAGAGACCCAGTCCACATGTGGAGAGTGGAGCTGTAGCCAAGGGAGGCCCAATACAACTGGGGTAGAGGCCTTGGGTAGAATAAGAAAGGATATCCACTCCTGGTGGAGAATCCCTACCGACATCCTAATGGGTAGCGTCTGGAAGCGAATAGGGCCCCCTGGGAGAACAGTGCCATCAATTGCCGAGACTACCAATGGGGTAGTGAGAGGTGAAAGGGTAAGCTTCATAGAAGAAGCAGTTCTCCAATCCATGAAATTGCAGGCAGCCCCGGAATCCAGGTATGCAAGGGTTGACTGAGGAGAAGTGCCTACATGAAGGGACACCGGCAAGAGCAGGCGAGAAGGTGATGTTTCTGGGTCCAATACTCCACCTTCCAAATGTATTAGACCCGAGCGTTTCCCGGACGAAGCGAGCAGGAGTCACGAAAATGACCCTTGCCCCCACAATAGAGGCACAAGCCCAGAGTTCTGCGCCTAGCACGTTCTTCGGGGGTTAGTCTGGTCCGGCCCAGCTGCATAGGTTCTTCAGCAGGTAGAGGATGCTCCACGGAATGAAGGGAGGGGAGCTCAGACTGGCTAGGACCCAGAGAGTGCTGGCGTCTTTTTTCTAAGGACCTCTCTTGAAAACGAATGTCGATCTGGTTGCATAATGAAATTACATCGTCCAGACCGACGGGAATGGCTCTTCCCGCTAATTCGTCTTTCACTCGGTCAGAGAGGCCATGTAAAAAGGTAGCGACCAGGGCCTCATTATTCCAGCTCAATTCAGCTGTGTGGATACGGAACTGAAGAGCATATTGCCCCACTGAACTAGATTCTTGGCGAAGACGTAAGACAGCACTAGCCGCTGAAGAAGCCCGAGCCGGCTCTTCGAAGATATTACGAAAGAGCTTCAAGAATTCGGACAGACTGGAAACCACCGGATCGTTCCTCTCCCACAGGGGGGCAGCCCAGGCCAAAGCTTCACCGGAGAGGAGGGAAATGATATAGGCTACCTTAGCCCGGTCAGATAGGAAGCTTTGAGGCTGAAGCTCAAAATGAATAGTGCATTGGCTGAGAAACCCCCTGCAGGCCTTGGAGTCCCCAGAGAAACGGAACGGAGCTGGCAATCTTAGTGAGTGTGAGGCTGCGACTGGTGCGATAGGTACAGCCGCTGGTTGTACTTGGGGTTGCGGATTCGGGGTTCCCAAGGAGACCTGAAGCTGCTCGAATCGAGAAGCCAGATCCTGGAGGAATCGCATCACCTGGGTCTGATTTGATTCCTGGGTCTCAAGTCTGCGAACTATGCCCTGCAATGGATCATCCGCGGGAAGCGGGATGTCAGCCGGGTTCATGGCTGATCAAACTGTCAGGGTCACCTGTGGCCAGGTGACAGATGCACACCGTAGGGGGACAGGAGTGCACCGCGAGGTAGTGAACCCTATGGCTGGCTTCTGTGGGTAGGAAACTGGGTGGTTGTGGAAAGCGGGACCAGAGGAGCACAACCGGGATCCCAACGGAAGCGAGAGCCAAGATTCCCCAGGGCGCGGAGTCTAAGACCCAGCTGGTCTTCTCCAGGGCCTCTAGTGGTGAGGATGTTACGCTGCAGGCTGGGACCAGGTCGCGGCCCCTGGAGTTTCCTAGCTCACGCCCCGTAGGATAAGGGGAAGCAGCGGCACACGATAGAGAGAACCGAATAACAAGCCGAAGGTCAGGGGCCACAAGCAGACAAGGATAACGAAGAACGAGCCGAAGGTCAAGGGTCACGAGCAGACAGGGATGGTCGGGGACAAGCCAATAACGTAACAGAGAGACAGACGTAGCACACGGCAGGCAGGAACCCAAACACACAATGCCTAACAAACACGTTGATCAGCAAAGCAGGCTTGCAGTGCACAGGTTAATATAGTGTTCAGTGATAGGGCCTGGGGTGGAGTCAGGCTGGGAGGAGATTATAAAGGAAGCCAGGTGAAGGAGGTCTGGTCTCTAGATGAACACATGAGGAGGAAGGTAAGATGGCAGACAGACATTAATGCATATCCATGACACTCTCCCTAGACAGTCCACACAGGTCTGGTTCCAGGCATGAGCAAACACCTAATGAAGCTGGGAGTTTTTATAGAGGCCTTAAACGAGCTGACAAGCTTCAGCTGGTCTCATCAACTCCCTGCCTGCACGACGCCCAGCACTCTCCCTAGAGGTATGAATCATCCATGAGCCCACTAGCCTCAGCTGGGCTTCATCAACTCTCTCCCTAGTTGTATAAGTCGGCATAAAGCCTGAATCTGGGAGAAATATACCTACCCCCCTGGATGCAACCAGGTGACTTTACCTTCCTGCTGTCACATACCCCCCCCTCTTGTTTTAACCTTGGGGTTGGAACACCAGCAATCAGGCATTCATGTACTTGAGACAAAGCATCCACATTCCCCATTTGAACGCCAGGGCGATGCTTTACTGTGAAGTTGAATTCCTGTAGGGCCAGGAACCACCTATTCACTCTTCTATTTGTCTCCTTGTTTTGAGCCATCCACTTTAACGGAGCGTGATCCGTAACCATGTCAAAGTGCCTACCTAGCAGATAGTACCGAAGGGAATCTAGAGCCCACTTCACCGCTAAACACTCCTTTTCAACCGTGGCGTAATTTACCTCATGGGACTTCAACTTCCTGCTGAGGTAAATGACTGGGTGCTCTTCCCCGTTCCAGACCTGGGACAATACTGCTCCTAACCCCACATCTGACGCATCACTTTGTACGACAAAGTCTTTAGAGAAGTCGGGTGAGTACAACACTGGCTGGCTACATAAGGCTTGTTTCAAGAATTGGAATGCTGCCTCAGCCTCGGGGGTCCATTTAATCATGACCGACCCTTTCCCTTTCGTCAGGTTGGTTAGGGGCACAGCCTTAGAAGCAAAGTGGGGAATGAAGCGCCGATAATACCCCGCTATTCCCAGAAAGGCTCGTACCTGCTTCTTGCTGTTGGGACGTGGCCAACTCTGGATGGCCTCGACTTTGTTGAGTTGGGGTTTTATTACTCCCCTCCCAATGGTGTACCCAAGATATTTGGCCTCCTCCTGCCCAATGGTACACTTCTTGGGGTTAGCCGTAAACCCTGCTTCCCGGATAGAGTCTAGGACTGCTTGCACTTTTGGCAGATGTGAGGCCCAATCTGTGCTATGGACAATTACGTCATCCAGGTAAGCCGCAGCATACTTCCGATGGGGCCTCAGTATCTGGTCCATTTTCCGCTGGAATGTGGCCGGCGCATTCTGTAACCCGAACGGCATTCTCTTATATTGGAACGCCCCGTCTGGGGTTACAAATGCGGTTTTCTCTTTGGCCGACTTGGCCAGGGGAATTTGCCAATACCCTTTTGTGAGGTCAAGAGTCGTCATGTATCGGGCTGTTCCCAGCCGGTCGATCAACTCATCTATACGTGGCATGGGGTAGGTGTCAAATTTTGTAACTTTGTTCAACTGACGAAAATCGTTACAAAATCGCCAGCTCCCATCCGGTTTAGGCACCAGCACAATGGGACTAGACCAATCACTTTGGGACTCCTCTATCACCCGTAAGTTCAGCATTTTCTGTACTTCCTCCCGTATTGCCTCCCGTCGGGCCTCTGGGATCCGATAGGGTTTTAACTTCACCCTTTCACCGGGCGGGGTAATAATATCATGCTCTACCCCAGATGTTTGTCCCGGCAGCTCAGAGAACACCTCCTTGTTGCGAAGCACAAACTCCTTAACCTCCTGTTGTTGGGGTTGTGACAAGGTGGCTGCTATTCCAACCTCCGGAATCACGCAACCAGTTTGAGCTGGTGACCAAGTTTCTGCGACTAGGGACTCTCTATCCCTCCAGGCTTTCAACAGATTAACGTGATAGATCTGTTCGGGCTTTCGCCTTCCTGGTTGTCTGACCTTGTAATTCACTTCGCTCACTTTTTCCATTATCTCGTAGGGGCCTTGCCATTTGGCAAGGAATTTACTTTCAACCGTAGGGACAAGTACCAATATCCTATCCCCCGGGGAAAAGGTACGGGTCTTGGCTCCACGGTTGTACACTCTCTGCTGTGCCAACTGCGCTTGGGCCAAATGTTCCTTCACGATGGGCATTACCTGTGCAATTCGATCTTGCATCAGGGCGACATGCTCAATCACACTCCTGTGGGGAGAACTCTCACTTTCCCAAGTTTCCTTGGCAATATCCAACAGCCCTCTTGGGTGTCTCCCATACAGTAACTCAAAGGGGGAGAATCCCGTAGAGGATTGGGGCACCTCCCTAATAGCAAACATCAAATAAGGAAGTAGACAGTCCCAATCCTTTCCATCTCTATCCACCACTTTCTTCAACATTTTTTTTAGGGTTTTGTTGAATCTTTCAACCAGCCCATCGGTTTGGGGGTGATACACAGATGTACGCAATTGCGTCACTTTGAACAATTTACACAGCTCTTTCATAACCCGGGACATAAAGGGTGTACCTTGGTCCGTAAGCAGTTCTTTACAAATACCCACCCGGCTAAAAACAAGAGATAGCTCTTTGGCTATGGTTTTGGCCGAGGTATTTCTGAGAGGGATCGCTTCTGGATAACGGGTGGCATAGTCCATTATAACCAATATGTACTGGTGCCCCCTAGCGGACTTGATTATAGGACCTACCAAATCCATTGCGATTCTCTCAAACGGGACCTCAATGATGGGTAGAGGGACCAGCGGGCTACGGAAATGTGGCATCGGGGCCGACCTCTGACACACAGGGCAGGAGGAACAATAATTTTCTATGTCCTTCATCACCCCAGGCCAATAGAATCTCTGTAATACCCTCTCTCGGGTTTTCTCTGTCCCCAGATGACCTCCAAGAATGTGCCCATGGGCCAACTCCAACACCAACTTCCTGTAAGGTTTGGGCACCACAAGCTGCTCAATGGTTTCTTCTGCCCTTTTTGCCACCCGATACAGTAGGTCCTTCTCTACGCTGAAGTATGGGTAAGTGCAGGTATTATCTGGGTTCACTAACTCGCCATCTATTTCCACTACGTTTTCCCGTGCCTTTATTAGGGCGGGGTCTTTTAACTGTTCTGTGGCAAAATTTTCCCAGTGAACCTCAAGATCAGAAAACTCCACAGACGGTAGGTTTTCGTCTGAGGAGGTGGGCTCCTCTCCAGTTTCTTGAGTCTCCCCTGCCAATACTGACAAGGGAAATTCTGGAGAGTCCTCACCACTCTCAGAGGAGTTCTGGCTATCACATTCCTGGTACATAGGGGCACCAGTGGGGGGCTCAGGATCATCCCACAGTTCCCAGAACTTCGGAAAATCCCTTCCCACAATGGCATCATGCGGTAATTGAGATACTAACCCCACTGGATGAGAGAGGGTACCTTTGGGGGTCTCAAAACACACTGTAGTCACTGGATACTCTCGGGTGTCCCCATGCACACAAATAACAGCTACCTTGCTATTCCCAGAGACCTCTGTTTTAACTAATTCAGCCTTTATCAGGGTCACAAGGCTACCTGAATCCAGCAATACCACAACATTTCTACCATTAATACACATTTTGCATAAATGTTTCTCAGTTCCCCGAATGGCAGTGCATGCGACTGTCGCACACAGCGACTGACGTCGGTCCGTCAGAAAGTCACATTGCATGGGTTCCTCCACAACCGGGCAATTTGCTGCAATATGTCCCGCTTGCCGGCAGCGGTAGCAAACAATCCTTTTGGCTGCCTCTTGAGCCCCTGACTTCCCAGGCTGTTCTCGCCAAACTTTGGGTAGAGCTCCCACCCTCTCACTCTCTCCACCCTCACCCCTTGGAATCCTCTTATCCGCCCCTGGGGATGGTCTGGTCTTAGGGTGGAAAGTCCGAGAGTCTCTGGAAGAGGCCGTCAGGTTCTCTGTAGCCAAGTATTTCTCTACACGATCCACAAGACCACCGGCCGTCTCTGGGTCTCCATGGCTTACCCACTTTTGGATGGCAGTAGGAAGAGCTCTCAAAAACCGATCCATTACAACACGTTCCACAATCTCTGGTGCGGACAAAGTCTCTGGATGTAGCCACTTCCTGCTCAGGTGAATGAGATCATACATTTGAGACCTGGGGGGTTTTCCAAGCTGGAAAGTCCAGTTATGCACACGCTGAGCCCGGACAGCCAGGGTGACACCCAGCCTTGCCAATATTTCAGCTTTTAGCATCACATAGTCTTTTGCTTGGTCAGGCTCTAGGTCATAGTAAGCCTTCTGCGATTCACCAGTTAACAGAGGAGCCACCAGTCCAGCCCACTGCTCCTCAGGCCACTTTTCTCTTTCAGCGGTCCTTTCAAATGTGGTCAAAAATACCTCTGGATCATCCTCTCCAGTCATTTTTGTCAATAAACGACTCACCCCAAAGGACGCGGTATTAGTGGGACGGCTTTCCTCACTGGTCTGCGGACGTTGCTGCATTACTGCTTCCATTTGTTGTAGTCTCTGCTCTTGCTTCTGTAACAGGTCTATGAAGCGGGCCTCAGATTGCTGCTGGGCTGCAAGGCTCTGTTGATGAGCTTGCTGCTGGGCTCTTTTGCAAACCTGCATTTGTCTGCTGTTGATTGGCATTTGCTAGAGCCAGCTGTTTCAGTATCTCCTCCATGCTGGCTTAAAAAAAAACTGCCACTGGTTCTCCACCAACTGTGGGGGGGTTAGCTCGGCAGCGGGTGTGTGTGATCCCCTGGATGGGCTCCCCACACAAAAACAGGCCCAGCAGACGGAGGTTGTGGTTTTCAAGATCAAAAGGTGCGGTTTATTTCTCTATTTACAGTGACAAAAAACACAGCAAAGCAAAAAGAAACATAAACAAAATAAACCCTGGTCAGCTTGACCTCTGACTAAACATGCAGGTTTCCTAACTAACAACTGGGATCAGCCTGGTGCTGTCCTAGTCCCTAAGTCCCTGGTTTAGTAAATGTCCAAACAAATAGCCACACAGGCTTTGTCTCACCGCACAGGGGTTCACTCTCCCTAGACAGTCCACACAGGTCTGGTTCCAGGCATGAGCAAACACCTAATGAAGCTGGGAGTTTTTATAGAGGCCTTAAACGAGCTGACAAGCTTCAGCTGGTCTCATCAACTCCCTGCCTGCACGACGCCCAGCACTCTCCCTAGAGGTATGAATCATCCATGAGCCCACTAGCCTCAGCTGGGCTTCATCAACTCTCTCCCTAGTTGTATAAGTCGGCATAAAGCCTGAATCTGGGAGAAATATACCTACCCCCCTGGATGCAACCAGTTGACTTTACCTTCCTGCTGTCACACTATCCTCCTCCTCCGAGTCCTCAATGATACGATTGATGATGATAGCTTGGAAGATCATTTTTGTTTATGGGTGCCGCCACCAGTGGCTAAGGCCCAATTTTTCAGCCCCTGTTTTACAGGGGCGTGTAATTACAATTTTTTTAGCAATAATTTGCCATAGGGCTCATTGCTGTGCTCCAAGTACAGTATCTGTGAGGGGTTGGAGTGTTGTGGCACCAGTGCCTAAGGCCCAATTTTTCAGCCCCTGTTTAACAGGGGCGTGTCATTACAATTTTTGAAGCAATACTTTGCAACAGGGCTCATTGCTGTGCTCCAAGTACAGTATCTGTGAGGGGTTGTAGTGTTGTGCCACCAGTGCCTAAGGCCCAATTTTTCAGCCCCTGTTTAACAGGGGCGTGTCATTACAATTTTTGAAGCAATACTTTGCAACAGGGCTCATTGCTGTGCTCCAAGTACAGTATCTGTGAGGGGTTGTAGTGTTGTGCCACCAGTGCCAAAGGCCCAATTTTTCAGCCCCTGTTCAACAGGGGCATGCAATTACAATTCTTGATCTAATAATTCACAGCAGGGCCCATTGCTGCACCCACCAAGAGTAACTCTGAGGGCTTACAGTGTTGTGGCAACGCCACTACCACCACCACCACCACGAAAGGCCCAATTTTTCAGCCCCTGTTCAAAAGGGGCATGTAATTACAATTCTTGATCTAATAATTCACAGCAGGGCCCATTCCTGCACCCACCAAGAGTAACTCTGAGGGCTTACAGTGTTGTGGCAACACCACCACCACCACCACCACCACGAAAGGCCCAATTTTTCAGCCCCTGTTCAACAGGGGCATGCAATTACAATTCTTGATCTAATAATTCACAGCAGGGCCCATTGCTGCACCCACCAAGAGTAACTGTCAGGGCTTACAGTGTTGTGGCACCAGCACCACCATCAAAGGCCCAATTTTTACTACCACTGTTCAACAATTATATGTAATTAAAATTCCTGATATAATAGTTGACAGCAGGGCGTTCCAGCACCAACCAAGAGTAACTGTGAGTGCTTACAGTGATGTGCCAACACCAACAACTAAGGGGCCGATTTCTGCAGAGTATATACGGCAGGTCCCTACTTTCAAACATCCAACTTACAAACGACTCCTACTTGCAAACGCAAGAAGACAACAGGAAGTGAGAGGAAATCTACCACTAGGAAGGAAAATTCTCTCCTGTAAGAATAAATATGGGAGAAAGGTGTCTCCTCTGTACTGATGCTTTATCAGCAATCCTTGTTTCAAGAAAAACACCACATTTCAAAAACAGTTGTCATTGGGACGGAAAGTGAGGTGAAATGTTCTGAACAGGGGCACAGACAGCAAAACAAATGTTACAGGGGTGATAACCCTTACCTATGTTTTCCAAAAAGTTTAAAAATAGATTTTTGGGCTGGAGCTACACTTCAACAATGTACCTGTTCAAAATTACAAACACATTCTACATAAGAACAAACCTACAGTCCCTGTCTTGTATGCACCGCCTGTATACGGCTGTTCAGAGTATATAGGGCCTTTTTTATTTTATGTGCGGGGTTCCCCTTAATATCCATACAAGACCCAAAGGGGCTGGTAATGGGCTGGGGTAGGGGGGGGGGGGTCATGGGGTAGCTATGCCATTTTTCTTAAAGATTTTCATCCATATTACCGGGACCAGACATTACATTAAAGCCGCAAGCAGTTTTAAATGGCTTTTTTTTCCTTTAGAAGTGTCATTTTGTGCAGGGACAGTTCTAAACACGGGAAACACGTGGCACTTCACAGGCATACTTTAGACACCCCCCAGGTACGATATTTAAAGGAATATTTGACTTTTTTTTTTCACTTTATGCATCATTAAAATGACTGCTCCCGAAAAACGACCGTTTTTAAAACTTCTTTTTGCATTGATACATGTCCCCTGGTGCAGAACCCGGGTTCCCAAACCCTTTTTAGGACAATAACATGCATAATAGTTGTTATAATTAGCACTTTAGAATCCGAACGTTCGCATCCATTGTATTTAATAGGGTTCTAATGTTCGTACGAACTTTCGGTCCGTTCGCGGGTTCTGGTGCGAACCGAACCCGGGGGTGTTCGGCTCATCACTAATGGCTGCCAATGGAACTGGTTCTCTTGTATTTATTGATGATGTGACTGCTGACAAAAGCAGCAGGATGAATTCTGAAGTGTTTCGGGGAATATTATTATCTGCTCATATTCAGCCAAATGCTTCAGAACTCATTGGACGGTGCTTCACAGTGCAGATGGACAATGACCCGAAGCATACTGCGAAAGCAACCAAAGAGTTTTTAAGGGAAAGAAGTGGAATGTTATGCAATGGCCAAGCCAATCACCTGACCTGAATCCGATTGAGCATGCATTTCACTTGCTGAAGACAAAACTGAAGGGAAAATGCCCCAAGAACAAGCAGGAACTGAAGACAGTGGCAGTAGAGGCCTGGCAGAGCATCACCGGGGATGAAACCCAGCGTCTGGTGATGTCATCGCGTTCCAGACTTCAGGCTGTAATTGACTGCAAAGGATTTGCAACCAAGTATTAAAAAGTGAAAGTTTGATTGATGATTGTTAATCTGTCCCATTACTTTTGGTCCCTTAAAAAGTGGGAGGCACATATACAAACTGTTGTAATTCCTACACCGTTCACCTGATTTGGATGTAAATACCCTCAAATTAAAGCTGAGAGTCTGCAGTTAAAGCACATCTTGTTTGTTTAATTTCAAATCCATTGTGGTGGTGTATAGAGCCAAAAAGATTCGAATTGTGTCGATGTCCCAATATTTATGGACCTGACTGTATTCCGGACCAAGAAAGGTCCTACAGTAAGTTGTAGCTAACTACTCGCAGACCAAGGCACATTGTGGGAAAGACACATGCCAGTAGACCCTTCATAGAGGAGTTGTGGTGGTCATTACACGAAGGCAGTACATTCCAGTGCCAGGGCTGGTGTTTGGCTCAGATAATCCAAGCACTGAAGAATTGAGTATGTAAACATAAAATAACTTTCCTTCCGTTGCACATACGTATGCAAGTCATTGCCAGAACCTATGCAATGGTTGGTTAAATCATGAGTTTGATTAATCACCGGAATATCAATATTAGGTTGAAACTGTATAATAAACTCTCAGCTTCAATCTACAGCAATTTATTCAAAAAACAAGCAGTTTTTTTCTGGCGGGTTCTACTGGGGAAAGCTCCTTCTAATCTCTTTGCAGTCCCTCACAACCACCATAATACTGCATGACATGTTAAAGACCGATCCTTCGCTTTGACTTACCCTCTACCACCTTACCCACCCCCTTGTACCATTCTAATAAATAACGACTGACAAGGTTGTGGAGTAAAATTGGCCTTCCGGCCTATTTATTTTAACAACTTTATATGAAATAAATAACCACTTAAATAACCGTTTAAATAACATTTATAACACTTCCAATACCACTGGTGGGCTTATAGACCACCAACTCCCAACTTGGGCACTGGGACTAACATATCCCTTAGGCCTCCAGTCGCAAGACACCGACTCGGAGACGGTACACCTGGCCGCAGTGCCCTACCATTTACCCCCCTTCCTGGTTAACCCTTGTTGACCAGAAGGTACTCAAAAAACCCCATACCACCTATGGGTACCACCTTTTTCTCCAGACCTTCCCCTTTTACCTCCTTTTCCAGGAACCAAACTCCGCCACATCCAACTAAACACCGCCCCTGACGCTTGCCCTTGTCTTACCCCTCACACAGGGAGGGTGGGTGGGAAGCTTTCTACCTCGTGAGTGAAATGGAGGAAGTGAGAAAACGTCACTTCCTCCCTGACTAACTGCACTCCCCCTCCCCTTCTTCCCCACGGCCACCCCCCTTCTCTTAAAGGGAAACACAACCTCTGCTGGCTACTGCCTGTCTCACCTGTCATGCCGTCCCTCCGCTCATTTCCCCTTTTGTCATTGCTCCAGGACTCTCTCATATTTAATTGCATCGCAACAAATGGAATTAAAAGTGTGATTTCTCTCTCCAATTGCCATGTGTATAGACAGCTTTATGGTTTCAGGGAAAGTTAGTGTGAGTGTTGAGCCAGGTGTAAAGTGTCAACCCAACAGCACCTGCAGCCAATCAGATGCTGGCATGGTTTGTGTATTCTGACAACCACTGGAGATGGCTGTTAGAATACAAAAGCCAGCGGGGGAGATTCATCCATCTGTGCTGCTTAGTGTGGATGGAGGAATCTGCTTAACTTTTTGGGTTACAGGTAGAGTTAATGTGGGTGTTCCAGGGAGGGTTAGTGTTAGAGTTGAAATTACAGAGAGGGTTGATGTAAGGGTTAATTGTAGGGGTATATGGAGAGTTTAGGTGAGGGTTACAGGAAGGGTTAGTGTTAGGCTTATAGGGAGGGTTAGTGTTAGGCTTATAGGGAGGGTTAGTGTTAAGCTTCGTACACACGGTCGGACTTCCATCGGACTTTTCCGTGGTTTTTTGTCCGAACAGAGTTGGTCGGGAACACCCATAGCATACACACGCTCTGACTTTTCTGCAAACTTTCCCAAAACTTTTTGCAACATCACATGGTTTTTCTGCTCTTTACCGCCACCCTTTGGCCAACTTCTGCTATTGTTGGTTAATTTTAACATTAGTTGTTTTGTCCATCGGACAAAAGTCCGATGGTTTTCTGTACACACGGTCGGACTTTGCTCCATCGAACTTTTGTTGGGCAAAAGTTTGTCCGTTTGCAGACCCAACTTTTGTCCGATGAAAACAAAAAAAAAGTTTGTCCGATGGAGCGTACACACGGTCGGATTGTTGGTCCAACTTGCTCAAAATGAAGTTTGTTGGCCAAAAGTCCGACCGTGTGTACGGGGCATTAGGCTTATAGGGAGGATTAGTGTAAAGCCTCGTACACACGACTGTTTTTCTCGGCAAGAAAACTGCTGGGAGACCTTTTTGCCGAGAAAACCGTTCATGTGTATGGTTTCTCGACAGGAAAACTGCCTCTATTTTTCTCGTCGAGATTCTCGGCAGAGTTTTCCAGTCTGTATGCTTATCTGTCCAAGGTAAACCCGCGCATGCTCGAAAAGACTTTGACGCATGCACCGTAAAATACAAGGTTAGTGTGGGGTGTAGCAAGATGGCGGCGACGGCATCGAATGTGACAAGCGCAGGCTCGTCATAGTCGATGACATCACCGCGTTCTTGCCATTCAAAAGAACGGCGGTTCTTTTGAATGGTTGCGTGTGTACACAGGGCTTGGCAAGACAAGCTTGCCAGGAATCCCGTCGAGAAAACCGACGTTTTTTTTACGACGGGATTCCCGCCCGTGTGTACAGGGCTTTAGAGTTACAGGGAGGGTTAGTGTTAGGGTTATAGGGAGGATTAGTGTTAGAGTTAAAGGGAAGGTTAGTACACACGACCATTTTTCTTGTCTGGAAAAATTCATTTTTTTCTCTTTGACGAGAAAAACGACCGTGTGTGGGCTTTTGATCATTTTTCCAGACGAGAAAAACGTCATGAATCACGACGAGAAAAATTAGAACATGCTCTAATTTTTCTCGTCGTGATTCGCGGCATTTTTTTCCGCGGCAGTTTTCCCATAGGGAAACACTGCCGGGGAGCCCACACACGGTCGTATTTCTCGACCAAGAGAAAAAATGTCGGGAAAACCGGCCGTGTGTAGGGAAACAAGCCGTTCCTCGTTTTTCACGTCGATTTTCTCGACGGTGTTTTCACCGTCGAGAAAATCGATCGTGTGTACACGGCATGAGAGTTAAAGGGAAGGTTAGTGTTAGGGTTATAGGGAGGGTTGGTGTTAAAGTTAGAGGGAAGGATCGTGTTAGAGTTACAAGAGTTACAAGGCGGGTTAGTGTTACTGGGAGGGTTATTGTTAGAATTACAGGGTGGGTTAGTGTTACAGTTATAGGGATGGTTAGTGTTACAGTTATAGGGATGGTTAGTGTTACAGTTATAGGGATGGTTAGTGTTAGAGTTATAGTGATGGTTAGTGTTAGGGTTACAAGGATGGTTAGTGTTATACCTCGTACACACGATCAGTTTTTCCGACAAGATCTAAAGTGTGATGTGAGCTTTTGTCAGAAATTCTGACAGTGTGTATGCTCCATCACACTTTTTTTGTCAGAATTCCTGCCAAGAAAAGATTGAGAGCAGGTTCTCTATTTTCGTGACAGGAAAAATTCCTATCGGGAATCGCACTCGTCTGTATGCAATTACGACGCGGAAAAAAAACACACATGCTCAGAATCAAGCACAAGAGCCGAACTGCCTATTGAACTTCATTGATCTTGGCTTGTCGTATGTGTTGTAGGTCACTGCGTTCTTGATGGTCGGAATTTCAGCCAAGATTTGTGTGACCGTGTATATGCAAGACAAGTTTGAGCCATTTTCCTGCTGAAAAAAAGAGTTGCAGTGTGGGTTAGTGTACACACGACCGGTTTTCTCGGCGAAAAACGACAAGAAAACTGCCGGGAGAGCATTCTTGCCGAGAAAACCGGCTGTGTGTACGCGGGTTTCAGTTGCCCAGATTCCCCGACGAGAAAAAAGACGACCTGCGGTCTTTTTTCTCGTCGAGAATCTCGTCGGCCTGTTTCTCAACGAGAAACCCGAGCGTGTGTACACTTACCTGTCGCCGTGGAAACCCGCGCATGCTCGAAATGACTTAGACGCATGCGCGGTAGCTTCCTAGGCATAGGCATAGGGTGTAGTAAGATGGCGGCGACGGCATCGAATGTGACGAGCGCACACTCACCGTAGTCGATAAAGTCACCGCGTGCGTGCCATTCAATAGAACGGCAGTTCTTTTGAATCGTACGTGTGTACACTCGGCCGAGACAAGTTTCTTGTCAAGATTCTCGTCAGGAAAAACTACGTTTTTTTCCTGACGAGAATCTCGGCCGTGTGTACGAGGCTTCAGAGTTACAGGGAAAGTTAGTGATAGAGTTACAGGGAGGGTTAGTGATAGAGGTACAGGGAGGGTTAGTGATAGAGGTACAGGGAAGTTTAGTGTTAGGGTTACAGGGAGGGTTAGTGTTAAGCCTCGTACACACGACCGTTTTTCTCGGCAAGAAACCATCAAGAAAACTGCTGGCAGAGCGCTTTGCCGAGAAAACCGTTCGTGTGTACGAGGCTTAACACTAACCCTCCCTGTAACCCTAACACTAAACTTCTCTGTAACTCTATCACTAACTTTCCCTGTAACTCTGAAGCCTCGTACACACGGCCGAGATTCTCGTCAGGAAAAAAACGTCAAGAAACCATCAAGAAAACTGCTGGCAGAGCTTTTTGCCGAGAAAACCGGTCGTGTGTATGGTTTCTCGTCGAGAAAACTGCCGGGAATTTCGAAGAGGAAAATACAGAACCTGCTCTCTATTTTCTCGTCGGAATTCTCGTCAGCCTGTTTCCCGACGAGAAAACTGTGTGTGTACGATGCTACAAGCTTACCTGTCCTCCGGTAAGCCTGCGCATGCTCGATGAGACTTTGACGCATGCTCGGTAGCTTACAAGGGTAGTGTAGGGTGAAGCAAGATGGCGGCGAATGCATCGAATGTGACGAGCGCATGCTCGTCGTAGTCGATGATGTCACCGTGTTCTTGCCATTCAAAAGAACGGCGGTTCTTTTGAATGGTCATCTGTATGCACGGCTGAGCAAGACAAGCTTGCCAGGAAACTCGTCAGGAAAAACAACGTTTTTTTCCTGACGGGATTCTGGGCCGTGTGTACTAGGCTTTAGAGTTACAAGTAGATGTTAGTGTTATAGTTACAGGGAGGGTTAGTGTGATGCCTTGTACACACGACCGGTTTTCCCATCGGAATAAACTCGGATGGTTTTTCCGACGAAATTCCGCTCAAGCTTGTCTTGCATACACACAGTCCCACTAAATTCCGACCGTCAATAACGCGGTGAAGTAAAACACTACGACGAGCCGAGAAAATTAAGTTCTATGCTTCCGAGCATGCGTCTAGTTGTTTCCTAACATGCGTGTTTTTTTTTTCCGTCGGAAAAGCATACAGACGATCGGAATTTCAGAAAAATTGAGAACCTGCTATCAAACTTTTTCTGACTGTCGGAAATTCAGATGAAAAGCTCTCATCGGACTTTTGCCGTCGGAAATTCCGCTCGTGTGTACAGGGCATTAGTGTCAGGCCTCGTACACACGGCCGAGATTCTCGTTGAAAAAAACATGTCGTTTTTTTCGACGAGATTCTTGGACAAGAAACTTGTCCCGGCCGAGTGTACACACGCTCGTTTCAAAGAACCCGCGGTTCTTTGAAAGGAGCGTACGCGGTGACGTCATCGACTACGTCGAGCATGCGCTCGTCACATTCGATGCCGTCGCCGCCATCTTGGTATACCCTACGTATGCCTAGGAAGCTACCGCGCATGCGTCGAATTCATTTCGAACATGCGCGGGCTTCGGGGAGGACAGGTAAGTGTACACACACTCACTTTTCTCGTCGAGAAACATGCCGAGGAGAATCTCGACGAGAAAATAGAGAGCAGGTTCTCTATTTTCTCGTCGAGGTTTCTTGTCGGTTTTCTCGACGAGAAACCCGATAGCAGCGTACACACGACCGATTTACTCGGCAAGACCTCTCTGCCAGCAAGTTTCTTGCTGGTTCTTGCCGAGAAAATCGGTCGTGTGTACGAGGCCTTAGAGTTACAAGGAGGGTTAGTGTTGAAGAGAAGGGTGTTCCGGGGAGGGGGTTCTTGTTACAAAGATGGTAAGTGTTAGTATTACATGGAGAGTTCGGTTAATAGGGTTCATGTTAGTATTGGGGTTATAAAAAAAGTTAGTGTTAGGGTTACAGGAAGGGCTAGTGTTAGGCTTCCATAGATGGTAAGTGTACAGAATAATATTGATTTTACAGGGACTGTTAGTGTTTGGATTACAGCCAGGGACAATTAAGCCGCGTACACACGATCGGTTTTACGGATGAAAACAGTCCGATGGATTATTTTCATTGGACAAACTGATCGTGTATGGGCCCCATCGGTCTTTTTTCCATCGGTATCAAAAAATAGAACATGTTTTAAATTTGGATAAAAAAACGATGGCAAATTCCGATCGTCTATGGGCAAGTCCATCGGTTAAAAAACCCACGCATGCTCAGAATCAAGATATCCTGTAGCATCCGCCCCTGAGGAAGTGTGCATCCACACGAAACGCGTCGGGAAACAAAGGATGTAACTACATGCGTCTTTAGTGACGTGATTCAGACATGCCAATTTTATGACTTTTTTCAATTTTATTTGTGTTTTGTGCTGCTTGGTTTATATGTGGTCATAGATATTGTATGCTACGCATTGTTACTTTTTATGAAAATATCATGTATATGGAATGTACTATGTACCTGTGTACTCATTACCTGTATATATGTGGATCATCATTACAATATATGTATACCATACCAATGTGTCCAATATCCTTCTTTAAACCCCCACCAGTCTACCGCTTCATCTAAAGTCCCAAACCTCCCTTTGCTTCGTTTTTTGAATACGGGATGGAGGCACATCTTCATGATGAGCCTCATTTAAAGTCCCAAACCCTCCCCCCCTCCTTTGCTCAGAATCAAGTCGACACATGCTCAGAAGCATTGAACTTCATTTTTCTCAAGTCATCCGAGTGTTTTACGTCACCGCGTTTGGAACGGTCGGTTTTTTGACTGATGGTGTGTAGGCAAGACTGATGGAAGTCATCTTCATCGGTTTTCCGATGGAAAAATCCATTGGTTTAAAAACCATAGGAAATCCGATCGTGTGTACAGGGCTTTCATTTTAGCATTCGAGTCTGACGGAACATTCGTTTTAGGGTTACAGGGTTAGTGTTAGGGTTAAATGGTACCTTAGTGTGGGGATTATAGGGGCTGTTCTAGAGGATCAAGCCTCGTACACACGGCCGAGAATCTCGTCAGGAAAAAAATCGTCATTTTTCTTGACGAGATTCTTGGACAAGAATCTTGTCCCGGCCGAGTGTACAGACGCTTGATTCAAAGAACCCGCGGTTCTTTGAATGGAACGAACGCGGTGACGTCATCGACTACGACGAGCGTGCGCTTGTCACATTCAATGCCGTCCCCGCCATCTTGCTACACCCTACCTATGCCTAGGAAGCTACTGCGCATACGTCTAAGTCATTTCGAGCATGCGCGGGTTTCCACGGCGACAGGTAAGTGTACACACACACACTTTTCTCTTCGAGAAACATGCTGACGAGAAACCCGATGAGAAAATAGAGAGCAGGTTCTCTATTTTTCTCGTCTAGATTCTTGCCAGTTTTCTTGACGAGAAAACTGAAAGCCTCGTACACACGACCAATTTACTTGCTGGTTCTTGCCGAGAAACTCGGTCGTGTGTACGAGGCTTTCAGTGTGAGGCCCGGTACACACAAGGGCGGCACGACTTTGGGGGCGACTCGGCAACGCGATCTCAAGACGACTTGAGAGGCCCGGTTCAGGCGATTTGCATAATGGCTTCTGTATAGAAGTCAATGCAAGTCATCCCGAGTCGCCCCCAAAAGTAGTACAGGAACCTCTTTTCTAAGTCGGAGCGACCTGTGTCGCTCCTATTAGAACGGTTCCATTCATCAGAGCGAGACGCGACTCGTCAGGCGACCAAGTCGCCTGACGAGTCGCCCCTATGTGAACCGGGCTTGAGGGTCACTGATATGAAAATTTAAAAAAATATTGATAAAAGTTTAAGATGGTTCATGGTTCTTTATCTAATTTTTATTTATTTTTTCATTGTGGACTTTTTATAAACAGGTTGAACTACAAATTGAATAGATGATAGAAGCCCTTTATAAAGAAGGATTCCTCTGGATGAGACCACATGTCAGACACAACAAGGGGTAGACTGGTGAAGTAGATACAAAGCTCCAGTCCCGGGGAAGTGCAAATGAAGTCTATTCCTAATTGAAAAGCTTCAGATCGCACTGAATGATCACTTAACGCTGGATATTGGAGGTTTTTCTGATGGCCCTGAGGATTTTATTTCTGATGATCGATGACAGTACTATTTCTCTATGACTATAGTCCTCTGAGCAGGTCTATTCCAGGATGAAGATTGATCTCTCAGCCCAGGGAGAGTGATGAGGAATCTCCCTTTTGGTTAGAATGGATACCCCAAGTTAACCATTAACCCCGTCCCTGAGTCTCCCCACATTGGAATGGGATGGTGGAAGATGGATCAGGAGGGAAATTGGAGCTGGATTAAATATTAACTCGCCCACTTTGGAGAGTGACAGCCTCTAGGACACTGTAGTGATGGATGGGGGCAATTGTGGGATTCATCTCTACAGCCAGGAGATCCAGAAAGAAAAGAGACTCGGTGGACCAGAAGAATTTAGCATGTTTTTAATTCATGTACACTTCCCGAAAACTTCCCAACTGAAGTAATGCAAACCCAAGACTGGATAGAGATAAATATAGGGTGCAAGGTCTACTAACGGGTCATTACGTAGCATGAGCTTACACTCTAATGTCCCCCACAGTCACACACTATTATTATTATACATTTATATAGCTCTAGCCAGAGGAGCTTACACTCTAATGTCCCCCACAGTCACACACTATTATTATTATACATTTATATAGCTCTAGCCAGAGGAGCTTACACTCTAATGTCCCCCACAGTCACACACTATTATTATTATACATTTATATAGCTCTAGCCAGAGGAGCTTACACTCTAATGTCCCCCCACAGTCACACACTATAATTATTATACATTTATATAGCTCTAGCCAGAGGAGCTTACACTCTAATGTCCCCCCACAGTCACACACTATTATTATTATACATTTATATAGCTCTAGCCAGAGGAGCTTACACTCTAATGTCCCCCCACAGTCACACACTATTATTATTATACAGTTATATAGCTCTGTCATATACCACAGTGCTGTACAGAGAACACTGAGCCAGTCACATCAGTCTCTGCATCAGAGGAGCTTACACTCTAATGTCCCCCCCACAATCACACACTATTATTATTATACACTTATAGAGCTCTGACATATACCGCAGTGCTGTACAGAGAACACTGAGCCAGTCACATTAGTCTTTGAACCAGAAGAGCTTACACTCTAATGTCCCCCCCACAGTCACACACTTATTATTATACAGTTATATAGCTCTGACATATACCCATAGGCGTGCACACAGGGTGTGCCAGATGTGCCCAGGCACACCCTAATCACCCTTTACAGCACAGATTCCCCCTACTTCCCTGTCTCTCTCCTTCCCCCTGCAGTGCTACCAGATTCCCTCCTCTCCCGCCAGCTGTTGCTGCAAGGATGTTTTAGGATGAGTGGAGGAAGGGGCCGGTAAATATGTAATTGACCATCCCCTTCCCTTTTTGAATGAGCATCGTGAGTGATCACTAGTGTGTGTTTGAGCTTTGGGTGCACACCCTAATGCAATACACTGCGCACACCTATGCATATACCACAGTGCTGTACAGAGAACACTGAGCCAGTCACATCAGTCTCTGCATCAGAGGAGCTTACACTCTAATGTCCCCCCCCCCCACAGTCACACACTATTATTATACAGTTATATAGCTCTGACATATACCGCAGTGTTGTACAGAGAACACTAAGCCAGTCACATCAGGCTTTGAACCAGAGGAGCTTACACTCTAATGCCCCCCCCCCCCACAGTCACACACTATTTTATTATTATTGTTATTATTATTATTATTATTATTATACAGTTATATAGCTCTGACATATACTGTAGTGCTGTACAGAGAACACTGAGCCAGTCACATCAGTCTCTGCACCAGAAGAGCTTACACTCTAATGTTCCCACCACAGTCACACACTATATGTACTCCCTCCTTCGCTAAAGCTGGAGTAGTTGGAGGGGGGGGAGGGGCAGTAAAGTGTGGATCAACCATGTGGGTTTACTGCCCCCCCAACCACTAGTGTAGTGTAGCCCCATTAGAGAAGGTCCATATCTCCATACGTACCTGGCACTGGGATGTACATAGGTGCATTGCATCTGCAAAGTACTGAACATGGTTGCAATGCTCTGCAGGCTCGAATGCAAAAATTTAATGATTGCACGTATTTTATTTTATTAATGTGGTTGCGTTTATTAAATTTTTACCTTTCAGGCATAATGTAGGATAATTACTTCTGTAAAGTATTACTTAGAGTATCAAAGGGAATCCAGGGGCCATTGGAACCTGCAATCTTGTGGCCCCTTTGTGTTTCCAGAGGGAGGGCTGGAGGCTGTGTGATGTGAGGCCCCCTGCTGGCTCCCTCCCAGAACTGAATAGGGCTCAGCGAGAGGTCCTGCACAGCAGAAAGGTGCAAATAAGCCATTGTTACTAATTGAGAGATGGGGAGGCTATTCATCATGAACACTAATACAGCTGCTGCATGTCACAGAAACACTCACTACAAAGTAGAAAAACTTGTCACAGGAGCTGGTAACGCCGGGCCCTTCCAGAGGAGCCAATATGTGTTTGTGTATGGACAGCGGGGGGCCCAGAACACAAGCAGCCAGTACCTGGGAGAGGATCAAAGCCGGGGATAAAGTCTTTTGGAAGATTGTTACAATGTTATACATAAAGGGGAAGAATAGAGCGGGGTAACCATTAACTCTGACCCCGGGCATTCCAAGCCACAGCTAGTCCCTATTCCGGAATCCCATCCTCTGGCCCTTGTTTCTGTTTCACCATATTTGTGATCTTTCATTCACAAAAAAAAAAAAAAAAAACTTGTATTCAAAATGTTTGTTCAATTTTGTGAACAATTTTAACTGAAGTAACAAGGAAAATCGAAGGAGAAGAATGAAAAAAAAATTGTTTTTGAACAGCGAATGTGTTTTTTCGTTGGGGGAAATTTGTACTCATTATAATGCGCATGAGCATCCTAAAATGGATCGCAGAATTCACAACATTGGCATGGCAGTAAATATATTTGTACAATTTCTGCTGCAGTGACAGCGGTCAGCTGTCCAAATTGAGAGCATAATATGTGAATGGAGAGTATGTATGGAGGGGTTAAATGGATTAGTTGAATGGAGCGGTTGAATGGAAGTGATAAATTGAATGGCTAAATGGAAGGTTAAATGGAGAGGTTGGATATATAGGTTAAGTGGAGAGGTTGAATGAAGGAGTTAAATGGAAAGGTTGCATAGGGGGGGAGGGGGGTTAATGGAGAGGTTGGATGGAGGAGTTAAATGGAGAGGTTGGATGGAGGAGTTAAATAGAGAGGTTGGACGGAGAGCTTAAAAGGAGAGGTTAGCAGGAGAGGTTGGATAAAAGGATAAATTGAAAGGCTGAATGGAAGGTTAAATAGAGAGGTTAAATGGAGAGGTTGGATGGAGAGGTTGGATGGAGAGGTGGAATGGAGGGGTTAAATGGAGAGGTTGGATGGAGAGGTTGGATGGAGAGGTGGAATGGAGGGGTTAAATGGAGAGGTTGGATGGAGAGGTTGGATGGAGGGGTTAAATGGAGAGGTTGGATGGAGAGGTTGGATGGAGGGGTTAAATGGAGAGGTTGGATGGAGAGGTTGGATGGATAGGTGGAATGGAGGGGTTAAATGGAGAGGTTGGATGGAGGAGTTAAATAGAGAGGTTGCATGGGGGGATTAATGGAGAGGTTGGATAGAGGGGTTCAATGGAGAGGTTAAATGGAGAGGAGGAATGGAGGGGTTAAATGGAGAGGTTGGATGGAGAGGTTAAATGGAGAAGTTGGATAGAGAGGTTAAATTTAGAGGTTGAATGGAGGAGTTAAATAGAGAGGTTGCATGGGGGAATTAATGGAGAGGTTGGATAGAGGGGTTCAATGGAGAGGAGGAATGGAGGGGTTAAATTGAGAGGTTGGATGGAGAGATTAAGCGGAGAGGTTTGATGGAGGAGTTAAATGGAGAGGTTGGATGGAGGGATTAAATGGGGAGGTTTGATGGAGAGGTTAATTGGCGAGGTTGGGTGGAGGGGTTAAATGGAGAGGTTGGATGGAGAGGTTAATTGGAGTGGGTTGGGTGGAGGGGTTAAATGGAGAGGTTGGATGGAGGGGTTAAATGGGGAGGTTTGATGGAGAGGTTAATTGGCGAGGTTGGGTGGAGGGGTTAAATGGAGAGGTTGGATGGAGAGGTTAATTGGAGTGGGTTGGGTGGAGGGGTTAAATGGAGAGGTTGGATGGAGGGGTTAAATAGAGAGGTTGCATGGGGGAATTAATGGAGAGGTTGGATAGAGGGGTTCAATGGAGAGGAGGAATGGAGGGGTTAAATTGAGAGGTTGGATGGAGAGATTAAGCGGAGAGGTTTGATGGAGGAGTTAAATGGAGAGGTTGGATGGAGGGATTAAATGGGGAGGTTTGATGGAGAGGTTAATTGGCGAGGTTGGGTGGAGGGGTTAAATGGAGAGGTTGGATGGAGAGGTTAATTGGAGTGGGTTGGGTGGAGGGGTTAAATGGAGAGGTTGGATGGAGGGGTTAAATGGGGAGGTTTGATGGAGAGGTTAATTGGCGAGGTTGGGTGGAGGGGTTAAATGGAGAGGTTGGATGGAGAGGTTAAATGGAGAGGTGGAATGGAGGAGTTAAATTGAGAGGTTGGATGGAGAGGTTAAATTGAGAGGTTGGTGTCATGGATATGCAGTAATGTTTGTCTGTCAGCTTACCTTCCTCGCCATGTGTTCACCTTAGAGGCCAGACACTCTCACCTGGCTGCTTTTATAATCTCTCCTCCCAGAATGTCTCCACCCAGGCCCTATCAGAGAACTCTATACTAACCTGTGCACTGTAAGTCTGCCTTGCTGATCAACGTTGTTTGTTAAGCATTGTGTGTCTGGTTTCCTGCTTGCCGTGTGCTACGTCTGTCTCTGTGTTAACGATATTGGCTTGTTCTCGACTATCCCTGTCTGCTTGTGACCTTGACCTTTGGCTTGTCCTTTGTGTATCCTTGTCTGCTTGCCGCCCTGACCTTGGCTTATCTCCTCACTATCTCTTGTATCCTGAGCTGCAGTTCCCCTCTATCCTCTATACCCTACAGAGCATGAGCTAGGGGACTCTGGGGGTCGCGACCTGGATCCAGCTGCAGCTTAGGCCATTCACACCACTAGAGGCTCTGGTGAACACCTACTGGATCTTAGACTCCGCGTCCTGGGGAATCTTGGGCTCTAGCTCCCTGTGGGATCCCTGTTGTGCTCCAGTGGATCGGCCTTCCTTAACCACCCAGTGTTCCACCCGCAGTTTTTTTTTTTTATTTCGGTCTTGCGCAAAAAATAAAAATCGCAGAGGTGATCAAATACCACCAAAAGAAACTTCCATTTGTGGGGAAAAAAATGATAAAAAATGTGTTTGGGTACAGCATTGCACGACCGCGCAAATGTTATTCAAATTGCGCTGAAAGCTGGAAATTGGCCTGGGCAGGAAGGGGGCGTAAGTGCCGCGGTATTGAAGTGGTTAAACAAGTTTTTGGCAGGAAAATTCAGATTTTATTACGTGTGAAAAAATGAAAAAACAAAATTCCCAAGTGGTGAACATCACTGGGGGGGTCTCACTCTCTGACCACCAGCGAGTCATACAGTAAAGATAGTTAGACCTGCACTGCCATAGAATTTAAGGTGAACCTCAGGATAAGCAAAAATTGTCTCCGCCCCCCTGTCCTGTCGTTTTCTGTGGTGGGTGGGGCCTCTTGGGCCCCTCCCACAGCTCTGCTCTCTGCACAGGCTATGCACAGCACATTGATGATGTCACTGCTACTTTTACAAAGGTAATATCTGGGTTTGCAAAGAAATTTGGTGGATTTATATCCTTTGTGGCTGTTGAGGAATGTATTTAAATTAATCTTTCTTGGGACCCTAGAGGGGGGTTCTGCAGTATTATAACTGGTGCCATGTTGGATATTGAAATGGCGGATTGACGGGGAATTTTTTGCACGTCTGTCTCCGCAGGCCACAACCACGCCACCAGTCACATTGGCTGCGGGTGTGAGAGGTCACTTCCGTGGTGTCAGCGCAGGAATGCGATGCACATATAGCAGATATATTAGGCGACGCTCCTAACGTCAGTAATGTAAAGGTTAACTGACATAGCCGAATTTCTCAGATTTTTTTCTCCCTGTCTTTGTTGTCATGGTGATTGGATTTCACTCGCACTTATCATGATTTAAGTCTCGTTCCCAGAATGCAGCGCTCTCTCTCCCTCGCACTGTCACCTGGTGCTGCACATGTGTCTGAACCTGTCATTAGAAGTCATTATCGGTATTCTGAAGACCCGGGCACACTTCTATGGAGGTGATTGGTTCCGTACGGAGGCCAAAACGGATCCTCCTGGGAGTGGCCTCAGGTTGACCTCCGGCCTTCCCTTCAGTCTTGCACAGTTATAGCGGCTCCTCTCCTCTACTGGAATGGAGCTTCTCACCGAGTGCATTAGAAGCTGCAGCAAGTCAGATTCAGTGAGGCTCAATAAAAACTTTTTTCATAGTTTGTTATAAAATTTTGCAAACAGGTAATTTTTTCTCCTTCATTGATGTGGGCTGATGAGGCTGCACTGATGGGCACTGATCAGAAGGCACTGATGAAGCTGCACTAATAGGTGGCACTGATGGGCACTGATAGGCAGTACTAATGGGCACTGATGAGGCGGCACTGGTGGGCACTGGTCAGAAGGCACTGATAGTTGGCACCGATGGGCACTGATAGGCACTGATAGGTGACACTGATGATGAGGTACTGATGGGCACTGATAGGTGGCACTGATGAGGCTGCACTAATAGGTAGCACTGATGGGCACTGATAGGCAGCACTAATGGGCACTGATGAGGCAGCACTGGTGGTCACTGATGAGGCTACACTGATAGGTGGCACTGATGGGCACTGATAGGTGGCACTGATAGGCAGCACCGATGGGCACTGATAGGCAGCACTGATAGGTAACACTGATGATGAGGCACCTATGACGAGCACTAATAGGTGGCACTGGTGGGCACTGATTACCAGCTCTGGTGGGCACTGATAGGTGGCAATGGTGGGCACTGATTAGCAGCACTGATGGGCACTGATTAGCAGCACTAATTAGCACTAATATGTGGCATTGGTGGGCACTGATTAGCATCACTGAGGCTGCACTAATAGGTGGCACTGATGGGCACTGATAGGCAGCACTAATGGGCACTGATGAGGTGGCACTGGTGGGCACTGATCAGAAGGCACTGATAGGTGGCACTGATGGGCACTGATAGGTGACACTGATGATGAGGCACTGATAGGTGGCACTGGTAGGCACTAATGAGGCTGCACTAATAGGTGGCACTGATGGGCGCTGATAGGCAGCACTAATAGGCACTGATAGGCACTGATGAGGCAGCACTGGTGGTCACTGATGAGGCTACACTGATAGGTGGCACTGATGGGAACTGATAGGTGGCACTGATAGGCAGCACCGATGGGCACTGATAGGCAGCACTGATGGTAACACTGATGATGAGGCACCTATGACGGGCACTAATAGGTGGCACTGGTGGGCACTGATTACCAGCTCTGGTGGGCACTGATAGGTGGCAATGGTGGGCACTGATTAGCAGCACTGATGGGCACTGATTAGCAGCACTAATTAGCACTAATAGGTGGCATTGGTGGGCACTGATTAGCATCACTGAGGCGGAACTAATAGGTGGCACTGATGGGCACTGATAGGCAGCACTAATGGGCACTGATGAGGCGGCACTGGTGGGCACTGATCAGAAGGCACTGATGGGCACTGATAGGTGACACTGATGATGAGGCACTGATAGGTGGCACTGGTAGGCACTAATGAGGCTGCACTAATAGGTGGCACTGATGGGCACTGATAGGCAGCACTAATAGGCACTGATGAGGCAGCACTGGTGGTCACTGATGAGGCTACACTGATAGGTGGCACTGATGGGAACTGATAGGTGGCACTGATAGGCAGCACTGATGGGCACTGATAGGCAGCACTGGTAGGTAACACTGATGATGAGGCACTGATGGGCACTGATAGGTGGCACTAGTGGGCACTGATTAGCAGCACTGATGGGCACTAAAAGGTGGCACTGGTGGGCACTGATTAGCAGCTCTGGTGGGCACTGATAGGTGGCACTGGTGGGCACTGATAGGCAGCACTAATGGGCACTGATGAGGCGGCACTGGTGGGCACTAGGGATGAGCTTCGTGTTCGAGTCGAACATACGTTCGACTCGAACATCGGCTGTTCGATCGTTCGACGAAGATCGAACGATTTGGGCCGTTCGCGCCAAATTCAAGTGACGCGAACGGCCCACAATGCACTACGCCATCGCAGTGTCATCCAGGCGCTGTGATTGGCCAAGCATGCACTGTGACCCCGCATGCTTGGCCAATCACAGCGCCGGCAGCGAGGAGAGCAATGATTGGCCACAGGCAGGATGCCTGTGGCCAATTATTGCTGAGGGTGTTTAGTACACGCCCCACACTATAAAAGGCCGCCAGCACGGCGGCCTAGTGTAGTGTGTTCCGGAGCAGGGATAGAGCAGCATAGGCAGGGACAGTGACTTTTATTTCTTTCTTGCTTAACCTGGATTCCTTTAGTTTAGGGAAAGAGAAGGATAGGTAGGGAGAGTGTCAGTGTGTTTTGTGCTTGTGCTATATTGTGCTTAAAAAAAACATTTTTTCTAGGGACAGAAAACTGTAGGTAGGGAGAGTGTCAGTTTCTTTCACTGTCAAAGTCCTTGTTTCCAGGGACCTGGAAGGACAGTGAGTGAATTCTCCTTGTGCTAAATTGTGCTTAAAAAACACATTTTTTCTAGGGACAGAAAACTGTAGGTAGGGAGAGTGTGTCAGTTTCTTTCACTGTCAAAGTCCTTGTTTCCAGGGACCTGGAAGGACAGTGAGTGAATTCTCCTTGTGCTAAATTGTGCTTAAAAAACACATTTTTTCTAGGGACAGAAAACTGTAGGTAGGGAGAGTGTGTCAGTTTCTTTCACTGTCAAAGTCCTTGTTTCCAGGGACCTGGAAGGACAGTGAGTGAATTCTCCTTGTGCTAAATTGTGCTTAAAAAAAACATTTTTTCTAGGGACAGAAAACTGTAGGTAGGGAGAGTGTGTCAGTTTCTTTCACTGTGCAAGTCCTTGTTTCCAGGGACCTGGAAGGACAGTGAGTGAATTCTCCTTGTGCTAAATTGTGCTTAAAAAAAACATTTTTTCTAGGGACAGAAAACTGTAGGTAGGGAGAGTGTGTCAGTTTCTTTCACTGTCAAAGTCCTTGTTTCCAGGGACCTGGAAGGACAGTGAGTGAATTCTCCTTGTGCTAAATTGTGCTTAAAAAAAACATTTTTTCTAGGGACAGAAAACTGTAGGTAGGGAGAGTGTGTCAGTTTCTTTCACTGTCAAAGTCCTTGTTTCCAGGGACCTGGAAGGACAGTGAGTGAATTCTCCTTGTGCTAAATTGTGCTTAAAAAAAACATTTTTTCTAGGGACAGAAAACTGTAGGTAGGGAGAGTGTGTCAGTTTCTTTCACTGTCAAAGTCCTTGTTTCCAGGGACCTGGAAGGACAGTGAGTGAATTCTCCTTGTGCTAAATTGTGCTTAAAAAAAAACATTTTTTCTAGGGACAGAAAACTGTAGGTAGGGAGAGTGTGTCAGTTTCTTTCACTGTCAAAGTCCTTGTTTCCAGGGACCTGGAAGGACAGTGAGTGAATTCTCCTTGTGCTAAATTGTGCTTAAAAAAAACATTTTTTCTAGGGACAGAAAACTGTAGGTAGGGAGAGTGTGTCAGTTTCTTTCACTGTCAAAGTCCTTGTTTCCAGGGACCTGGAAGGACAGTGAGTGAATTCTCCTTGTGCTAAATTGTGCTTAAAAAAAACATTTTTTCTAGGGACAGAAAACTGTAGGTAGGGAGAGTGTGTCAGTTTCTTTCACTGTCAAAGTCCTTGTTTCCAGGGACCTGGAAGGACAGTGAGTGAATTCTCCTTGTGCTAAATTGTGCTTAAAAAAAACATTTTTTCTAGGGACAGAAAACTGTAGGTAGGGAGAGTGTGTCAGTTTCTTTCACTGTCAAAGTCCTTGTTTCCAGGGACCTGGAAGGACAGTGAGTGAATTCTCCTTGTGCTAAATTGTGCTTAAAAAAAACATTTTTTCTAGGGACAGAAAACTGTAGGTAGGGAGAGTGTGTCAGTTTCTTTCACTGTCAAAGTCCTTGTTTCCAGGGACCTGGAAGGACAGTGAGTGAATTCTCCTTGTGCTAAATTGTGCTTAAAAAAAACATTTTTTCTAGGGACAGAAAACTGTAGGTAGGGAGAGTGTGTCAGTTTCTTTCACTGTCAAAGTCCTTGTTTCCAGGGACCTGGAAGGACAGTGAGTGAATTCTCCTTGTGCTAAATTGTGCTTAAAAAAAACATTTTTTCTAGGGACAGAAAACTGTAGGTAGGGAGAGTGTGTCAGTTTCTTTCACTGTCAAAGTCCTTGTTTCCAGGGACCTGGAAGGACAGTGAGTGAATTCTCCTTGTGCTAAATTGTGCTTAAAAAAACTTTTTTTCTAGGGACAGAAAACTGTAGGTAGGGAGAGTGTGTCAGTTTCTTTCACTGTCAAAGTCCTTGTTTCCAGGGACCTGGAAGGACAGTGAGTGAATTCTCCTTGTGCTAAATTGTGCTTAAAAAAAACATTTTTTCTAGGGACAGAAAACTGTAGGTAGGGAGAGTGTGTCAGTTTCTTTCACTGTCAAAGTCCTTGTTTCCAGGGACCTGGAAGGACAGTGAGTGAATTCTCCTTGTGCTAAATTGTGCTTAAAAAAAACATTTTTTCTAGGGACAGAAAACTGTAGGTAGGGAGAGTGTGTCAGTTTCTTTCACTGTCAAAGTCCTTGTTTCCAGGGACCTGGAAGGACAGTGAGTGAATTCTCCTTGTGCTAAATTGTGCTTAAAAAAAACATTTTTTCTAGGGACAGAAAACTGTAGGTAGGGAGAGTGTGTCAGTTTCTTTCACTGTCAAAGTCCTTGTTTCCAGGGACCTGGAAGGACAGTGAGTGAATTCTCCTTGTGCTAAATTGTGCTTAAAAAAAACATTTTTTCTAGGGACAGAAAACTGTAGGTAGGGAGAGTGTGTCAGTTTCTTTCACTGTCAAAGTCCTTGTTTCCAGGGACCTGGAAGGACAGTGAGTGAATTCTCCTTGTGCTAAATTGTGCTTAAAAAAAACATTTTTTCTAGGGACAGAAAACTGTAGGTAGGGAGAGTGTGTCAGTTTCTTTCACTGTCAAAGTCCTTGTTTCCAGGGACCTGGAAGGACAGTGAGTGAATTCTCCTTGTGCTAAATTGTGCTTAAAAAAAACATTTTTTCTAGGGACAGAAAACTGTAGGTAGGGAGAGTGTGTCAGTTTCTTTCACTGTCAAAGTCCTTGTTTCCAGGGACCTGGAAGGACAGTGAGTGAATTCTCCTTGTGCTAAATTGTGCTTAAAAAAACATTTTTTCTAGGGACAGAAAACTGTAGGTAGGGAGAGTGTGTCAGTTTCTTTCACTGTCAAAGTCCTTGTTTCCAGGGACCTGGAAGGACAGTGAGTGAATTCTCCTTGTGCTAAATTGTGCTTAAAAAAAACATTTTTTCTAGGGACAGAAAACTGTAGGTAGGGAGAGTGTGTCAGTTTCTTTCACTGTCAAAGTCCTTGTTTCCAGGGACCTGGAAGGACAGTGAGTGAATTCTCCTTGTGCTAAATTGTGCTTAAAAAAAACATTTTTTCTAGGGACAGAAAACTGTAGGTAGGGAGAGTGTGTCAGTTTCTTTCACTGTCAAAGTCCTTGTTTCCAGGGACCTGGAAGGACAGTGAGTGAATTCTCCTTGTGCTAAATTGTGCTTAAAAAAACATTTTTTCTAGGGACAGAAAACTGTAGGTAGGGAGAGTGTGTCAGTTTCTTTCACTGTCAAAGTCCTTGTTTCCAGGGACCTGGAAGGACAGTGAGTGAATTCTCCTTGTGCTAAATTGTGCTTAAAAAAAACATTTTTTCTAGGGACAGAAAACTGTAGGTAGGGAGAGTGTGTCAGTTTCTTTCACTGTCAAAGTCCTTGTTTCCAGGGACCTGGAAGGACAGTGAGTGAATTCTCCTTGTGCTAAATTGTGCTTAAAAAAAACATTTTTTCTAGGGACAGAAAACTGTAGGTAGGGAGAGTGTGTCAGTTTCTTTCACTGTCAAAGTCCTTGTTTCCAGGGACCTGGAAGGACAGTGAGTGAATTCTCCTTGTGCTAATTTGTGCTTAAAAAAAACATTTTTTCTAGGGACAGAAAACTGTAGGTAGGGAGAGTGTGTCAGTTTCTTTCACTGTCAAAGTCCTTGTTTCAAGGGACAGAGAAGGACACCTGAAGGTAGCCCTTATTGCTTTTTTCCCATCTCCCTGCAGGCCATCTATTAGAATGTCTGGAAGGCAAACAAGGAGAGGCAGACAGTCAGGAGGCAATAAAAGAGGGCAAGCAGGCTCTGTGTCTGGGGGCAACAGTGCTGGTCGTGGACGCGGTGCATTGTCATCAGCACATGGCCATGGGACACGCTTGTCCTTCTTTTCGGCAGCTGGACATGTTGAGCCACATCATGCCGAAGACTTGGTAGAGTGGATGACCAAGCCCTCCTCCTCCTCCTCATCCTCTCTCACCCAGGCTCAGGGTACTGGAAAAGCAGCTGCCAAAGCGTCCTCTTCCCTGGTATCAATGTCAGACTCATCATCAGTCACTCCTTCCCTAGACCCACCATGTCCTCCTCCTGAGGAGTCCCCCGAACTGTTTCAGCACAGTGTTGGGTACATGCTCCAGGAGGATGCCCAGCGTTTCGAAGGGTCTGATGATGAAACCCAGCTAGAGGAAGGCAGTAGCGTGAGAGCAGACAGAGGGGATGCTCAAGAAGGACACCAATCTGGCAGTCATGTTCCAGCAGCTGCAGCATACTGCCAGATTGGCTCCAGTGATGAGGAGGGAGGTGATGATGAGGTCACTGACTCCACGTGGGTGCCTAATAGGAGAGAGGAGGAGGAGGAGGATGAGGAGGAGGCACATCTCCAACGAGGCAGGATGCCCTTTGGTGGCCAGCGTAAGGGCAGTACACCGACGGAATCACACCGCAGAGCTCCGCCTGTGCAGGGCGCTGCCTCTGCCCGTCATTCAAAAAGTTCTTTGGTGTGGGCCTTTTTTGAGGCTAGTGCATCAGATCGCACAGCTGCTGTTTGCAACATATGTCTCAAGCGTATATCGCGTGGCCAAAACATCAGCCGCTTGGGTACCACATGCCTGACCAGACATATGTTGACCTGCCATGCAGCTCGTTGGCAAGCCTACCTCAAAGACCCACACCAAAGAACAAAGCGGACCTCTCCTTGCACCGCATCAGCTGGGATCTCCAACCCCACTATAACTTCAGTCCTCTCTGAAACATGCACTGAGAGGAATGAAGGTGTAGAATTAGGTGTGTCACAGCCAAGTACTTGTGGCCACTCTGCTAGCAGTACACCGACGTCCGATTCTAGGAGGCAAATTTCCCTGCCCCAGCTGCTGGACCGTCGAAAGAAGTTCACTCCCAGCCATCCACATGCCCAGCGGTTGAATGCTAGCTTGGCTAAATTGCTAGCGCTTCAACTGCTGCCTTTTCAGTTGGTAGACTCGGCCCCCTTCCGTGAGTTTGTGCAATGTGCGGTTCCTCAGTGGCAGGTTCCCAAACGCCACTTTTTCTCACGGAAGGCTATTCCGGCTCTCTACCGGCATGTGGAAGGCAATGTCTTGGCCTCGCTGGACAGGGCGGTCAGCTGTAAGGTGCATATTACCGCTGACTCATGGTCCAGCAGGCATGGACAGGGACGTTACCTTTCTTTCACGGCCCATTGGGTCACTCTTTTGGCAGCTGGGAAGGATGCAGGACAAGGTGCAGTACTGTTGGTAGAGGTTGTTCCACCGCCACGCCTCCAAAATGCTACTACTGGTTGTGACACACCTCTCTCCTCCACCCCCTCCTCTTCTTCTTCCTCCATGGCCTCTTCCTGTGGTTTGTCCTATGAACCAGCGGTGCTCCGTAGCCGTTCACGGGGCTACGCAAGTACGCAGGCAAAAAGATGCCATGCCGTGCTTGCGCTGGTGTGTTTGGGGGACAGAAGCCACACTGGGGCAGAGGTCCTGTCTGCTCTGCAGGGCCAGGCCGAGAGGTGGTTGACGCCACGCCAGCTTAAGCCAGGAATGGTGGTTTGCGACAATGGCACCAACCTCCTCTCCGCCCTCCGACAGGGACAACTGACCCATGTGCCCTGTGTGGCTCACGTCCTTAACCTGGTGGTGCAGCGGTTCTTGGGCAGGTACCCGGGCTTACAGGATGTCCTGAGGCAGGCCAGGAAAGTCTGTGTGCATTTCCGCAGATCTTATAATGCCAGTGCTCGCCTGGCTGAGCTGCAAAAGGAGTTGAACCTGCCCAAGAACCGCCTTATATGTGACATGCCCACCAGGTGGAACTCAACGTTGGCCATGCTGCAGCGGCTGCACACGCAGCAGAGGGCCATCAATGAGTACCTGTGCGACTACGGCACCAGGACAGGGTCAGGGGAGCTTGGTTTTTTTTCTCCACGCCAGTGGGGCATGATCAGGGATGCATGCACTGTCCTGGCACCATTTGAGGAGGCCACGAGGATGGTGAGCAGTGACAGTGCATGCATCAGTGACACTGTACCTCTTGTCCACCTGTTGGAGCACACGCTGCGTGGAATAATGGACAGGGCACTTGAGGCAGAACAGAGGCAGGAAGAGGAGGACTTCCTTGCCTCTCAAGGCCCCCTTTACCCAGACAGTGTTCCTTCTGTCCCACCCATCGCACAGGAAGAGGAGGAGGAGGAGGAGGAGGAGGAGGAGGAGGATTGTGTCAGCATGGAGGTGGAGGCTGGCACTCAGCATCATCAGCAGCAGTCTTTTAGGGATGATTTACAGTCCCAAGAAACCAGTGGACTTGTACGTGGCTGGGAGGAGGTGGCTGCGGATCATGTCGTCCTTAGTGACCCAGAGGACTCCGGAGCGAATGCCTCAGCAAACCTACGCTGCATGGCCTCCCTGATCCTGCAAAGTCTGCGGAAGGATCCTCGTATTCTTCGGATCAAGGAGAGGGACCATTACTGGCTGGCCACTCTCCTTGATCCACGGTACAAGGGTAAGGTTGCGGACCTTATGTTACCGTCGCAGAGGGAGCAGAGGATGAGACAACTCCGGGAGGCCTTGCAGAAAGGTCTGTGCAACGCGTTCCCAGAGACTGGGAGGTTACAAACTCCTGGTCCTGGACAACGAGTTGCTGAGGCTTCGGCCAGTCAAAGAAGGAGCGGTGGGGAAGGTGGCCGTCTGACCGATGCGTTCAGACAATTCTTTAGTCCGCAGCCCCAAAGTATGATCGGTTCCAGCAACCATCGCCAGCGTCTGATAAACATGGTGCAGGAATATCTAGGGGCAAGGTCAGACTTGGACACCTTCCCCACCGAAAATCCTCTGGCTTACTGGGTCTTGAGGATGGATCACTGGCCAGAGCTTGCACAGTATGCAATTGAGCTACTGGCCTGTCCTGCATCCAGCGTTCTTTCGGAACGCACATTCAGTGCTGCTGGAGGATTTGTCACGGATCACAGGGTGCGCCTGTCCACCGACTCGGTTGATCGACTGACTTTCATCAAGATGAACCAGTCTTGGATCACCACCAGCTACCACACACCTGATGCTGATATAACAGACTAATTGATTTTAACATGTCACATCCCTTCAAGACTGATGCTGATGCTGAGTGCCTGTGCTGTTATGTTGACTGGCTATCCTCCTCCTCCGAGTCCTCAATGATACGATTGATGATGATAGCTTGGAAGATCATTTTTGTTTATGGGTGCCGCCACCAGTGGCTAAGGCCCAATTTTTCAGCCCCTGTTTTACAGGGGCGTGTAATTACAATTTTTTTAGCAATAATTTGCCATAGGGCTCATTGCTGTGCTCCAAGTACAGTATCTGTGAGGGGTTGGAGTGTTGTGGCACCAGTGCCTAAGGCCCAATTTTTCAGCCCCTGTTTAACAGGGGCGTGTCATTACAATTTTTGAAGCAATACTTTGCAACAGGGCTCATTGCTGTGCTCCAAGTACAGTATCTGTGAGGGGTTGTAGTGTTGTGCCACCAGTGCCTAAGGCCCAATTTTTCAGCCCCTGTTCAACAGGGGCATGCAATTACAATTCTTGATCTAATAATTCACAGCAGGGTCCATTGCTGCACCCACCAAGAGTAACTGTCAGGGCTTACAGTGTTGTGGCAACGCCACCACCACCACCACCACGAAAGGCCCAATTTTTCAGCCCCTGTTCAAAAGGGGCATGTAATTACAATTCTTGATCTAATAATTCACAGCAGGGCCCATTGCTGCACCCACCAAGAGTAACTGTCAGGGCTTACAGTGTTGTGGCACCAGCACCACCATCAAAGGCCCAATTTTTACTACCACTGTTCAACAATTATATGTAATTAAAATTCCTGATATAATAGTTGACAGCAGGGCGTTCCAGCACCAACCAAGAGTAACTGAGTGCTTACAGTGTTGTGCCAACACCAACAACTAAGGGGCCTATTTCTGCAGAGTATATACGGCAGGTCCCTACTTTCAAACATACAACTTACAAACGACTCCTACTTGCAAACGAAAGAAGACAACAGGAAGTGAGAGGAAATCTACCCCTAGAAAGGAAAATTCTCTCCTGTAAGAATTAATATGGGAGAAAGGTGTCTCCTCTGTACTGATGCTTTATCAGCAATCCTTGTTTCAAGAAAAACACCACATTTCAAAAACAGTTGTCATTGGGACGGAAAGTGAGGTGAAATGTTCTGAACAGGGGCACAGACAGCAAAACAAATGTTACAGGGGTGATAACCCTTACCTATGTTTCCCAAAAAGTTTAAAAATAGATTTTTGGGCTGGAGCTACACTTCAACAATGTACCTGTTCAAAATTACAAACAGATTCTACATAAGAACAAACCTACAGTCCCTGTCTTGTATGCACCGCCTGTATACGGCTGTTCAGAGTATATAGGGCCTTTTTTATTTTATGTGCGGGGTTCCCCTTAATATCCATACAAGACCCAAAGGGGCTGGTAATGGGCTGGGGTAGGGGGGGGGGGGGTCATGGGGTAGCTATGCCATTTTTCTTAAAGATTTTCATCCATATTACCGGGACCAGACATTACATTAAAGCCGCAAGCAGTTTTAAATGGCTTTTTTTTCCTTTAGAAGTGTCATTTTGTGCAGGGACAGTTCTAAACACGGGAAACACGTGGCACTTCACAGGCATACTTTAGACACCCCCCAGGTACGATATTTAAAGGAATATTTGACTTTTTTTTTTTCACTTTATGCATCATTAAAATGACTGCTCCCGAAAAACGACCGTTTTTAAAACTTCTTTTTGCATTGATACATGTCCCCTGGTGCAGAACCCGGGTTCCCAAACCCTTTTTAGGACAATAACATGCATAATAGTTGTTATAATTAGCACTTTAGAATTCGAACGTTCGCATCCATTGTATTTAATAGGGTTCTAATGTTCGTTCGAACTTTCGGTCCGTTCGCGGGTTCTGGTGCGAACCGAACCCGGGGGTGTTCGGCTCATCACTAGTGGGCACTGATCAGAAGGCACTGATAGGTGGCACTGATGGGCACTGATAGGTGACACTGATGATGAGGCGCTGATAGGTGGCACTGGTAGGCACTGATGAGGCTGCACTAATAGGTGGCACTGATGGGCACTGATAGGCAGCACTAATAGGCACTGATAGGCACTGATGAGGCAGCACTGGTGGTCACTGATGAGGCTACACTGATAGGTGGCACTGATGGGAACTGATAGGTGGCACTGATAGGCAGCACTGATGGGCACTGATAGGCAGCACTGATAGGTAACACTGATGATGAGGCACTGATGGGCACTGATAGGTGGCACTAGTGGACACTGATTAGCAGCACTGATGGCACTAAAAGGTGGCACTGGTGGGCACTGATTAGCAGCTCTGGTGGGCACTGATAGGTGGCACTGGTGGGCACTATTTAGCAGCACTGATGAGCACTAATAGGTGGCAATGGTGGGCACTGATTAGCAGCGCTGATGGACACTGATTAGCAGCACTGATGGGCACTAATAGGTGGCACTGGTGGGCACTGATTAGCAGCACTGATGGGCACTGATTCGCAGCACTGATGGGCACTAATAGGTGGCACTGGTGGGCACTGATTAGCATCACTGATGGTAATTAATAGGTGGCACTGGTGGGCACTGATAGGTGGCACTGGTGGGCAATGTTGGGACTGATGTCCCTTTAACAGAGGCTGGTTATCAGCTTTTCTCCTCATGCTGTCAGTGTGAGGGGAAAAAAAAGCCGATAACCAGCTTCTGTTTACATCCTGTGATCAGCTGTCATTGGTAAAGGGCCGCTGCGATTGGCCCTTTATCACAATCACAGAATGCGCTGCCTGCATGCCGCAAGTGGGCGTGTGGGCAGCGCGGGCACCGGAGGACATCCATGGACGTCCTCCCGGCTTTGTAAACTGGAACTGGTTAAAGAAAAGATTCACTTTTAGGCCTCGTTCACACAAGCGTAGTGTTCTGTACATCTCTGCAGAGAGCTGAATTTACCTATTTGGGGGGCAAAGATTCTCCATGCAGCTCTGCACTGATCTCCCCAAGCACACCCCCGAGTCTCTATATCTATCTGTGCCGGACACATTGTTTTTACCAGGATACCTGCATGCATCTACATGGAACACCTGAGCTTCCTGTGCGGGTAAACACGTCCCTCTGCGCAGGTGTACAGATCGGTATGTCTAAGAGGAACATGTGCTGCTGGCAGCCCGCTTCTGCTGTGATTACTCACAGCAGATGCCAATCTGCGGGTGCCAGGCACTGGAGGTCCGCAGGCACCCGCGGATCGTCAGGCAGAGACACAGGACGGAGCTCTGCCTATGCAAAAAAGGCAGAGCTTTGCTTTAATAGGGGGAGAAGCAGGGCCGCCATCAGGGGGGTACAGGCAGTACACCTGTAAGGGGCCCGGAGGTCCCCAGGGACCCGGATAGCAACCCCCTTTTTTTTTTTTTAAGGGGCCCAGAGGTCCCCAGGGCCCCGGATGGCAACCCCCCCCTTTTTTTTTATTTGTAAGGGGCCCAGAGGTCCCCAGGGCCCCGGATGGCAACCCCCCTTTTTTTTTTTGTAAGGGGCCCAGAGGTCCCCAGGGCCCCGGATGGCAACCCCCCTTTTTTTTGTAAGGGGCCCAGAGGTCCCCAGGGCCCCGGATGGCAACCCCCCTTTTTTTTTTTTATATAAAAAAAAAATTTTTATTAAATCTTTTTTATTTCTTTTTTTTTTTTGTAAGGGGTCCAGAGGTCCCCAGAGGCCCAGATGGCAAACCCCCTTTTTTTTTTTAAATTTTTTTTTTTTTTTGTAATTTTTTTTTATAATTTTTTTTTGTAAGGGGCCCAGAGGTCCCCAGAGGCCCAGATGGCAACCCCCCCTTTTTTTTTTTATAAAAAAAAATTTTTATTACATTTTTTTTTTTTTTTTTTGTAAGGGGTCCAGAGGTCCCCAGAGGCCCAGATGGCAACCCCCCCCCTTCTTTTTTTTTTTATAAAATTTTTTTTTTTATTACATTTTTTTTATTTCTTTTTTTTTTTTGTAAGGGGTCTAGAGGTCCCCAGAAGCCCAGATGGCAACCCCCCCCCCCCTTTTTTTTTTTATAAAAATTTTTTTTTTATTAAATTTTTTTTATTTCTTTTTTATTTTTTGTAAGGGGTCCAGAGGTCCCCAGGGCCCCAGATGGCAACAACCCCCCCCCAGCACCCAAAGCCCCCCCGCTTCTCAATTCGCGGCAGCCCCCCCGCCGCTTCCCAATTTGTGGCGGCAGCACCCCCCACCCCCCGGTTCTCCTCTGCTTCAGGGGGCCCATGCCTGAAGCTGTGTGAGGGGCCCCAAAATTCCTGATGGCGGCCCTGGGGAGAAGTGATACATAATCCATAATTCCCCTTAGTAAAAGCACCTCACACAGTACACAAAAACACTGGCTAGGCACACAGTTAACTCTTTGCTCAGCTCTGATGTTACTCCTTCCCAGCCAGTGTCATTGGTACAGTGACAGTGCATATTTTTAGCACCGATCACTGTATTAGTGTCACTGGTTCCCACAAAAATGTGTCAAAAGTGTCAGTTAGTTTTTCTATATTTGTAAATCTTCCTGTCATACTCTTCCTGGGATACCCCAGCACCAGTAGCGCACACACATGCACACACCCACACACACACAGCTCTGGTTGTTAGCGGCGGAGAAGGAAATGAGCTCCTTGTTAAGATGCACTGTGAAGTGATGACAAACGATGGCACTTTAAATTAGGAGCGTCCTCCAGAAATAGAACCTCCACCACACCGTTATATCTCCAGCTCCACCCATAAACCGACACAACCCCGGAGCACAGCACCGGATCTTACCAGCACAGAACCAAGATTCACTGTTCAAACTTTTCCCAATACTCTGTACTTCCCTTATAAGGTCAAATGGTACCTGTGATACTCCGAGCAACCAATCAGGTTCCAGCTGTTTATTTTCCAGTATCAGTTTGTTACAATCAATACTTATTCTCCCTCAGGGCTAGTTAGTAGGAGGAGGATAGTGCCCCATCATTGGTGCCAGTGGAAGAAATAGTGCCCCATCATTGGTGTCAGTAAAAGAAGTAGTGCCCCATCGTTGGTGTCAGTGAAAGAAGTAGTGCCCCATCGTTGGTGTCAGTGGAAGAAGTAGTGCCCCATCATTGGTGTCAGTAAAAGAAGTAGTGCCCCATCGTTGGTGTCAGTGAAAGAAGTAGTGCCCCATCGTTGGTGTCAGTGGAAGAAGTAGTGCCCCATCGTTGGTGTCAGTGGAAGAAGTAGTGCTTCATCGTTGGTGTCAGTGGAAGAAGTAGTGCTTCATCGTTGGTGTCAGTGAAAGAAGTAGTGCCCCATCGTTGGTGTCAGTGAAAGAAGTAGTGCCCCATCGTTGGTGTCAGTGGAAGAAATAGTGCCCCATCATTTGTGTCAGTGGAAGAAGTAGTGCCCCATCATTGGTGTCAGTGTAAGAAGTAGTGCTCCATCGTTGGTGTCAGTGAAAGAAGTAGTGCCCCATCGTTGGTGTCAGTGGAAGAAGTAGTGCCCCATCGTTGGTGTCAGTGAAAGAAGTAGTGCCCCATCGTTGGTGTCAGTGGAAGAAGTAGTGCCCCATCATTGGTGTCAGTGTAAGAAGTAGTGCTCCATCGTTGGTGTCAGTGGAAGAAGTAGTGCCCCATCGTTGGTGTCAGTGGAAGAAGTAGTGCCCCATCGTTGGTGTCAGTGAAAGAAGTAGTGCCCCATCGTTGGTGTCAGTGAAAGAAGTAGTGTCCTATCGTTGGTGTCAGTGAAAGAAGTAGTGCCCCATCATTGGTGTCAGTGGAAGAAGTAGTGCTCCATCAATGGTGTCAGTGGAAGAAGTAGTGCCCCATCATTGGTGTCAGTGGAAGAAGTAGTGTCCCATTGTTGGTGTCAGTGAAAGAAGTAGTGCCCCATCATTGGTGTCAGTGGAAGAAGTAGTGCCCCATTGTTGGTGTCAGTGAAAGAAGTAGTGTCCCATTGTTGGTGTCAGTGAAAGAAGTAGTGCCCCATCGTTGGTGTCAGTGAAAGAAGTAGTGTCCCATTGTTGGTGTCAGTGAAAGAAGTAGTGCCCCATCATTGGTGTCAGTGGAAGAAGTAGTGCCCCATCATTGGTGTCAGTGAAAGAAGTAGTGCCCCATTGTTGGTGTCAGTGGAAGGAATAGTGCTCCATCGTTGGTGTCAGTGGAAGAAGTAGTGCCCCATCGTTGGTGTCAGTGAAAGAAGTAGTGTCCCATCGTTGGTGTCAGTGAAAGAAGTAGTGCCCCATCATTGGTTTCAGTGGAAGAAGTAGTGCCCCATCGTTGGTGTCAGTGAAAGAAGTAGTGCCCCATCGTTGGTGTCAGTGAAAGAAGTAGTGCCCCATCGTTGGTGTCAGTGAAAGAAGTAGTGCCCCATCGTTGGTGTCAGTGAAAGAAGTAGTGCTCCATCGTTGGTGTCAGTGGAAGAAGTAGTGCCCCATCGTTGGTGTCAGTGAAAGAAGTAGTGCCCCATTGCTGGTGTCAGTGAAAGAAGTAGTGCCCCATCGTTGGTGTCAGTGAAAGAAGTAGTGCCCCATCGTTGGTGTCAGTGAAAGAAGTAGTGCCCCATCGTTGGTGTCAGTGAAAGAAGTAGTGCCCCATCATTGGTTTCAGTGGAAGTAGTGCTCCATCAATGGTGTCAGTGAAAGAAGTAGTGCCTCATCATTGGTGTCAGTGAAAGAAGTAGTGCCCCATCGTTGGTGTCAGTGAAAGAAGTAGTGCCCCATCATTGGTTTCAGTGGAAGAAGTAGTGCTCCATCAATGGTGTCAGTGAAAGAAGTAGTGCCCCATCATTGGTGTCAGTGAAAGAAGTAGTTCTCCATCATTTGTGCCAGTGAAAGAAGTAGTGCCCCATTGTTGGTGTCAGTGAAACATGTAGTGCTCCATTGTTGGTGTCAATGGGATGAATAATGACCCACTACTGGGAGTCAGTGGAAAGAATTGTGCCTCAACCTGGTTGACAGTGGGAGAATAATGACCCAAGGGCCAAATAAAGCAAAGGGCCACATCCGGCCCGTGGGCCACAGTTTGGAGGCCACTGATCTAGATCAACTGTAGGATAGGATTGGATATTTGGAGGTTTTCTATTTGTGTGTTTTCTTTTTTTTTTGCTATGTTGGTTGAACTGGATGGACTAATAACTATGTAGCAAAGCTCCAATCTGTGCCTAGTAGGGTTGCCACTTTTTCTACAAGTCAAACTAAAGGATTGTAACAGACCTGGGCCACCTTTGGGTGTCCAAAGAGAATAGTAATGTGGCGTGCACAGTGCCCCCTCACCCTCCTATGGGGCCCTGTTCTGAGCCACATTCCTGTCTGAATATTGTGTCCAGGTTTCAGGTGGACTGAAACCCGAACACGTGATTCAAAACCCGGACTGTCCGGGTGAATCCTGGATAGGTGGCAACCCTAGTGCCCCAAGCTGAGATGATGTCATCAGTCTGCTGCAGGAAGGAGGAACAATTTCCTCAGTCTCCCCTCCTGGTGATCAGACTGCAACATCGTAACTTTGCCACAAGGTGAGAGACTGGAGCAGGGAGTAATCTATGCCAAGAACTGCACAGGGTTTCCATGATGTCCTCTTAGTCCGGGTAGTAGATTCTTGAATGTGAATGATGTCTGAGTAAAGATGGGAGCTTATGGAGAGAAAAGCAGATGCAGGGATTGTCAGGGGGTGTACTGTGATCTCTGTGAGAAGTAATAAATACGAGCTGGAAGAGTTCTACTTTCACATTACTTTGCATGTAAGTTTGGCTGTACTTCTCCTGTGGACCACGGGAGTACAGTTCATTCTGCACTCATGTGACCCGTTTTCAGCAGACAGCGGGCTCAAGCCCGCTGTCTGCTGATGTCACAGGCTCTGGAGGGATCACGACCATATTGTCGGGATCTGACCACATGCCTGGGCTGGCAGCCGGCTCAGCCTCTCAGCAAGCCACTCAGCCTGAGCGAGCCGCTCCTGGCCCCTCCATAGCCCATTGCTCCAGTAAGTGTGTGTGGGGGGGGGGGGGGGCAGAGCAGCCAGCCGGTGACTAGAGCTCTCTGCTCTTGGAACTGTGAGAACCGAGCGATTGTTGGTGTTTCATTGCTCAGTTCTCAGGGTTAGAGCCGGTGGGGGACCTTATGCTGCTTCCACCGAGGTACACTATATTACCAAAAGTATTGGGACACCTGCCTTTACAGGGTTAAAGTGGTTGTAAACCCATATTTTTTATTTTTTTTTTACAACCTGTAAAAGAAAGGCATAATGAGCTAATATGACTAGCATAATAGCTCATTATGTTCCACTTACCTTAGATCGGGGCCCCCGAAGCCGTCCTCGTCCCTCTGTTCAGCCGCAGACATCACTGCGGCGATAGCCGGAATGTTACTTCCGGGTATCGCCGCACCAGCCAATCACAGCGCCGCTCCGGCGCTGTGATTGGCCGGAGCGGCGGAGAAGTCACTCTGCGCATGCGCGCGGGAGGCATCCCACTCGGCTACGCCCAGCGATTGCTGGGAAGTAGCCGAGTTTGTGAATGGGATTAACCCCATAAATGCGCCGTTGTCTACGGCGCACATGCGACGTAGACAGCGGCGCCTGTCATTTTAGTAAATATCTCCTAAAACGTGTAGGTTAAGGAGATATTTCTTGCACCTACAGGTAAGCCTTAATCTAGTCTTACCTGTAGGTGCAAGTTGTCTAAGTGGGTTTACAACCACTTTAACAGCTTCAACTCTTCTGGGAAAGCTGTCCACAAGGTTTAGGAGTGTGTCTATGGGAATGTTTGACCATTCTTCCAGAAGTGCATTTGTGAGGTCAGGCGCTGATGTTGGACGAGAAGGCCTGGCTCACAGTCTCCGCTCTAATTCATCCCAAGTGTGCAGACCAATCAAGTTCCTCCACCCCAATCTCACTCATCCATGTCTTTATGGACCTTGCCATGTTGGAACAGGAAGGAGCCATCCCCAAACTGTTCCCACAAAGTTGAAAGCATGAAATTGTCCAAAATGTCTTGTTATGCTGACGCCATAATGCCGCGTACACACGACCGTTTTTCCCATCGAGAAAAATTACATTTTTTCCTTTGGACGAGAAAAACGATCGTCTGTAGACTTTTTGTCGTTTTTCTCGACGGGAAAAACAGCATTAATCACGACGAGAAAAATTAGAACATGCTCTAATTTTTCTCGTCGTGATTCCCGTCATTTTTTTCCACGGCAGTTTTCCCATAGGGAAACACTGCCACGGAGCCCACACACGGTCGTTTTTCTCGACCAAAAAAAAAATGTCAGGAAAAACGGCCGTGTGTAGGGGACCAAGCCGTTCCCTCGTTTTTCCTGTCGATTTTCTCGACGGTGTTTTCACCGTCGAGAAAATCGATCGTGTGTACGCGGCATAAGAGTTCCCTTCACTGGAACTAAGGGGCCAAACCCAACCCCTGAAAAACAACCCCCCACCATAATCCCCCCTCCACCAAATGATTTGGACCAGTGCACAAAGCAAGGTCCATAAAGACATGGATGAGCGAGTTTGGGGTGGAGGAACTTGACTGGCCTGCACAGAGTCCTGACCTCAACCAGAGGTTGGTTTGGTTTGGGATGAGTTAGAGCAGAGACTGCGAGCCAGGCCTTCTTGTCCAACATCAGTGCCTGACCTCACAAATGCACTTCTGGAAGAATGATCAAACCTTCCCATAGACACCCTCCTAAACCCTGTGGACGGCCTTCCCAGAAGGGATGAAGCTGTTATAGCTGCAAAGGGCGGAGCCAACTCAATATTGAACCCTACGGACTAAGACTTGTATGCCATTAAAGTTCATGTGTGTGTAAAGGCAGGTGTCCCAATACTTTTGGTAATATAGTGAGTATGATTAATAAAAAAACAAAAAACAAATCCCAAAATTAAAGAGACACTTTTGCCTTGCCCACTTAGAACCCAAAAGAACCCCCCTTGACTCCTCCATACTTGCTTTGCCTGCACTCACCCGGGTACAGGCAACATGGGACCTGATCCCCTGTAACAGAGCAAACTGGGTGGCAGTGAGTTAAAGGGACCAAGCGTGATATACGGATATATGTATACAAAGTGTGTCCACAAAGTTAGGTGAATGTTATCAGAAAACAAACAAAACAAAAGATACAAATAAATTACCTTTATTGGCCTTCAAAATAATCGCCATCCTTAACCCATTTGCGCCTGCACTATAGCCGAAAGACAAATGTCAAATGAGAGCTGATCACGGAAGTAAACACAAGCCAGTCATTGGCTTTTCTTTCCTCACACTGACAGCGCGAGGAGAGAAAAAGAGAGCCGATAACCAGCTTGTGTTAAAGGGACATTGGCACTTATCAGTGCAGTTCCAACAGTGCCCATCAGTGCCGCCTATCAGTGCTTATCAGAGCCCATCAGTGACACCTATCAGTGCCACCTATCAGTGCCCATCAGTGCCGCCTATCGGTGCTGCCTATCAGTGCCACATATCAGTGCCCATCAGTGCCAACTATCAGTGCCCATCATTGCCACCTATCAGTGCCCATTAGTGCAACCTATCAGTGCCACCTATCAGTGCCCATTAGTGCCACCTATCATTGCCACCTATCAGTGCCCATTAGTGCCGCCTATCAGTGCCCATCAGTGCCACCTATCAGTACCCCCTATCAGTGCCCCCTATCTTTGCCGCCCATCAGTGCCACCTATTAGTGCCCATCAGTGCTGCCTATCAGTGCCCTTCAGTGTCACCTATCAGTGCCCATTAGTGCCACCTATCAGTGCCAATCAGTGCTGCCTATCAGTGCCCATCATTGCCACCTATCAGTGCCCATTAGTGTCGCCTATCTGTGCCACCTATCAGTGCCCATCATTGCCACCTATCAGTGCCCCTCTGTGCTGCCTATCAGTGCTACCTATCAGTGCCCAGCTGTGCTATCTATCAGTGCCCATTAGTGCTGCCTATCAGTGCCACCTATCAGTGCCCATCAGTGCCGCCTATCAGTGTCCTTCAGTGCCACCTATCAGTGCCACCTATCAGTGCCCATTAGTGCCACCTATCAGTGCCAATCAGTGCTGCCTACCAGTGCCCATCATTGCCATCTAATAGTGCCCATTAGTGCCACCTATCAGTGCCCATCAGTGCCGCCTATCAGTGCCCATTAGTGCCGGCTATCGGTGCCTATCAGTGCCACCTATCAGTGCCCATCAGTGCCGCCTATCAGTGCCCATTAGTGCCGCCTATCAGTGCCCATTAGTGCCGCCTATCAGTGCCCATCAGTGCCACCTATCAGTGCTCATCTGTGCCATCTATCAGTGCCACCTATCAGTGCCCATTAGTGCTGCCTATCAGTGCCCATCAGTGCCGCCTATCAGTGCCCATTAGTGCCGCCTATCAGTGCCCATTAGTGCCGCCTATCAGTGCCCATCAGTGCCACCTATCAGTGCCCATCTGTGCCATCTATCAGTGCCACCTATCAGTGCCCATTAGTGCTGCCTATCAGTGCCCATCAGTGCTGCCTATCAGTGTCTATCAGTGCAGCCTCATCAGTGCACATCAGCGAAGGAGAAAAATTACCATTTTTTTTTTTAATTGGTCTTTTTTCGTTGGTTTACCAAAAAAAAAAAAAAAAAAACAGTTAATACCACCAAAGGAAAGCTCTATTTGTGTGAGCAAAATGATAAAACTTTCATATGGGTACAGTGTAGCATGACCGCGCAATTTTCATTCAAAGCGTGACAACACTGAAAGCTGAAAATTGGCCTGGGCAGGAAGGGGGTAAAAACGTTCATAAAGCTCCTGGAAACTGTCAGCAAATGCCTTTTTAGGAATTAATCCCAGAACCGATGTCACACATTCTTGGGTTGCCGTCACGTCTGCAAAACGCGCGCCTTTTCATGACGCTCTTCCGGCGGGGGAAACAGAAGGAAGTCCGCAGGCGCCACATCAGGCGAGTACAGTGGATGATCGAGAACAAGTATGCCGCGCTGAGACAAGAATTGGCGCACGCGGATCGCACAGTGCACAGGCACGCAGCAACATCCACTGTCCAGTCCTGTGCAACTATGGCTGAACACGGCGGACGCGTTTTCCCCAATTTGTAGCAGAACTTGATGTTCACTCGTTGCTCCATTGCACTGTGACCCTACCTCTCACACGGACTACATTCCACTGTTTACCCTGACGGTCACGTGTACTCCAGCTTTTAGACGTGTCTCTTGATAGCCATGTGCACGCGCATGCTCCTGGCCCATGTTTCCATTGAGATATTCACCAAACTTTTTAGACGCGCCTCATGTGTAATGAATAATAAACAGTACAGCAATGTGATGAACTTTCCATCTCCCTAGCCAGCGGGTCTCTGCCCCCATCTCTGTCTCCCAACCCTGCAGGGTGCAACAAAATGACCCAACAGGGGATAAAATGGCTGCCCAAATCTTGGGAAAGCACTGTGACCTATCAGATACAGGCTCCAATAAGAAGGCCACCAGGAGCCAAGTACAGAGGACAAGTCAGTCCTCCGCAGGGCTTCCTTAAAGCGGAAGTAAACCCATCGATTAAACAGTTTCAAAAAGCAGTTACATTCCCGGCATGCCAGGAATGCCAACTGTCACATTGGTTGTGCTCTCAACCAAACTGTCAAACCACCCAATGGCTGGTGTCATAACTGATCACATGTGCAGCATCATGGCAGTTGAAGATTAAACAGAGGCCAAGATGGCAGCTTCCTTGCCTGAAAATTATAGGAGGGTTTACTTCCACTTTAACATCAGGGGTAACCAGTGATGTGCACTGCCAAAAAAATGTATTTGTTTTCATTTACGTTTCATTTGTTTTTTTCCTTTTGTTTTTCGGGTCATTCGTTATGATCGCAATTCGTAAATTCGTACATTCGTAAATTAGAAAATTTGGAAATTTGAAAATTCGAAATTCGAAAATCCAAAAATTCGAAAATCTGAAATAATAACTTACTATTAAATTATAGGTTTTGTAATTTTCTTTCAAATTTGGCTGTTAGTGAATGTAATTAATACGAATTTATCCAAAGTTACGAATTACCTGAAATAACAAATGCTGCATCTAAATAAATGGAACGGAACAAATTAATAATCAATAAAAATAATAATAATAATTATAAAAAGTTTTTATTATTATTATTATTATTTAATATTATTAGTTCATTACGTTCCATTCGTTTATACGGCATTCGTTATTTCGGAAAATAATTTGTAACTTCGGATAAATTTGTATTTGTTACGTTCACTAACAGCCGAATTTGAAAGGAAATTCAATACCTATAATTTAATAGTTAGTAATAGTTAAGTTATTATTTGTTAATTATTATTTCCGAATTTTCTAATTTACAAATTTACAAATTTAAGAATGTACGAATTTACGAATTTTCGAATATTCGAACTTACGAATATTCTGAATAATTTGTTAAACAGGTTATCGTTAATTTGGATATTTCCGAATTAACGAATTTGACGAAAATTTGTTATAAACCAAATTCGTAACGAAACGAATTGCACATGTCTAGTTGTTGAAAAAAGGAGAACCAGCTCTCTTTTTTCCCGTCAGGAAAAAATCCTGCCGAGAAAACCGGTCGTCTGTATGCTTTACCGAGGGGGGAAAAAAACGTGCATGCTCGTAAACAATTTGACGCATGCGCGGAAGCATAGAACGTCATTTTGTCGGCTCGTCGTAGTCTTTGACGTCACCGCGTTCTTGGCATTCAAAAGTTCAGCGGTCTTTTGTGTGACCGTGTGTATGCAAGGCAGGCTTGAGAGGAATCCCGTTGGGAAAAGCGTCATTTTTTTTTTCCTGCCAGGAAAACCGGTCGTGTGTACGAGGCATAACTCTTTGTGCCGGCACCTGCTTAAGCAATACTGGCGCTCAGCGGGCACTCACAACACCCTCCTACATGTATGGACAAGGTGGCAGTGCTTCTCTAAAATGAGCAATACCATACCTCCCAACTTTTTTAGATGGGAACAAGGGACATCTATTAGCAAAAGTATGTAGGCATGGGATACACCCCCTGCCACACCCCCCTTAAAGGAAAATTATAAAAAAAAAAAAAAAATTGTTAAACCCACAAGTGTTTTTTTTACCACTACTATTCCTTTATATTGTCTTTTGAACTTCACAAATGCAGCAATTTATGAATTGGATGAAAGGTTTATCACCAAGAAACACATTTTGAAAGATAAAAAGTGCGTTTAATATACAACTATATAGATAAGACCAAAATGAGGGACAAATGAGGAGGAAAGAGGGACAGGGGGACATTGTTCCTGTAGCACCCTCTAGCTAGTGTGCTAGTTTACATAGTTGTTAGAGTAGGTAAATGTGGCTTGGATAGCAGCCAAGCCTGAGTTTTATCTGGGTCAGGGATGAGTGACTCAGGGAGGCTGGATGACTCATCAAGCAGCGTCTCTGGTATCTCCCCCTCCTCTCTGGAACCTTGGAGAAGCTTCCAGAAGTAGGGGTGGAGTCTAGAAGGAGCTACTTGGGGTATTGATGAGGGCCCCAGCCAATCCCCAGCAACGTGGGCAGGCAGAGTGCGGGCACCTCTTAAATTTTTCCACCACTTTTTTCCACCTCTTAAATACTCTTGGGTCATGCCAACAAGGGGCAGTCGGGTGGAAGAAGGAGTGCTAAGGAGGCTGTCGGTGGCCCTTGAGGGTGCCCCATAGTCTGGGGGGAGGTGACCTCAGGCTTGGGGCTTGGATGCTAGAGGGACCCTCTACAACACATGGAGGATATCCTTCCTGGAGGCACAGGAGCAAGTGTAAGGGCAGCAGGAGCAGGTCAGCACATCGAGGAGAAGTCAGCCTGGGTGGGCTGGTGAGTGAGCAGTCTGGGAGGACTGAGGTGAGGTAGCCAGGAGGGCTAGTGAAGGGGCAGCTGCAGCCAGGCGGGTTGGCAGTGCCTGAAAAGGTGGTGCTGGGATCAGTAGCCACAGGAATGTAAGCTGGACACCGGACTTTGCTACACAACCCAAGGTGCCCAAGGGACCTGCCTGCAGGGCCGCCATCAGGAATTTTGGGGCCCCTTACACAGCTTCAGACATGGGGCCCCCCCCTGGAGCAAATTGAGAAGCGTGGGGGGGGTGCCACGAATTGAGAAGCAGGGGGTTTGGGTGCTGACGAACACACAAAAAAACAAAAAATAGGTTGGTTGCCATCCAGGGCCCTGGGGACCTCCTGGGCCCCTTACAAAAAAATAAATAATTATAAAAAAATAAATAATAATAATCATTTTTATAAAAAAAAAAGAGGGAGGTTTCCATCCGGGCCATGGGGACCTCCGGGCCTCTGGGGACCTCTGGGCCCCTTACAAAAAAAAAATAATTAAATAAAATAAATAAATAAATAAAAATTTAATAAAAAAATATATAATAATTTATGTTTATAAAAAATAAATAAAAAAGGGAGGTTTCCATCCGGGGCCCTGGGGACCTCCGGGCCTCTGGGGACCTCTGGGCCCCTTACAAAAAAAAATGAAAAAAAATAAATAAAAATTTAATAAAAAAAATTATAAAAAAAAAATACAAAAAAGGGGGGTTGACATTCGGGGCCCTGGGGAACTCCGGGCCCCTGGGGACCTCTGGGCCCCTTAAAAAAAATAAAAAAAAATTAAATTTTTTTTAAAAAAAGGGGGGGGCATCCGGGCCCCTGGGGACCTCCGGGCCCCTTACAGGTGTACTGCCTGTACCCCCCTGATGGCGGCCCTGCCTGCCTGTAAAGGGCTTTTACTTTGATCTAGCTGAGAGCTTTGCCAGATTTACTAAAAGTGTCCCAACTGAGTCTGTATTCTTTTTTTGAAAGCAAGTAAAGCAATGGAGGAAGAGAAAGGAGTGAATATAGACTGTATGTGGTAAGGCTGGCCGCAGGCCAGCCTGTATTTGTGGGAGGAGACTGAGAGGGCTACTTAAGCCTCCTCCCCTGTCGGGTCTGGGTTGCCGTCATTTCCGGGCTGCAGCCAGCCCCTCCTCCTGCCGTCATTTTTCGGGGACCGTGTCACTTCCGGTTACGGCTGATCGACTGATGGAGTCTCGTGGCGGTTCCTCTCCCGGTGCTAACGCCGGGTATCGGGGGGGCTGCCTGCCTGCCTGCTATCCCGGTCCTCACGCTGAGCAGCAGGGGTAGGGGGAGCCACTCACCGCCCGTTTCTCACGCCGCTCCATCTGGGGAGGGGGGGGCACTCACCGCCAGTTCACCTCCCTGGATCTCATGTCAGGCATGGAGGGGATGCCCGCATGCCTCCCAGTTCTCACGCCGGCTGCGGAGGGGCGCTCACCCGCCTGCTAACCTCCCGGGCATCCACCGCCTCAGTTTAGCTTGGGGGGGGGGCTTTTTTAGTCCTCGGGCCCTGCTTAGCCAGCCGCCATGGATTGCACAGCACTCCCAGCAGTCCGCTGTCCCCCACCGTCAGGTGTTACCACCTTGCCACTTAGTATTCTTGGCATAAGCCAGTTTTTCCATGCATGTCGGAAGAGTTTCTATGTTCAGCGCGGTGGCTTGGCGGCTGGTGTCTTTGCAGGGCCGCCCTCCTTCTCCCTGTCTTCATGGGGCTCTAGCTGACTCGTCCCAGGCTCATGTTGGCAGCATGGGGGTGGGAGGCTGTCCACCTGTCACATCTCCCGGGGCTCGAAGTATCAAGAGGGAGGGGGGGGCGTCCATGCTGGTGTCAGGAGGGGGGGGCGTCCATGCTGGTGTCAGGAGGGGGGGGGCGTCCATGCTGGTGTCAGGAGGGGGGGGCGTCCATGCTGGTGTCAGGAGGGGGGGCGTCCATGCGGGTGTCAGGAGGGGGGGGCGTCCATGCTGGTGTCAGGAGGGGGGGGGCGTCCATGCTGGTGTCAGGAGGGGGGGCGTCCATGCTGGTGTCAGGAGGGGGGGCGTCCATGCTGGTGTCAGGAGGGGGGGGGCTGTCCATGCTGGTGTCAAGAGATGGGGGGCCATCCGTTTGGTGTCCGGCATTTCTGTCATTGCATTTCTACCCCGCCATTTCTGTCATTGCGTTTTACCCCGGCATTTCTGTCATTGCGTTTCTACCCCGGCATTTCGGTCATTGCGTTTCTACCCCGGCATTTCGGTCATTGCGTTTCTACCCCAGCATTTCGGTCATTGCGTTTCTACCCCAGCATTTCGGTCATTGCGTTTCTACCCCAGCATTTCTGTCATTGCGTTTCTACCCCAGCATTTCTGTCTTTGCGTTTCTACCCCGGCATTTCTGTCATTGCGTTTCTCCCCCAGCGTTTGTCATTGCGTTTTCTGCCCCAGCATGTCTGTCATTGCGTTTCTGCCCCAGCATTTCTGTCATTGCGTTTCTGCCCCAGCATTTCTGTCATTGCGTTTCTGCCCCAGCATTTCTGTCATTGCGTTTCTGCCCCAGCATTTCTGTCATTGCATTTCTGTCATTGCGTTTCTGCCCCAGCATTTCTGTCATTGCGTTTCTGCCCCAGCATTTCTGTCATTGCGTTTCTGCCCCGTCATTTCTGTCATTGCGTTTCTGCCCCGTCATTTCTGTCATTGCGTTTCTGCCCCGTCATTTCTGTCATTTCGTTTCTGCCCCGTCATTTCTGTCATTCCGTTTCTGCCCCGTCATTTCTGTCATTGCGTTTCTGCCCCGTCATTTCTGTCATTGCGTTTCTGCCCCGTCATTTCTGTCATTGCGTTTCTGCCCCGTCATTTCTGTCATTGCGTTTCTGCCCCGTCATTTCTGTCATTGCGTTTCTGCCTCGGCATTTCTGCCCTGGCATTTCTGTCATTGCGTTTCTGCCATTGCGTTTCCTGCCTCAACGTTTCTGTCATTGTGTTTCTGCCCCAGCATTTCTGTCATTGCATTTCTGTCATTTCGTTTCTGCCCCAGCATTTCTGTCATTGCATTTCTGTCATTTCGTTTCTGCCCCAGCATTTCTGTCATTTCGTTTCTGCCCCAGCATTTCTGTCATTGCGTTTCTGCCCCAGCATTTCTGTCATTGCGTTTCTGCCCCAGCATTTCTGTCATTGCGTTTCTGCCCCGGCATTTCTGTCATTGCGTTTCTGCCCCGGCATTTCTGTCATTGCGTTTCTGCCCCGGCATTTCTGTCATTGCGTTTCTGCCCCGGCATTTCTGTCATTGCGTTTCTGCCCCGGCATTTCTGTCATTGCGTTTCTGCCCCGGCATTTCTGTCATTGCGTTTCTGCCCCGGCATTTCTGTCATAGCGTTTCTGCCCCGGCGTTCCTGTCATAGCGTTTCTGCCCCGGCGTTCCTGTCATAGCGTTTCTGTCATAGCGTTTTCTGCCCGGCGTTCCTGTCATAGCTTTTCTGCCCAAGTATTTCTGTCTGCGTTTTTGCCTCAGCATTTCTGCCCCGAGATTTCTGTCTACGTTTTTCTGACCCAGGATTTCTATCTGCGTTTTTCTGCCCCAGGATTTCTATCTGCGTTTTCTGCCCCAGGATTTCTGTCTGCTTTTTCTGCCCCAGGATTTCTGTCTGCGTTTTTCTGCCCAGGATTTCTGTCTGCGTTTTTCTGCCCAGGATTTCTGTCTGCGTTTTTCTGCCCAGGATTTCTGTCTGCGTTTTTCTGCCCAGGATTTCTGTCTGCGTTTTTCTGCCCCAGGATTTCTGTCTGCATTTTCTGCCCCAGGATTTCTGTCTGCGTTTTCTGCCCCAGGATTTCTGTCTGCGTTTTCTGCCCCAGGTTTTCTGTCTGCGTTTTCTGCCCCAGGTTTTCTGTCTGCGTTTTCTGCCCCAGGTTTTCTGTCTGCGTTTTCTGCCCCAGGTTTTCTGTCTGCGTTTTCTGCCCCAGGATTTCTGTCTGCGTTTTCTGCCCCAGGAGTTCTGTCATAGCGTCTCTGCCCCAGGATTTCTGTTGCTGCGTGTCCGTCGTAGCATTCTGCCCCAGTATTTCTGTCTCCGTGTCCAGTCTCAGCATTTCCATCATAGCGTATCTGCGATTCTGGCATTGCGTTTCTGCCTCAGCATTCCTGTCTTAACGTTCTGCCTCCAGGATTTCCGTCTTTCCATTTCTGCCTCAGCGTTGCAGTCTCAGCGTTTCCATCTTCACATTTCTGCCTCAAACGTTTCCGTTTCAGCATTTCTGTCCTTGCATTTCTGCCCCTAGATTTCTGTCGTAGCATTTCCGCCTCAGCATTCAGTCTCAGCATTTCCGTTGCAACGTTTCAGTCTTAGCGTTCCAGAGGGGTGTTGTGGTCCAGTCACGGCATACTCCGGTAGCTGTTCTCTTCTTTGTTGGTTTCTATGTATCATGTTATCTTCGTCCATGTTTGTACCTGGGTTAGTTAGGGCACACATTTCCGGATCTGTCACGTCTACAGATCCATACGGGCTGAGGTTTCGTTTTTAATGATTGTTGACCACAATCTTCTCGCCCGTATACCATACGTCATACGATGCACGTTCATTCTTACACCTATACGATCACCCACCACGGTCCGTGGGTACACCAGCCCTGAGTGTTCAGTTAATTGCCTGTCTCTGCGCTACAGGTTACTCGGGCTCACTCGCCACTCACACAAGGTGGGGGGGGGGTCATCCGTCATCAGGTTCATGTACGCGCGGTGGTCTTGTCACTTCTGCATGTTCTCTTCTTAGGTAGGCTCGTTGTTGTTCTCATGTCTGGTTGTCTGTCATTTCTCTGGTTCGTGTTCTCAGGTTGGGCTGCGCTGGCATCTTCGCCTTCATCAAACATTGCTTGCACTCGCTTCCATCAGTCCTGCCCGTTTGCCAGGGCTAGTTGATTGGTGCGGATGTCATTCATCACTGGGTTCACCCTTGGGTAGGAAGCAGTCTTCATTTTACTAAATCGTCGTTCTGTTGCTGAGGCCCTGGTCACCACCTAGGGTTTCAGTCTTTCTCGGGGTATGTGCTGAGCCACGGCCCCTTGTCGGCCACAGGGGTGGGTTTGGGGTTCCGCTAGCGGCTCTGATCTTTTGTCCAGGCATGTCTGCATCATGCCATGAGACTTCTTGCCCGGGATGGAGTCTGACCTTCCTTTCTAGGTTCAGGATTCAGTCGCTTGTCAGGTCACAGGCGGTGGCACGATCCGATTGAGTCAGGTGGGACCAGTGTTCTGTGTCTGGCATGTTTCTCCCATGCTTGACTATGCTCATTGCCGTAGCGCTTGGCCTTTTCCGCCTACTCCGGCAACCCATCCTCCAGGTATCCAGTCCTACAACTCCTGCCAGTTGTCAATTTTTGCCCTCTCCCTCTCTTCCCCATACCTAGTATGGGTAGGCCGGAGGCACATCGTTGATGTCCGGTTGGAGTATTACGATCTACTCGCCCATCGGTTGCAGAGGCTCCTCGGGCCAGCCTTCGCTTCCTTTCCCCCCACGTATCCTCTCATTTGCTAGCAGGTCATTCTCATGTTTGGATTGTGCCGGGCATCAGGCTTATTCCATTCTTGCACGGGACCGGGTTCAGATACTGTTGCCATCCGGGTGCGTGCTACTTCTCTGTTCGTTACCTTCCCTTCTTCACCTACAGTTGTCTCTTTTTGCCCACTTTTCAGGCATACTGACCAGCTAGGCCAAGGCACACCTCAGGCCTTGGTGCATTAGGGTTATCACTGTCACACTCGAGGACTCGAAGACTCTGACGACAAGTGGTAAGGCTGGCCGCAGGCCAGCCTGTATTTGTGGGAGGAGACTGAGAGGGCTACTTAAGCCTCCTCCCCTGTCGGGTCTGGGTTGCCGTCATTTCCGGGCTCCCACCCACCCGTTCCCCCAGATTCATGCATACTCATTCTATTTTCCTTATTCTTATTCTTACATTCAGGGTATGCCCACTTTTCAGGCATACTGACCAGCTAGGCCAAGGCACACCTCAGGCCTTGGTGCATTAGGGTTATCACTGTCACACTCAAGGACTCGAAGACTCTGACGACAAATAGGAGAGTTGGCCCGAAGAGTTTTCTGATGTCAAGTGGGCATTCCATAATACCCCTACTCCCCATCCAACTTTTATCTCCACAATAAAATACAAAAAAATAACAAAGTACCGTATATACTCGAGTATAAGCCGAGTTTTTCAACACATTTTTTTGCGCTAAAAATGCCCCCCTCGGCTTATACTCGAGTCACCTTTTTGCGCCTGATCTCCTGGATTTGGGGACCCAGTACTGGCTGGCCGTAGGTCCCCTGGACCCCAATCTTAGCACACATGTAGCCTCACTCTTCCTCTACAAGTGTGCAAAGTTTGTTGTCCAGGGGACCTACGGTCGGGGAGCACCGATTTTTCAAAGCCGGGAACCCCTTCCATAGACTCCCATGTTAAACGGTAATTTCTATGGTGAATTTGGGGACCCGGTACCAGCCAGTCGTAGGTCCCCTGGAATCGAAACTCGGCACACATGTAGCCCCATTTCTCTTCTACAAGTGTGCAAAGGTTGTTGTCTGAGGGGAGCACCAATTTTTCAAAGCCGGGCACCCCTTCCATAGACTCATATTTTAAACGTCAGTCTAGTCATGGACACAGTGAGGCATGGACACAGTGAGGCATGGACACAGTGAGGGATGGGCACAGTGAGGCATGGACACAGTGAGGCACAGTGAGGCATGCAGATGGACACCCTAGGCTTATACTCGAGTCAATAAGTTTTCCCAGTTTTTTGTGGTAAAATTAGGTGCCTTGGCTTATATTCGGGTCGGCTTATACTCGAGTATATACGGTACTGGTCTGTTTCCTGACTCTGGGAGCCTGTGAAAATTTGGTGTGACTGGTTGTCCAGGGTGGGGGATCTCATTTCACTTGTGGCTCCTACGTGGGGAGAACTACATTCCAAATTAGGGACAATCCCTCACAAATCAGGGACAATTGGGAGCTATGGAAATACATCAGAGGTTAAGTGGACTGTTAGCTACAGCTAGAGCAGATACCACTAAGAAAGATGACAATGAATTAGCAATTGGTTCTTCCCAACAACTAACTAATGTACCACTCATATTGATAATCTAAGCAATATGGCTATTCTTGACTAATGTCAGGTCTTTTGCTGTCTCCAATGTTAAAGTATAACTCTCCTCTTTCTAGGAGATCAGTCTAATGTCGCCTTTTCCAACCTTTTTACTCCAAATGCAACCTTAAAAAAGTTTTCAGGGTCTCAAAAAACTCTTGCAAAAGTCAATACATTGGTCTTTAGTAGATAAAAATTCCACTTATATTGGTGGCTAGTGGGAAGAATGACAGCTAAAGGCCATCGGTGTCATGCTGCTGGCTCTGCCAAGTGATGTTGACCCTTATGGTGGCACCATCAAATATAAGGAGGCCAATCTGCCACAGCTCAAGAAACCCCTAGCAACCTCTGGAGGAATCTTAAGGTCCTACAGAACCCTGGTTGAGAATGGCTGGTCTAATGTTCACTATATTGTCAAAAGTATTGGCCTTTACACGCACATGAACTTTAATGGCATCCCAGTCTTAGTCCGTAGGATTCAAAATTGAGTGGGCCCACCCTTTGCAGCTATAACAGCTTCAACTTAACTGGGAAGGTTGTCCACAAGGGTTAGTAGTGTGTCTATGGGAATGTTTGGTCATTCTTCCAGAAGAGCATTTGTAAGGTCAGGACTCTTTGCAGGCCAGTCAAGCTCCTCCACCCAAAACTCGCTCATCCATGTCTTTATGGACCTTGCTTTGTGCACTGGTCCAAATCATTTGGTGGAGGGGGGGATTATGGTGTGGGGTTGTTTTTCAGGGGTTGGGTGGCCCCTTAGTTCCAGTGAAGGGAACTCTTAAGGCGTCAGCATAACAAGACATTTTGGACAATTTATTGCCCCCACATTGTGGGTTCAGTTTGGGGATGGCCCCTTCCTGTTCCAACATTACTGAGCACCAGTGCACAAAGCAAGGTCCATAAAGACATGGATGAGCGAGTTTGGGGTGGAGGAACTTGACTGACCTGCACAGAGTCCTGAGCTCAACCCGATACAACACCTTTGGGATGAATTAGAGCGGAGAATTTATAAACTGTATTCAGCAAAAATGGAAAGCATGAATGTCTGTAGGATATTTGAGGCAAAGGCAATATGCAGTGTAACCCAATTCTGGGCACTCAGTGAGGAACAATGACATGCATCCCGGGTTCTCTATGTCCATCAGCAACACAGGTACCCAGAACAGTTCAGTACAAGGTGTCAGAATTTACTTCTTTACATCTAACCCCAATCCCACAGCTCAGATTTAGGGGGGCAAGAGGATGGCCAGGCAGGGCCGGTGCTACCACTAGGCAAAATAGGCAGCCGCCTAGGGCGCCCAGCCACTGGTGTCCCTACTCTCTTCTCTCTGCAGCAAGCAACTAAGTCTCAGCCTCAGCAGGCAGCCGCCGCTCTGTTCGCACATTGTGTCAGAGGCGCAGTGGTGGCAGAGGACTGTGTCTGTGTCCCGACTCTCGAATGAGTGGAAGCAAGCAAACATTCATTGACGGGCGCTGGTAGGCTGCATTTGATGGGCGCTGGTGAGGCTACATTTGATAGGCGCTGGTGAGGCTGCATTGATGGGCGCTGGTGAGGTTGCATTTGATGGGTGCTGGTGAGGCTACATTGATGGGCGCTGGTAGGTTGCATTGATGGGCGCTGGTGAGGTTGCATTTGATGGGCGCTGATGAGGCTGTATTGATGGGCACTGGTGAGGCTGCATTGATGGGCGCTGGTAGGCTGCATTGATGGGTGCTATTGAGGTTGCATTTGATGGGCGCTGGTGAGGCTGCATTGATGGGCGCTGGTAGGCTGCATTTGATGGACGCTGGTGAGGCTGCATTTGATGGACGCTGGTGAGGCTGCATTGATGGGCGCTGGTGAGGTTGCATTTGATGGGCGCTGGTGAGGCTGCATTGATGGGCGCTGGTGAGGCTGCATTTGATGGGCGCTAGTGAGGTTGCATTTCATGGGCGCTGGTGAGGCTGCATTGATGGGTGCTGGTGAGGCTGCATTTCATGGGCACTGGTGAGGTTGCATTTGATGGGCACTAGTGTGGCTGCATTGATTGGCGCTGGTAGGCTGCATTGATGGGCGCTGGTAAAGCAGGATTTGATGGGCACTGGTAAAGCAGGATTTGATCGGCGCTGGTGAGGCTTCATTGAGGGGCGGTGGTGAGGCTGCATTTGATGGGAGCTGGTGGGCTGCATTTGATGGGCACTTCATTAAAAAGGTGGGGTTAACATGGGCAGGGGAAAGGGGGTGGAGTCAGGGGTGGAGCCAAGGGGGGCGGCAAAATTAGGTTTTGCCTAGGGTGTCAAAAATCCTTGCACCAGCCCTGTGGCCAGGAGCATGTCCTGGAAAAGTTGTCTCTATGGAGTATAGTCGGAACAATGACCCAATTTATGTCTTTCAAAATGCCCGAAACTTACCCCAAGCATGACTTCTCTCTCTAAGGTCACCCAATATTGAGGCTCTAACTTAGACAGTAGGGCTTAAAATCGGTGGACTCCTGACTCACTTGTCCATGATGTGATGCTGATCCTGTGTGCTCACGGCTCTAACTATTACACGCAATGCAGTTTGCGTCACTAGCGAACCCCTTGAAACATCCTCGTGATTTGGGGACAATGTTGATAGAGATACTGTACATATTGTTTATGTGAAGCTCTCATGCATCAGCTCCTAAGCTTGACGCAAGCTGAACATTGGGATCTCTGCTCACTGGGCTGTGAAAAGTTATTCAATAGATTCCACTTCTGGTTTGCAGAAATAAATAAGATAATAGTAAGACTCTTATATAAAAGAAAACTCTCATTTACGTCTTTCCCATTAAAATCTCTGTCTACTTACTGCCAGAGAACCTCTGTAATTGCCGGGGAGGCTGGTTGTCAATGACACATCCAATACCTTACAATAATTATTGAGGGTGTCCTTGTACTTTATCTATCCAAAGCTCTCTCTCTCCCTCTCTCTATTTCTTCAAATCCCTCTCTCTATCACAAATTATAGTTTAAAGGGTTCACCATTACGTGTGTAGCGATACCCCCAGTTAAGAGGGCCGCTGGTATGATTTTCGGGCCTGTAACGCACCGCTGTCAACCCCCAGTAAAGGCTCTACCCTCCCTTGGCACAGCTAGTAGAGGATGATAGGATTGTGAGACCCGTAGCTTTAGGTAACACAATCCGGCAACAAAGGGCACACAGTGATAATATGTGTAACTGACACTAACCGTCTCTTCTACACAGTAATAAAACCAAACAACTTGTCTGCTTAATCCTGATACTTTTACTTGAGTGAAATAGATAAGCTGATAAACAGTACACATTAATATATGCAGAGCCCTGCAATAAAAGGGTATTTAGCAAGTAAACAAATATACAATCCTGTACACATTCAACTAACGGACCCCGCTTGCAGCTCACCTCCCTCGTGGGCAAGATGGCGCCCAGCAATATCTAAACGTAGGTGTCAGGCCTGACTGTCCTATATGCAAGTTCCGTAGAGAAGGATCTTCGCTAGTGTAGCGCTACCCCCAGTTAAGAGAGCCGCTGGATTTGTTTCGGGCTCTGAATACAGCACCGCCAACCCCCGGCAATCTACTCGACCCACACTGGCACAGTTAGTCTAAGGGTTGTTATCTTATCACAATCTATCAATATATGCACAATGATAACACACTGAGGGAGAAGTGTTAAAGTATAACTAGTTTACTTCTGTGTAAAAGGCATAGATTAACACATAACACATATATTGTCTGCAGAGCCCTGCAACGGTAAATATGGTACACACTGAGGATGCTGGCGATTACGCGCCAAATGCAGCTATTCCTACCTATGCGCCCTGCAGCGACAAAAAGTTCTAACTCCTGGTCAGGCCTGACTCAGATATAACTTAGTCCCTTGGGGAACAATTTCTTCGCATGCAGCTTGAACGGTGGTGCACATATAGAAAGAAACAGTATTTGTAATCCACACGATAGGTAATAGAAGAACACTTCACCGGAGACTAACCGACCCAGTTCTGTTACTAGTCTCTGGTGGAACAACAGATAAAACTTAGTGGGCCAAGGCAGTCTCTAGGCCTAATCAGGGTAAAGTATTTTTGATGGATTGAGCAGGTGCTCGCTCACCACTCCGGACGCGATCCCAGTCCGGGACTTCCACCGACTGTGTCTCCGCACACAGCGTCTGCAACGGCTGGGTCCCCGGTCCAACTGATGTCAGCAACTCTGAGAAGTCGGATGCCACCCAGGCTCACAGTGAGGTGAAAGGCTCTCTGGAAGTTGTGCAAGGCCCTGGCTTCAGGCCCTGTACTGCCGCAGATACGCACGGGAAGACCTGTTGATAGCAGCGCGGTGTCCAAAGAGCCTGAGCCCAGCCTCGCCCTTCTTTTATATAGACCCACCCATGAGTCTCTGCGGTGGCCCAATGCACCCTGGGTGCCGAACGGGGTTCTGGGTAAAGTAGTCCAGGGGCTTTAAAGGAGACCCCGCTACACTAGCAGTGGTGCACTTTTTGAAGATAAATTGTAATCCACAGGAATAGGTACTGGTAACTCGATGGATAACAGAAAGTGAGGCTACTCAGTGCACTGTCCCTCGGTGGGTCCTGAACAACAGACACAGGGCCTAGAGATCCTGTAATAATCTTTGAGCAGGTGCTCTCTCACCCAACCGGACCAGTCAATGTCAGTATCTTCCGTAGCTGTGTCTTGGTACACAGATCCCACGACACCTGGGGTCTTCGGTCCTCCTGGAAGTAGTAGACAAACGGCAGGATGAGACGTCCCTCAGGCTCCTCGGTGGAAACGGAAGGCTCTTTGGAAACACAGGGCCCAAACTTCAGGCCCTATCAGGAACAACAGACTCAGTGCAGAGTTCCACTTGCTGGGCGGCCCCCCTTTTTATAGCCCACCCCAGCAGTCCTTGCGCGGGGCAATGCACCCTGGGTGTCCCGCTGTACCCTGGGTATGGTAGTCTCTGAGTCCTTAAAGCAACACCCCGCTACACGTGTTTCCCAAAAAGCCCCCCATGCAGCATAGTTTCCCAAATATATTAAAGATGTTTGGGGTTGGTAAAAAAAAAACATACATACTTACTGATGCTGCAGCTGTCCCACATCGGCTTTAAGCACAAAAATTGAGCAATCACATGACTGCTGATCGCTCAGTTCTTGGTCCTGCTCAGAGCAGAGTCACCGCTCTCCGCACTGCCCCTCCAGTGCTCAGTGGAGCGCTGAAATTGGAGAAGACAGGAGCAACTGGTGCGTGCTGAGAAGCAGAGTCAGCTGTCAGCTGTCAGTCAGGGAACTGGGTGGATCCCAACAATACTGTCAGGATCCTTACAAAGCCTGGGGTGGCTCTGCTTCATCAGCTTTTCGCTGATTCTGAGTCACAGGGGGAAAAAAAAGTAAGTGCATTCCTGTAACCAACAAGAGATTTATGGTCAAAAAAAGCTTTGGTCACACTTCTCCTTTAAAATGTTGTGCTCTGTTACCCATACAAATGGCCACCGCTTTAGTTGCTGACACCATTGTCCTCCCCAATTAGTCCTGCAGATGGCAGGATGGCAGCCAGTGCTGTGTGTGTGCGGACCCGGAAATCTAGGAATGAGCACTCCTGGCCACCCTTCCTCCCTACCTGTGCATGCTCAGTCCCCCCTTTTTTTCAGCTCAGCATTTTTTTGCAGCAATAAAGGAGAATAGACGGCACATGAACGGGTGGGTAGGGAAGCTGGGAGTTCATGTTTGTGGATTTCTGGGGCCACCCGTTCAGTACTGGGTGTGTCCTGCCATCTGCAGGATGGAATGGCGAGGACAATGGTGTCAGCAGCTAAAGAGGTGGGCATATACTAGGGATGCTGTGTGGCATGGGAACCCTTTTGAGAACTGTGTAAAGGTGAACTTGCCCTTTAAATAAGCCTTATTGGTAGGACCAAATAAATTTTTGCTTTTCAAACAAATGATTTCCCTCTTTCATATATCTTACTCTCTCTTTCCATTCATCTCATTTCTCTATCTCCTTTTCTCTCATCATTCCTTCTTAAGCTGGCCATACTGTACATAGTTTTTTGCCCGGCTGCTTGGTAAAAGACAATACAAAGGAGTTGAGTCCATGATTATTAACTGGTTGAGGATAAAATAAAGGGGATAGGAGGGAGGTCAGCCATGAATTCACCAACTTTTTAGTTTTGCCCTCTCCCTGTCTTCCACCACCTCTCCCTCCAACCACCTAACAGTTAAGCCTCGTTCGTACACACGGCCGGTTTTCTCTGCAAGAAAACTGCTAGGAGAGCTTTTTGCCGTGAAAAACGTTCATGTGTATGGGTTCTCGACAGGAAAACTGGCGGGAATCTCGACGAGAAAAATAGAGAACCTGCTCTCTATTTTTCTCGTCTAGATTCTCGGCAGAGTGTTTCCTGCCGAGAAAACCGGTCGTCTGTATGCTTACCTGTCCGAGGTAAACCCACGCATGCTCGAAAAGACTTTGACGCATGCGCGGTAGCATACAAGGTTAGTGTGGGGTGTAGCAAGATGGCGGCGACGGCATCGAATGTGAAGAGCGCCGGCTCGTCGTAGACAATGACGTCACCGCGTTCTTGCCATTCAAAAGAACGGCGTTTTTTTGGAGTGCCCGTCTGTACACAGGGCTTGGCAAGACAAGCTTTCCAGGAATCCCATAGAGAAAACCAAAGTTTTTTTTTTTTTACGATGGGATTCCCGCCCGTGTGTACAGGGCTTTACTGGTAGAAAAACTTTAACCCTTCTCTTCTCTACTCTGCTACTGACCACTTCTATGACCTCCAACCACCTCTAATTCACATCTTCAACCTCTCCCTCTCTACTGGCATCTTCCCCATCTCTCTAAAACATGCACTAGTCACCCCCATACTTAAAAAGCCATCCTTGGACCCCACCAATTCAAACTCCTTAAACGCCTGGTCTACAACTAACTGAATGACCTCCTCATTAAAAATAACCTTCTTGATCCCCTTCAATCTAGATTTCGCCCTCAACACTCTACAGAAACCACTCTTCTAAAACTCACAAACGATTTACTAACCGCAAAAAACAATGGACATTATTGGTCTGTACTCTTACATCTGGCCGTTTTGGCTGCCTTTGATACAGTTGACCACCCCTCCTCCTCAAAAATCTTTACTCCTTTGGACTCGGTGACTGCTCTTTGTTGGTTCTCATCCTACCTATCCCACCGCACCTTCAGAGTCACTTACAATTCTACTTCCTCCTCTCCTCGTCCTTTCTTAGTCGGGGTCCCCCAAGGTCCTGTTCTTGGACCTCTCCTCTTCTCGATCTACACTTCTTCCCTGGGATAATTGATTGCCTCCAATGGTTTTCAATATAATTTATTCACTGACAACCTCCAAATCTATCTCTCCACCTCTCAACTCACAACATCAGGTTCCTCACGCATCACTAATTTACTGACAGACATATCAGTCTGGATGTCACACCACTTCCTCAAACTCAACCTGTCCAAAACCGAGCTCATAATATTTCCTCCCTCACGTGCCCCTTCCCCTGATCTCTCTATCAAGATCGATGGCACAACTATCAACCCGTCTCCACATGCCAGGGTGCTAAATGTAATCCTGGACTCTGAAATCTCCTTTTAGCCCCAAATTCAATCACTTTTTAAAGCTTGCTGCCTCAACCCCCGTAACATCTCAAAATGATGCCCCTTCCTAACCAATAACACCACAAAGCTCCTAGTTCACTCCTTGGTTATCTCCCGCCTCAACTACTGCAACTCCCTCCTCATTGGCTTACCTTTACATAAGTTATCCCCCCCCCCCCTTCAGTCCATCATGAATGCTGCTGGCAGCCTCATCCACATTACCAACTGTTCAGTGTCTGTAATCCCTCCATTGGCTGCCACTCACCCAACAAATTAAATTCAAAATACTAACAACTTACAAGGCCATCCACAACTCTGCCCCCAGCTACATCACTAACCTAGTCTCAAGATACCGACCTAATCATTCTCTTAATTTATCCCAAGACCTCCTTCTCTCTAGCTCCCTTGTCACCTTCATCCATGCTCGCTTCCAGGACTTCTCCTGAGCCTCTGCCATCCTATAGAATTCCCTACCCCAATCTGTCCGACTGTCTCCTACTCTGTCCACCTTTAGGCGGTCCCTGAAAACTGTTCACTTTAGAGAAGCCTATCCCACCTCTACCTAACAACTGTACTTTAACTTTCTCTATCAGATCATTCCCTACAGTTATTACCTTTTGTATCCCTCCCTCCTGGAATGTAAACTCTCAAGCCTCGTATACACAAACGAGTTTCTCTGCAAAAACCAGCAAGAAACTTGCTGGCAGAGATTTCTTGCCGAGAAATTCGTTCGTGTGTATGGTTTCTCGTCAAGAAAAGCGACAAGAATCTCGACGAGAAAATAGAGAACCTGCTCTCTATTTTCTCGTCGAGATTCTCGTCAGCCTGTTTCTCGACGAGAAAATTGTGTGTGTGTACACTTACCTTTTCGCCGGGAAGCCCGCGCATGCTCGAAATGACTTTGACGCATGCGCGGTAGCTTCCTAGGCATAGGTAGGGTGAACCAAGATGGCGGCGACGGCATTGAATGTGACGAGCGCATGCTTTTCGTATTCAATGACGTCACCGCGTTCGCTCCATTCAAAGAACCACGGGTTCTTTGAATCGAGCGTGTGTACACTCGGCCGGGACAAGTTTCTTGTCCAAGAATCTCGTCGAAAAAACGACATGTTTTTTTCAACGAGAATCTCGGCCGTGTGTACGAGGCTTCATGCTCCATACACATGGTCGGATTTTCCGTCGGAATAAACTCAGACGGGTTTTTCTGACGGAATTACGTTCAAGCTGTCTTGCATACACACTGTCACACCAAATTCCGACCGTCAAGAACACGGTGACCTACAACACTACAAAGAGCCGAGAAAAATTAAGTTCAATGCTTCCGATAGCATACTTGGTTTGGGCACAAACTGAACAGGTCTTTACGTAATCCCTTATATCCTTGCCAAGAACCGCTCACCATTATTAGCAGGGACGGAACATAGATTCTCTGGATTGTTACAATGTCCGGAGAGCTTGGAAACATTGGCTCAACGAAGAAGTGACACTGGTGTAACACCAAATGCTGGACAAGCAGTATACACTGTCTTTTTCATTCTGTCTCTCTTTATACTTCCTCTCTCCCTTACTTTCACTTCCTAACTCTCCATACCTCCTCTGTCTCCCCATACCTCCTCTGTCTCCCCATACCTCCTCTGTCTCCCCATCTCTTTCGTTCTCTCTCTGTATCTCCTCTTTCCCTCCCTATATATACCACTCTATATCTCTCCATACCTCCTCTCTCCCTCCCTATCTCTTTCACACTCTCTCTCTATTCTACCTCTATCCCTTCCTAATTCTCCTCCCCGCCCATCTTTTCTACTTTATCCTCCACTGTCTCTCTCCATACCTCCTCTCTCCCTTCCTGTCTTTTCTACTCTTTCTTTCTCTCCATACCTCATCTCTCCTCCACTGCCTCCCTCTGTTACTAATTTCTCCCTCCCTACCTCTTCCACTTTATCTCCATATCTCCTCTTTTCTGTCTCTCTCTCTCTCTCTCCATACCTCCTCTCTTACATCTCTATCTCTCTTTCTCTCCATACTGCCTCTCGTCCCTCAATCTCTCTCTTCATTCCTTATTTTGTCCCTCTACCGCTTTCCATTCCTCCTCTCGTCCTTCTATCCCTCTCCATTCCTCCTCTCTTCCCTCTATCTCTCTTCATACCTCCTCTCCTCCATAACTCTCTCTCTCTCTCCATACTACCTCTCGTCCCTCTATCTCTCTCCATTCTTCCTCTCTTCCCTCTATCTCTTCCCATACCGCCTTTCTTGTCTTTATCTCTCTCCATTCCTCCTCTTCTCTCTTCATCTCTCTCCATACCTCCTCTCTTCCCTCTACCTCTCTCTATTCCTCCTCTCTTCCCTCTATTTCTCTCCATACCTCCTCTCTTCCCTCTACCTCTCTCCATACCTCCTCTCTTCCCTCCATCTCTCTCCATACCTCCTCTCTTCCCTCTACCTCTCTCCATACCTCCTCTCTTCCCTCCATCTCTCTCCATACCTCCTCTCTTCCCTTCCCTCTACCTCTCTCTATTCCTCCTCTCTTCCCTCCTTCTCTCCCCATTCCTCCTCTCTTCCCTCCTTCTCTCTCCATTCCTCCTCTTGTCCCTCTACCTCTCCATTCCTCCTCTCATCCCTCTACCCCTCTCCATTCATTCCTCCTCTCTTTCTTCTACCCCTCTCCATTCCACCTCTCTTCCTTCTACCTCTCTCCATACCTCCTCTCCTCCATCTTTCTCTCTCTCTCTCTCCATACTGCCTCTCGTCCCTCTACCTCTCTCCATTCTTCCTCTCTTCCCTCTATCTCTTCCCATACCACCTTTCTTGCCTTTATCTCTCTCCATACCTCCTCTCTTTCCTCTATCTCTCTCCATACCTCCTCTCTTCCCGCTATCTCTCTCCATACCTCCTCTCTTCCCGCTATCTCTCTCCATACCTCCTCTCTTCCCTCTATCTCTCTCCATACCTCCTCTCTTCCATCTCCCTCTCTCTCCATACCTCCTCTCTTCCCTCTATCTCACTCCATTCCTCCTCTCTTCCCTCAATCTCTTTCCATTCCTCCTCTCTTCCCTCTACCTCTCTCGTAACCTCCTCTCTTCCCTTTATCTCTCCCCATTCCTCCTCTTCTGTCTCCATCTCTTTCCATACCTCCTCTCTTCCCTTTATTTCTCTCCATACCTCCCTTCTTCCACTCTATCTCTCTCCATAACTCCTCTCTTCCATCTCCCTCTCTCTCCATTACTCCTCTCTTTCATCCATCTCTCTCCATACCCCCTCTGTTTCCTCTGTCTCTCTCCATTCCTCTTCTCTTCCCTCCACCTTTCTCCATTCCTCCTCTCTTCCCTCAATCTTTTTCCATTCCTCCTCTCTTCCCTCTACCCCTCTCGTAACCTCCTCGCTTTCCTCTATCTCTCTCCGTACCTCCTCTCTTCCCTCCTTTTCTCTCCCTACCTCCTCTCTTCGCTTTATCTCTCTCTATACCTCCTCTCTTCCCTCTATATCTTTCCATACCTTCTCTCTTTCCTCCATCTCTCTCCATATCTCCTCTCTTCCCTCCATCTCTCTCCATACCTCCTCTCTTCCCTCTATTTCTCTCCATACCTCCTCTCCTCCCTCTACCTCTCTCTATTCCTCCTCTCTTCCCACCTTCTCTCTCCATTCCTCCTCTCTTCCCTCCTCCTCTCTCCATTTCTCCTCTTGTCCCTCTACCTCTCCATTCCTCCTCTCATCCCTCTACCCCTCTCCATTCCTCCTCTCTTTCTTTTACCCCTCTCCATCCCTCCTCTCTTCCTTCTACCTCTCTCCATACCTCCTCTCCTCCATCTTTCTCTCTCTCTCTCTCTCCATACTGCCTCTCGTCCCTCTACCTCTCTCCATTCTTCCTCTCTTCCCTCTATCTCTTCCCATACCGCCTTTCTTGTCTTTATCTCTCTCCATACCTCCTCTCTTTCCTCTATCTCTCTCCATACCTCCTCTCTTCCCTCCTTCTCTCTCCCTACCTCCTCTCTTCCCTTTATCTCTCTCTATACCACCTCTCTTCCCTCTATATCTTTCCATACCTTCTCTCTTCCCTCCATCTCTCTCTATATCTCCTCTCTTCCCTCCATCTCTCTCCATATCTCCTCCATACCTCCTCTCTTTCCTCCTTCTCTCTCCATACCTCCTCTCCTCCCTCTTCCTCTCTCCATTCCTCCTTTCTTCCCTCCATATCTCTCCATTCCCCATCTCTTCTCCTTTTTCTCTTCATACCTCCTTCTCTCTCTCTCTCTCTCTTTCTCTCTCTCTCTCTCGCTCTCTCTTCCACTGTCTCTATATACCTTCTATCTCCCTTTTATTTGCTCTCTCAACATATGTCTTCTCTCTGCCTCTCCTTTCTTTTTACTTAAATTCAAATGCTTTATTGGCAGGACCAAAACTATTAAGCAATGCCATTGCAATTGAAGGGATATTGTGGGATGGATAAGGGGATGGAAGGAATGACTCCTAGGACATTATTAGGGATAAAGGATAATTTACCATGAACAGAAGTCCAAGAATTTTATCAGGGTAAGGATTTGTAAGTCCATACATTTTCATGTACCTCTCAAGCTATAAAATTTTCCAGCACAGAGAATTTTCTGGCACGCTTTTGGAAATTGCTTGCTTGCACATAAGACTGTTTGACACCGAACGTTTTTTTGCACATAAATATTAATTATTAATTTTTATTTATTTTAAATTTTTATTTTTCACATTATTGCTGCACATTTTTTATGCTTGATTTTGCACTTTTATTTGCATTTGCTTATTTGCACAGAAGGAACTGAATTAGTATTGTTCATTTGCATTTTACCTGCATTCGTTTACGTGCACAAAGGGAACTGAATCAATACTGTTTATTTGCACAGGAATTGTTGTTATTTATTTATTTATTTTATATCAGATTAATCTGAGTAAGCGCCACCTCACCCCTTCTTCATTAAAGTGGTTGTATACCCTATTTTTGAACTTTTACCTACAGGTAAGCCTATAATAAGGCTTACCTGTAGGTAAAAAGAATATCTCCTAAACCTGTACGGTTTAGGGAGATATTCCCCTCGCAATGAGCCGCTGACTGCAGCGGCGCATGCGCAGCTGGGATTCTCGGCTAAAGCCCGGCAGCCGCCGGACCTTGCCAACGTGCGGGAGTGAGGACATCGCCGCTCCAGCCACTCACAGCGCTGGAGCGGCGATACCCGGAAGACACGCCAAGGCAAGATGGCATCTCCCTAGGCGTGAAACAAGTTAAGTTACTGACGCCTCGTTCTAAGGTAAGTACTTTATAATGAGCTAGTACACGGTGCATACTAGCTCATTATGCCTTTTGCCTTTCAGGTATATAAAAAAAAAAAAAAAAAAGCAGCAGCGGGTATACAACCGCTTTAACTTTATTTAGTGTGTGAATACTCCCTTTGTTGTGGCTGCTGCTTGTGTGAGTTTATGATTTATACACCCGTTGTGGTTTGCGCACCAGTAATGCCCTGTACACACGATCAGATTTTCCGATGGGATAAAATCCGATGGAATTTTCCGTCGGAGTTCCGTTCAAGCTGTCTTCCATCAGTCTTGCCTACACACTGTCAGTCCAAATTCCGACCGTCCAAAACGCGGTGACGTACAACACTACGACGAGCCGAGAAAAAGGAAGTTCAATGCTTCCGAGCATGCGTCGACTTGATTCTGAGCATGCGTGGGTTTTTTCTCCATCGGAGTTACACACAGACGATAGGAATTTCCTATCGTTTTTTTTTTCCATCAGAAAAAAATAAAACATGTTCTATTTCTAAACACCGATGGAAAAAAAATCCGATGGGGCCCACGCACGATCGGAATTTCCGATGAAAAAAGTCCATCGGACTTTTTTCTTCGGAAATTCCGATCGTGTGTACAAGGCCTAACCCATTATTATACATTGTTTACAAAGGCATCCCCCCGTTCTGCCGCTCCGTGACATGATCGCAGGACACCGGTGGACATCGAGTCTGCGGGTCCCGCGGCACGGTCACGAAGCTCGCGGCGGGGGTGCACGCGCCCACACGGCGGGATTTTCAAAGCAACTTGCAGGTGCGTTGCTTTGCCCACACGAGCCGTTCTGCCGACGTATATGTGCGTTACGCGGTCGGCAAGTGGTTTACTTTGTTTATTTACCTATTTCTTGGTGAAAATTGCACGACCGTGTTGTTTACTCATTGTTTATAATTGTTAGTATCACTACTATGTAGTAGCGTGACTCTTTTATGTTAACCTCCCTGGCAGTATTCCTAAATCTGGCTCGTGGTGAGATTTCAGTACCAAAAGCGGTAACCCCGAGCCAGACTCGAGCTGCATCGCAGTATCCAGGGAAAGTTACTTACCTTGTCCCCTGGATCCTGCGATGTCTCCCCGCTGTGTGTGCGAGCCGTGTCTCCTAGCTCGATTCACACAGTGCCCGAGTGCCGCCGAGCTCCGTTCCCTGCAACGTTGTGGCGCACGGGGGCGGAGATCGGCGCCAAATTCAAAAAAGTAAAAACACAATACACATACAGTACACTGTAATCTTACAGATTACAGTACTGTATAAAAAAATTACACATCCCCTTTGTCCCTAGTGGTCTGTCCAGTGCCCTGCATGCACTTTTATATTATAAATACTGTGTAGCGCTACCCCCAGTTAAGAGAGCCGCTGGGTTTTGTTTCGGGCCCTGTATACAGCACCGCCAACCCCTGGCAATCTACTCAACCCACACTGGCACAGTTAGTCTAGGGATTGTTACCTCGTAACGGTCTATACCTGATTATACACAATCTGGCAGTATTGGTAGATAGCTACTATCTGCAAAGATGACACTAATACCAATGTAATAAAATATAACTGGATTTACTTTGGTTTAAAGGTTCAAGGTTAAACACATCACATAGCATACATGCAGAGCCCTGCAGCAATAAACATATTCATCAGTGATAGTGCAGAGTGATCACCCGCCACGTGCAACTATCTTCTTTCCCTATGCGCAATATGGCGCAGCAACAAAGTTTTAACCTCCACCCTGCTCAGGCCTGACCCAGATTCAAACTCAGTCCCTTATGAGAACAATTTCTTTGCATGCAACTTGAACGGTGGTGCACTTGCAGGAAACAATATTTGTAATCCAAGGGTAGTAAATAACGGGTGGGCCAAGGCAGTCACTAGGCCCAACAAAGTAACAAAAAAGGTAATGAAGTGAGCAAGTGCTCGCTCACCACTCCGGACGCGATCCCAGTCCGGGCTTCCACCACTGTGTATCCGCACACAGTGTCTCCAACGGCCGGGTCTCCGGTCCAGCTGATGTCAGTAAACTCGAGCAGGAACAGGTGCCACCCAGGCTCCGCAGTGGGGTGGAAGGCTCTTTGGTCGGTATGCAAGGCCCAGGCTTCAGGCCTTACACAGCAGTGGATCCGCACAGGGAGTCCTATTGCTTGCAGCGCGGTGTCCAAAGAGGCCAAGCTTAGCCTCGCCCTCTTCTTATATAACCCCACCCATGAGTCTCTGCGGCGGCCCAATGCACCCTGGGTGCCGAACGGGATTCTGGGTAACGTAGTCCAGGGGCCTTAAAGGAGACCCCGCTACAACTGTTTTTTCTGCCTGGAAACTGGAGATTGCCAATAGCAACCAAAACTTGTCCCTTTATGTCAAAAGTGGTTTTAGACCAGCTAGAAAACAGCGATAATAAATTAGAATCACTCGCAGAATTGAGCGATAGCAATTTGTGGGGAAATTCGTCATCAAACACTAAGGCCTTGTACACACGACCGGTTTTCTCGGCAAGAAACGACAAGAAAACTGTTGGGAGAGCGTTGGGAGAAAAACGTTCGTGAATCTCGACGAGAAAAAAAGAAAACCTGCTTTCTTTTTTCTCGTCGGGAGTCTCATTTTTCTCGTCAGACTGTTTTTGGACGAGAAAAACGGTCGTGTTTATGCTTTTCCGAGTCTTCAAAAACCATGCATGCTCAGAATCAAGTGTAGCGATACCCCCAACTTAAGAGAGCCGCTGATATTGTTTCGGGCCCTGTACACAGCACTGCCAACCCCCGGCAATCTACTCGACCCTCCCCTGGCACAGCTATTCTAGGGAATGATAGACTGGTAATGTCTCTGCAATCATCTATGACACAGTCCCACAATAAATCAAACAGTGATAAAGTACAGTAATTGACACTGATACCGGAGTACTTAACTATAGCAACTTTACTTTAGTATAAAAGTTAGGTAGAAGTACAGTACATCATAACACATGCAGAGCCCTGCAATATTAGTGACACTTAGCAATACTGTATAGAAATAACTAGCACACCACGCTGCAGCTATCCTCCCCGTGCGCAATATGGCGCCCAATAATGTTCTACGCTACCCAGTCAGGCCTGACTTAAAGTAAGGTATAGTCTTAGGGTGAAGAATCTTCGCATGCAAGGAAATCGGTGGTGCACATCAGGAACAACGATTTGTAATCCAACGGGACTGTATCTCAGCAAAGTAACAACTCCCAGGAGACTATCAAACTCAGTTCTGGAAATAGTCTCCTGCTAGGATTGTTGGTATAGCACTAAGGGCCAAAGCAGTCAGTAGGCCTAAACAAAGTACTTGGCTATAACTTTGAGCAAGTGCTCTCTCACCACACCGGACTTAGTCCCCGTCCGTAACTTCCACCGCTGTGTATCCGCACACAGGGTCTGCGATAGCCGGGTCTTCGGTCCTCCTGATGTCAGTGAAAAAACAAATGGAGATCAGGTGTCACACAGGCTCCGCAGTGGAGTGGAAGGCTCTTTGGAAGTGCGCAAGGCCCAGGCTTCAGGCCTTGCACCAGCAGCAAGTCCACACAGGGGATCCTCTTGCTAGAAGGGCGGTGTCCCAAAGAGGCCGAGCTTAGCCTTCCCTTCACCTTTATAGCCCACCCCATGAGTCTCTGCTGGTGGCAATGCACCTTGGGTGCTGAATGGGGTTCTGGGTATCGTAGTCCAGAGGCCTTAAAGGAGACCCCCGCTACACAAGTATGAGACGGGAGCGCACCTTCTTGTAAAACTAGCGTTTGTAATGGAGATAGCACATTTGTCACGCTGTAACGGACTGAAAGCGCGAAGACTGAAAAGCGCGAATCGTCTCTCACTAAACTTTTACTAACACGCAGTAACACGAGATTAGCAAAAGCAGCCCATGGGGTAGCGCCATGACAATGGAACTTCCCCTTTATACTGCCGTTGTACGTGTTGTACGTCACCGCGCTTTAGACAGACGAGATTTTGGATTGATGGTGTGTATGCAAGGAAAGCTTGACAAGAAACCCATTGAGAAAAACAATGTTTTTTTTGCGACGAGATTCTCAGCCGTGTGTACTAGGCTTTAATCTAATGACAGCGACAATTCTGCAACTGAGCAAATTTCAGTGTTTTTGATTTGATTACATTATTGAATAATTTTTATTATTATTACAGTGGGGCAAAAAAGTATTTAGTCAGCCACCAATTGTGCAAGTTCTCCCACTTAAAAAGATGAGAGAGGCCTGTAATTGTCATCATAGGTATACCTCAACTATGAGAGACAAAATGTGGAAACAAATACAGACAATGCACTGATTTTGCAAATTATGGTGGAAAATAAGTATTTGGTCCCCTACAAACAAGCAAGATTTCTGCCTCTCACAGACCTGTATCTTCTTCTTTAAGAGGCTCCTCTGTCCTCCACTCATTACCTGTATTAAGGGCACCTGTTTGAACTTGTTATCAGTATAAAAGACACCTGTCCACAACCTCAAACAGTCACACTCCAAACTCCACTATGGTGAAGACCAAAGAGCTGTCGAAGGACACCAGAAACAAAATTGTAGACCTGCACCAGGCTGGGAAGACTGAATCTGCAATAGGCAAGCAGCTTGGTGTGAAGAAATCAAGTGTGGGAGCAATAATTAGAAAATAGAAGACATACAAGACCACTGATAACCTCCCTCGATCTGGGGCTCCACACGAGATCTCACCCCGTGGAGTCAAAATGATCACAAGAACGGTGAGCAAAAATCCCAGAACCACACGGGGGGACCTAGTGAGTGACCTGCAGAGAGCTGGGACCAACGTAACAAAGGCTACCATCAGTAACACACTACGCCGCCAGGGACTCAGATCCTGCAGTGCCAGACGTGTCCCCCTGCTTAAGCCAGTATATGTCAGGGCCCGTCTTAGGTTTGCTAGAGAGCATTTGGATGATCCAGAAGAGTATTGGGAGAATGTCATATGGTCAGATGAAACCAAAGTAGAACCGTTTGGTAGAAACACAACTCGTCGTGTTTGGAGGAGAGAGAATGCTGAGTTGCAACCAAAGAACACCATACCTACTGTGAAGCATGGGAGTGGCAACATCATGCTTTGGGGCTGTTTCTCTGCAAAGGGAACAGGACGACTGATCCGTGTACATGAAAGAATGAATGGGGCCATGTATCCTGAGATTTTGAGTGCAAACCTCCTCCCATCAGCAAGGGCATTGAAGATGAATCTTGGCTGGGTCTTTCAGCATGACAATGATCCCAAACACACCGCCCGGGCAACGAAGGAGTGGCTTCGTAAGAAGCATTTCAAGGTCCTGGAGTGGCCTAGCCAGTCTCCAGATCTCAACCCCATATAAAACCTTTGGAGGGAGTTGAAAGTCCGTGTTGCCCAGCGACAGCCCCAAAACATCACTGCTCTAGAGTAGATCTGCATGGAGGAATGGGCCAACATACCAGCAACAGTGTGTGACAACCTTGTGAAGACTTACAGAAAACGTTTGACCTCTGTCATTGCCAACAAAGGATATGTAACAAAGTATTGAGATGAACTTTTGATATTCACCAAATACTTATTTTCCACCATAATTTGTAAAAAAAAATATTTCCAAATCAGACAATGTGATTGTCTGGATTTGTTTCCACATTTTGTCTCTCATAGTTGAGGTATACCTATGATGACAATTACAGGCCTCTCTCATCTTTATAAGTGGGAGAACTTGCACAATTGGTGGCCGACTAAATACTTTTTTGCCCCACTGTATATTATTATTTGTTATAATTATTTATAGTTATTTATTATATTATAATTAATGATTTCGTGTTTCAAACGTTATCATACCCGGGATGTCTACTAGACTCTTGTTTGGACAGATTTAGGTGAGTTGTTCCTAAGAATTACAGGCCTACAATATAAAACGCCAAATTTCCATGCAATAATTGTACGGCTTTCAGCACCTAAAATCTGACAGAATCATACCGCCAGGGAGGTTAAAAAAGGTACGCGGCCAGTTTGTAGTCTACTCTCTCTCCCCATCTCTTCTCGATCCCTATCTCTCTCACTCACTCCCGCTCCCTCCCTCTCCCCCCATTTGAATTTTCCATCAATGAAAAGGTGGTTAAGCGTTTTTCAGTACATAAGCCTTCCCACACAGACTTCCTCCCCTTCCATGCCCATATCCATAGCTCACCGGCTGTGAATGGCGATTGGCGGTTTGCGAAGGGAAGGGGCTGAGGCGGGTGGTGAAGCTGCTTGTTATTCCTTACGGTGAAGATGCGGAATACAATGTGACTGACATCAGCGATAAGCAGGGATCAGCCAAACACAACAATTAGTCGCTTTACAAGTGTGCTGTTGCTAAGTAGAGCGTAGGGACAGCTAGCGAGTGCTGGAAATATCATCTACTGTATTTGTCACGCTCGTGGTGATGGGTTTATATTGTAGAAGAATTCTAATGAGCACTTTTTATATGGAAAATGGCTACAGAACATACCTTTATGCCCTGTACACACGATCGGAGTATCCGATGGTCTAAAATCCAATGGAATTTTTCATCGGAATTCCGCTCAAGCTGTCTTGCTTACACACTGTCAGACTCAATTCCGACCGTCCAAAATGCAGTGACGTAAAACACTCCGACGAGCCAAGAAAAATGAAGTTCAATGCTTCCGAGCATGCGTCGACTTGATTCTGAGCATGCGTGGGTTTTTTCCACACAGACGATAGGAATTTCCAAGGCTTTTTTTCAGCGGGAACTTGGGGGAACGCGGTTCCGGCACCTCTAGCATTGAATATATGTAATGGCAATGGGTACCGGGGTAATCTGTCAGGAATCAATTTTTGTGTGGGGGTCTATTGTTGCTGGTTGGGCAATTATTGAGGGAGAGGTCTATTGTTGCTGGCTGCTGGAGAGTCTATTGATGCTGGCTGCTGGGAATTCTGTTGTTGTTGCTGGGGGTCTATTGTTGCAGGGGTGGTATTTTGTAACAGATGTTTTTTTTTTTTTGGCGGGGGGGGTATAATGTTGCATTGGGGCTCTATTGTTGCTGGGGATCTATTGTTTCTGTGGTGGGTCTAGTGTTACTGGGGGTATCTATTATTGCTGGGGGGAATTATTGTTGCTGGGGTGGGTCTATTGTTGCTAGGGGTGTCTAATTAGGGTGACCACGTGTCCGGATTGCCCGGGACCGTCCCGCATTTTGCAGGTCCCGGAATGAAACTGACACAGCCACCCCCTGGGCCAATCTGATGTCGCCAAAAAATGCCGCCGCTTTACTCACTGACAGTACTTGTCCTGGCCGGCAATGCCTGGAGGAGCACAATCCCCGCCCCCTACTTGTGATTGGAGAAATCATAAATCCCACCTCTTGTGTCCAATCACTGTGCTGTGATTCGTTACAGCACAAGCTGATTTTTGGGAAGGGAGGGTGTCCCTGAGTGGTAGTTTGGAAATGTGGTCACCCTATGTCTAATATTGCTTGGGGAATTTATTGTTGCTGGGGGATCTATTATTGCTGGGGGATCTATTGCTGCTGGGGTGGGTCTAATGTTTGCTGGAGGTGTCTATTATTGCTGGGGGATCTATTATTGCTGGGGGATCTATTGCTGCTGGGGTGGGTCTAATGTTTGCTGGAGGTGTCTATTATTGCTGGGGGATCTATTATTGCTGGGGGATCTATTGCTGCTGGGTTGGGTCTAATGTTTGCTGCAACGCTGTATCCTGGCCTAGGCCAACAAGGCCCAGGCCTATGGCAGCACTTTTGCAGGGGGGCAGCACGGAAAGGGTCCCCGCCGGCTTGTACTACACTGTTAGTATAGCACCAGTCTTATGGGGCGGACTGGGCAAAGAGGCAAATTAGTCTAGCGCCCCCATAAAGCGGCCGCACTGCTTCCGGTATGCTTTTCAGGGCGGATCTTAAACAGCAAGGGGTGTGGCCTTGACAGGAAGGGGGGTGCATGAGTTTAGTCAGGCCTAGGGCAGCACAAAACCTGAATACACTACTGGTTTGCTGGGGGTGTCTATTATTGCTGGGGGTGTCTATTATTGCTGGGGGATCTCTTGTTGCTGTGGGAATTTATATTGCTGGGGGGGGAATATATTATTGCTGAGGTGGGGGTCTATTTTCGCTGGCTGCAGAGGATTTATTTTATTGCTTTTCTTGTTATCCACGAGTACCATACAAAAGCACCACAAAATAAAATTTGATTCTGTATTCTCTAAAAGGGCCGGTACTGGGAGGTGCTTAGGGGGTGGAACCAAGAGACGGTGCTCGGGGGTGGGTAGGGGGGGCGGAGTCAAGTAGTGAATTAAAAGGGGGGAGTTCCTGCACCTATTCTCCGAGAAAAAAAGCCGGAAATAAAGAAAGAAAAAAAGATCGGAAAAATTAAAACATGTTCTATTTCTAAACACCGAAGGAAAAAAGTCAGATGGGGCCCACACACGATCCATCGGACTTGTTTCATCGGAAATTCCGATCGTGTGTACAGGGCATTAGTGTTGTTTTAGATGCATTATAACACTTTCTGGGAAATCATGCCTCAGGATTCTCTCTCTGTGGCTACAATAGGAGCTCAGCTTGTGCTTGTGGAAGCTGCTCAGTCCGTCTACGTGATGCCGACAATAACGAATATATGTGCAGCGCTAGATAAGAACGGTCACAAAGGATAAGACCGTATCTAATGCAGTGAAAAAAAAATGAATATTGACATTTTACATTCTTAATAACACACGTGCAAACACATAAACGAACATACTAAATGTAGTCCACAACGTGATGAAGGTAAAAGAATAAAGTCCACGGATGGAAACTGATAGATGATGTTAACCACTTCAGCCCCGGAAAATTTTACCCCCCTTCCCGACCAGAGCACTTTTTACAACTTGGCACTGCGTCGCTTTAACGGTCAATGGCGCGGCCGTTCAACGGTTTACCCCAACAAAATTTGCGCCCTTCCCCCCCCCCCCCCCCACAAATAGAGCTTTCTTTTGGTGGTATTTGATCACCTTTGCGGTTTTTATTTTTTGCACTATAGCTAAAAAAAGAGCGACAATTTAGATTGTTTTTCTTTGATTTTTTACTTTTTGCTATAATAAATAGATCCAATTAAAAAAAAAAAAAAAAAAAAAAATATCCATCAGTTTAGGCTGATATATATTCTCTACATATTTTTGGTAATAAAAATCCCAATAAGCTTATATTGATTATAGTGTCTACAAACTATGGGAACGATTTATGGCATTTTTTTTTTTTTACCAGTAATGGCGGTGATCTGCGATTTTTAGCGGTACTACGACATTGCAACGGACAGATCGAAGACTTTTGACACTTTTTTGGGACCATTGGCATTTACACAGCGATCAGTGCTATAAAAATGCACCGATTACTATGTAAATGTCACTGGCAGGGAAGGGGTTAAACCAGGGGTCTCAAACTGGTGGCCCTCCAGCTGTTGCAGAACTACAATTCCCATGAGGCATTGCAAGGCTAAACAGTTACAAGCATGACTCCCATAGGCAGAGGCATGATGGGACTTGTAGTTCCGCAACAGCTGGAGGGCCGCAGGTTTGAGACCCCTGGGTTAAACACTAGGGGGCGATTAAGAGGTTATTTGTGTGTCCCCTCAGTGTGTTCTAACTGTGGGGGGATATGATTGACTAGGAGAGGAGACATATCAATTTTGATTTTTTTTTTTATATTTTTTACTTTTTGCTATAATAAATAGCCCCAATTTAGAAAAAAATATAAAAAATTCTCCATCAGTTTAGGCCGATATGTATTCTCTACATATTTTTGGTAATAAAAATCCCAATAAGCTTATATTGATTATAGTGTCTACAAACTATGGGAAAGATTTATGGCATTTTTATTTATTTTTTAATTTTTTACCAGTAATGGCGGTACTACGACATTGCGACGGACAGATCGAAGACTTTTGACACTTTTTTGGGACCATTGGCATTTATACAGCGATCAGTGCTATAAAAATGCACTGATTACTGTATAAATGTCACTGGCAGGGAAGGGGTTAAACATTAGGGGCGATCAAGAGGTTAATTGTGTGTTCTAACTGTGACGGGATAGGATTGACTAGGAGAGGAGACATATCATTTTTGCTACCTAGTAGGAATAAACGTTATGACTCCCCTCCCTGACAGCACAGGGATTTGTCTGTTTACACACACAAATCCCCTGTGCTGGCGCTCTTGGCCACCGGCCACGCGCATCGGGTCCCCCCCCCCCCCCGCTGTGCAGCGGGCACACGTTCTCTCTAGTGGCCGCTAAAGGAATGGACGTACCCATACAGGATTTCGCCCAGGGGAGCCATTCTGCCGCAGTATATCTGCGTGAGCCGGCCGGGAACCGGTTAATCCAGTTATAGAGAAGAACGGTTAGGACAGCCGCACTCCAATCCAATGTAGCTTTATTGACAAAAAATAAAAAAACAGGCACTACATGTCACAGCAACGAAACCTTAGGACAGCTGACGCGTTTCACACTTATTCAGTGTTTACTCATTTACTCAGCTATGAGTAAACACCGAATACGTGTGAAACGCGTCAGCTGTCCTAAGGTTTCGTTGCTGTGACATGTAGTGCCTGTTTTACATTTTTTGACAATAAAGCTATGTTGGATTGGAGTGCGGCTGTCCTAATTGTTCTTGTTTATATTTGCCTTGTGCATTGCCAGCACCCTTCGGTTCCTGAGAGGATTGCAACCAAGTTGGACCTGTTTGGAGCGGCAATTTCTGTCTCTCTATTAACCGGTTAATCCAGGTAAGTAAATGACCACCTTAAAGAGGAAGTAAACCCTGATGGGTTTTACTTCCTCTTTTGCTCCCTATATCACCTGTAAATGAAAAACATCATGGGCTAGTATGCATCGCATACTAGCTCATTATGTGGCACTTACCTGAAATCGAAGCCCCTGAAGTCCTCCTTGTTCCCCTCTGCCGCCGCCACCGCCATCTTGCCTTGATGTCCTGTCACTGATGTCAGTGTATCGCCGCTCCGGCGCTGTGATTGGCCGGAGCGGCGATGACATCACACGCATGCCACTTACCTGCAAAAGAATCCAGCGCTGTCATCTGTGTTGGCAGCGTCCATCTTCTGTCCCCTCTTCCTTCCTGGCCGCTGACTCGCAGGAGCCGCGTGACGTCACTCCCGCGCATGCGCACGGGAGCCATGATTCACGGCACAGGCTGAGGAAGAAACAGCACTTAGTTTTGTTTCTTCCCCGTGAATGCGCAGTGACGTTTTTCGGCGGACTACAAGTGAAACATCTCCTAAACGGCGCACGTTTAGGAGATATTTCCACTACCTATAGGTAAGCCTTATTCTAGGCGTACCTGTAGGTAGAAGTCCAACAAGTGGCTTTACAACCACTTTAAGACATCAGTGGAAGGACAAGTGTGAACAGAAGATAATGGGAGGAGAAGCCACCACCAACATAAGGAAGGCTTACCAGAGCTATTGGACTCAACAAGGCATATGCCCAATGAGTCGCCAAGACTTGTGGTGACAACACACCGGTATACAGGAACATCCACGTCTGCAAATGATGGCACAAACGGATGGTGATCACACTGGCTCTCAGAAGACTCCCAGTAAAGAAGGAAAGCTCAGAGGGAGGTTGGTTGAATCCTTCCCATATGCTCACAAGATGCAACCAGAAATGAAAAAAAAACAAAAACTTCCACATAGTGTGAATCCGCATAACAAAGAGAATTTATTTAAAATTGAGGAGCACTCACATTTAAGCAGGTAAAAAGCGCTTGTATAATGAACTGTAAGTTAACGCAATGGCATCGTCAGGCTCGCCCCGACGCGTTTCGTCTAAAGAGACATCCTCTGGACAAATAAGACAAATCATTTAACCACTTGCTGACCAGCCACCGTCATAATACGGCGGTAGGTCAGCTCGTTCCCGCTAATCACCGTAGCTGTACGTCGGCTCCTTTAAAGTGGTTGTAAACCCACTTAAACAACATGCACCTACAGGTAAGCCTAGATTAAGGCTTACCTGTAGGTGCAAGAAATATCTCCTAAACCTACACGGTTAAGGAGATATTTACTATAAAAACACCACCGATGACGTCACCACGCATGCGCAACCATTCGGCCAGCATCATTGCCGGATTTCTGAATGGGATCTTGCCAGCCCGAGCGCGCATGCGTGTGATGTCATCGCCCCTCCAATAGTAAAATATCTCCTTAACCGTGTAGGTTAAGGAGATATTTCTTGCACCTACAGGTAAGCCTTAATCTAGGCTTACCTGTAGGTGCATGTTGTTTAAGTGGGTTTACAACCACTTTAAAGGAGCCGACGTACAGCGCCGGAGTGGCGATACACTGACATCAGTGACAGGACATCGAGGCAAGATGGCGGCGGCGGCAGAGGGGAACGAGGAGGACTTCAGGGGCTTCGATTTCAGGTAAGTGCCACATAATGAGCTAGTATGCTATGCATACTAGCTCATTATGCCTTTCTCTTGCAGGGGTATGTTTAGCTAAAAAATGTGTGGAGGGTTTACTTCCTCTTTAAGAGCCATAGCAGGCGCGCGCATCCGCTGCATGGCGAGGAGACCCGATGCGTGTGGCCGGCGGCCGCGATGTCCGCCAACCACCAGCGATTGTGGGAGAGACAGCCGGAATGGGGATCTGTCAATGTAAGCAGACAGATCCCCATTCTGACAGGGGAGGATAGACAGATCTGCTGTTCCTAGTGATCAGGAACAGCGATCTCTCTCCTCCTCCAGTCAGTCCCCACCCCCCACAGATAGAAACACCGCCCTAGGGAACGCTATTTAACCAATTGATCGCCCCCTAGTGTTAACCCCTTCCCTGCCAGTGTCATTTATATGGTAATCAGTGCATTTTTATAGCACTGATCACTGTATAAATGTCAGTGGGTCCCAAAAAAGTGTCAAAAGTCTCCGATTTGTCCGTCGCAATGTCGCAGTCCCGGTTAAAATCGCAGATCGCCGCCATTACTAGTAAAAAATAAATAAAATAATAAAAATGCCATAAATCTGTCCCCTATTTTGTAGACGCTATAACTTTTGCGCAAACCAATCAATATACGCTTATTGCGTTTTTTTTTACCTTTTACCAAAAAATATGTAGAAGAATACAAATCGACCTAAACTGAGGAAGAATTTTTTATTTTTATTTTTCTTGGATATTTATTATAGCAAAAAGTAAAAAAACATTTTTTATTTTTTTTATTTTTTTGTTTATAGTGCAAAAAATAAAAACCGCAGAGGTGATCAAATAGCACCAAAAGAAAGCTCTATTTGTTGGAAAAAAGGACATCAATTTTGTTTGAGTACACGACCGCGCAATTGTCAGTTAAATCGACGCAGTGCCGTATCGCAAAAAAATGGCCTGGTCATTAAGGGGGAAAAATCTTCTGGTCTGTTACTAAACCCACAACAGTAAAATCAGTCTGTATATGAAGTAAAGAATGCTGGTAATACTCACTGTGGAACCTAAGGGGTTAATCCTCTGCACTGTGCAAAAAAAAGCTGTCTGATCCTGTCTTCTCTGATGCTCCTCTTCTTGCATTGTCTCCAAAACATGTCCGGTATTCTATTAGAATACCGCTACCTATCAGAATAAACTAGACCGTGATGGCCATCTTGCTACACCCCGCACTCATCCGCAGCAAGCCTGCAGTCAGAAAGCGGCAGCGGACATGTTTTTACACCCACCGGAGTCTTGCATTTCACACTTATTTTTACCAGTACATTGAGCTTATATAGTCAAATAGAGTATTTTGAAATCCGTCCGACTGTTTTAATGTTGAATTTTAAAAGCAGGACCTGTGAGATCAGCACGCTTGCCGCTGCTTCTAAAATTCTACATCAAAACAGTCTGACGGATTTCGAAATCCTGTATTTCACCATATAAGCTCAGTTTGGCTGGGTGTAAAAAGATGTCCGCTGCCAACTTTTGACTGCAGACTTACAGCAGAAGAGTGCAGGGTGTAGCAAGATGGCTGTCGCGGTGTAGTGACGGAATGTCACTTACGTTACTTATTCTGATGGGTAGCGGTATTCTGATAGAACACCGGATAAGACAGAGTTACTGGAGTCAGGCTGCACATGCTCAGTTTGGTGTGTATTGCTAGAGAGTTTTTTTTTTTTTTCTTGGGAGAGTGCATGTGATCAGCACAGGACCAATCAGCACTGTCCAGACAGAGGGTCAGGGGTCCTGCATCCTGATAGGACAGCCAGTGAAGCCACAGACAGGCGCCCACAGTAAGAATACCGGCACCGTTAAGAGGAGCGGGGCTTCGGGTGACCGTAGGATAGGTGAGTGTACTTTTTGTAGCTGCTAACTTTTAATTATTATTTTTTTTCGGCGGAACTATGCTTTAAATTAGTAAAGGAAAATTAAAAAAAGAAAAGAAAGAAAGTCCAAAATAATAAACTACATCAAGATCAAGAATAAACTCATATGAGAATTCAGGTTATATCAAACTAATGCCTTGTACACACGATCGGATTTTCCGTCGGGCTAAACTCCGACGGATTTTTCTGACGGAATTCCGTTCAAGAATACACACTGACACACCAAATTCCAACCGTCAAGAACGCGGTGACGTACAACACTACAACGAGCCAAGAAAAATTAAGTTTAATGCCTCCGAGCATGCGTCGACTTGATTCTGAGCATGCGTGTTTTTTTCTCCGTCGGACTTCCATACAGACGATAGGAATTTCCAATAGAAATTTTTTTCGCCTGAAAAAAAGAGAACATGTTCTCTTTCTAACTCCGTCTGAATTTTTCCTTTGGAAATTCCGACAGGGCACACACACGGTCGGAATATCCGATGAAAAAATTCCATCTGACTTTTTTCATCGGAAATTCCGACCGTGTGTACAAGGCATAAAGGATAGAGTTATATATTACACTCCTTTAAGCATTTAGAAGCTCTAGGATTAGATAACCAGGTATACCATTTATTTTTAAATGTGATTAGCCGCTAATGTAACAAGTGGGGGGGGGGGGGGCAATTTTAAAAGCCTTTGGCTCTAATCATGTGCTTCAAAGAAAAAAAAAATCTCGTAGAACTCTATGTGTCCGGCGCCCCTTATGGACCGGCCGCCGCTGTCTGTGAGCGGGGGGTGGTGTCTGTCAGTGGAGTAAGAGGGTGGAATTTGGGGGGGTTGGGGGTCAGTAGTTGGGTGGTGAAGGTCTGTGAGCCGGCATAGAGGTTGGGGGAGGGGGTCTGTCAGTGGAGGGAGAGGATGGAATTTGGGAGGGGTCAGTAGTTGGGTGGTGAAGGTCTGTGAGCGGGAGTGGTGGTTGGGGGAGGGGGGTATGTCAGTGGAGGGAGAGAGTGGAATTTAGGGGGTTGGGTTTCAGTAGTTGGGTGGTGAAGATCTGTGAGCGGGGGGAGGTGGTTGGGGGAGGGGGGTCTGTCAGTGGAGGAAAAGAGTGGAATTTGGGGGTCAATAGTTGGGGGGTGAAGGTCTGTGAGCGGGGGGAGGTGGTTGGGGGAGGGGGTCTGTCAGTGGAGTAAGAGGGTGGAATTTGGGGGGTTGGGGGTCAGTAGTTGGGTGGTGAAGGTCTGTGAGCGGGAATAGAGGTTGGGGGAGGGGGTCTGTCAGTGGAGGGAGAGGATGGAATTTGGGGGGGGTCAGTAGTTGGGTGGTGAAGGTCTGTGAGCGGGAGTGGTGGTTGGGGGAGGGGGTATGTCAGTGGAGGGAGAGGGTGGAATTTGGGGGGTTGGGTTTCAATAGTTGGGTGGTGAAGATCTGTGAGCGGGGGGAGGTGGTTGGGGGAGGGGGGTCTGTCAGTGGAGGAAAAGAGTGGAATTTGGGGGTCAATAGTTGGGTGGTGAAGGTCTGTGAGCGGGGGGAGGTGGTTGGGGGAGGGGGTCTGTCAGTGGAGAGAGAAGATGGAATTTGGGGGGGTTGGGGGTCAGTAGTTGGGAGGTGAAGGTCTGTAAGCGGTAGTGATGGTTGGGGGAGGGGGTCTGTCAGTGGAGTGAGAGGGTGGAATTTAGGGAGGTTGGAGGTCGGTAAGTTGGTGGTGAAGGTCTGTGAGCGGGAGTAGAGGTTGGGGGAGGGGGTCTTTCAGTGGAGGGAGAGGGTGGAATTTGGGGGGTTGGAGGTCAGTAGTTGGGGGGTAAAGGTCTGTGAGCGGGAGTAGAGGTTGGGGGAGGGGGTCTGTCAGTGGAGGGAGAGGGGTGGAATTTGGGGGGGTTGGGAGTCAGTAGTTGGGTGGTGAAGGTCTGTGAGCGGGAGTTGTAGTTGGGGGAGGGGGTCTGTCAGTGGAGGGAGAGGGTGGAATTTGGGGGGGTTGAGGGTCGGTAGTTGGGTGGTGAAAGTCTGTGATCAGGGGGTGGTTGGCGGTGGGAGGGGGCCATAATTGGGGGTAGTAGGAAGGGCAGTAGGGGGAGTGGGGTCTTTTGGGGGGGGCGGCAGTTGGTGGGGTTTACGTTGCAGTGTGGGGGACCGACTCAGTGGGTCTTGTTGCCGGCCTCCTCCACAGGTGACCACACCACACATCCCCCCCCTGGAGGAATTGGCTGCTCCGTCTGGAATGCCGGGCCTGTTTTTTGTCCCGGTCAGTAGTTGGGTGGTGAAGGTGAAGGTCTGTGAGCGGTAGTGGTGGTTGGGGGAGGGGGTCTGTCAGTGGAGGGAGAGGGTGGAATTTGGAAGAGGTTGGGGGTCAGTAGTTGGGTGGTGAAGGTCTGTGAGCGGGAGTGGTGGTCTGTCAGTGGAGGGAGAGGGTGGAATTTGGGGGGGTTGGAGGTCGGTAGTTTGGTGGTGAAGGTCTGTGAACGGGAGTGGTGGTTGGGGGAGGGGGTCTGTCAGTGGAGGGAGAGGGTGGAATTTGGGGGGGTTGGAGGTCGGTAGTTGGGTGGTGAAGGTCTGTGAGCGGGGAGTGTTGGTTGGGGGAGGGGGTCTGTAAGTGGAGGGAGAGGGTGGAATTTGGGGAGGTTGGAGGTCGGTAGTTGGGTGGTGAAGGTCTGTGAGCGGGAGTGGTGGTCTGTCAGTGGAGGGAGAGGGTGGAATTTGGGGGGGTTGCAGGTCAGTAGTTGGGTGGTGAGGGTCTGTGAGCGGGAGTGGTGGTTGGGGGAGGGTGCTGTCAGTGGAGGGAGAGGGTGGAATTTGGGGGGGTTGGAGGTCAGTAGTTGGGTGGTGAAGGTCTGTGAGCGGGAGTGGTGGTTGGGGGAGGGGGTCTGTCAGTGGAGGGAGACGGTGGAATTTGGGGGGGTTGGAGGTCAGTAGTTGGGTGGTGAAGGTCTGTGAGCGGGAGTAGAGGTTGGGGGAGGGGATCTGTCAGTGGAGGGAGAGGGTGGAATTTTGGGGGGTTGGAGGTCAGTAGTTGGGTGGTGAAGGTCTGTGAGCGGTAGTGGTGGTTGGGGAGGGGGTCTGTCAGTGGAGTGAGAGGGGGGAATTTGGGGAGGTTGGAGGTCGGTAGTTGGGTGGTGAAGGTTTGTGAGCGGGAGTGGTGGTCTGTCAGTGGAGGGAGAGGGTGGAATTTGGGGGGGTTGGAGGTCAGTAGTTGGGTGGTGAAGGTCTGTGAGCGGGAGTAGAGGTTGGGGGAGGGGGTCTGTCAGTGGAGGGAGAGGGTGGAATTTGGGGGGGTTGGAGGTCAGTAGTTGGGTGGTGAAGGTCTGTGAGCGGGAGTAGAGGTTGGGGGAGGGGGTCTGTCAGTGGAGGGAGAGGGTGGAATTTGGGGGGGTTGGAGGTCAGTAGTTGGGTGGTGAAGGTCTGTGAGCGGAAGTAGAGGTTGGGGGAGGGGGTCTGTCAGTGGAGGGAGAGGGTGGAATTTGGGGGGGTTGGAGGTCAGTAGTTGGGTGGTGAAGGTCTGTGAGCGGAAGTAGAGGTTGGGGGAGGGGGTCTGTCAGTGGAGGGAGAGGGTGGAATTTGGGGGGGTTGGAGGTCAGTAGTTGGGTGGTGAAGGTCTGTGAGCGGAAGTAGAGGTTGGGGGAGGGGGTCTGTCAGTGGAGGGAGAGGGTGGAATTTGGGGGGGTTGGAGGTCAGTAGTTGGGTGGTGAAGGTCTGTGAGCGGGAGTTGTGGTTGGGGGGGTCTGTCAGTGGAGGGAGAGGGTGGAATTTGGGGGGGTCGGAGGTCAGTAGTTGGGTGGTGAAGGTCTGTGAGCGGGGAGTGGTGGTTGGGGGAGGGGGTCTGTCAGTGGAGGGAGAGGGTGGAATTTGGGGGGGTTGGAGGTCAGTAGTTGGGTGGTGAAGGTCTGTGAGCGGGAGTTGTGGTTGGGGGGGGGTCTGTCAGTGGAGGGAGAGGGTGGAATTTGGGGAGGTTGGAGGTCAGTAGTTGGGTGGTGAAGGTCTGTGAGCGGGAGTAAAGGTTGGGGGAGGGGGTCTGTCAGTGGAGGGAGAGGGTGGAATTTGGGGGGGTTGGAGGTCAGTAGTTGGGTGGTGAAGGTCTGTGAGCGGAAGTAGAGGTTGGGGGAGGGGGTCTGTCAGTGGAGGGAGAGGGTGGAATTTGGGGGGGTTGGAGGTCAGTAGTTGGGTGGTGAAGGTCTGTGAGCGGAAGTAGAGGTTGGGGGAGGGGGTCTGTCAGTGGAGGGAGAGGGTGGAATTTGGGGGGGTTAGAGGTCAGTAGTTGGGTGGTGAAGGTCTGTGAGCGGAAGTAGAGGTTGGGGGAGGGGGTCTGTCAGTGGAGGGAGAGGGTGGAATTTGGGGGGGTTGGAGGTCAGTAGTTGGGTGGTGAAGGTCTGTGAGCGGGAGTTGTGGTTGGGGGGGGGTCTGTCAGTGGAGGGAGAGGGTGGAATTTGGGGGGGTCGGAGGTCAGTAGTTGGGTGGTGAAGGTCTGTTAACGGGGAGTGGTGGTTGGGGGAGGGGGTCTGTCAGTAGAGGGAGAGGGTGGAATTTGGGGGGGTTGGAGGTCAGTAGTTGGGTGCTGAAGGTCTGTGAGCGGGAGTTGTGGTTGGGGGGGGGGGGTCTGTCAGTGGAGGGAGAGGGTGGAATTTGGGGGGGTTGGAGGTCAGTAGTTGGGTGGTGAAGGTCTGTGAGCGGGAGTAGAGGTTGGGGGAGGGGGTCTGTCAGTGGAGGGAGAGGGTGGAATTTGGGGGGGTTGGAGGTCAGTAGTTGGGTGGTGAAGGTCTGTGAGCGGGAGTTGTGGTTGGGGGGGGTCTGTCAGTGGAGGGAGAGGGTGGAATTTGGGGGGGTCGGAGGTCAGTAGTTGGGTGGTGAAGGTCTGTGAGCGGGGAGTGGTGGTTGGGGGAGGGGGTCTGTCAGTGGAGGGAGAGGGTGGAATTTGGGGGGGTTGGAGGTCAGTAGTTGGGTGGTGAAGGTCTGTGAGCGGGGAGTGGTGGTTGGGGGAGGGGGTCTGTCAGTGGAGGGAGAGGGTGGAATTTGGGGGGGTTGAAGGTCAGTAGTTGGGTGGTGAAGGTCTGTGAGCGGAAGTAGAGGTTGGGGGAGGGGGTCTGTCAGTGAAGGGAGAGGGTGGAATTTGGGGGGGTTGGAGGTCAGTAGTTGGGTGGTGAAGGTCTGTGAGCGGGAGTAGAGGTTGGGGGAGGGGGTCTGTCAGTGGAGGGAGAGGGTGGAATTTGGGGGGGTTGGAGGTCAGTAGTTGGGTGGTGAAGGTCTGTGAGCAGGAGTTGTGGTTGGGGGGGGTCTGTCAGTGGAGGGAGAGGGTGGAATTTGGGGGGGTCGGAGGTCAGTAGTTGGGTGGTGAAGGTCTGTGAGCGGGGAGTGGTGGTTGGGGGAGGGGGTCTGTCAGTGGAGGGAGAGGGTGGAATTTGGGGGGGTTGGAGGTCAGTAGTTGGGTGGTGAAGGTCTGTGAGCGGGGAGTGGTGGTTGGGGGAGGGGGTCTGTCAGTGGAGGGAGAGGGTGGAATTTGGGGGGGTTGGAGGTCAGTAGTTGGGTGGTGAAGGTCTGTGAGCGGGAGTTGTGGTTGGGGGGGGGGTCTGTCAGTGGAGGGAGAGGGTGGAATTTGGGGAGGTTGGAGGTCAGTAGTTGGGTGGTGAAGGTCTGTGAGCGGGAGTGGTGGTTGGGGGCGGGAGTCTGTCAGTGGAGGGAGAGGGTGGAATTTGGGGGGGTCGGAGGTCAGTAGTTGGGTGGTGAAGGTCTGTGAGCGGGGAATGGTGGTTGGGGGAGGGGGTCTGTCAGTAGAGGGAGAGGGTGGAATTTGGGGGGGTTGGAGGTCAGTAGTTGGGTGCTGAAGGTCTGTGAGCGGGAGTTGTGGTTGGGGGGGGTCTGTCAGTGAAGGGAGAGGGTGGAATTTGGGGGGGTTGGAGGTCAGTAGTTGGGTGGTGAAGGTCTGTGAGAGGGAGTAGAGGTTGGGGGAGGGGGTCTGTCAGTGGAGGGAGAGGGTGGAATTTGCGGGGGTTGGAGGTCAGTAGTTGGGTGGTGAAGGTCTGTGATCAGGGGGTGGTTGGCGGTGGGAGGGGGCTATAACTGGGGTAGGGGGAAGGGCAGTAGGGGGAGTGGGGTCTTTTGGGGGGAGGCGGCAGTTGGTGGGGTTTGCGTTGCAGTGTGGGGGACCGACTCAGTGGGTCTTGTTGCCAGCCGCCCCCACAAGTGACCCGACCTCCCCCCCCCCCACCCCCCCCCCCCCCCCGGCCCCGGGAGGAATTGGCTGCTCCGTCAGGAATGCCGGGCCTGTTTTTTGTCCCAGCCCGGGCCTGCATTGGATTTACTGGAGGATAATACCTAGGTAAATGGATGTATACACACTACATGCATGTTGATATTTGATATGATGCGTTGACGTGCATCTTGTCATTGAGATGCATTTTGATGCGTTTCCATCGCCTTTGAAGGAAAACGCACCAATCAAAAAACTAACAAATGGATTTTCAATTCACCTGCGACACAGGAAAAGGGATGTTCTTGAAATGTTTCTTCACCCCTATTGCATATCCTATAAAAAAAACAACACACGCAAAGCCCGCGCTAAGAGCGCGCTAGGTTTTCGTACCGCGAGGTGGGAAAAGGCCCTCGTGTCTCCTGGAAGAATTTATCGGCGCTGCGCGGGGTTTTTTTTCGTGATATGCCGCAGAGATCTGTAGGCTGTTCATATTTACCGTCTGTACCGAGGCTCGCCATTGTTTTGCACAATACAAGTTCCCAGTGGTGCAATTCAGCTAATGTTTTTACTTTAAGTAGCTGAAACTGCGTGAAAAAAATGTAACTTCTCTGCTACCGACAGAAGCCGGCGAGGAGTCGGCGTACAATTTTGTCGACCTGATTAGAGAGAACCCACGGCGTATTTTCAGCGCGCAGATAATTTGAGTTATTACGGAGTAACCCGACCACTTTAGCTGCGGCGGCCGCGAGCCGCATACAGGCCGGAGCTATTGTTACTTACCAGCTGTGGAGACCTATTGATTGCCACTGGCTTTGTCGCAATTAATCATACTATAGTGATACATTGATTGTATTTTAGGAGATAAAGAAGACTTTCCTCACCGCTATAATCAACCGTAAACCATAGTTACTTTCAAAATTTTTAACCTGTTGCCGCCCGCATAACACATATGTGCAGCAGCATACAGGGCGGGCTTCAAGGCCCACATGCCGCTCATGTGCGTCGTTGGATGGTCAATGTTTCTATGCTGAGATTGCGCTCATTGTGCCCTCCCAGCACAGAGGCTGAGCTGTCAAAGACAGTCCTCAGTCCCCAGCGGGACCGGCTCCAGATCATGTGACTGGCACAGGGACAGGATCGTCTAGTGCCCAGGGCAAGGATGTAGAACTGCGCTCCCTCCCCCACTGTTAATGCATGCCATAGAATGGGTTTACTGCCTTTAGTGCATTCTCTGCCTCCTTGCTCCGCTGTGCCCAGGGCAGCTACCCCACCTGCCCACCCCTGTGTGCGGGAGTGGTGGTTGGGGGAGGGGGTCTGTCAGTGGAGGGAGAGGGTGGAATTTTGGGGGTTTGGGGATGCCTTTCGTGCATTTTCTGCCTCCTTGCTCCACTGTGCCCAGGGCAGCTGTACCTCCTGCCCACCCCTTGTCTCGGTCCTGCATGTGCCCACTCTGACAGCCAATCACTGTGATCACATGATCACCAATCCTTCCCAGCCCCAGAAAATCGCAATAAGCTTATATTGATTGATTTGCGCAAAAGTTATAGCGTCTACAAAATAGGGGATAGATTTATGGCATTTTTATTATTTTTATTTTTTTACTAGTATTGGCGGCGATCTGCGATTTTTCGTTTCTGCTATAAAACACATTTACCTTGATGCAGGGAATGCATATGGTAAAAAAAAAATGTCTCACTGCTTGTTCCACCTCCCCAAATACTTACCCGAACGCCTTCTCTTAATCCAGCGCTGTGCCCGTCTGCAAAGACTGGTCTCACAAGAAAGACTGAGAACAGCGGCAGCCATTGGCTCCTGCTGCTGTCATCCAAATTCAGTGAGGAGGGAGCAGGGGGTGGGACCAGAGCCGTGCTGTGTGCATCTATGGTTGCGCAAAGCCTATCTCAGGAACACGCCCACTCGTGTGTCCCCATAGCAAGCAGCTTGTTTGAGGACACACAGAGGAGGGGAGGAGCAGACAGCTCTAGCGGGGGACCCCAGAGGAGGAGAAAAAACAATGACTTTACAATCAATTTAAGTCCTTATTCACAAAAATATCACTGACATACACTGACATCACTTGGCACCGGGTCCTGCTGGCCCTTTAAAAGGTTCTGAAAGATGGGAGGCAGAGTTTCTGACCATGTGGCCTCTGGGATTGGCTGTTGCAGTGGTCCCATGATCAGGGACCTAGACCTAGGGCCAGATTTGGACCTTGGGGGTCCAGAGCACTTCACATTCTGGGGGCCCCTCATAGGAAAAGTTGGTTTACATTCTCAATGGCAGCCACACATTTTTAAAATGCATGACACAATGGGGATGATATACTCAAACTGGAGAGTGCAAAACCTGGTGAACTGGTGATCTGATCAGCTTCCAGGTTTTTTGTCAAAGCTTATTTGAACAAGCTGAAGTTAGAAGCTGATTGGCCACCATGCACAGCTGCACCAGATTTAGCACTCTCCAGTTTCAGTAAATCAACCTCAATGTCATTCTGAGGTCATGCATGCACACACACATACACAGTCATAGCACTTTATGGGGGTTATTTACGAAAGGCAAATCCACTTTTCACTACAAGTGCAAACTACAAGCGCAAAGTGCACTTGAAATTGCACTGAAAGTACACTTGGAAGTGCAGTCGCTGTAGATCCGAGGGGGAAATGCAAGGAAAATAAAAAAACAGAATTTTAGCTTGCACATAATTTTATGATAAAATCAGCAGAGCTTCCCCTCATTTCAGATCTACCCCTCAGATTTACAGCGACTGCACTTCCAAGTGCACTTTTAGTGCAATTTCAAGTGCACTTTGCACTTGTAGTTTACATTTGTAGTGCAAAGTGGATTTGCCTTTCGTAAATAACCCCCAATGTGTGGTTCACTTGAGCTGCCTAAATTTTTGTTTTTTAAAAAGATACAACATACCAGTCCCGAGTACAAATGTTTACAGGTAATGGTTGGCAAATAATTACTTCCCAAGATACATTTAATAAAATAAAGTAATTTTTTATTATTATATATTTTGTATTCATTTATTGTTATAAATGTTTTATATCATTTTTTTAATTGTTTTATATCATTTTTTTGTCAATGGGGCCCAGGGCAGTTTCCACTTTTGCCCCCTTATAAATCTGGCAATGCCTAGACCACCACCTGCTGATCGTAAATGGTAAACAGAAGCTGTTAATGACAGCTTGGTCACTGTGCTAAAGGGTTTAGTGGGGCTAAATATGAAACCAGACTATAGCTCCCCTTTTGGAGAAAATTTTTAAAAGGCTTATATCAGGGATGGATTTCTGCATTCAGCTCTGCTTTCCAATGCTACATATTATTTTAGTTGGTTTGTTTATTTGAAAGGTTTTTTTTTTTTTTTTTTCCATTGAAGCCCAAAGCTGTTAATTTATTAATAATCTGGTAGAAGCACAATTCACAAATTCATATGCTATATGACCTCACCAATACCCTTCTGTAAACTTGTTGGACATTCAGTTCTAAAATTGTGGCCATTCAGACAAAAGAGTCTATTTTAGGACAGGTGTTGAACAAGAACGATGTTGAACAAGAAGACCTGGTTTGCAATTGGTGGTTCAGTTCATCCCAAAGGTGTTCAGTAGAGTTGGGGTCAGGGCTCTGTGTTCAGTAGGGTTGAGGTCAGGGCTCTGTGTTCAGTAGGGCTGAGGTCAGGGCTCTGTGTTCAGTGTGGCTGGAGTCAGGGCTTTATGTTCAGTAGGGGGTTATGTGTTCAGTAGGGTTGAGGTCAGGGCTCTGTGTTTAGTAGGGTTGGAGTCAGGACTCTGTATTCAGTAGGGTTGAGGTCAGGACTCTGTGTTCAGTAGGGTTGGAGTCAGGACTCTGTGTTCAGTAGGGTTGAGGACAGGGCTCTGTGTTCAGTAGGGGTGAGGTCAGGACTCTGTGTTCGGTAGGGTTGGAGTCAGGGCTCTGTGTTCAGTAGGGTTGAGGTCAGGGCTCTGTGTTCAGTAGGGTTAAGGACAGGACTCTGTGTTCAGTAGGGTTGAGGTCAGGGCTCTGTGTTCAGTAGGGTTGAGGTCAGGGCTCTGTGTCCAGTAGGGTTGAGGACAGGACTCTGTGTTCAGTAGGGTTGAGGACAGGGCTCTGTGTTCAGTAGGGTTGAGGTCAGGGCTCTGTGTTCAGTAGGGTTGAGCTCAGGGCTCTGTGGTCAGTAGGGTTGAGGTCAGGGCTCTGTGTCCAGTAGGGTTGAGGTCAGGGCTCTGTGTTCAGTAGGGTTGGAGCCAGGGCTCTGTGTTCAGTAGGGTTGGAGCCAGGGCTCTGTGTTCAGTAGGGTTGAGGGCTTGTGTCCAGTAGGGTTGAGGTCAGGGCTCTGTGTTCAGTAGGGTTGAGGTCAGGGCTCTGTGTTCAGTAGGGTTTGAGGTCAGGGTTCTGTGTTCAGTAGGGTTGAGGTCAGGGCTCTGTGTCCAGTAGGGTTGAGGTCAGGGCTCTGTGTTCAGTAGGGTTGAGGGCTCATGTCCAGTAGGGTTGAGGACAGGACTCTGTGTTCAGTAGAGTTGAGGTCAGGGCTCTGTGTTCAGTAGGGTTTGAGGTCAGGGCTCTGTGTTCAGTAGGGTTAAGGGCAGGCCACTCAAATTCCTTCACACCAAACTCATCAAACCATAACTTTATGGAGCTGGCTTTGTACACAGGGGCACAGTCATGCTGTAACAGGAAAGACCTTTCCCCAAACTGTAGTCGCAAACATGGAAGAGAATTGTCTAAAATGTCTATGCTATACCCTTAATTAGAAACACCTGAACTTCAACATTTAGATAGTGTTCCACATAATTTTGACCAATAAGTTCACAAATTAAACCAATTTCATTCTTTTTCTTTTTTCATGTGGAGGCAAAATCCAGAACCCCCCAAATTACACAGATAACCCACATTGACACAATGAGAAGATATAACTACCAGCAAAGGTCATTGTTAGATTGCAACTGTACTTTATTATTATAATTCACAGAAATTTGTGCAATTTAAGAAGACACCAAAACAATTTTTGTGGGACACAGCCAACTTTATTTCTTTGAAAAAATAGACAATTTCTTTTTCATTTGAACAACATTTTTTCCCCTTTACAAAAATGATAAATTCAACAGAAGCTGACAGAGAAACTTCAGCAGTGTGTACAAAGAAAAAAAAAATACAAGCGTATATAACAGTTCTTGTTCGATCTAAAAATAATTCAAAAACCATCTGTGTACAAATCTCGACAGTCTTCTTACAGCAGCAAAAAAAAAAAAAAAAAAAGAATAATCATAGAGTGTTTGAATCAGTTTTGTACAATAGCAGCATCAATCACAGACTGGAAACCAGCTTACTAAGTGCCTGACAACAAAGGAGTTGGGGGTGGAGGGGGGGGGGGATAGGGGGGTTAATAAGTCCATATCAACTACAAAGGTTTCCTACAACAGTGTAAGGAGTCCATATAGATATATATATAAATAAGTCTTTATATGACGCCAAAGGTCATTTCATACATTGTTCATTGTACAGTCTATCAAACCATAGAACTTGGCTTGCTTCTTTCCTCTGCTCCTTGTACTCGTTTATTGGCTTTTGACTGCAGGCTTAGGAGGGAGCTGTTCGGCTCGAAGGTGCTGAACCTTCTCTAGAACTTGGTTGGTAATGTAGTCATAAGTGGCATCATGTTCCCTCTAGACCACAAGGGTATGGCATCGACTACAAGTTAATTCAGGAGCTGTCCACATCTGTGGCGCTGAACTAAGCTCCATAACTTGGTTGGTAATATAGTCATAGAGGCATGATGTTCCACCTGGACCACAAGTGTATGGCATGGACTACGGGTTAATTCTGGAGCTGTCCACATCTGTGCTGATGAATTAAGCTCCAGATCTTCCTTGGTACTAAATTGGTAGAGACATTTTGATATGAAGAGAGGGCTTGTTGTTAAATAGCACCTAGATCATACGTAAATGGCAATGTCTACAGGCATTTTTAGGAAGATGTCCACCTCTAAAGTAAGCTCCAAAACACAGCTGGCCATATAGTCGAGGTAACAGCTATTAAAACAGTGCTTAGATGATACATTGAGTTTTACAGTTATGTATACATCACGCTGTAAAGATAACAGAATACTGAGCCATGCAGGTGACAGCCGAGCTACAAATCAGGCTAGGTCATCCAGAAGAGTACTGGGACTAGCTGGGCGACCAGTTGGAGGCAACATCTCCAAGGTAAAAGGTGAGCTCAGACCAAATGAAGACTCTGTTTGCTTCACAGGGTAGGGTAAGACAAGCCCATGGAGTAAAAGCCAAGGCCCTTCAGTTTCTCCTCAGTCCTGGCCTTCTGCTTCAAGTGGACCTTGCTGTGTCGCTTCTTTTCGTCGCTCCTGGCAAACCTCCGGCCACAGAGGTCGCAGGAGAAAGGCTTCTCCCCGGTGTGGGTCCTGATGTGGGTGGTCAGGTGGTCACTGCGGCTGAAGTTCCTCAGGCAGATACGGCACTGGAAGGGCTTATGCCCAGTATGGATCCTCAAGTGCCTGTTGAGCTCGTCAGAGCGGGCAAAGCTCCGGATGCAGTTCTCCACTGGGCAGGCAAAGGCCTTCTCATTGGGTTTGGGTCGGAAGCATTTGGCTGGAAACTTATTCCGTCTATATTTCCTTTTGGGCTCTACCAAGGGGTTGCTAGAACTGGGTGGAGAAATGGTGTTGGCTGTTGGGGAAAGTCCCAGAAAGTCTGTGGAGATGACTGGAGAAGATTGAATGGTTTCCTCTGTGCTCAGCATCCCTGGCATCTGCAGGTTGAGCTGGTACTTGGCATCGAGTAAGATCTGAGACTTTAAGTCAATCTTGGTCTCAGCAAAGTCACAGGGGGAGGTCTGGAATGCCTCTGACTGGCAAGTGAAGTCCATAGTGTTGTACATAACTGACTCGTCCATCACACCATTCATATGAGGCTGGCAGCAGGCAGACATCATATTCTCTACCTTAGACTCAATTGGGTGAAACACAGTTGAGGAGTTTTCAGAGGGCAAAAATCCCTCCAAGGGGTAAGACGTTATGGCAAAGTTCTGAGATGTCTGGGGCTCCCATTGAGCATTAAATGAATCCAAGGTTGGCGAGATGGGTGACAAGTCCATTTCCTGCTTGCTTGGCATATTTTTAGACTCGAAGAAACATTGGTTGGTGCAGGAATTGCCCAGGTTGGGGGAGCTGGGCACCTGATGGAGGTCCTCGGTACTACTGAAGGCAGAATACAACTGGCTGGGGTACCCTTGCTGGACCGAAATGTTGAGGTTGGGCTGGGAGTAAAGGTCCATATGATTCTGTAGGGCCTCGGGAATGGAATAGAGTGCTTCTTGCCGGTGGGCTTTGTGTGGTGCAGAGAAAGGCGACAGACCCAGGATGCCAGACATCAGATTAAAGAGGGCCTCCTGTTCATGGGAGTGCTCGGGTCCTGTCTCAATGAAGAAGCTCCCGGAGTAGTTCAGAGGGAGGGGTGGGGAGGGCTGACTGCTCAGGAAGAAGAAGTCAGGATTATCATCATCATTGGATGGGCTCACAAACGTTCCTGAGGGACAGAGAAAGAAAATAACTGAGTAAGTATGATGCTTTGCATCTTCCCCCACCATACAGATGTGTGCCATTTAACAGCTCCAACATTGTTTAGTCATCACAATGAATAACCTATTCCAAAATAAAAATGCATCTACTTGTCCTCCTTCCCCAAAATCTCAACCCAGAGCTCCAAGAACTGAAGGAAAAGTCAGCCAAAAAAAACATACATTTCAGTACCGTTAACCCTTTGCAGCCAGTCCCTGCTTTAATTGATCTCCTCCCCACCCAAGCAATGTCCTTGCTTTACCCCTACATCAATTATTTTCGCTGTATCCCAATTCCACTGGAAAGAGCCCAAGCTGCCTAAACACCCTCTCTACTGGTGTATAAAACAAGACACTATATACGTTGTCAATCAACTCCAGGTAGGAAGTGCTCCCTGCTTTCTCTCTGTTTTAAAGGGTTAGTCACCCCCAAACCTGATTTTTCAGGAATATATTGATGAGATCCCTGCACTCATTGATGTGCCCACCATGAGGGGCTCCCACTATCCTTGTGCTGAGTTCATGGGCCTCCTCACCATTTGTGTTCTTTAAGAGGGACTTCCACCATCCCTGCACTGAGTTTCCCAGTCTGCTCACCTGCTGTGCCTTTTATGAGGGGCTCCCACCACCCCTGTGCTGAGTTCCTGGGTCTCCTCGCCTGCTGTGTCCTTCAACGGGGGCTCCTACCATCCCTGCACTGAGTTCCTCTGCCTGCCTACCTGCTGTGCCCATCACTAGGGGCCCCCACCCCTCCTGCACTGAGTTACCAGGTCTGCAAACCTCCTGTGTCCATTATGAGGAGCTCCCACCGCTCCTGCACTGAGTTCCTAGATCTGTATATCTGCTGTGCCCATCATGAGGGGTTCCTTGTTCTGCCTACCTGCTGTGCCCATCACTAGGGGCCCCCACCCCTCCTGCACTGAGTTACCGGGTCTGCAAACCTCCTGTGTCTATTATGAGGAGCTCCCACCGCTCCTGCACTGAGTTCCTAGATCTGTATATCTGCTGTGCCCACCATGAGGAGCTCCATGTTCTGCCCACCTGCTGTGCCCATCATGAGGGATTCCCACCATCAGGGGCTCCCTGTTCTCTCCACCTGCTGTGCCTATCATGAGGGGTTCCCACCATGAGGGGCTCCCTGTTTTGCCCACCTGTTGTGCCCATCATGAGGAACTGCCACAACTCCTGACCTCCTGAGCCACCTCCTGGCTCTGTACATCCGCTGTGCCCATCATGGGGGGGGGCTCCCACCACTCCTGCACTCAGTTCCTGGCTCAGCACTTCTGCTGTGCCCATCAGGAGGGGTTCCCTGGTCTGCCAACCTGCTGTGCCCATCATGAGGGGGGTTCCCACCATGAGGAGCTTCATGTTCTGGCCATCTGCTGTGCCCATCATGAGGGGTTCCCACCATGAGGGGCTCCCTGTTTTGCCCACCTGTTGTGCCCATCATGAGGAACTGCCACAACTCCTGCACTCCTGAGCCACTTCCTGGCTCTGTACATCCGCTGTGCCCATTATGAGGGGGGGGGCTCCCACCACTCCTGAACTCAGTTCCTGGCTCAGCACTTCTGCTGTGCCCATCAGGAGGGGTTCCCTGGTCTGCCAACCTGCTGTGCCCATCATGAGGGTCTCCAAGACTCCTGCACTCAGTTCCTGGCTAAGCACTTCTGCTGTGCCCATCATGGGGGGGGCACCCACCATCTCTGCACTGAGTTCTTGGATCAGGACTTCTGCTGTGCCCATCAAGAGGGGTTCCCTGGTCTGCCCACTTGCTGTGCCCATCATGAGGGGCTCCCACCATCTCTGCGCTGAGTTCCTGGCTCTGCACACCCCATTATCAGGGTCTCCAAGACCCCTGCACTCAGTTCCTGGCTCAGCACATCTGCTGTGCCCATTGTGAGGGGGGCTCCCACCATCCCTGTACTGAGTTCCTGCATCTGCACATCTAATGCACCCATTATAAGGGGCTCCCAACATCCCTGCTGGATTCTTTATAGAAAAAGGAGCTAAACACACAACACACAAAATCCCCACTGGAAATTACAGCAGAGGGATCTCACTGATGGAAAACCCAAGACATAAGAAGTCAGGGACTGGCTCAGCCCACCTATATCTGAACTATTTCTTTCCGGTGGACTGACCCTTTAAGCGACCAGTGCGCATGAGCCTGATTTGAAATTGCAGCTGGTGAGCTGAGGTTGACAACTTTAAAAAGACTAGAAACCAACCCATTTTTTTTTTTTATTGCATTCTTCCATTAAATATCTTATTAAGTAGAGGAAAGTGTTAATTTCCCACGCGCTTATCGTAGAGAGCGCAGGCGACCGAATGAATTTATGAGGATTATTTTTAGCTCCTCTCTCCTCCATGCAGATTAATAAAAAAAAAAAAAAAAAAAAACTCTCCAGCATGCAAAAAAAAAAAAAAAAAATCCTTCTCTTACCTTGAGCCCCTGGGTCCTCCCTGGTCTGGGGGTCTGGGGACCCCAATGCTGGCTCCCCTTCTTCCTTCAGGTCACAGTCCTGGTGGAATTTGGGATAATCCTGGCAGGAGGGCTCCATGTTTCTCAGCTGCATGGATGAAGGATGCTCCTGTAAACAAATGGCAGCTCTCCAGTCCTCTGGTGTTGGATGCTGCAGGCTGGGCTGTGTACAGAGAGACTGTCACCATGCTCCGGCCCCGCAGCCTTCCTTTATATATGCGGCAGGCGGCTGCCTCTGATCTTCCGCTGCTGGGGAGCTCTCCATTTCAGGAGTCTCCAGTGATGCGGCCGTGACGTAAATGCCCATATATGGAGACAGGATGTAGCTGGGGGACTCCCAATAAGGAGATCTCTTGTTGTGACGCCTCGCGCTGGGCTGCCTCTCCTTCCCTCTCTCACCTCCCAGCTCTGCTTATTATAAAACCTGTGCAGGAAAGTTGTGAATTCGTGAGGATCCCCCCCCCCCCCATCTTCATTTCCACACATTGCACATTTATATTGCTTTATTTTCCCTGCTTCACACCTGATGTGCTGGGGGTGGCAGCTTTTTTATTTTTCTTGGTTTTTTTTTTTGTTTTTGTTTCCTTTGTTGTTGGTTTTTTTTCCTTTGTTGTTGTTGTTTTTTTTTTTCTTTGTTGTTGTTATTTTTCTTTTGTTTATGTATTTGCACACACATATATATATATATATATATATATATATATATATATATATGATAATAAAGGAGGAAGATTGGGATTATGGCGGTGCTTGAAAAATAATTAGTATATAAAAAAGTTATATAAAATTGTTTCTTTATTAATACAGAGAAACGAACGGAGGGTTCAATTAAAATGGTTGCGTAGAGCATATACAAATTGCATATAGTGGGGTCGCTGGTATCCCAATAGAAAAAAGGTGATCACACAAAGGGATGTTGTGTCCCAACATGTTTCGCCAGTGATGCCTTCCTCAGCGGGGATTATTTCACACAAATGGACGTTGTGTCCCAACATGTTTCGCCAGTGATGGCTTCCTCAGGGGGGATTATTTCACACGAATGGATGTTGTGTCCCGACATGTTTTTCGCCAGTGATGCCTTCCTCAGGGGATTATTTCACAAAAATGGACGTTGTGTCCCAACATGTTTCGCCAGTGATGGCTTCCTCAGCGGATTATTTCACACAAATGGACGTTGTGTCCCCACATGTTTCGCCAGTGATGCCTTCCTTAGGGGATTATTTCACACAAAGGGATGTTGTGTCCCAACATGTTTCGCCAGTGATGCCTTCCTCAGGGGATTATTTCACACAAAGGGACGTTGTGTCCCAACATGTTTTTCGCCAGTGATGGTTTCCTCAGGGGATTATTTCACACAAATGGACGTTGTGTCCCAACATGTTTTTCGCCAGTGATGGTTTCCTCAGGGGATTATTTGGGACCACCGACAATAGCCCAGCTCTAGCACAAAATACAAAGCAAAATGTCAGTTGGGTATAAAACGTACAAATAATAAAAGTGCAAATCAAGAAATATATATATATTTATACAGTATCTCACAAAAGTAAGTACACCCCTCACATTTTTGTAAATATCGTGGGCAACCAGGGCTGGTGCAAGGATTTTTGACACCCTAGGCGAAACCTAATTTTGCCTCCACCCCCCCCTGGCTCCACCCTTTCTCCACCCCCCCTTGGCTCCACCCTTACTCCACCCCCTTTTCCCTGCCCAGGTACACCCCACCTTTTAATGAGGCGCCCATCAAATGCAGCCTCACCAGCACCCATCAAATGCAGCCTCACCAGCGTCCATCAAATGCAGCCCACCAACGCGCATCAAATGCAGCCTCACCAGCGCCCATCAAATGCAGCCCACCAGTGCCCATCAAATGCAGCCCACCAGTGCCCATCAAATGCAGCCCACCAGTGCCCATCAAATGCAGCCTACCAGTGCCCATCAATGTAGCCTCACCAGCACCCATCAAATGCAGCCCACCAGTGCCCATCAAATGCAGCCTCACCAGCACCTATCAATGTAGCCTCACCAGTGCCCATCAAATGCAGCCTCACCAGCGCCCATCAAATGCAGCCTCAACAGCGCTCATTAAATGCAGCCTCACCAGCGCCCATCAAATGCAGCCTCAACAGCGCTCATCAAATGCAGCCTCACCAGCGTCCATCAAATGCAGCCTCACCAGCGCCCATCAAATGCAGCCCACCAGTGCCCATCAAATGCAGCCTCACCAGCGCTCATCAAATGCAGCCTCACCAGCGCCCATCAAATGCAGCCTCACCAGCACCCATCAAATGCAGCCTCACCAGTGCCCATCAAATGCAGCCCACCAGCGCCCATGAATGCAGCCTCTCCAGCGCCCATCAAATGCAGCCTCTCCAGCGCCCATCAAATGCAACCTCACCAGCGCCCATCAAATGCAGCCTCAACAGCGCCCATCAAATGCAGCCTCACCAGCGCCCATCAAATGCAGCCTCACCAGCGCCCATCAAATGCAGCCTCACCAGCGCCCATCAAATGCAGCCACACCAGCGCCCATCAAATGCAGCCTCACCAGTGCCCATCAATGACTGTTTGCTTGCTTCCATTCATTCGAGAGTCGGGACACAGACACAGTCCTCCGCCGCCGCTGCGCCTCTGACACTATGCGCGAACGAAGCGGCGGCTGCCTGCTGATGTTGAGACTTAGTTGCTTGCTGGAGAGAGAAGAGAGTAGGAACACCAGTGGTCAGGCGCCCCTAGGCAGCAGTGCGCCCTAGGCGGCTGCCTAGTTTTCCTAGTGGTAGAACCGGCCCTGGCAGCAACCCACATCGCGTCAAGCATGTGGCCCCCCCCAAAAAAGTTCAGGAGCTACTTTTGGGCGACATGCTTCACATCCCATTAACTTCAATGCAAAATCACATCCCCTATTGACTGCAAGGAAAAATTGCATCCCATTGACTTCGATGCAATAAAACACCCCCTATGGACTGCAATGAAAAATCACCTCCTATTGACTTCAATGCAAAATCGCATCTCTTTGACTTCAATGCAAAAATCACATCCCATTAACTTCAATGCAAAATCGCGTCCCCTATTGACTGCAATGCAAAATCGCATCCCATTGACTTCAATGCAAAAACACCAGCCATATCAATTTCTTTTTTTTAACTGTCCGTTTCGGTTTTGATGTTTGGCCAAGTGCATCCTTGGATATATCGGACATCGGGCCAATATAGGATTATCTGTGTCTTGCCGACGGAAATAAAATGTGCCGATAATGACATGCTGTATCCCATTGACTTCAAATCAAAATCGCGCCCTATTGACTTCAATGCAAAAACGCCCCCTATTGGCTGCAATTCAAAATCATGCCTCATTGAATGCAATGCAAAATCGCGTCCCATTGACATCAATGCAAAATCGCGTCCTATTGACTTCAATGCAAAAACGCCCCCTATTGGCTGCAATTCAAAATCATGCCTCATTGAATGCAATGCAAAATCGCGCCCCATTGACATTAATGCAAAATCGCGTCCTATTGACTTCAATGCAAAAACGCCCCCTATTGGCTGCAATTCAAAATCATGCCTCATTGAATGCAATGCAAAATCGCGTCCCATTGACATCAATGCAAAATCGCGTCCTATTGACTTCAATGCAAAAACGCCCCCTATTGGCTGCAATTCAAAATCATGCCTCATTGGATGCAATGCAAAATCGCGTCCCATTGACATCAATGCAAAATCGCGTCCTATTGACTCCAATGCCAAATTGCGTCTGATTGACTTCAATGCAAACTCACGTCCCACTGGCTGCAGTGCAAAATTGCATCCCATTGACTTCAATACAAAAACGCAACCACATTAATTAAATGTAAATTTGTAAAAAAAAAATTATAGCAGACGCATAGCAAAATGCACAATTTTGTGAGTTTTGTCGCAAATTTAGGAAACGCACAGGTGTGAATGCAGTGTAAGTGGCAGAGTTCTGTGGAAATTGCGCGCTTACATTGTTACGCAGGCTGAAGAAAGACATAAGTCCGTCTAGTGCGGCGAAGGTGAGCGGCGATTTCTTGCGTTGCTGAGATTTTAGGTTAATATGGTGGGAGCCGAAACCTGTGACCTGTACGGTGCCCCCCCCCGCTTTTGGACTCCCAATCAGATCTGTCATCCTCACCCCCTCCCCTTTATTTGCACACCAATACCTCTGACACCGGCCAGAGAAATGATGTCAGAGGAGCAACAAAGAGGCGCAGGCTGGATCTGGACAAAAGGCAACATTGTATCCAATCAGAACTCTCTGCATCCTGTAGGCTCTTATCTTTATAATACGCCATTCATTTCTTGTATTCCTTCTCTTTGTATGAAGCTCGGTGCAAACTCTTGTCCTTACTTAAATCCTGTATAGTAAATATGTGGAAAGCCAGTTTAACCGCTTCAGTACCGGGCATTTTAACCCCCTTCCTGCCCAGGCCAATTTTCAGCTTTCAGCGCTGTCACACTTTGGATGACAATTGTGCGGTCGTGCGACACCGTATACAAATTACATTTTTATCATTTTTTTTCCACAAATAGAACTTTCTTATGGTGGAATTTAATCACCACTGGGGGTTTTTATTTTTTGCTAAACAAACAAAAAAAGACCAAAAAGTTTTGAAAAAAAAAAAAGTTTTCTTTGCTTCTGTTATAAAATTTTGCAAATGAGTAATTTTTTCTTTTTCAATGATGGGCACTGATGAGGCTGCACTGATGAGGCTGCAATAATGGGCACTGATAGGCTGCCTTTATGAGGCTTCACTGATGAGGCTGCACTAATGGGCACTGATAGGCTGCACTGATGAGGCTGCACTAATGGGCACTGATAGGCTGCACTGATGAGGCTGCACCAATGGGCACTGATAGGCTACACTGATGAGGCTGCACTAATGGGCACTGATAGGCTGCACTGATGAGGCTGCACTAATGGGCACTGATAGGCTGCACTGATGAGGCTGCACTAATGGGCACTGATAGGCTGCACTGATGAGGCTGCACTGATGAGGCTGCACTAATGGGCACTGATAGGCTGCACTGATGAGGCTGCAATAATGGGCACTGATAGGCTGCACTGATGAGGCTACAATAATGGGCACTGATAGGTTGCACTGATGAGGCTGCACTGATGAGGCTGCACTAATGGGCACTGATGAGGCTGCACTGATGAGACTGTACTGATGGACACTCATAGGCTGTACTCATGAGACTGTACTGATGGACACTCATAGGCTGCACAGATGAGGCTGCACTAATTGGCACTGATAGGCTGCACTGATGGGCACTAATGGGGCTGCACTGATGGGCACTGATGAGGCTGCACTCATGAGACTGTACTGATGGACACTCATAGGCTGCACTGATGAGGCTGCGCTAATTGGCACTGATGAGGCTGCACTAATTGGCACTGATGAGGCTGCACTGATGGGCACTGATGAGGCTGCACTGATGGGCACTGATAAGCTGCACTGATGGGGCGGCACTGATGCGGCAGCACTAATAAGCTGCACTGATAGACACCGATGAGGTGGCACTGATGGGCACTGATAGACAGCACTGATAGACACTGATATGCTGCACTGATGGACATTGATTGGCACTGATGGGCACTGATAATCTGCACTGATGGGCACTGATGTGGCAGCACTAATGGGCACTGATGTGGCAGCACTGATGAGGTGGCACTGATGGACACACTGATATGTTACACTGAGTGGCACTGATGGGGATGCACTGATAATCAGTGTAAATGACCCTTGTCACAGGATCGCGGCTTTCCTTTCCTCAGACAGTGACAGCGCTAAGGAAAGGAAATGCCAGTAACCAGCACTTGTTAACATATGATGAGCTGAGATTAAACACAGCTGATCACATGGTAAAGTGCCGCAGTGATTGGCCCTTTACATTGATCTGTGATCAGCTAAGGACACACTGATCACAGAGCACACCTGATGCGTGCCCAGAGGGTGTGTGGGGGGTGGGGTTCTGTGAGGACATCAATAGACCCCCCCCCCTCCAGAACTGGACGACCGTGCTGTAGATGTCATTCGGCTATAGCCCGGTCAGCAAGTAGTTAAAGTGCACATCTGTGAGAAGTATAAGGGCCGGGATGGACAGGCATCTAAATCAAATGCAGCCTTTTTCCATATAAACGCGGCGCTGGTCGAACGCACGCTCTGGAATGTGAAAAGCAAGCTGCAATTTATTTTCTTAGATTTCAATCCAAACAGCCCTCAGTATTACATTCTGAGGGCTGATCCTGATCTTTTTTAATGGGCCAGAGAAGTATCAGATGAGCTACAAGTCATTGTTAGGCCCACTTCACATTAGTGCCATGAGATTTCAATGCGATTTGAGGTGCAGAATATGCAATGCAGGTGATGGGCGATTGTCCTGTGATGTTAGTGCTGTGCAATTTTGGACACAATTTTAGGTCTTGGGACTGGGGGGGATCACTACTACTACTACTACTACTACTGCTATTTCTACTACCTCTACTGTTGGTACTATCACTGCAATTATTACTGATATTACTACTACTACTAATACCTCTACTGTTGGCACTACTACCACTACTGCTATTACTACACCACTGCTACTACTGATGCTACTACTACTACTGCTATTATTACTACTAATACCTCTACGGTTGGTACTACTACTACTGCTATTACTACTACTACTATCACTACTACCACTATTACTGCTATTACTACTACTGCTATTGCTGCTACTACTATTACTACTACTACTACTACTACTGTTATTACTACTTCTGCTATTACCACTACTGCTATTACTACTACTACTGCCTCTACTGGTGGCACTACTACCACTACTGCTATTACTACTACTACTAACACTACTAGTGCTCCTACTACTACTGCTATTACTACTACTACTGCTGCTACTACCACTACTACTACTGCTATTACTACTACTAATACCTCTACGGTTGGTACTACTACTACTGTTATTACTACTACCACTACTACTGCTACTACTAACACTATTACTACTACTGCTGCTGCTATTGCTACTACTACTATTACTACTGCTTCTGCTATTATTACTACTATTACTGTTATTACTACTATTATTACTACTACTGTTATTACTACTACTGCTACTACTATTACTACTACTAATACTGCTGCTATTACCACTACTGCTATTTTTACTACTACTACTATTACTACCTCTACTGTTGGCACTACTGCTATTACTACCACTACTACTGCTGCTACTGCTACTACTACTACTGCTGCTACTACCACTACTACTACTGCTATTACTACTACTAATACCTCTACGGTTGGTACTACTACTACTGCTATTACTGCCACTACTACCACTAGTACTGCTATTACTACTACTACCACTCTTACTGCTATTACTACCACTAGTACTGCTATTACTACTACTACCACTACTACTGCTATTACTACTACTACTACTGCTATTACTACCACTACTACCACCATTAGTACTGCTATTACTACTACCACTACTACCACTACTACTTCTAGTACTGCTATTACTACTACTACTACTGCTGCTGCTATTACTACCATTGCTGATATTATTATTACTACTACTGCTATCACTACTGCTACTACTTGGAAAGGAGGAGAATATAAAAATGCACCAGGTTTTGGATAGGTTTCTATTGAAGTCTGTGGGACACTCACACCATCAGTAGTAGCCCTTCCCCAGATTCTCATTGCACTTGCATTGCATAGATGTGAATGACCATCATTGGAATTAATGTGATTTCCATTGTCATGCATTTCTGTGCGACTCAAGTCACATCAGAAATCGCACTCATGTGAACCGGACCTTATCGGGGTTGTAGGGAGCACAAATGTGATTTGTAAATAAGGTGGTAATAGTAGTGATCTCCAGCAGTCTCGTGTCCCGTGTCCCCATTCTATGACTGTCTCTGAAGAATGTTCCCCGGACATCTCCTGCAATATATTTACCATCTCTGACCATCTCCATGTTTCATGTCTGCGGCCTGTGACAGTTTTCTGTAGCATGGCATTCGCTGAATATAATGTATGACCCCAGGAAGGTGTCAGGGGCCACACTTGAGGGCCCCAGCATCCAGGAAAGAGACCACCACTGCCCTAAATCTTTTCCTGGACACCTTGCACAGTATCCAAGCCCACCATTCATGTGATGAGAAGGTAGATTGGTAATTGGCCAATGACAGCTCAGCAATAATAGAGAATATAAAGAGAGGTTAGTCGTATAACGCAGAGACCAGATTGTTGTTTGAACCTAAAAGGAAAGAGAACCCATTGGAGGTTGACAAGCATGGAGAACCCACATCCTGACCTGGCATAGCCTACAAAATCACTTTGTGTATTGAGCAAGCAGAGCCTTTAATTGAATGAGCCTATATCGCCACCTCCTGGTTGTAAGAGGTACTGCAGTTTTTGTTCCTATGTTGAAAAATTCCTTTTATTAGACCTGTGAGCCATACAACTCAAGATCATCCGCAAATGAAAACGATTCATCACACCCATTCTCAGTAGATCGCTGTGCCAAAGTGAGTAACCGCAGTCTGTTCAGGAGATTGTCTATAGGTGAATGGATAGGCAGAGCTATCTGCGGCAGGCCTGATTGGCTTAGATATAATACTTTAAACTCAAGCGATTGCCATAGAGTGGAGCAATGTAAACATGTATTAAAGGTTTTTATCTCTGTATGGGACCCCCTTAGAAGATCTTCCTGCATGTCCACTCCCAGTGACATCAGGACAAGAAGAGGGGGAAGCGTTCCCCCCAATGCGTTGCGGCCATGGCACATGTACAGCTAGGGTTGCCACCTTTTCTTCAAGCCGAACCCGAACACTTTAGCGGCGCACGGCATGGCACCCCAACCGTGTTGCGATTTTTCCGCGATTGTCACCCGACAAATCGCTGCAAAATCACGTAAACAGAATTGTGGGGTGCCTGTCACCCAAAAGAAGTTTCGCTTCGCGATTGGGGTGCCACTATCCCCATCCCCTCCTATAACAAGTCTTCTTCCCCTACCAGCACAAATCCTCCTCCCTCCAATACCCCCATGGCAGCCGACAAGGGGTATCACGGGGCCCCAGCACACAGGGGGGCCCGGACAGCAGGGGGGACAATTACAGAGATGGGGGGGCAATTACGGAGGAGGGGGTGCAAATACAGAGGAGGGGGTGCAATTACAGAGATGGGGGGGTAATTACAGAGATTGGGGGCAAATACAGAGGAGGGGGTGCAAATACAGAGGAGAGGGTGCAATTACAGAGATGGGGGGTAATTACAGAGATGGGGAGCAAATACAGAGGAGGGGGGGGGCAAATTCAGAGGGGGGGTGCAAATACAGAGGAGGGGGTGCAATTACAGAGATGGGGGCAAATACAGAGGAGGGGGTGCAAATACAGAGGAGGGGGTAATTAGAGGAGGGGGTGCAAATACAGAGGAGGGGGTGCAAATACAGAGGAGGGGGTACAAATACAGAGGAGGGGGGTAATTGGAGGAGGGGGTGAAAATACAGAGGAGGGGGGGGGTGAAAAAACAGTGGAGGGGGTAATTAGAGGAGGGGGGTGCAAATACAGAGGAGGGGTGCAAATACAGAGGAGGGGGGTAATTAGAGGAGGGGGGTGCAAATACAGAGGAGGGGGTGCAAATACAGAGGAGGGGGATAATTAGAGGAGGGGGTGCAAATACAGAGGAGGGGGTGCAAATACAGAGGAGGGGGGTGCAAATACAGAGGAGGGGGTGCAAATACAGAGGAGGGGGTGCAAATACAGAGGAGGGGGGTGCAAATACAGAGGAGGGGTGCAATTACAGAGATGAGGGGGTAATTACAAAGATGGGGGGCAAATACAGAGGAGGGGGTGCAAATACAGAGGAGGGGTAATTACAGAGGAGGGGGAAAAATACAGAGATGGGGGGCAAATACTGAGGAGGGGCTGCAAATACAGAGGAGGGGGGAAAATACAGAGGAGGGGGTGCAAATACAGAGGAGGGGGGAAAATACAGAGGGGGGGGGAACCGGGGAGGGGGGAGCAAATACAGAGGGGGGGCAAATACAGAGGAGGAGGGTGCAAATACAGAGGAGGGGGGTGCAAATAAAGAGGAGGGGTAATTAGAGGAGGGGGGTGCAAAAACAGAGGAGGGGGTAATTAGAGGAGGGGGTGCAAATACAGAGGAGGGGGGGCAAATACAGAGGAGGGGGGTGAAAATACAGAGGAGGGGGCAAATACAGAGGGGGGCAAATACAGAGGAGGGGGTGCAAATACAGAGAAGGGGGGCAAACACAGAGCACAGATTGCTCTGTAATTGCTCCCTCCGCCCGCCAATCCGATCCCCCTGCTGTGTGGGTTCCTCTGTGTGCTGGGGCCCGTAAATCGAGGCCCCATGGTACCCCCTGTTAGCTGAAAATGGTGTCTGGGTGTGAGGCAGAGGGAAACCCGGGCACAGCATCCTAAACGTGTACTGTCCGGATCAAAACCGGACAGGTGGCAACCCTATGTACAGCCCTGAGCAGCTTGTTCTTTTTTCAGCCGGGTGGTTGGGGGGAGGGGGTTTATGACCGCAGCTCAACCACCTGCTTTTACCGCCACTTGGTCACCTGTGTAAACCTACCCTTGCACATGGCAAAGTGGAACTTAACTCCCCAAAAGAAGTTAGTTCCACTTTAAACCCCCCCCCCCCCCCAGAAAAAAAAAATCAGAGTTTTGTTTTTTCTTTCCTTTCAAATTGCCTGTCCATTTTAAGGGACAGGAGAAGCACTCTTACTTACCTGATCCTCAGCTCCCCCAGTAGATGGCGCCCCCCTACCCCCCCCCCCCCCCCCATGCTCTGGAGGAAAGCTGCCCAAGTTTTGCCCTTTTTTTTGTATTCTTTTTGGATAGTACAGTAGTAGCTTGGATTACGAGCATAGTTCGTTCCAGGAGAATGCTTGTAATCCAAAGCACTCGTATATCAAAGCGAGTTTCCCCATAGGAATCTATAGAAACTCAGATAATTAGTTCCAGTGCCACTGCTGGTGTATGCAGTACCGAATGTGGCCAGAGGTGCAGGGAAGGGGGGGCGGATACCGAATGTGGCCAGAGGTCCGGGGAAGGGGGGGCGGATACCGAATGTGGCCAGAGGTCCGGGGAAGGGGGGGGGGCGGATACCGAATGTGGCAAGGGGTGCGGGGAAGGGGGGGGCGGATACCGAATGTGGCCAGAGGTCCGGGGAAGGGGGGGCGGATACCAAATGTAGCCAGAGGCCCGGGGAAGGGGGGGGGCGGATACCGAATGTGGCCAAAGGTGCGGGGAAGGGGGGGATACTGAATGTGGTCAGAGGTCCGGGGAAGGGGGGGGGCGGATACCGAATGTAGCCAGAGGTGCGGGGAAGGGAAGGGCGGATATCGAATGTGGCCAGAGGTGCGGGGAAAGGGGGGCGAATACCGAATGTGGCCAGTGGTGCGGGGAAGGGGGGGCGGATACCGAATGTAGCCAGAGGTCCGGGGAAGGGGGGGCGGATACCGAATGTAGCCAGAGGTGCGGGGAAGGGGGGGCGGATACCGAATGTGGCCAGAGGTGCGGGGAAAGGGGGGCGAATACTGAATGTGGCCAGAGGTCCGGGGAAGGGGGGGGCGGATACCGAATGTAGCCAGAGGTGCGGGGAAGGGAAGGGCGGATACCGAATGTGGCCAGTGGTGCGGGGAGGGGGGGGCGGATACCGAATGTGGCCAGAGGTGCGGGGAAGGGGGGGCGGATACCGAATGTAGCCAGAGGTGCGGGGAAGGGGGGGCGGATACCGAATGTGGCCAGAGGTGCGGGGAAAGGGGGGCGAATACTGAATGTGGCCAGAGGTCCGGGGAAGGGGGGGGCGGATACCGAATGTAGCCAGAGGTGCGGGGAAGGGAAGGGCGGATACCGAATGTGGCCAGTGGTGCGGGGAGGGGGGGGCGGATACCGAATGTGGCCAGAGGTGCGGGGAAGGGGGGGCGGATACCGAATGTAGCCAGAGGTGCGGGGAAGGGAAGGGCAGATACCGAATGTGGCCAGAGGTGCGGGGAAGGGGGGGCGGATACTGAATGTGGCCAGTGGTGCGGGGAAGGGGGGGGCGGATACCGAATGTGGCCAGAGGTCCGGGGAGGGGGGGGGGGTGGATACCGAATGTGGCCAGAGGTGCGGGGAAGGGGGGGGTGGATACCGAATGTGACCAGTGGTGCGGGGAAGGGGGGGGGCGGATACCGAATGTGCAGCTCAGGGGGAGCAGTCGGTGAGTTTTTTCCACCAACACAGCCTTAGGACGTTTTTTTTTTTATTTGTTTCATTTAATTTATTTCAAATTTAAATGTGTTTTGTTAATGTACTTTTCAGTATCTTTTTTTTTTCCAAAAGATGGTTCTACGGAATCATAACGTTCAACGAGCGCCGATTTACTGCGTTAACGAGCAGAAGCGAGATCAGCTGGAAGCAGAGCGCCCCCTTGTGGAAATAGGGAGGCATGAACGGCAGTATACGTCTTTCTGGGATTATTAAAATTAAAATTGTATTTATTTATTTATTTATTAATGTATATTCTAGGTGGAAGATGTTTAGTTTGCCAAGGCGAATGACTGCCATTTTTTTTTTTTTTAAATACTGTTTTCACTTTTTTTTTTTTTTTACAAACTTTGTTACATCTCAGAGCTTCTGATCTCCTGCAGCCTCTTTGCAGTCACTCCCTGTCTCCATGCACTCCAGCAATGACATTTCACCAGGCAGGATTCCCTATGGTCAGTGACGTAGCATGGGTTGCCAGTGCCTGGGACCATCCTCAACCGCACAGAGCCGCACACGCGCTGCTCGCCTTCCTCAACTCCGCTATTCCGACCTAGAACCACGCAGCCGGACCAACCTACACAGCCTAAAGCACACACGGTCAGACTTTTTGACAAAAAAAAATCTAAATGAGCAAGTTTTCAAAAAAATCCGACCGTGCGTACACTCCATCGGGCAAACTTTTTCGGTTTTCATTGGACAAACGTTCGCCCTGCAAACGGACAAACTTTTCGGCAACAAAAGTCCTACGGTGCAAAGTCCTGCCGTGTGTACAGAAGTCCATTGGACTTTTGTCCGAAGTACAAACACGCATGCCCAGAACCAATGTTAAAATCAACCAACAATAGCAGAAGTTGACCAAAGGGTGGCGGTAAAGAGCAGAAAAGAGCAGAACGACCACGCGATGTTGGGAAAGTTTGCAGAAAAGTCCTGTGGTGTGTATGCTATGGGTGTGCCCGGCCAACTCCGTTCGGACAAAAATCCACGGAAAAGTTTGTTTGAAGTTTGTTTGAAGTCCGACCGTATGTACGAGGCTTTAGAGGGAACGTGCCACTGATAGGACCAGAATGGGAGTGTGCACTGGCCGATTTCTCATCTCTTCTCACCCCAAATCCTTACTAATTTTTCTTCCCTAAAAATATTGCACCCAGGGGCCACCACCCTTCTGCCCCCCCCCCCCCATGTTAGGGACGTTGAAAAAGCATAGCTCCCCTGATCTTGAGAGACTGTCCCCGATTTGGACCAATGTCCCTCTTTCCCCCTCATTTGTCCCTCATTTTAGTCTGATCTATGTAGTTGTATATAAAATTCACTTTTTTATCTTTCAAAAATTGTTCCCTAGTGTTAAACCTTTCATCCAAATTCTAAATTGCTGCATTTCTACATTTCAAAAGCCAATATAAAGGAATAGTAGTGGTAAAAAAAAGCCCTTGTGGATTTAATTAACATATTTTTTGGGTCAATTCTACTTTAAGGGGGCGTGGCAGGGGGTGTGTCCTATGCCTACATACATTTGCTAGTAGGTGTCCCTCATTCCCATCTCAAAATGTTGGGACGTATGGATAAGGGCATACCTCCCAACATTTTGAGATGGGAATGAGGGACACCTACTTGCAAATGTATGTAGGCATAGAACACACCCTCCTGACACACCCCCTTAAAGGAGAATTAACCAAAAAAAAAGGTTAATTAAATCCACAAGGACTTTTTTTTTACCACTACTATTCCTTTATATTGGCTTTTAAAGTTTACAAATGCAGAAATGTAGAATTTGGATGAAAGTTTTTGGGGAAACACTTTTTGAAAGATAAAAAGTGCCTTTTTATTTACAACTATATAGATCAGACTAAAATGAGGGACAAATGATGGGGAAAGAGGGACAGAGGGACATTGCTCCAAATCAGGGACAGTCCCTCCAAATCAGGGACAGTTGGGAGCTATGGAAGGGTGTTCAACCGGTCCTCCTGTACGGGGCCTAGGTTCAGTTCAGCAGGGGGCCTGGGCACTAGGAGGGATCGGATCGTAGAAAGGAGGGAATGACCGCTGCACTGGGGGGATTACAGGAACCAATCCCCTATAGGGCAACCACCGTAAAGGGGTACCACTGGTCCACCTATACGGGGCCCAGGCCCCATCAGTTCAGCAGGGAGGCCCGGGCACCAGGAGAAATCGAATCATGGAAAGGAGGGGGTGACTGGTGCGCCCGGGGTGAATTTACAGGAACCAATACCTTGTAGGGCAACCAACCCTGTGGGCCCCCATGTTACGCAGGGCCACTGATAAGGAGGTACCACTGGTCCTCCTGTACGGGGCCCAGACCTCATCAGTTCAGCAGGGAGGCCCGGGCACCAGGAGGAATTGGATTGTGGAAAGGAGGGGGTGACCAGTGCGATGGGGAGGGGGGGGGATACAGGAACCGATCCCCTGTAGGGCAAACACCCCTATGCCCCCCCACATTACGTACACAGTGGGTTCCCCGCTGACAGCTGAATAGGTCTGGAATGGATTTTGAGGGGAACCCCATGCCAATTTTTTCTTTTTAAATGGCGCGGAGTCCCCCTAAAACCCATACCAGACCATTATCTGAGCATGCAGCCCAGTAGGTCAGGAAAGAGGGGGGGGGGTGAGTGAGTGAAATAAAAAAAACAATGTCCCTACGATGCCTGGACCCGAAAAAAGAAAAAAGCTCCACTTCTGACGAATGCTCTGCCTGGCCCGCCGTGTGACATTTCTGAAATAGTCATGGGGCGGGGGGCCACCCGGCGACGTCACGTGGTGCCCCCTCCCCATACTCATTCAGAGGGCTGCCTCTTGTTAAAGGGAGCTTCCAGATTCTGATAAGCCCCCTGCCCGCAGACTCCCACAACTACAGCCCAGTGTGTGGGGAGGATGCCCTTGTCCCCATCAACATAGGGACAAGGTAGCCCCCCCCACCCCAAAGCACCCCCCCATCTTGAGAGCATGTGGCCTGGTATGGTTCAGGAGGGGTATGGTTCGCCTCCCTTTCCTGACCTGCAAGGCTGCATGCTTGGATAAGGGTCTGGTATGGATTTTGGGGGAGAGGGGACCCTGCATAGTTTTTTTTGTCAGGAATTCTATTTTTTTACATTGAGCTGTCAGCAGGGAATGCTGCTGACAGCTGATGACTCATCGGTTGTTAAGGACATGGCGGCCAGCTTCCTGGCACGCTTCTTAGCAACCAGCTATACACAGTGTGTTAAAAAGAAAAAAAAACGCAAAATGCATCAAAAATGTAAGACTTGTGTTTTTGTTGCGACTCAATTGAAGTCTTTCACCCGCAAAACGCAATCTGTTGCGGGAAAAAAGTCCCCGACCCTTTCCAAAAAAACGCAGCACCGCAAAACACACAGATGTGAACTACATCCATAGGAAATCATGTTAAACTCACTGTAGTACATTTCTGCAAAATGCAAAACGCACTAAGAAACGCATAGGTGTGAACCTAGACTGCAACTGCGTCAAAAACGCGTGTAAAAAAAAAAAAAACGCAAAATGCACCGGGAAAACAAATCAACAGCAACCCACATAGGTGTGAACCTAGCCTTAAAGGGGTTGTAAAGGTTCGTTTTTTATTTTCTAAATAGGTTCCTTTAAGCTCGTGCATTGTTGGTTCACTTACCTTTTCCTTTGATTTCCATTCTAAATATTTTTTTTCTTTGTTTTCTTTGTCTGAATTTCTCACTTTCTGTTCCTCCTCAGTAAGCTGTTCTGGCTGACTAAACACCACTCGGATGATGGTGTGAAGTTTACTGAGGAGAAACAGGAAGTGAGAAATTCAGACAAAGAAAAAAAACATTTAGAAGGGAAATCTAAGGAAAAGGTAAGTGAACCAACAATGCACGAGCTTAAAGGAACCTATTTAGAAAATAAAAAACAAACCTTTACAACTCCTTTAAAGTGCATATACGTTTTTTTTTTTGATCCGTGTATGAGAGGTTCGGGAAGTCCTAACCCTTCCTTCCTTAAGCCTCGTACACACGGCCGGACTTCCATCGGACTTTTCTGTGGTTTTTTGTCCGAACGGAGTTGGTTGGGAACACCCATAGCATACACACCACAGGACTTTTCTGCAAACTTTCTTAAAACTTCTTACAACATCACGTGGTTTTTCTGCTCTTTTCTGATCTTTACCGCCACCCTTTGGTCAACTTCTGCTATTGTTGGTTGATTTTAACATTAGTTGTTTAGTCCATCGGACAAAAGTCCGATGGTTTTCTGTACACACGGTAGGACTTTGCTCCATCGGACTTTTGCTGGTCAAAAGTTTGTCCGTTTGCAGACCCAACTTTTGTCCGATGAAAACCAAAACCAAACGAAAAAAGTTTGTCCGATGGAGCGTACACACGGTCGGATTGTTGGTCCAACTTGCTTAAAACGAAGTTTGTTGGGCAAAAGTCCGACCGTGTGTACGGGGCTTAATACTATAAAAATACTTTTTTGTTGCTGTTAGAGTAGGAGAGATTTTACACCACTCTTGTTACGTTGTCCCCTGAACAGGAAGCGTTGTAAAATCTCTCCGATAAGGTCGCATGCGACAGAAAACACCCCGACTGAGGTTCTAAATCTTCCCCGCCCAACAAACACAGTTTTTTGTTGTCTGCGTCCCCCGTTAGTGAGACTTTCTTCACTTCCTGTTGTGTTGTCACCTGGACAGGAAGTGAGCCATATGAATTGCAAAAAAAAAAAAAAAGAGAGAGAATCTGGAGTTGTGCTTTCATTTCCAGTTTGTGAAGTTTATTGTCATAAGAGGCATTACAGGATTTTTGGAATGGAGCAGGTGACACGGGGAGACAATACGGAGATAAATCCGATATCTCGCAGGTGACAGGAAAGAAGCTGCCACTTTCCATCTCCATATATAGATCCAGCCTGGAATTCCCGAGCCGATGACACAGCCTGACGCCTCGGCACCCAGCGAGATGCTGCTCAGCGGTGTTCCCTGCCTCGTGTCTGCTACAGATGGTGAGAAGCGGGGGCAGACCGTGGGAAGAACGGGAGATAATCACCCAATACAAATCTCCCTGGCCTATCTATATGCTGCGCTCTTCTCTCCAGGGAAATCCCTTGACACTGTTTCCGGAGGGTGAGGATTAAAGAGGACCCGTGTTGTCCCAGGAGGACGGCGACTCTGCCTACTCGTATTCGAAAATAGAAGAAAGGAATAGAATAGAAAAAAAAATAATAGAATAGATAACAGAAAATAAAAGAATAGAATATAATAGAGTAAAACAGAACAAAATAAAATATCAGAATAGAATGGAATGGAATAGAATAGAAAGGAATAGAATAGAATTTAAAAAAAGAATAGCATTAAATAGAATGATAACCATCTTTTGTAATTTAAATAGAATAGAAAATAATAGAATAAAAAAAAACAATAGAATAGAAATAATATAACCATTTTCCAAAATTCAAAAGAACAGAATAGAATGGAATAGAATAGAATAGAAAGGAATAGAATAGAATAAAAAAAAGAATTGCATTAAATAGAAAGATAACCATCTTCTGAAATTTAAATAGGATAGAAAATAATAGAATTAAAAAAAACAATAGAATAGAAATAATATAACCATTTTCCAAAATTCAAAAGAACAGAATAGAATGGAATAGAATAGAATAGAATAAAAAAAATTGCATTAAATAGAATGATAACCATCTTATGTAATTTAAATAGAATAGAAAATAATAGAATTTAAAAAAAAACAATAGAATAGAAATAATATAACCATTTTCCAAAATTTAAAAGAACAGAATAGAATGGAATAGAATAGAATAGAAAGGAATAGAATAGAATAAAAAAAAAGAATTGCATTAAATAGAAAGATAACCATCTTCTGAAATTTAAATAGAATAGAAAATAATAGAATTAAAAAAAACAATAGAATAGAAATAATAGAACCATTTTCCAAAATTCAAAAGAACAGAATAGAATGGAATAGAATAGAATAGAAAGGAATAGAATAGAATAAAAAAAAGAATTGCATTAAATAGAATGATAACCATCTTATGTAATTTAAATAGAATAGAAAATAATAGAATTTAAAAAAAAAAACAATAGAATAGAAATAATATAACCATTTTCCAAAATTTAAAAGAACAGAATAGAATGGAATAGAATAGAATAGAAAGGAATAGAATAGAATAAAAAAATAGCAATAAATAGAATGATAACCATCTTATGTAATTTAAATAGAATAGAAAATAATAGAATAAAAAAAACAATAGAATAGAAATAATATAACCATTTTCCAAAATTCAAAAGAACAGAATAGAATGGAATAGAATAGAATAGAAAGGAATAGAATAAAAAAAAAGAATTGCATTAAATAGAAAGATAACCATCTTCTGAAATTTAAATAGGATAGAAAATAATAGAATTAAAAAAAACAATAGAATAGAAATAATATAACCATTTTCCAAAATTCAAAAGAACAGAATAGAATGGAATAGAATAGAATAGAAAGGAATAGAATAGAATAAAAAAAATTGCATTAAATAGAATGATAACCATCTTATGTAATTTAAATAGAATAGAAAATAATAGAATTTAAAAAAAAACAATAGAATAGAAATAATATAACCATTTTCCAAAATTTAAAAGAACAGAATAGAATGGAATAGAATAGAATAGAAAGGAATAGAATAGAATAAAAAAAAATAATTGCATTAAATAGAAAGATAACCATCTTCTGAAATTTAAATAGAATAGAAAATAATAGAATAAAAAAAAAATAGAATAGAAATAATATAACCATTTTCCAAAATTCAAAAGAACAGAATAGAAATGGAATAGAATAGAATAGAAAGGAATAGAATAGAATTAAAAAAAGAATAGCATTAAATAGAATGATAACCATCTTATGTAATTTAAATAGAATAGAAAATAATAGAATTAAAAAAAAAACAATAGAATAGAAATAATATAACCATTTTCCAAAATTCAAAAGAACAGAATAGAATGGAATGGAATAGAATAGAAAGGAATAGAATAGAATAAAAAAAAAGAATTGCATTAAATAGAAAGATAACCATCTTCTGAAAGTTAAATAGGATAGAAAATAATAGAATTTAAAAAAAACAATAGAATAGAAATAATAGAACCATTTTCCAACATTCAAATAGAATCAATTTGAATAGAATAGAAAAGAATACAGTAGAATAGAATAGAAAATAAGAGAATAGTATAGAAAACAACCCCAGAATAGAATAGAACAGGGCTCAAACTTTCAAGTCCTGAGCTACTAGCCAGACCTTAAAGGGGTTGTAAACCTTCCGTTTTTTTTCACCTTAATGCATCCTATGCATTAAGGTGAAAAAACATCTTGCAGTGTCCGGCCCCCCCAGCCCCCCGTTTTACTTACCTGAGACCCGAATTTCCGAGGGCGCGATCCCCCGCCATTCTCCCCATGCCTGATCGGCTCTTTATTGGATAGATTGATAGCAGCGCAGTCATTGGCTCCCGCTGCTGTCAATCAAATCCAATGATGCGGCCGCCGGGGGGCGGGGCCGAGTCATACAATCGGCGGCTATGGACACCGATCGTATGACACGGGAGCGCGCCCGCAAGGTAACCCCCTTGGGAGAGCGCTTCCCAGAGGGGGTTAGCTCTTGCGGGGAGGAGCCGAGAGAGCCGCCGAGGGACCCCAGAAGAGGAGGATCGGGGGCCACTCTGTGCAAAACGAACTGCACAGTGGAGGTAAGTATGACATGTTTGTTATTTAAAAAAAAAAAAAAAGTGAACCTTTAGGCCTCATGCCCACGGACGTTTTTACAGACGCGTTTTTTACAGCTTAAAAACGCCTGTCCATGTTATTGTATAAATTTTTGACCCTTTTTTTTTCGAAAAAATAAATAAATAAAAACGTCGGAGCTCAAAAACGCAATTGCGGCGTTTTTGCGCGTTTTTTTTTAAAGCTTTGCGGTTTTTTATGCCTAACGCCGACGCAGAGGAACGCACTGGGTTTTTTTTACAGCTTAAAAACGCCTATGCTATTTGCAGCTCAAAAACGTCTAGGTGGGCATGAAGCTATAGACTAACATGGACAGGCGTTTTTAAGCTGTAAAAAACGCTAAAAAACGCGGCTGTAAAAACGTCCGTGGGCCTGAGGCCTTAGTGTCACTTTAAGAGGTACTCGCCACCAGTTGCCCCACCCAATCTCTGATTCCGCCCCTAAACACGCCCTCATAAATGATCTCATGAGCCGAGCCGGCCCGCCTCCCTGCCCGAGCCAAGTGTACCTGCCCTCCAACCGAGCCGAGCTAAGACACTCGCCCTCAGCTTATTTTCACTCGCCAAATGCAAGCAGGCGAGTGGGAATTTTGAGGGCTGGAATAGAATATAACCATCTTCCTATTCTAATCTATTATTTTCTATTCTATTTAAATTCTAATTGATTGTATTTGAATTTTTGGAAATAGTTATATTTTTTCTATTCTATTCTATTTTTTTTATTATTATTATTTTCTCTTTTATTCTATTATAGTCTATTCTATTCTTTTTTTTCTATTCTATTCTTTTCTTATGTATTCAAATTCAAATTTATTCTATTTTAAATTTATATTTCAGAAGACGGTTATATTCTTTCTATGTTATTCTATTCTACTTGTTTCTATTATATTCTAGTCTATTCTGTTCTTTTATTTTCTATCCTATTTTGTTACTCTATTATATTCTATCCTTTTGTCTTCTGTTATATTGTTTTCTATTCTATTTTTTTTCTATTCTATTCCTTTATTTTCTATTCTATTTTATTCTCTTTGGAAATTCGAAAAATATTTGAATTAGAAAACTATTTGAATTTGAAAACTATTCGAAAACTATTCGAATTCGAATTCCGTCCAAATTTTTTTTTTTTTCGTTATTTCGGATTCATTTAAATTCGGTACTATTGTAATTCGGAAATTCGGATACATCTGAATTTCTGAAGATTTTTAATTTGTCCGAATTTCATTTTGGAACGAAACGAACCGCACATGTCTACTTATCTCAGGTACCTGGTGGTGACCACACAGCTGCCCATAGAGCTCGGGACCTGCAGATGGAAGGATTTGGTATGGGTATGAAACAAATGGTAATTGCTACCTTAGTCTCAATTCACAAAGCTAACACACCAGGATTAGGGATGAGCCGAACACGGTTCAGTTCGCGGCAGAACATGCGAACAGGCAAAAAGTTTGTGCGAACACCGTTAAAGTAATGGGACACAAACGTGAAAAATCAAAAGTGCTAATTTTAAAGGCTTATATGCAAGTTATTTCTATAAAAAGTGTTTGGGGACCCGGGTCCTGCCCCAGGGGACATGTATCAACGCATGACGTTTTTTCAGAAGCAGTGATTTTAATGATGCTTAAAGTGAAACAATAAAAATGAAATATTCCTTTAAATATCGTGCCTGGGGGGTGTGTATAGTATGCCTGTAAAATGGCGCATGTTTCCCGTGTTTAGAACAGTCCCTGCACAAAATGACATTTCTAAAGGAATAAAAGCCATTTAAAACTGCTAGCGGCTATAATGAATTGTCGGGTAGATGAAAATCATTGAGAAAAACGGCATGGGTCCCCCCCCCCCCCAGTCCTTTACCAGGCCCTTTGGGTCTGGTATAGATATTAAGTGAAACCCCGCACCCAAATTTTAAAAAAAATGCATGGGGCCCCCAGGCCCTATATACTCTGAACAGCAGTATACAGGCGGTCCAAACAAGACAGGGACTGTAGGTTTGTTCTTAAGTAGAATCTGTTTGTATTTTGGAACAGGTACATTTTTTAAGTGTAGCTCCAGCCAAAAAATCAATTTTTAAGCTTTTTGGAAAACATAGGGAAGGGTTATCACCCCTGTAACATTTGTTTTGCTGTCTGTGCCCCTGTTCAGAACATTTCACCTCACTTTCCGTCCCAATGACAATTGGATTTAGAAAATTTGGGGTTATTAGGGAAACAAGGATTGGTGATAAAGCATCAGTGGAGATACATTTTTCAGGGTACCGCCTGTATATACTATACGGCCTGCCCTATATACTCTGCAGAAAATTGTGCCTTAGGTGTTGGTGGTACCAGAACACTGTAACCCCTCACAGATACTCTTGCTGAGCGTAGGAAGGGGCCCTGCTGTGAAATAATAGATCAAAAATTGTAATTAGAACTCGGAGTATATGTAGATAAATGTTGAAGGGGATCTTTGTTTTAATGATAAAATAATTAACAGATATGCATCAAGATTTTATATATTGAATAATGAGAGCATAGGCATCCGCACAGGGTGTGCCAGGTGTGCCCAGGCACACCCTAATCACACTGTGCAGCACAGATTCCCCCTACTGCCCTGGCTCCCCCCCTCCTTCCCCTCACAGCGCTTCCAGCTTCCCTACTCTCCTCTCCCACCGGCTGTTGCTGCTGGGGATGTTTTAGGATGAGTGGGGGAAGGGGCAGGTAAATATGTAACTTACCGGCCCCTTCCCTTTCATTGTGAGTGATCGGTAGTGATCGGTAGTATGTGTTGAGCTTTGGGGTGTGCACACCCTAATGCAATAGGCTGTGCACGCCTATGAATGAGAGGGAACAAATGCATATTGTAACTGAATTTTGTATAAATGTAAAAGTTTTTGTATTTAAGACAAAAGACCAATAAAAAGAAATTGAAAACAAAAATTGTAATTACATGCTCCTGTTAAACAGGGGCAGAAAAATTGGGCCTTAGGCAGTGGTGGTGGTGCCCTGAACCAAAAATATTCTTAGAAGCTAGCATCATCAATATTGAGGAAGAATAGGATAGTCACTCAGCATAATAGGATAGTCACTCAGCATAGGCAGTCTTCAAGGGATCCCACATCCATAGAAAAATCAATCGGTTACATCAGCATCAGGTGCTTGGTAGCTGGTGATCCAAGACTGATAAATTTTTATGAATGTGAGCCTATCAACAGAGTCAGTGGACAGGCGCACTCTGTGATCGATTTACAAAGCCTCCAGCAGCACTGAATGTGCATTCAGAAAGAACGCTGGATGCAGGACAGGCCAGTAGCTCGATTGCATATTGAGCAAGCTCTGGCCAGTGGTCCATCCCCAAGACCCAGTAACCCAGTGGATGCTCTGTTGGAAAGGTCTCCAAGTCTGATCTTGCCCCTAGGTATTCCTGCACCATGTAATTCAGACGCTGGCAATGGTTGCTGGAACCGATCAGACCTTGGGGCTGAGGACTGAAGAATTGTCTGAAGGCATCGGTCAGCCGGCCACCTTCTCCACCGCTCTTTCTGTGACTCAACGAAGCTTCAGCAACACATTGTCCAGCACCAGGAAATTGTAGCCTCCCAGGGTCTGGGAACGCGTTGCACAAACCTTTCTTCAAGGCCTCCTGAAGATGTTTCATCCTCTGCTCCCTCTGTGAAGGCTGGATAAGTTCTGCAACCTTACCCTTGTAATGTGGATCAAGAAAGGTTGCGAGCCAGTAATGATCCCTCTCCTTGATACCACGGATCCTAGGGTCCTTTGGCAGGCTTTGCAGAATCAGGGAGGCCATGCAGTGTAAGTTTGCAGAGGCATTCGATCCGGAGTTCTCTGGGTCACTAAGGACGACATGATCCGCAGCCACCTCCTCCCAGCCACGTACAACTCCATGGGTTTCTGGGGACTGAAAACGATCCCTTGAAGACTGCTGCTGAGTGTTATCCTCCACCTCCATGCTGACACAATCCTCCTTCTCTTCTTCCTATGTGTTTGGCGAGCCCGCAGGAATACTATCTGGATAAAGGGGGCCTTGAGAGGTAAGGAAGTCCTCCTTTTCCTCCCGCTGTTCTGCCTCAAGTGCCCTGTCCATTATTCCTCGAAGCGTGTGCGCCAACAGGAAGACAAGAGGGACAGTATCACTGATGCATGCATTGTCATTGCTCACCATCCTTGTGGCCTCCCCAAATGGTGACAGGATAGTGCATGCATCCTTGATCAGTAGCCACTGGCGTGGCGAAAAAAAGCCAAGCTCCCCTGACCCTGTCCTGGTGCCATACTCACACAGGTACTCATTGATGGCCCTCTGCTGCATGTGCAGCCGCTGCAGCATTGCCAACGTTAAATTCCACCTGGTGGGCATGTCACAAATGGGGTTCTTGAGCAGGTTGCATTCTGTTTGTCTGTATGTCAGCCAGCCGAGCACTGGCATTATATGACTGGTGGAAATGACCACAGACTTTCCTGGCCTGCCTCAGGAGATCCTGTACCTGCTCAAGAACCGCTGCACCACCAAATTCAGGATGTGAGCCAAACAGGGGACATGGGTCAAGTGTCCCTGTCGGAGGGCGGAGAGGTGGTTGGTGGCATTGTCGCATACAACCATTCCTGGATGAAGCTGGCGTGGTGTCAACCACCTCTGAGCCTGCCCCTGCAGAGCTGACAGAATCTCTGCCCCAGTGTGGCTCCTGTCCCCTAAGCAGACTAACTCAACTCAAGCACCACATGGCATCTTTTTGCCTGAGTGCTTGCGTAGCCCCTTGAACGCCTACGGAGCACCGCTGGTTCCGAGGACAAATCTGCGGAGGAAGAGGCCACAGAGGAAGAAGAAGAGGAGGGGGTGGAGGAGAGCCCTGTGGCAGAATCACCACTAGTAGCATTTTGGAGGCGTGGTGGCGGAACAAGCTCCAACAATACTGAACCCTGTTCTGCATTCTTCCCAGCATTCAGCAGTTACCCAGTGCGCCGTGAAAGAAAGGTAACGTCCCTGTCCATGCCTGCTGGACCATGAGTCAGCGGTAATATGCACCTTACTGCTGACCACCCTGTCCAACGAGGCCAAGACATTGCCTTCCACAAGGGGACAGAGTCTACCAGCTGAAAAGGCAGCAGTTGCAGTGCTAGCAATTTGGCCAAGCTAGCATTCAGACGCTGAGCATGTGGATGGATTGGACCAAATTTCTTTCTACAGTTTAGCAACTGGGGTAGGGAAATTTGCCTGCTAAAATCAGATAGTGGTGTACCGCTAGCAGATTGGCTGCAAGTACTTGGGACACCTATTGCTATACCTAAATTCCTCTCAGTGCAGGTTTCTGAGAGTACTGGAGGTATAATGGGGTTGGAGATCCCAGATGAGGAGTAAGGAGAAGTCTGCCTTGTTCTTTGGTGTGGGTCTTTCAAGTGCTGTTGTCAATGGACTGCATGGGAGCACGTCATATGTCTGGTCAAGCATGTGGTGCCCAATCGGCTGCTGTTTTGGCCACGCTTGATCTGCTTCAGACATAGGTTGCAAACAGCAATGGTGAGATCTGCTGCACACGTGTCAAAAAAGGCCCACACCAAAGAACTTTTCAAAATAAGCTGGGAGTCAGTAGCGCCCTGCACCTGTTTAGCTCTGTTGTGTGATTCAACAGGGTGGCTGCCCTTAAGCTGCCCTCTGGAGGGTATCCTGCCGCATTGGAGATGTGCCTCCTCCTCCTCCTCTTTTCTATCAGGCACCCAAGTAGAATCAGTGACCTCATCATCCCCTCCCTGCTCGTCACTGGAGCAAACTTGGCAGTATGCTGCAGCTGGGGGAACATGACTGCCAGTTTGTTGTCCTTCTTGGGCACCCCCTCTCTCTAGTCTCATGTTACTCCCTTCCTCAACCTGGGTACCATCATCGGAGCCTTCAAATCGCTGCGCATCCTCCCGACCGACATGTACCCGACCGACACTGTGGTCGAATAGTTCGGGGGACTCCTCTGTGCACGATGGTGGGGCTAGGGAAGGAGTGACTGTTGACGATGGAAGAGGCCGCTTTGGCAGCTGCATTGGCAGGCAAACTACTCTGAGCCTGAGTGACAGAGGATGAGGAGGATGAGGACGGCTTTGTTATCCACTCCACCAACTTTTCTGCATGTTGTGGCTCAATAACACGGCCAGCAGCAGAAAAAAAGGACAAGCGTGCCCCACGGCCATGTGCAGAGGATGAACCGTGTCCTTGACCAGCACTGTTGACTGTAGATACAGAGCCTGCTTGCCCTCTTTTAGTGGCCTGTGAGCATCTGCCTTGGTGGCCTTCCGGACATGCTGTAAATTTTGTTTTGCAACACCACACTACACTGTATTGTGTACACCACCAGAAAAGTAGTAGAAACTGCACTAGGGGTGCACTGTATTGTGTACACCACCAGAAGTGTAATAGCAACTACGGCTGCAATGTATTGTGTACTGTGTACACCACCAGAAAAGTAGTAGCAACTGCACTAGGGTATACTGTATTGTGTACTGTGTATACCACCAGAAAAGTAATAGCAACTGCACTACGGGTGCACTGTATTGTGTACACCACCAGAAGTGTAATAGCAACTGTGGCTGCACTGTATTGTGTACTGTGTACACCACCAGAAAAGTAGTAGCAACTGCACTAAGGGTGCACTGTATTATGTACACCACCGGAAGTGTAATAGCAACTACGTCTGCACTGTATTGTGTACTGTGTACACCACCAGAAGTATATTAGAAAAAGTACACCAGGAATGGCCTGCAGTCAGATATAGGCTACACTGGATGCAGAGTATATATATATATTAAATACACTGTCTGAAGTATATTATAAAAAGTACACCAGGAATGGCCTACAGTCAGATATAGGCTTGGCTACACTGGATGCAGAGTATATATATGTAGCGCCAGCCCAAATGGTTGGGACGCTATGTTTAATTTTAGGGGATAGTCTGAGCCAGTAGTTGGGCTCAGACTTGCTGATTGCTCTAAATTCTTGCTTCTGCTCTAGTTGTGATACTGTCTGGCAGTTATTTTCCCTTTTCGGCCGTAGGTGGCACTGCCACCAGCGGCCCATGTTGGAATACAGGTGTATCATGACGTATTGGGTGTCCCTTCTCAGCAGCCGTGCAGTGGGCGTGGTTAGCCCGCTGTGCATGCTGGGGAGGGGTACATAATGGGCAGACGCTATTGAAGTGGGGCTTCGTTCTTCCTGGTGCGCCTCGTGGCCCTCATGGCACGGGGTGCGTGTGTGTGTTCTAGCCCCGGGCACCTTCAGCCCGAGGCTACATCTATTCTCACTAGGCCCAGCTCTGCTGGTTTGGGCCAATACTATACTTCTGAGGGTATCACAAGCTGTCCATCAATGGAAAGGAAGCTCTTGAGGAGGGGAGCCGGGGGAGGACCTGCCCCGGAGGAGACTGGCAAGGCGCCGATGTCTCGGGAGAGGCCTGGCAACCCAATCAAGGAGAGATCCACTATACTAAAGCCCTGTAATACGCCGGTCTGGCTTAAAGGCTCTATTATTGCTTGGCTGGAGGTTCTCCTGTGGCAGAGGATTCCCGGACGCATTCTAAAGTTCATCAGGTCTGTGGCAGAGACCCAAGTTCATTAGGTCTGTGGCAGAGACCTTCGTTCATCTATAGCAGTTTGTGGCAGGAACTGTTTAAAGTTTGATCATTGCATCATTCCGGCTGCTAGGACCGTGAGAGGGGACTATCTGGGTGAGCAATACCCACTCAGGCTTGAGTGGCGAATATACTGACTGTTTGCATCTTTTGTACCGCGTGCCTGAACCTTCCCCTACTTCTCTCATTTCCCACTTTCTCTCAAGTTCTACAGCAAAAGAAAATAAAGCCTTACTGTTGAGGTTTTACATCTGTGTGGACATTGACTTTTCTTAAAACTCTTTACCCTGACAACGGAAGCCATGGAGGTAGTTTGCATGACCCAAAATTAATCAGCAGCTACTTTGGGGGTCAGTGCTACATATACAGGTATATATATACGAGACTGGCTGTATTAATATAGTAAATACACTGCAGCTAACTGAATAACCTGCCTGCCTGCTCAATCGAAATCACACTCTCTCTCCGTCCACGCCAACAACACACTACACAGGGCCGACATGCAGGCAGCCTTATATAGTGTGGGGCGTGGACTTAGTCCCCCTGAGCTATGATTGGCCAAAGGCACCCTGCCTTTGGCCAATTATGGCTCTCTTAGCAGAGGGCGCTGGGATTGGCCAAAGCATGCAGGTCATGGTGCATGCTTTGACCAATCATCATACAGCAATGCACTGCGATCTCGCAGTGCATTATGGGGCATTCCGCGCCACTCGAATTTGCTGCGAACGCCCTATAATGTTCGTTTTTCGACGAACATGCGAAAACCTGATGTTCAAGTCGAACCTATGTTCGACCCGAACATCGAGCTCATCCCTAACCAGGATGAGTATCTTTATTTTCCCAAAAAGTGACAGTTATTTTAAGCTTAGGAATTTAGGACAGTTGGCTCAATTCTTAAAGCTAACATACCAGGATAAGTGCAGTGCATCCGGAAAGTACCGTATATACTCGAGTATAAGCCGACCCAAGTATAAGCCGAGGTACCAAAGTTTACCACAAAAAAATGGGAAAACGTATGGACCCGAGTATAAGCCTAGGGTGAGAATGCAGCAGCTACTGTAAGCGGAAAAGAGGGTCAACAATGCCCATTTGCACGCCTCACTGTGCCCATTTGCACGCCTCACTGTGCCCATTTGCACGCCTCACTGTGCCCATTGCACGCCTCACTGTGCCCATTGCAACCTCACTGTGCCCATTGCAGCCTCACTGTGCCCGAGTCAGTGTACCTGAAATTCTTGACAGGCTGCGGGCATCCATTCATTGTTTAAAAGTCGCGGTCTCCTCCTGGTCCCGTTCCGTGACAGGCATTTCCCAGCAGACACTGTGTTCAGTGTTCCACCTATCACGGACGTCCTTTCGTCCTCGGACAAGAGGACGTCCGTGATAGGCGGAACACTGAACACAGTGTCTGCTGGAAAAATGCCTATCACGGAAGGGACCAGGAGGAGACCGCGGTTTTTAAACAATGAATTGATGCCTGCAGCCTGCCATTTACATATGCGTGCGTGATTTATGTATGCGTTCGCTTCTGCATGAAAGCACTGAGAGATGGGGGCACTTTAAATGTAATTTTTTTATTTTTTATTATTTATTTATTTTTTTACACTGTCCCCTTATTTTTTTTATTTGATCGCTTTTATTCCTATTAGAAGGAATGTAAACATCCCTTGTAATAGAGATAAGGATGGCAGGTCCTCTTCATGGAGAGATCTGGGGTCAAAAAGACCCCACATCTCTTCTCTACATTTGAAAGCAAAAAGTAAAAAAAAAAAAAAAGTGATCTTTTGCTAAAAAAAAATAAAAAAAAATAGTTTGCTTCTGCCCTAGACCGGAAGTGACGCCATGGCATGGCTCTGATCCTTCAAGGCCATAGAGGAAATCATATACAATCTAGTCTAGCCCCACCGTCGGATCGTTTCTCGGGCACACCGGCGAAAACGGTAGGTCCAAGAAACAACGGCGAGTGGCGGAAGGACCACCTATCCATGTCTTTATGGACCTTGCTTTGTGCACTGGTCATAGGTGTGCGCATCCTGTTGCATTAGGGTGTGCACCTGAAAGCTCAAAAACACGGTACCGATCTCTCACTGTGTTCATTAAGAAAGGGAAGGGGCTGGTAAATGACATTACCCCTTCCCCCACTCATCCTGAAATATCATCTATGTGTGCCCACTGCAGTAGCCAATGGGAGGGGAGGGAAGCCAGCCATGCTGTGGGAGGGGACACCAGGCAGCAGGGGAAATCTGCACTGCAGGGAGTGATTAGGGTGTGCCTGGGCACACCTGGCACACCCTGTGCGCACGCCTATGGCACTGGTCCAAATCATTTGGTGGAGGGGGATTATGGTGTGGGGTTGTTTTTCAGGGGTTGGGCTTGGCCCCTTAGTTCCAGTGAAGGGATCTCTAAAGGCGTCAGCATTCCAAGACATTTTGGACAATTTCATGCTCCCAACTTTATGGGAACAGTTTGGGGACGGCCCCTTCCTGTTTCACCATGACTGCACACCAGTGCACAAAGCAAGGTCCATAAAGACATGGATGAGCGAGTTTGGGGTGGAGGAACTTGACTGGCCTGCACAGAGTCCTGACCTCAACCCGATAGAACACCTTTTAGGTGAATTAGAGCAGAGATTGTGAGCCAGGCCGTCTTGTCCAACATCAGTGCCTGACCTCACAAATGCGCTTCTGGAAGAATGGTCAAACATTCCCACAGACACACTCCTAAACCTTGTGGACGGCCTTCCCAGAAGAGTTGAAGCTGTTATAGCTGCAAAGGGTGCGCCAAATCGATATTGAACCCTACAGACTAAAACTAGGATGCCATTAAAGGTCATGTGCATGTAAAGGCAGGCGTCCCAATACTTTTGGCAATAGTGTATGTGTTCCAAGTTGGGACTCTTCCCCTCTATGTTACCATGGAATAACTAAAAAAAAAATAAAAAATAAAATGATAGACTGGGATGCCATTAAAGTTCATGTGCGTGTAAAGGCAGGTGTCCCAATACTTTTGGCAATATAATGTATATGTATTGCAATCAGCAAGTGAGGTCTGTCACTGATGAGAGAATGTGGTTTTCCCATGGAAGGGAATGCAGCTTATTACCCAGCATCCGGCGCTGGGTGTAGAGTGTCTGTTGAGGGTTGGTCTCTGTGCAGCGAATTAGCGGCTCCTCTGCGACACCCGGCAGCCTTCCGCATGCATCTTCCGCCAGATGGGAGGTGCGGAGAACTGCCAGCCGCAGGCTCGGCTCTTCTCCGGGATGATGAGTGATTCAGAGCTGATATAAATATCATCTCCAATCCTGATAAACAGCAGATCGTTCTCCATGTACGGGAAATTCAGCAGCACCCACTAAAACAGACTCGGCAGCCAAAAACATCGTCATCACCCTGTCACCCCCATCTACTATAACTCTGACAAGTCTACCGTACAGGAAACAAACAACGCTCGGTGCGTGCCGAACGTGACAATAATTTGTTGTCACTCCTACGGACCTTCCTAGACACCCTGAGCCAGATAAGCAGTTAGAGGAAGCCACCAACCAGGGACCTTCTGATTTATCAAGCTGCAGTTGCACTTAAGGTGTGCTAAATAGCTCTTTATGAATACTAAAATGACAAAGAGGCCTCTCTAGCATGCCTTAACGTACAGTATATATAGGGCAGAAGCTCCAGGAAAAACAACAAACTACAAATAATAGCATTAGTTAAAATGAAAAAAAAAAAAAGCAGAAAGCTGCAATTATTCCCTTTCTGCCACTAGATGTCACTGCTCTTTAGGTTTGAATGACAGCCAGCGTCATTCAACCCACTTACTTTGAGCCCAGGCTGTCATAAACCCGCCCTTGAGGGTTCACCTAACTAGCAACCTAAGTAAGTAACAGAATGCCGAACAAAACTAGTGTAGCACCCTCTTGTGTGCTACTAGTGTTAGTGTAGGGTAGGCAAATATGTAAAGCCTCGTACACACGATCAGATTTTCCGACGGGAATTGTGTGATGACAGGCTGTCCGACCGTTTGTAGGCTCCATCGGACAATTGTTGTCCGATTTTCCGACAACAAATGTTGGATAGCATGTTTTAAAATTTCCCGACAACAAATGCGTGCTGTCGGATTATCCGAGCGTGTGTACACAAGTCCTTCGGACAAAACTCCAAAGTACAAACACTCATGCTCAGAAGCAATGCTAACCATAACACAACTGTAGCGACCTCACTCTCTCTCTAGCTTTATCGGTTATACGGCTGTTGTCTAGGGGTACCTGGGAGAGAAAAATGAGATACACCACGGCCCATGTCCTCCAATGTGTAGAGGTGAAGGCCAGAACTATCGGGCTTGTGTATGTGTCCCAGAGTCCAATCCTCTCCTCGGATTGACTCCCCTTTGCTCCTAGTAACCAGAGTTCCACACACTGAATAGGTCCAACTCGAAATTATTCTTCTTAATAAATAGTCATACAGCACAGACTGGTTGAGACCCATGTAACACTTCAGTATATGGCCGACCTACTCGGAACTCCTCCGGGCAGCAAAGTTCAAATTCAGACACCATACACATCCCGGACACAGAGCCCCCACGTGTAGCGACCTCACTCTCTCTCTAGCTTTATCGGTTATACGGCTGTTTTCTAGGGGTACCTGGGAGAGAGAGATGAGATACACCACGGCCCATGTCCTCCAAGGTGTAGAGGTGAAGGCCAGAACTATCGGGTTTGTGTATGTGTCCCAGAGTCCAATCCTCTCCTCGGATTGACTCCCCTTTGCTCCTAGTAACCAGAGTTCCACACACTGAATAGGTCCAACTCGTATTTATTCTTCTCAATAAATAGTCATACAGCACAGACAGGTTGAGACCCATATAACACTTCAGTATTTGTAGGGAGTAGGCCAAGGCACAATTCTTCTAGATAAAGCTAACCACTGTAGTATCACCAGTGGCGAACAGTCACTGCCCCTGACTATATTGATCAGAACGTGAATTACCTTCACTATTGTAGCCCCTATCAGGGGAAGGTAATCCGTCCAAGGGAGCCACCAAGGGCTCTCTGTCACCAGCAATGCTGCGCCGGACTCTCCAGAGAAGTTCCGCTCACCAGTCTTCTCGACCTCAGACACGGGCACCCAAGGAGTTAGGGCCCCCTCGGATTCCTCCACCCTCGCAGAACTCAGTCGAAGGTACTGAGCTCCAGGCTTCCGCCATAGTACCTCACCCCAGGCTAAAGGTGCCTGAGATGGACTCCATCTCTCGCTCCGGCCAGGTCAAGCTGAAGGTGCCTGGGTGCGGCTGCATCCTCCGACTCTGAACCCTTAGGTCAGGGCGTCCGCCCCTTTTATCCCCATGCCGTTTGCGTCACAGCAGGTTCCCCGCCCTGCTGTACCAGCGCCAGGCAAGGACAAAAAGGAAACAGTCTTGCGGTGAGTGTTCAGCTCGGGTGGGGGCGACAGCGACACCTGCAGGCCGCAGGGAACCTCACACCACCAGAGTCCTCCAAGAACCACAAAAGGGTCTAAGATTCCCTGACAATCAAAGCATCTGGGTTACACTACCACCCAGATGCCTCCCCTAAAATCAAATACCCGCTACACTCTCCCCCTGGTGATTTGACACTGGTCCCCAGTGTCTGGTGCAAACCCATGTCTCCAGAGAGTGGTGACATAGATTCGGCCCCAGAGACCAAACTCAACAATTTTGTCATGAACTGTGCCAGGACCTATTTTGGGGAAGGAAACAGGAATATAAAACAATGAACTTTGTAATAAAATACTCCAAATATTTCACACATTTACATTTCTCCCTCCCCCATGCTATCTAAAGACCACCCAATTTCAGCAGCCTTGATAGACGAGTCTCCTGCAGAGGGAAGAGAAAGAAACACACATCCTAACATAACATATGTGTCTGCTTGGAACAAATGGGTCTATCCGAGAAGAAACCCATTCACTCCAATGAGTGTTGCATAGTGTACAAAAAACAAACTATCATTGCGCAACACTGCCACCTGGTGACAATGCCGCGGTAAAGACACTTGTCAGATCCAGATGAACTTCTGCTTTTCTGTGCTGTGAACCTGCACTGGCTAAACCCCAAAGTCACTGATTTCTCTTTTCTGGCTGGGAGGAGAAAGAGGGAGAACGAAATAACAACAGCTCCCATTTCTCCAAAGAGTAAAACGTCCCAGTCATCTGGTAGCAATAAAAAAAAATGAAAAGGAGTCTCTTTCTCCTACAAATAGAATTTGGGATCTGGCAAAAACAACGGCTTCAAGTGCTGAAAAGCCTCCATTTTGTACTCAATGCTTCCTCCATCCTTCCGACAAATTACCACTTTGTCTGCATGGATATGCCCTCCTACCATCCACTCTGCCTTACAGTCCTTGAACTTCCTGGTGACTGTAGGTGAGCATGCGAGGTATCGGCGAGCATGAGGTACTTTCAGCTTAGTCCAAACAAAATCGTTCTACCATCGCTGCCGAAAAACTTCCACCTCGTAGAGCAACTCTTGGGGTAGATATGGGTATTCCCACCCATATTCTTGGGCAACTTTCTGGCAAAAGAGACGCTGCAGCCTAGCCAGAGATGGCATCGTGGCACGGTCTCCTACTCCAGGCAAAACAATGGACTCCGGATGGCGAGGTACAGTCTCCACCTATGTAGACTTGGGTCTAGGAGCCCGCAGTGATGGCCGTTGCACTCCCGCAACGGGAGCAGGCGAAACACTTGATGGTTCAAGAAGTGGGATCACAGACAGGGAACCAGGTTCCTCCCTTTGCTCCGAGGCTTCCACCCGGGGTGTACTATCCCCAATGGACATAGGTGGGTCCCTTAAGGCACGGGACGCGGGTAGCTTCATCTTGTCCCATCCCTTCTTGTGGAAGATCTCATCTATCTCCCTATCATCACCAGCATCTGATAGCGACTCTAGGTCGGAGGTGTCATAACACTCTGCGGGCAGGTAATTCCCCATAGACGCGGAATCACCCCCCTCAATGAGCTCCACCGACTCTGGGCTCCCAACACCTCCAACCACACACACAGTCCCGACCCCTGGCTCACCTGGGCCTTTTGAAGAACAAGGACGTCCAGGACTCTTTCCTCTGGATCCATCCAGGCCAGGCAAGCGACGGGGCGAAGCTCTTCCATGACCACAGGATGCCATCACCAGGCCAACCTTCCTCTTCGGTGGTGGGAGCAGGGAGCTTGTGGTGACCGAGGCAGCATCCTCGGATTTCTCTCTTTTCATCTCCGCTTGGGCTGTCACGTCGCACTGGTCAGCGCGCATGGAAAACGCATAGGCATCGATCTCTCCCTCCGGAGTGGCAGTCCCTGTGAGGTAGTTGAGGTGGAAAGCTTGAGGCCTTTCTGTAGATGGCTCCACCTCAAAGAGGAACTCTTTGCAGACCTCACATCGCCCAAACGGCTTCAAGTGGACCACCAGTCCCAAACAGCCAGGACAGATCACACCAAGGGCCTCTATGTCTCTGCAGGTATACAGAGCCAACTGCCCCCGGGGCCTTAGTCTTATTCCCGTATCCGTAATCTGAGCAGCAAAGGAAGTCATCTCGGTGACTGAAGAAGCAGAAATCCAAGGGGTACTTGAAGTCATCCTGACTGTTTGCTGCTCCAATGCGCACTGACCCCTTTGCGCCAGAATCTCCACGTGTGTCCTTCCACATGGCCAGACTCCTTCCACACTCTGCATTTGTTCGCGGGTTCAAAGTTCAAATTCAGACACCATACACATCCCGGACACGTGTAGCGACCCCACTCTCTCTCTAGCTTTATCGGTTATACGGCTGTTGTCTAGGGGTACCTGGGAGAGAGAGATGAGATACACCACGGCCCATGTCCTCCAAGGTGTAGAGGTGAAGGCCAGAACTACCGGGCCTGTGTATGTGTCCCAGAGTCCAATCCTCTCCTCGGATTGACTCCCCTTTGCTCCTAGTAACCAGAGTTCCACACACTGAATAGGTCCAACTCGTATTTATTCTTCTCAATAAATAGTCATACAGCACAGACTGGTTGAGACCTATGTAACACTTCAGTATTTGTAGGGAGTAGGCCAAGGCACAATTCTTCTAGATAAAGCTAACCACTGTAGTATCACCAGTGGCGAACAGTCACTGCCACTGACTATATTGATCAGAACATGAATTACCTTCACTATTGTAGCCCCTGTCAGGGGAAGGACATCCGTCCAAGGGAGTCACTGGAGGCCTCTCTGTCACCAGCAATGCTGCGCCGGACTCTCCAGAGAAGTTCCACTCACCAGTCTTCTCCACCTCAGACACGGGCACCCAAGAAGTTAGGGCCCCCTCGGATTTCTCCACCCTCGCGGAACTCAGTCGAAGGTACTGAGCTCCAGGCTTCCGCCATAGTACCTCACCCCAGGCTAAAGGTGCCTGAGATGGACTCCATCTCTCGCTCCGGCCAGGTCAAGGGCACCTGGGCCCAGAACTCCAGAACGCCAGCACCCAAGCTGAAGGTGCCTGGGTGCGGCTGCGTCCTCCGTCTCTGAACCCTTAGGTCAAGGCGTCCGCCCCTTTTATCCCCTCGCCCTTTGCGTCACAGCAGGTTCCCCGCCCTGCTGTACTAGCGCCAGGCAAGGACAAAAAGGAAACAGTCTTGCGGTGAGTGTTCAGCTCCGGCCAGGGCGACAGCGCCACCTGCAGGCCGCAGGGAACCTCACACCACCAGAGCCCTCCAAGAACCACAAAAGGGTCTCAGATTCCCTGACAATCAATGCATCTGGGTTACACTACCACCCAGATGCCTCCCCTAAAATCAAATACCCGCTACACAACATTAGAAGAAGTTGTCCAAAGGGTGGCGCTAAAGAGCTGAAAAACCACGTTGTTACGTGTATTTTGGCCGACAGTTCTTTGCCGTTTGTATGCAAGACAAGTTCATGGCCAACGCCCTTCAGGCTTGCGGAAAATCTGATCATGTGTATGAAGCATTAGAGTCTATGATTAGGTTGGGTTACTGTAGGTCAGGCTGGGTGGCTCTACAGTGCAGGTCTCTGGTACCCCCCCCCCCCCCCATGTCTAGAAGCTGGAAAAAGCTTCTGGAAGTTAGTGGGCGGAGAGAAAGGAGGTCCTGGTCTGCATAGTTGGGTGAACCTGGCCTATCCCCAGGCTGAATGTCCTGGTAGGGTGGCTAGGCTGGCTCTTAAATATGGAGAAGTAGTACTACTAAGGAGGCGGTCGGTGGCCTAGGCAGGGTCTTCTAGGGGGGCTTGCCTCCAGGCTGGCTTAGGAAGAAGTTATCATCAGAACGGTTTGGGAAGGAATCTTGCCTGAGAGCAATGGGAACAAGGACAGAGTGAGTACATCAGCACACCCAGGGATTTAGAAGGGGAGAGATTGCCACAGGCAGCAAGCTTTCAATGGACAGCGCTGTGCTTAACCCTTTTATCCCTTTTCCTGGATGATCTTCAGAGCAGCAGCCAGAAGGGCTGGTAGTACCTACAGGCATTGGAGCTGGGGGCAGTTCTTCAGAGGAAAGGAGATACTTCTGCATGCCGTTTTACAGCATTTTGTGTTTTTTTCCAAAGGGGACTAATGCCGCGTACACACGGTCGTTTTTAATGTCATGGAAAAAATAAAGTTTTTCTCGACGTGTTTCTTCTCAAGCCTGCCTTGCCTGCACACTATCGTGAAAAAAAATGCTCAAGCAAAGCGCGGTGACTTACAACACGTACGACGGCACTATAAAGGGGAAGTTCCATTCGGATGGCGCCACCCTTTGGGCTGCTTTTGCTGATTTCGTGTTACCGCGTGTTAGTAAAAGTTTGGTGTTAGCCAATTGGCGCTTTTCAGTCTCTGTGCTTTTCAGTCTGTTACAGCGTGACGAATGTGCTATCTCCATTACGAACGCTAGTTTTACCAGAACAAGCGCTCCCGTCTCATAACTTGCTTCTGAGCATGCGCGTTTTTTCCCCGTCATTAAAGCCTACACACGGCCGTTTTTCACGACGAGAAAAACGACGATGTGAAAAACGACGAGAAAAAATAGAGCATGTTCCAAATTTTTAATGCCCATTTTTCTCGGCGAGAAAAATGCTCTGGAGCCCACACACGATCGTTTTTAATGACCAATTTAAAAAATGGCCTTTCTTCTCGTCATAAAAAACGGTTGTGTGTACGCGGCATAAGAGCTCCTAGATCAGTGATGGCGAACCTTGGCACTCCGGAAGTTTTGGAACTACATTTCCCATGATGCTTCACTACACTGCAGAGTGCATGAGCATCATGGGAAATGTTGTTCCAAAACATCTGGGGTGCCAAGGTTCACCATCACTGTCCTAGATCATAAGGGACATTTGCTACTGATTCTTAAAGACTGAGTGTGTCCAGGAAGGAAAACAATCCAGGATCTTATCTCTGTACATAGGAAGGAAGTTGCCACTCATCTGTTATTTTTGTCAAGTTGGGCATCCCATAAATTCCTCTACCCCATCCAAGTTGTTACCCCTATTAAAACAACAAATACAAAGCCAAGGAACTGACTTCTTGTGTCTGGGTACAAGTGAAAAATGCGTGTTGCCTGACTGCAGGAATAGGGGAGCCAGTTACCAGCAGCCCTTGTGGGGGGTAGTACTACATTAACTATATACAATATGTACAAAATGAGGAACATGGATTAACAGAGTAATACCGGAGATGCAAGGAGAAGGGGGAAATCAGGACTGGGATCAGGAACAAGGAGGGCTGATTTAAGGAAACAAGGTACAGTTTTTAGGTACAAGACAAAATCTAGATCAGGCAGGAATCAGGCTCAGGATTATACAGCAAGCATGCGTCTGTCTGGTAGGAAAAACACTGAAGCAAGAGTTACTGGTAGAGAAGGGACTAAATACCCTTCCAGCAGCCGGCATCAGGTGAAGACTGAATATTGGGATCTGCTGGCTGCTAGGAGACAAATGCTGGTGGACACCAGAACTACAAACCTTGCGCTCTGAGAACTAGACTGCCACCAGCAGGTGATTCAGGTAGTCTGGGCTGAAAATACTTCAGCACTGAATGTTATACAGTGTAGACTATGGACAAATCTCCTGCTCAGGGCCGATCCTAGATATGGTGCGGGGGGTGCAGTTCACCCAGGCGCCACAGAGGTGGGGGCGCTGAAGCGCCAGAGTGCTCCCCTCTATTCTCCACCTCCTCTCCTTGTCCGTGCCAGTCGCCGCCGCCGATGTGTTTTTCAAACCTAAGCCCGGCGTCCCCCTCCTCCCTCCTCCTTCCTCCTGTCAGAGGAGGAGAGTGAAGCAGAGCTCAGAGCGGCTCTCTCTGTGTGGAGAGAGACAAGCCGCGCAATGCCGTCGCTGAGGGGGCGGTCCGTGCCTTCTCCTCCTCTCTGTGTCTTAGCTCCTGCCTGCTGCTGCTGTGATCTGTGCTCCACCCGGGCGGCGCGGCTGCACATTGTCCTCTCCTCTTCAGCTGCCGACGGGTGTTTTTATGTATGTAATGGGGGGGACTAATGGAGGGGGCCGGAGGGGGGGTTTGTCCTGGGGGGAGTCTGTACTAATAGGGGGGTTTGTCCTGGGGGGGGTTTGTCTTGGAGGGGTCTGGACTAATGGGGGGTTCTTCCTGGGGGGTCTGTATTAATGGAGGGGGGTTTGTCCTGGGGGGAGTCTGTACTAATAGGGGGGTTTGTCCTGGGGGGGTTTGTCTTGGAGGGGTCTGGACTAATGGGGGGGTTCTTCCTGGGGGGTCTGTATTAATGAAGGGGGTTTGTCCTGGGGGGAGTCTGTACTAATGGAGGTGGGGTTTGTCCTGGGGGAGTCTGTACTAATAGGGGGGTTGTCCTGGAGGGGTCTGTACTAATGGAGGCGGGGTTTGTCTTGGGGGGAGTCTGTACTAATGGGGGGGTTGTCCTGGGGGGTCTGTACTAATAGAGAGGGGGGTTTGTCCTGGGGGGAGTCTGTACTAATGGAGAGGGGGGTTTGTCCTGGGGGGGTCTGTACTAATGGAGGCTGGGTTTGTCCTGGGGGGAGTCTGTACTAATGGGGGGGTTGTCCTGGGGGGTCTGTACTAATGGAGGGGGGTTTGTCCTGGGGGGAGTCTTTACTAATGGGGGGAGTCTGTACTAATGGGGGGGTTGTCCTGGAGGGGTCTGTACTAATGGAGGGGGGTTTGTCCTGGGGGAGTCTTTACTAATGGGGGGGGTTGTCCTGGAGGGGTCTGGGCTAAGGGGGGGGGGGTTTGTCCTGGGGGGTCTGTATTAATGGAGGGGGGGTTGTCCTGGGGGAGTCTGTACTAATGGGGGGGTTGTCCTGGAGGGGTCTGTACTAAAGTTGGGGGGTGGTTTGTCCTGGGGCAGTCTGTACTAATGGAGGGGTGGGGTTCTCCTGGGGGGAGTCTGTACTAATGGGGGGGGGTTGTCCTGGGGGGAGTCTGTACTATGGGGGGGTTGTCCTGAAGGGAGTCTGTACTTCTGTACTATGGGGGGTTGTCCTGGAGGGGTCTGTACGAATGGAGGGGGGGTTTGTCTTGGGGGGGAGTCTTTACTAATGGGAGAGTTTGTCCTGGGGGTCTGTGCTAATGGGGGGGTTTGTCCTGGGGAGTCTGTACTAATGGAGATGGATTGGTTTGTCCTGGGGGGTCTGTACTAATGGAGGGGGTGGTTTGTCCTTGGGGGTCTGTACTGAGGGAGGGGTTTATACTTAGTGGGGAGTCTGCACTGACGGAGGGGGTCTATACTTAGTGGAGGGGGTCTGTACTGAGGGGCGACTATAGGTGGTGGAAGGGGGGTGACACCATGTTTTACCACACCAGGTGACACCAACCCTAGTGACGCCACTGCAGCTGCGGGCTCTTCTTCCCCCCCTCCCTCTCCTCCTCGCACGCAATGCTGTACTAGTGAGCGGCGCTTGCCAGCACAGCCGCCCACTATGTTTCTTACCCCCACCTTCATATCGGCCAGGGAAGAAATAGAATAGAAAAAGGAGCAGAGAAGAGGATTGCGGGACATGTAGTTCGAGGACTGGCAGCCCCACTGTAACAAAGAAACTGCAGCCCACACAGCATGCCCAGCTGAATGGGAGAGAGAGAGAGAGCCAGGAGCTCAGGAAAGCTTTCAGGGAAGTGCACCCAGGACTCCAGAGGGAGTGGACAGTGCTGAGAGAACACCATCAGAGAGAGAACCCCGCTGCCCTGCGCCACCAGAGTGAAAGCCACACAGCCTGGCGCCATCCCTGGTGTAAAAAAGAATGGAGTCATTGCCAGAATACAGACCTGGGCTCTACCCAGCGGAGTCGCTATGGGCAATTCAGAGTGAGCTGACTCCTGATCAGAGGAACCGTTGTTGCTGTATCGCTAGGTCAGGTGAGAGGGCCGATCGGCCATTATCTACTAGCGTCCATAGGAACTGCAGTCTCTGACCATCTCCTGTATTATATCTCCAGTCTCTGACCATCTCCTGTAGTATGTCTGCACTCTCTGACCGTATCCTGTAATATGTCTGCACTCTCTGACCATCTCCTGTACTATGATTGCAGTCTCTGACCGTCTCTTGTATCATGTCTACAGTCTTTGAGCATCTCCTGTAGTATGTCTTGGGGCACTCTCTAACAGAAGCCCTCTCTGTGTTCATCAGAGAGACTCCCCTCCAGGTCTCATTAGTGTACTCTCTTCCAGAATTTTCTTAATTGTTAAAAGATCATGGGAGGATCCTAGGGTAATGAAGACTTCTTAGGGGAGCATCTCTGTGTTTGAGTCGTTGCCCTAGAAACATTTGTAAAGGGGAGGAGTTGGTAAGATGGTGACCACGCCCATGTGGGGGCGCCAGAAATATTTCTGCACCCAGGCGTCTGTGACCCTAGGATCGGCCCTGCTCCTGCTGCAGCACTTTGGGAATCACATGACAAAACGCTCAGGCGTGAATGGCGGCTTAGATAACTAACATTCAATCTAGTCCCTCCTCTGCTCACTATGGGGCGGGGGGGGGGGCATTCACTAAGGCTTAATTTGCACATGTAGTGCCCTCTGAAGAACGATCCACGTTTGGCAGTAACTATGAAACGCTTCTCCCCTCTCTCCCCATCTCCATAACATAGAGAGGGAGGTGTACGCTACTTCACAAAACAGAACTGGCAGGGCTGATACCACTACTTGAGATTTCAGTGCAGCGCAGGCAGAGAATGCAGGAAGTTACAAACTCACAGTGTTTTTGGCAGGATCAAATGTTGTTTTTGTTCTTTTTTGCACACTAAAGCGTACACCCGTGTAAAAGCCGAGTTAGTCTGCATGGGGTGCACAGGTGTCCAGTGCATCCCTGTGCAGGCATTCCCATTAATGTCAATTAGGACGCAGCCGCAGCTCCCAATTTGACACCCATGTGGAACCCCAAACGCAGACATTGTGAGTTCAGGGACATGCACCCACGCCCGCAAACATGTCAAATTGGGAGCGTCTGACCTCACGCTTAAGTACACCTGTGTGAACGAGGTCTAAATCTTTACAAACACAGTGGGGGACCACGTAGACCTTTTTGATTTTTTTTTTTATGACAGGGTCACTTTTTTTTTTAACAAGGATGGTGGTAGAACTTTTGTTAAGTGTTTATTGTTGTTTCTTCCTGTGTGGTCACCAAGACAGGAAGTGAGCAAAACGAGAGCAGAAAAAAATCAATCTCGATACTTCCTGTATGGTCACCAGGACAGGAAGTGAGCAAAACGAGAGCAGAAAAAAATCAATCTCTATACTTCCTGTATGGTCACCAGGACAAGATGTAAGCAAAATGAGAGCAGAAAAAAATCAATCTCCATACTTATTGTGTGGTCACCAGGACAGGAAGTGAGCAGAGCGAGAGCAAAAAAAATAAAACAATCTTCATACTTCCTGTGTGGTCTCCAGGAAAGGAAGTGAGCAAAACGAGAGCAAAAATAAAATCAATCTCCATTAGAGTTGCCACCTCATCCCTTTAAACCTGAACACATATGAATTACACAGGTTCTGTGGCTGATTAAGGTGGTAATTAAACTCACTCGGTGCCTTATCTGCATTTAATTAGCCTCAGAACCTGTGTAATTCATGGGTGTTCGGGTTTAAAGGGATGAGGTGGCAACCCTAATCTCCATACTTCTTGTGTGGTCACCAAGACAGGAAGTGAGGTCATATCGCCACGATGGGTACACAGTAGGTGACCACTAGAATTGCCACCTCATCCCTTTAAACCCGAACACATATGAAACACACAGGTTCTGAGGCTAATTTAATGCAGATAAGGCACCAAGTGAGTTTAATTACCACCTTAATCAGCCACAGAACCTGTGTAATTATTATGTGTTTGGTTTTAAAGGGATGAGGTGGCAACCCTAGTGACCACGTGTCCCGCATTGCCCGGGACAGTCCCGCATTTTGCAGGTCTGTCCCGGGCACCTTCATTCCAGGACAATACAGTGTCCCGGAATGAAACTGACACAGCCACCCCCCCCCCCCCCCCGGGCCAATCTGATGCCCCCAAAAAAGGCCGCCACATCACCGCTTTACTTACTGACAGTACTTGTCCTGGCCAGGAATGCCTGGAGGAGCACAATCCCCGCCCCCTGCTTGTGATTGGAGAAATCCTTAATCCCGCCTCTTGTGTCCAATCACTGTGCTGTGATTTGTTACAGCACAAGCTGATCTTTGGGAAGGGGGGGGGGGGTGTCCCTGAATGGTAGTTTGGAAATGTGGTCACCCTAGTACACAGGTGACTAGATTGTAACAATCCCCCTTGCTACCCACCAGCAAAAAAAAAAAAAAAAAATGTGTTTTGCCCAGGGATCAGGTATTCCGTGTCCTGTTGCTGCACAAGCATCGCTCATCCAACACCCGCTCACCTTCCTAGGAGATTGTCAGATATCAAGCGATGTTCGGTTGTCATGGCGATGCAGAAACCGCACAAACATTTATTTTAGTCCAGGAATGCGACTAAATTTAGCGCGGTGTGTTGTCAGGTTATTCAGCGCTCACAAACGTTGGTGTTTGCACGTTTGCTGTAAATAACGCTGTGCCTGCATGACAAAGGTGATCTGTGATGTTTAGAAATCGGCTTCATGCCGGCGTCGTCCGAAAGCGTAACGACAGACGTTTAATTATCGTGCGTAAAGTGAGATGGAGACGTTGTGACCTCACGGGTTGCTCATCGCGGTGAGTGACCCCGATATAGAGAGGGGTCAGCTGCGCGTACCGGAGGTGGCATAGTACGTACGCCGCCGTCCCCGCCTCCGCCGAACATTTGCATAATTTACTACAACCCATGTCACATGCCAATATGATCCTGGGCAATGTGGGGACACTCTGGAGGGGTTACCATGTATCAAAGTGGACCTGTCAGGAGAGCGGGAGGGAGGGAAAGGAGGAGAGGCTGTGCAGATGTGCAGCAAGGTGGACCAGGTGGGGGTGAGCTTTGTTTGATGGTGTATACTGTACATATGTATGGGAATGTAAGTTACATGCAGGTGTATATGCATGTACAGTGGAACCTTGGATTACGAGTATAATCCGTTCCAGGAGAATTCTCGTAATCCAAAGCACTCGCATACCAAAGCGAGTTTCCCCATAGAAGTCAATTTAAACAAAAATTATTTGTTCCGCATTGACTTCAATGGCATGCAATACCGCATGTGGCCAGAGGTGGGGGGGGGTGCCAGAGAGCCTCGGAAATGATCGGGGACAGCTCGGCTGACCTCGGAAAGCCTCGGAAAGGCTTGGTAACACCCGGGAACTGAGTATTTCCGAGTTCTTCCAAACAGCTCCGATTGGCTCCGACCGGCTCCGCTTGGCTCTGCTCGGCTCCGGCACCTCGGGCAAAATGCGGTACTTTGAATCCTGCTCGTTTTGCGAGACAACACTCACAAACCGAGTCAGAATTTTTTTTTAAAAGTTGCTCGTCTTTCAAAATGCTCATTAAGCGCGTTACTCGTAAACCAAGGTTCCACTGTATATGTGTTACCCACCCCCGACCCCTGCACTATGTACAGCATTGGTTCTCAAATTCAGTCCTCAAGTACCCCCAACAGGCCATGTTTTGGGAATTTCTCTTAGATAAAATAGCATAAGATTGGGGATGTGCCCAGTGTAGTTTACCTATCTGGCCACAAGATGGCTCCCGAGTTAATAACATAAGATATGGGATGTGCCCAGTGTAGTTTACCTATCTGGCCACAAGATGGCACCAGAGTTAATAGCATATGATAGGGGATGTGCCCAGTGTAGTTTACCTATCTGGCCACAAGATGGCACCAGAGTTAATAGCATATGATAGGGGATGTGCCCAGTGTAGTCTCCCTTTCTGGACACAAGATGGCAACAGAGTCAATAGTATAAGATAGGAGATGTGCACAGTGTAGTTTTCCTTTCTAGCCACAAGATGACACCAGAATTAGTAGCATATGTTAGATGTACCCCATGTAGTTCCCCTTTCTGGCCACAAGATGGAACCAGAGTAATAACATAAGATATGGGATGTGCCCAGTGTAGTTTCCCTTTCTGGTCACAAGATAACTTAAATAATAAAAGACTAGGATATGTCCAGGACCACTTGGATAGGCAGTGTAGGTGCCATTGGAGCCATTGGAGGTCTCCACAGGTAGGATGCCAGTGATAGACAGGGGGGGGAGGGGGGAGCCCTACCTATGGAGACCTCTAGTGGCTATTATCTATTGGTGTCTACACTGCCTGTCAATCCAAATGGTCCTGAACCTGCTGTGCTTTATTAAAGTGGTATTCAACTCTCATTGGAAAAACTTGCTGGCAAGCAGAGTATTTATGACAGAAGACACCCTATTGGTTGCTTTTGTTATAACCCCCCCCCCTCCCTGCCTGTCAGCTTTCATGTACAGTGAGCGCTGCGCATGCCCAGTGGAGCTTACATGTAGACACCTAATCTGTGCCGTGGTGATATGACTTCCGTGCGAATGTGCAGGAGTAACGTCATCAGTCACCACCCGGCCATTCAATAGGCTGAACAGACCAGAATCCTGATGGAAGACCAGGTAAAGATGAACCCACTGGATTGGTGAAAGCGCCACGCAGCACTGGATGGCTTTTTTGGCAGGTAAATCTGTCATAATGTGCTAATATGTGGTGCATACTATAGCAGATTATGGCATAACCCACCAGGGGGGCCCTAAAAAATATATACAGTGGGGCAAAAAAGTATTTAGTCGCCACCAATTGTGCAAGTTCTCCCACTTATAAAGATGAGAGAGGCCTGTAATTGTCATCATAGGTAAACCTCAACTATGAGAGACAAAATGTGGAAACAAATCCAGACAATCACATTGTCTAATTTGGAAAGAATTTATTTGCAAATTATGGTGGAAAATAAGTATTTGGTGAATATCAAAAGTTCATCTCAATACTTTGTTACATATCCTTTGTTGGTAATGACAGAGGTCAAACGTTTTCTGTAAGTCTTCACAAGGTTGTCACACACTGTTGCTGGTATGTTGGCCCCATTCCTCCATGCAAATCTCCTCTAGAGCAGTAATGTTTTGGGGCTGTCGCTGGGCAACACGGACTTTCAACTCCCTCCAAAGGTTTTCTATGGGGTTGAGATCTGGAGACTGGCTAGGCCACTCCAGGACCTTGAAATGCTTCTTACGAAGCCATTCCTTCGTTGCCCAGGCGGTGTGTTTGGGATCATTGTCATGCTGAAAGACCCAGCCACGTTTCATCTTCAATGCCCTTGCTGATGGGAGGAGGTTTGCACTCAAAATCTCACGATACATGGCCCCATTCATTCTTTCATGTAGACGGATCAGTCGTCCTGTTCCCTTTGCAGAGAAACAGCCCCAAAGCATGATGTTGCCACTCCCATGCTTCACAGTAGGTATGGTGTTCTTTGGTTGCAACTCAGCATTCTCTCTCCTCCAAACACGATGAGTTGTGTTTCTACCAAGCAGTTCTACTTTGGTTTCATCTGACCATATGACATTCTCCCAATCCTCTTCTGGATCATCCAAATGCTCTCTAGCAAACCTCAGACGGGCCCGGACATGTACTGGCTTAAGCAGGGGGACACGTCTGGCACTGCAGGATCGGAGTCCCTGGCGGCGTAGTGTGTTACTGATGGTAGCCTTTGTTACGTTGGTCCCAGCTCTCTGCAGGTCATTCACTAGGTCCCCCCTGTGGTTCTGGGATTTTTGCTCACCGTTCTTGTGATCATTTTGACCCCACGGGGTGAGATCTTGTGTGGAGCCCCAGATCGAGGGAGATTATCAGTGGTCTTGTATGTCTTCCATTTTCTAATTATTGCTCCCACAGTTGATTTCTTCACACCAAGCTGCTTGCCTATTGCAGATTCAGTCTTCCCAGCCTGGTGCAGGTCTAAAATTTTGTTTCTGGTGTCCTTCGACAGCTCTTTGGTCTTCACCATAGTGGAGTTTGGAGTGTGACTGTTTGAGGTTGTGGACAGGTGTCTTTTATACTGATAACAAGTTCAACCAGGTGCCATTAATACAGGTAATGAGTGGAGGACAGAGGAGCCTCTTAAAGAAGAAGATACCGGTCTGTGAGAGACAGAAATCTTGTTTGTTTGTAGGTGACCAAATACTTATTTTCCACCATAATTTGCAAAAAAAATTCTTTCCAAATCAGAGAATGTGATTGTCTGGATTTGTTTCCACATTTTTTCTCTCATAGTTGAGGTATACCGTGTTTCCCCGAAGATAAGACCTAGTGTTATTTTCCAGGAGGGCTGCAATATAAGCCCTACACCGAAAATAAGCCCTAGTTTAAAATGTTTGTAACATCCTATAATCCACTCTATTACAGTAGTATATAATGTACAATGTGTGTGTTTCTGTAATATAAATGTGGGGAAGAGAGCTCCGGCGGGTCACAGAAGAGCAGAGCGGCGCTGTAACGAAGGCATTTGGCACAATTATATTACAGAAACACACACATTATACATTATATAATACTGTAATAGAGTGGATTCTAGGATTTTACAAGCATTTTAACTCAGTTCACACTGGGGATTCCTGTCAGGCAGAGGGAGGGAAGACAGCACATTACATGGTAAGACCTACCCCGAAAATAAGCCCTACTGTGTCTTTTGTTGCCAAAATAAATATAAGACCTGGGCTTATTTTCGGAGAAAAATGGTATGATGACAATTACAGGCCTCTCTCATCTTTTTAAGTGGGAGAACTTGCACAATTGGTGGCTGACTAAATACTTTTTTGCCCCACTGTATATGGGAGTTTGCTGCCGCTTTAACTTTGGCGCCATCTTGTGGCCAGAAAGAGGAACTACACCACACATATCTGTGCCCCTACCCTGCAGCATAATCAGGGCTGAGATCCAGGACTTGGGACTGTCCCATTCAGTCCTAATTAGGCAGTTAGCATTCTCAGGACATCAGCGACAGCCTCCGCTTTTTCTAGCGCGTTTCCTTTTAAGAAAAGCACAATTGAATTAAACATAATGGGCTACGATGTATCATTTGTATCATTTGTGTCACACATTTATTACAATAATGGAAATGTTTTAAAATATTTTTTTTTCTTCTTTAAATCTGCTCTCAGGGAGACAATTCTTTGTGTTATTCAACAATCAGCGCAGGAGTGCGTCCTCCACCTCCTCGCCATTCATCACGGATGGGGGTGGGGGGAGGGGGGGGGCAAATAATCAAATCTCTTTTTTAGAAGTGGCAGAGATTCAATAAATATTCATCGGCTCTAATTATTCCGACGAGAGACAAAGGCGCCTTACAGATGTAAATGGAGAGATTACACTACAAGTGAGTCACTTCGCGGGCCGCCGCTAAATCCAGAGATTTCAGGAATTATTTTTGTAGAGTTACGCAGCCCAGACACTTGTGAAAACATGGAGGGGGGGGGGGGAGGGGATTGTTTGGACAGGAAGACTTCATTCTCTTCCTAGTTGTTTTATACAACACAGAAGTGCCCGAGCGACCACGTTGTCCTATTAGATCTAAACAGGGATTTTTTTCTCAAATAATAGGTGCTGGAACTCAACCACGGTGCCCCAAAACCCCTCCCCCAACCACACCCTCAAAATCACATCAAATAGTGGGCATGGGTGTCCGCTCCATAGGGCAAGGGGGGTCAATTGCCCCCCCTGGAAGTCAGAGTGAAGACACACACTTGCCCCCTGTATTGCAATGGCCGCCTCCGTGGCAGCCATGGACTTTTTTTCCTAAGTCTGCAGACTGCTGCTGGCCTGGGGGCTGGGGCTGCTCTCAGTCTTTTCCGACTATCTGTCCCTCCCTCCTCACCCCCGGCCCGAGCATCAGATTGGCTCCGCCTCTGCTTTACATCACCGTGACCCTGACCCGGCTGTTCCGTGATTGGCTGCTGCCTCAGCCTGCCTCTGCCTGTGTAAATGTGCCTATGCCGATCCGGCCGGCGTGGCGCCGGCTCCTCCCACAGGTGCGTGGCGTGCAGTGGCCGAGACAAGAGACTGAATACGCTGCCAGGGCCTGCCCTATCGCTGAAGAACTAGAGGTAACAGCAGTGCCTGTGCCACGACACCACTGTGTACATCTTTTTGTATTGCAATGTATTGCCCCCCCCTGAAAAAAGTTCAGCGGACACCCATGATAGCGGGTGTGGTCAGTCCAATTTCATGAACAGTTGGAGGGTCTTAGAGGTCATTAACCACTTCAGCCCCGGACCATTTGCCTGGCCAAAGGCCAGAGCACTTTTTGCGATTCGGCACTGCGCTGCTTTAACTTACAATTGCGCGGTCGTGCGACGTGGCTCCTAAACAAAATTGGCGTCCTTTTTTTCCCCACAAATAGAGCTTTCTTTTGGTGGTATTTGATCACCTCTGTGGTTTTTAATTTTTGTGCTATAAACAAAAATAGAGCGACAATTTTGAAAAAAATTCAATATTTTTTTACTTTTTGCTATAATAAATATATAAAAAAATATATAAAAAATAAATGTAGCGGGGTGTTCAATTCTAGGGGAGTGTCTGAGTGGTAATTAGGCTCAGACACACTGATTGTTAGGGTTAATAGACCATTTCTGTTCATGGGAGATAGTATTGGTGTGCAGTTCCCTGTGGCCTACGGGTGGCGCTGTCGCCATGGGCCAGGGTTGAACCACCAATAGAGGGCTGTGCCTTTTGTGTCCCCTCTCGGCAGTAGTACGGCGGGACAGGGAACCTGCTGTGCCTGTCGGGAGAGGGTATAGAAGGGGCGGACATCTTCCGTTCGAGGTCGACACCCAGGCACTTTCAGCCTGGGTGTGTGGGTCGCCCACGCCCAGGTACCTTCGGCCTGGGGGTGAGGAGGGTCGTCTCCGGGTGCCTTAGGCCCGGAGGTGGAGTTCCTGTTCCATCCCGGACACCTTCAGTCTGGGGTGAGGTACTATTTTGAAGTCCCGGGGCCCAGCAACCTTCGGCAGGGGTCCGCTAGGGATCGAGGACTCCCAGGGTGCCGCCTTGCGAGGGGACCCGTATCTTATACTTCACGAAGGAAGTTCATCTTCAGGTCAGTGGCAGTGACCCTACTCGTTCAAGTCAGTGGCAGTGACTTTGTCCACCCGGTCTGTGGCAGAGATCAACCTCACGGTCTGTGGCAGAGATTGTGCGCCAAAGCTGTTTGAGAAACCTAAACAGTCTAAAGAGTTAAGCTACGTTTGTGCCTGGACCTCCTCCACACCTAAGCTGTCCTGTATCTTCGCTCCAACCTGTCTGCTCTCAAAGAGGCTGTTTATTATCCTGTGTGAAATAAATGTTGAGTTGGACTTTCAGCTAGTGTGGATATTCACATTCCTGGGGAAAACGAGGACTTACATCTATCTAAGGTAGAGGTGAGATCATTTTTGGGAGGACTTTGACTCTGGCCGCAGACAAGGCCCAAAACTAACACCGCTCAACCTCTTTACTCAGGAGGGTATGGGCTTGTGGTGCGGTGTGCCTCTCTCTGCCTACGAGGAGCCTAATTAAATGCAGGTTGGGGAGAGGTGGGTGCGCTACATAAATATATATAAAAATATATGTGTAGTGGGGTCCTAAATTTAGGGGAAGTGTTTGGGTGGTAGTTGTGCTCAAACACCCCAATTGTCAGGATTCTATAAACCATTTTTGTCCGCAGGGAGAGTATCGGTGTATAGTTCCCTGTGGCCTGCAGGTGGCGCTGCCATGGTAAGTCAGGGTTGAACCACTGATACAGTGCTTTGCCTTGTGTGTCCCTTCTCAGCAGTCATACGGTGGGTGTGGCAGGCCTGCTGTGCATGCTGGTGGAGGATATAAAAGGGGCAGACGCTGCCTGTTCGGGGCCCTGTCCGTTCTGTCGCGGTCGGGGGTCCTACCCCAGGGAGGGTGTTCCTGTCCACCCTGGGCACCTTTGGTCCAGGGGCGGAGGTCGGTGAATCAGTCCCAGGCACCTTTAGTCCTGGGACTGCAGCTGGGGCCCATCAAGGATCGAGGAGCATGTCACTAGGAAGAACGGGGAGATTTTGTGTTTACACTGACATCTCCCCGTTCTACAGCTCCAGTACACGATCGCGGCACACCGTCGGACATCGAGTCCGCGGGTCCTGTGGGCACAGTCACGGAGCACGCGACCACACGGTGGCTTTTGAATTATGGGAAAGGGGCCAGTTCACACCAGAACGCGGTGCCAGAACCCCCCCCCCCCCCCCCGTTCCCTAAACATTTTCTGCATTGTGTTCAAAACGCACTGAGCTTGGGATTTGCGTTTGCCTGCACTGGATCGCATGCTACAGTGGTATCGTACGTTCCAGTTGCTGTGCTTTTTTTTCTATCCCCTTGGAGCCACCGCCTCCCGGCTCTTTAACCACTTCAATACCGGGCACTTTCCCCCCTTCCTGCCCAGGACAATTTTCAGCTTTCAGCGCTGTCGCACTTTGAATGACAATTGCGCGATCATGCAACGCTGTACCTAAACTAAATTTTTATCATTTTCTTCCCACAAATAGAGCTTTCTTTTGGATGTATTTGATCACCTCTGCGATTTTTATTTTTTGCTAAGCAAACAAAAAACGACCAAACTTTCTGAAAAAAGAAACTGATGGGCACTGATAGACGGCACTGACGGCACTGATAGGCGGGACTGATGGGCACTGATGGTTGGCACTGATGGGCACTGATAAGTGGCACTGATGGGCACTGATAGGTGGCACTGATGGGCACTGATAGATGGCACTGGATAGGCGGCACTGACAGGTGGCACTGATGGGCACTGATAGATGGTACTGGATAGGCAGCACTGATGAGGGGCTACTGACAGGCATTACTGAATGGCATCTGAAGGGCACTGACAGGCATTACTGATGGGGCACTAACTGCCACTTTTATGGGCACTGATTGGCACAATTATGGGCACTGACAGGCGCTCTTTATTGGGCACAGGCTAGCAGCTGGTGAGCAGTGATTGGCAGCTGATGGGCACATCTGATGGGGCTATGCTGATAATCAATGTGATGATTATCAGCACAGACCCCCCCCCCTCTGACAGGGAGAGCCGCTGATCGGCCGAGGAAAGCTGTTTACCGGCACTTCCTGGTTCACGCGATGATCAGCTGTGATTGGTCACAGCTGATCACGTGGTAAGAAGCCTCCGTCAGAAGTTCTTACCATGATTGAAGTTGCGGTGTGTCAGACCGACACAAAGCACCTCCGACGCCGCTCTGCGTGCCCCCGCAGGCACGCGCCAGCTTGTTATCGACAAAGTGGTTTAGTTATCCTGATCGGACGTCATATGACGTCCGATCAGGATAACTAAACCACTTTGTCGACATCATATTGCTATATGGCGGGCGGCAAGAGGTTAAGGGGTTTAGGATGCCTGGAGGCGGGGCAGGGTTTATGATCATGTGACCGTTGTGGTTGGCTGTCATGGTGGGCACCTGATCAGAAAGCTTTCCCTTAGTCGCTTGTAACTGTACCGGGAGCATGCAGGGCGCGCACCCTTGGCACAGCTGTGTTTACACTAATGAACACAAATATGGGGCCGCTTGGTGCCAAGGCCCACCCGCCAACAGGCCGCATATTTGCATGCGGCCGGCGGCAAAGGGTTAAAGTAGTGCATGCCCTTCTTTTGGATCAGATTGGCGCGATTTTATCCCATTCAGAAGTGTAATCGGCAGTTCCCGCCTATTTAGAGACTGGGTCCGGGTAGGACCAACCTAGAAAGTGTACTTGGTTTGGGCATGCAACTGTCTTTTGCAGGGATTGGGGCTGTAAATGGGCAGCCCCTGCATATTTAGAGGGGCCTGGGGAGGACCAACCCATGAAATGGGTGTAATGGGTTGTTCCTACATATTTAGAGGCTGGGTCTGGGTGGGACCAACCCATAAATTTGCATAATAGTGGGTGGTCAGCCTATATTTAGAGATGGGGCCCGCGGAGGACTAACTCATAAAGTGGGCATAATGGGCAGTCAATGTATATTTAGAGATGGGGTCTGGGGAGGACCAACCCATAAAGTGGGTGTAATGGGTGATCCCTACATATTTAGAAGCTGGGTAATCGGCAGTTCCCGCCTATTTAGAGACTGGGTCCGGGTAGGACCAACCTAGAAAGTGGACTTGGTTTGGGCATGCAACTGTCTTTTGCAGGGATTGGGGCTGTAAATGGGCAGCCCCTGCATATTTAGAGGGGCCTGGGGAGGACCAACCCATGAAGTTGGTGTAATGGGTTGTTCCTACATAGTGATGAGCCGAACACCCCCGGGTTCGGTTCGCACCAGAACCCGCGAACGGACCGAAAGTTCGAACGAACATTAGAACCCTATTAAATACAATGGATGCGAACGTTCGAATTCTAAAGTGCTAATTATAACAACTATTATGCATGTTATTGTCCTAAAAAGGGTTTGGGAACCCGGGTTCTGCACCAGGGGACATGTATCAATGCAAAAAGAAGTTTTAAAAACGGTCGTTTTTCGGGAGCAGTCATTTTAATGATGCATAAAGTGAAAAAAAAAAAGTCAAATATTCCTTTAAATATCGTACCTGGGGGGTGTCTAAAGTATGCCTGTGAAGTGCCACGTGTTTCCCGTGTTTAGAACTGTCCCTGCACAAAATGACACTTCTAAAGGAAAAAAAAGCCATTTAAAACTGCTTGCGGCTTTAATGTAATGTCTGGTCCCGGTAATATGGATGAAATTCTTTAAGAAAAATGGCATAGCTACCCCATGACCCCCCCCCCCACCCCAGCCCATTACCAGCCCCTTTGGGTCTTGTATGGATATTAAGGGGAACCCCGCACATAAAATAAAAAAGGCCCTATATACTCTGAACAGCCCTATACAGGCGGTGCATACAAGACAGGGACTGTAGGTTTGTTCTTATGTAGAATCTGTTTGTAATTTTGAACAGGTACATTGTTGAAGTGTAGCTCCAGACCAAAAATCTATTTTTAAACTTTTTGGAAAACATAGGTAAGGGTTATCACCCCTGTAACATTTGTTTTGCTGTCTGTGCCCCTGTTCAGAACATTTCACCTCACTTTCCGTCCCAATGACAACTGTTTTTGAAATGTGGTGTTTTTCTTGAAACAAGGATTGCTGATAAAGCATCAGTACAGAGGAGACACCTTTCTCCCATATTTATTCTTACAGGAGAGAATTTTCCTTCCTAGTGGTAGATTTCCTCTCACTTCCTGTTGTCTTCTTGCGTTTGCAAGTAGGAGTCGTTTGTAAGTTGGATGTTTGAAAGTAGGGACCTGCCGTATATACTCTGCAGAAATAGGCCCCTTAGTTGTTGGTGTTGGCACAACACTGTAAGCACTCACAGTTACTCTTGGTTGGTGCTGGAACGCCCTGCTGTCAACTATTATATCAGGAATTTTAATTACATATAATTGTTGAACAGTGGTAGTAAAAATTGGGCCTTTGATGGTGGTGCTGGTGCCACAACACTGTAAGCCCTGACAGTTACTCTTGGTGGGTGCAGCAATGGGCCCTGCTGTGAATTATTAGATCAAGAATTGTAATTACATGCCCCTGTTGAACAGGGGCTGAAAAATTGGGCCTTAGGCACTGGTGGCACAACACTGCAACCCCTCACAGATACTGTACTTGGAGCACAGCAATGAGCCCTGTTGCAAAGTATTGCTTCAAAAATTGTAATGACACGCCCCTGTTAAACAGGGGCTGAAAAATTGGGCCTTAGGCACTGGTGGCACAACACTGCAACTCCTCACAGATACTGTACTTGGAGCACAGCAATGAGCCCTGTTGCAAAGTATTGCTTCAAAAATTGTAATTACACGCCCCTGTTAAACAGGGGCTGAAAAATTGGGCGTTAGGCACTGGTGGCGGCACCCATAAACAAAAATGATCTTACAAGCTATCATCATCAATCGTATCATTGAGGACTCGGAGGAGGAGGATAGCCAGTCAACATAACAGCACAGGCACTCAGCATCAGCATCAGTCTTGAAGGGATGTGACATGTTAAAATCAATTAGTCTGTTATATCAGCATCAGGTGTGTGGTAGCTGGTGGTGATCCAAGACTGGTTCATCTTGATGAAAGTCAGTCGATCAACCGAGTCGGTGGACAGGCGCACCCTGTGATCCGTGACAAATCCTCCAGCAGCACTGAATGTGCGTTCCGAAAGAACGCTGGATGCAGGACAGGCCAGTAGCTCAATTGCATACTGTGCAAGCTCTGGCCAGTGATCCATCCTCAAGACCCAGTAAGCCAGAGGATTTTCGGTGGGGAAGGTGTCCAAGTCTGACCTTGCCCCTAGATATTCCTGCACCATGTTTATCAGACGCTGGCGATGGTTGCTGGAACCGATCATACTTTGGGGCTGCGGACTAAAGAATTGTCTGAACGCATCGGTCAGACGGCCACCTTCCCCACCGCTCCTTCTTTGACTGGCCGAAGCCTCAGCAACTCGTTGTCCAGGACCAGGAGTTTGCAACCTCCCAGTCTCTGGGAACGCGTTGCACAGACCTTTCTGCAAGGCCTCCCGGAGTTGTCTCATCCTCTGCTCCCTCTGCGACGGTAACATAAGGTCCGCAACCTTACCCTTGTACCGTGGATCAAGGAGAGTGGCCAGCCAGTAATGGTCCCTCTCCTTGATCCGAAGAATACGAGGATCCTTCCGCAGACTTTGCAGGATCAGGGAGGCCATGCAGCGTAGGTTTGCTGAGGCATTCGCTCCGGAGTCCTCTGGGTCACTAAGGACGACATGATCCGCAGCCACCTCCTCCCAGCCACGTACAAGTCCACTGGTTTCTTGGGACTGTAAATCATCCCTAAAAGACTGCTGCTGATGATGCTGAGTGCCAGCCTCCACCTCCATGCTGACACAATCCTCCTCCTCCTCCTCCTCCTCCTCCTCTTCCTGTGCGATGGGTGGGACAGAAGGAACACTGTCTGGGTAAAGGGGGCCTTGAGAGGCAAGGAAGTCCTCCTCTTCCTGCCTCTGTTCTGCCTCAAGTGCCCTGTCCATTATTCCACGCAGCGTGTGCTCCAACAGGTGGACAAGAGGTACAGTGTCACTGATGCATGCACTGTCACTGCTCACCATCCTCGTGGCCTCCTCAAATGGTGCCAGGACAGTGCATGCATCCCTGATCATGCCCCACTGGCGTGGAGAAAAAAAACCAAGCTCCCCTGACCCTGTCCTGGTGCCGTAGTCGCACAGGTACTCATTGATGGCCCTCTGCTGCGTGTGCAGCCGCTGCAGCATGGCCAACGTTGAGTTCCACCTGGTGGGCATGTCACATATAAGGCGGTTCTTGGGCAGGTTCAACTCCTTTTGCAGCTCAGCCAGGCGAGCACTGGCATTATAAGATCTGCGGAAATGCACACAGACTTTCCTGGCCTGCCTCAGGACATCCTGTAAGCCCGGGTACCTGCCCAAGAAGCGCTGCACCACCAGGTTAAGGACGTGAGCCACACAGGGCACATGGGTCAGTTGTCCCTGTCGGAGGGCGGAGAGGAGGTTGGTGCCATTGTCGCAAACCACCATTCCTGGCTTAAGCTGGCGTGGCGTCAACCACCTCTCGGCCTAGCCCTGCAGAGCAGACAGGACCTCTGCCCCAGTGTGGCTTCTGTCCCCCAAACACACCAGCGCAAGCACGGCATGGCATCTTTTTGCCTGCGTACTTGCGTAGCCCCGTGAACGGCTACGGAGCACCGCTGGTTCATAGGACAAACCACAGGAAGAGGCCATGGAGGAAGAAGAAGAGGAGGGGGTGGAGGAGAGAGGTGTGTCACAACCAGTAGTAGCATTTTGGAGGCGTGGCGGTGGGACAACCTCCAACACTACTGCACCTTGTCCTGAATCCTTCCCAGCTGCCAAAAGAGTGACCCAATGGGCCGTGAAAGAAAGGTAACGTCCCTGTCCATGCCTGCTGGACCATGAGTCAGCGGTAATATGCACCTTACCGCTGACCGCCCTGTCCAGCGAGGCCAAGACATTGCCTTCCACATGCCGGTAGAGAGCCGGAATAGCCTTCCGTGAGAAAAAGTGGCGTTTGGGAACCTGCCACTGAGGAACCGCACATTGCACAAACTCACGGAAGGGGGCCGAGTCTACCAACTGAAAAGGCAGCAGTTGAAGCGCTAGCAATTTAGCCAAGCTAGCATTCAACCGCTGGGCATGTGGATGGCTGGGAGTGAACTTCTTTCGACGGTCCAGCAGCTGGGGCAGGGAAATTTGCCTGCTAGAATCGGACGTCGGTGTACTGCTAGCAGAGTGGGCGCAAGTACTTGGCTGTGACACACCTAATTCTACACCTTCATTCCTCTCAGTGCATGTTTCAGAGAGGACTGAAGTTATAGTGGGGTTGGAGATCCCAGCTGATGCGGTGCAAGGAGAGGTCCGCTTTGTTCTTTGGTGTGGGTCTTTGAGGTAGGCTTGCCAACGAGCTGCATGGCAGGTCAACATATGTCTGGTCAGGCATGTGGTACCCAAGCGGCTGATGTTTTGGCCACGCGATATACGCTTGAGACATATGTTGCAAACAGCAGCTGTGCGATCTGATGCACTAGCCTCAAAAAAGGCCCACACCAAAGAACTTTTTGAATGACGGGCAGAGGCAGCGCCCTGCACAGGCGGAGCTCTGCGGTGTGATTCCGTCGGTGTACTGCCCTTACGCTGGCCACCAAAGGGCATCCTGCCTCGTTGGAGATGTGCCTCCTCCTCATCCTCCTCCTCCTCCTCTCTCCTATTAGGCACCCACGTGGACTCAGTGACCTCATCATCCCCTCCCTCCTCATCACTGGAGCCAATCTGGCAGTATGCTGCAGCTGCTGGAACATGACTGCCAGATTGGTGTCCTTCTTGAGCATCCCCTCTGTCTGCTCTCACGCTACTGCCTTCCTCTAGCTGGGTATCATCATCAGACCCTTCGAAACGCTGGGCATCCTCCTGGAGCATGTACCCAACACTGTGCTGAAACAGTTCGGGGGACTCCTCAGGAGGAGGACATGGTGGGTCTAGGGAAGGAGTGACTGATGATTTGTCTGACATTGATACCAGGGAAGACGACGCTTTGGCAGCTGCTTTTCCAGTACCCTGAGCCTGGGTGAGAGAGGACGAGGAGGAGGAGGAGGGCTTGGTCATCCACTCTACCAAGTCTTCGGCATGATGTGGCTCAACATGTCCAGCTGCCGAAAAGAAGGACAAGCGTGTCCCATGGCCATGTGCTGATGACAATGCACCGCGTCCACGACCAGCACTGTTGCCCCCAGACACAGAGCCTGCTTGCCCTCTTTTATTGCCTCCTGACTGTCTGCCTCTCCTTGTTTGCCTTCCAGACATTCTAATAGATGGCCTGCAGGGAGATGGGAAAAAAGCAATAAGGGCTACCTTCAGGTGTCCTTCTCTGTCCCTTGAAACAAGGACTTTCACAGTGAAAGAAACTGACACTCTCCCTACCTACAGTTTTCTGTCCCTAGAAAAAATATTTTTTTTAAGCACAATATAGCACAAGGACAATTCACTCACTGTCCTTACAGGTCCCTGGAAACAAGGACTTGCAGAGTGAAAGAAAAAAAACACTCTCCCTACCTACAGTTTTCTGTCCCTAGAAAAAATGTTTTTTTTAATCACAATATAGCACAAGAACAATTCACTCACTGTCCTTACAGGTCCCTGGAAACAAGGACTTGCAGAGTGAAAGAAAAAAAACACTCTCCCTACCTACAGTTTTCTGTCCCTAGAAAAAATGTTTTTTTTAATCACAATATAGCACAAGAACAATTCACTCACTGTCCTTACAGGTCCCTGGAAACAAGGACTTGCAGAGTGAAAGAAAAAAAACACTCTCCCTACCTACAGTTTTCTGTCCCTAGAAAAAATGTTTTTTTTAATCACAATATAGCACAAGGACAATTCACTCACTGTCCTTACAGGTCCCTGGAAACAAGGACTTGCAGAGTGAAATAAACTGACACTCTCCCTACCTACAGTTTTCTGTCCCTAGAATAAATGTTTTTTTTAAGCACAATATAGCACAAGGACAATTCACTCACTGTCCTTACAGGTCCCTGGAAACAAGGACTTGCAGAGTGAAAGAAAAAAAACACTCTCCCTACCTACAGTTTTCTGTCCCTAGAAAAAATGTTTTTTTTAATCACAATATAGCACAAGGACAATTCACTCACTGTCCTTACAGGTCCCTGGAAACAAGGACTTGCAGAGTGAAATAAACTGACACTCTCCCTACCTACAGTTTTCTGTCCCTAGAATAAATGTTTTTTTTAAGCACTATATAGCACAAGGAGAATTCACTCACTGTCCTTCCAGGTCCCTGGAAACAAGGACTTGCAGAGTGAAAGAAAAAAAACACTCTCCCTACCTACAGTTTTCTGTCCCTAGAAAAAATGTTTTTTAATCACAATATAGCACAAGGACAATTCACTCACTGTCCTTCCAGGTCCCTGGAAACAAGGACTTGCAGAGTGAAATAAACTGACACTCTCCCTACCTACAGTTTTCTGTCCCTAGAATAAATGTTTTTTTTAAGCACAATATAGCACAAGGACAATTCACTCACTGTCCTTACAGGTCCCTGGAAACAAGGACTTGCAGAGTGAAAGAAAAAAAACACTCTCCCTACCTACAGTTTTCTGTCCCTAGAAAAAATGTTTTTTTTTAAGCACAATATAGCACAAGGACAATTCACTCACTGTCCTTCCAGGTCCCTGGAAACAAGGACTTGCAGAGTGAAAGAAAAAAAACACTCTCCCTACCTACAGTTTTCTGTCCCTAGAAAAAATGTTTTTTTTAAGCACAATATAGCACAAGGACAATTCACTCACTGTCCTTCCAGGTCCCTGGAAACAAGGACTTGCAGAGTGAAAGAAAAAAAACACTCTCCCTACCTACAGTTTTCTGTCCCTAGAAAAAATGTTTTTTTTAATCACAATATAGCACAAGGACAATTCACTCACTGTCCTTACAGGTCCCTGGAAACAAGGACTTGCAGAGTGAAAGAAAAAAAACACTCTCCCTACCTACAGTTTTCTGTCCCTAGAAAAAATGTTTTTTTTAATCACAATATAGCACAAGGACAATTCACTCACTGTCCTTACAGGTCCCTGGAAACAAGGACTTGCAGAGTGAAAGAAAAAAAACACTCTCCCTACCTACAGTTTTCTGTCCCTAGAAAAAATGTTTTTTTTAATCACAATATAGCACAAGGACAATTCACTCACTGTCCTTACAGGTCCCTGGAAACAAGGACTTGCAGAGTGAAATAAACTGACACTCTCCCTACCTACAGTTTTCTGTCCCTAGAATAAATGTTTTTTTAAGCACAATATAGCACAAGGACAATTCACTCACTGTCCTTACAGGTCCCTGGAAACAAGGACTTGCAGAGTGAAAGAAAAAAAACACTCTCCCTACCTACAGTTTTCTGTCCCTAGAAAAAATGTTTTTTTTAATCACAATATAGCACAAGGACAATTCACTCACTGTCCTTCCAGGTCCCTGGAAACAAGGACTTGCAGAGTGAAATAAACTGACACTCTCCCTACCTACAGTTTTCTGTCCCTAGAATAAATGTTTTTTTTTAAGCACAATATAGCACAAGGACAATTCACTCACTGTCCTTACAGGTCCCTGGAAACAAGGACTTGCAGAGTGAAAGAAAAAAAACACTCTCCCTACCTACAGTTTTCTGTCCCTAGAAAAAATGTTTTTTTTAATCACAATATAGCACAAGGACAATTCACTCACTGTCCTTACAGGTCCCTGGAAACAAGGACTTGCAGAGTGAAATAAACTGACACTCTCCCTACCTACAGTTTTCTGTCCCTAGAATAAATGTTTTTTTTAAGCACAATATAGCACAAGGAGAATTCACTCACTGTCCTTCCAGGTCCCTGGAAACAAGGACTTGCAGAGTGAAAGAAAAAAAACACTCTCCCTACCTACAGTTTTCTGTCCCTAGAAAAAATGTTTTTTTTAATCACAATATAGCACAAGGACAATTCACTCACTGTCCTTCCAGGTCCCTGGAAACAAGGACTTGCAGAGTGAAATAAACTGACACTCTCCCTACCTACAGTTTTCTGTCCCTAGAATAAATGTTTTTTTTAAGCACAATATAGCACAAGGACAATTCACTCACTGTCCTTACAGGTCCCTGGAAACAAGGACTTGCAGAGTGAAAGAAAAAAAACACTCTCCCTACCTACAGTTTTCTGTCCCTAGAAAAAATGTTTTTTTTAATCACAATATAGCACAAGGACAATTCACTCACTGTCCTTACAGGTCCCTGGAAACAAGGACTTGCAGAGTGAAAGAAAAAAAACACTCTCCCTACCTACAGTTTTCTGTCCCTAGAAAAAATGTTTTTTTTAATCACAATATAGCACAAGGACAATTCACTCACTGTCCTTCCAGGTCCCTGGAAACAAGGACTTGCAGAGTGAAATAAACTGACACTCTCCCTACCTACAGTTTTCTGTCCCTAGAATAAATGTTTTTTTTAAGCACAATATAGCACAAGGACAATTCACTCACTGTCCTTAGAGGTCCCTGGAAACAAGGACTTGCAGAGTGAAAGAAAAAAAACACTCTCCCTACCTACAGTTTTCTGTCCCTAGAAAAAATGTTTTTTTTTAAGCACAATATAGCACAAGGACAATTCACTCACTGTCCTTCCAGGTCCCTGGAAACAAGGACTTGCAGAGTGAAAGAAAAAAAACACTCTCCCTACCTACAGTTTTCTGTCCCTAGAAAAAATGTTTTTTTTAAGCACAATATAGCACAAGGACAATTCACTCACTGTCCTTCCAGGTCCCTGGAAACAAGGACTTGCAGAGTGAAAGAAAAAAAACACTCTCCCTACCTACAGTTTTCTGTCCCTAGAAAAAATGTTTTTTTTAATCACAATATAGCACAAGGACAATTCACTCACTGTCCTTACAGGTCCCTGGAAACAAGGACTTGCAGAGTGAAAGAAACTGACACTCTCCCTACCTACAGTTTTCTGTCCCTAGAATAAATGTTTTTTTAAGCACAATATAGCACAAGGACAATTCACTCACTGTCCTTCCAGGTCCCTGGAAACAAGGACTTGCAGAGTGAAAGAAACTGACACTGTCCCTACCTACAGTTTTCTGTCCCTAGAATAAATGTTTTTTTTAAGCACACTATAGCACAAGCACAAAACACACTGACACTCTCCCTACCTATCCTTCTCTTTCCCTAAACTAAAGGAATCCAGGTTAAGCAAGAAAGAAATAAATGTCACTGTCCCTGCCTATGCTGCTCTATCCCTGCTCCGGAACACACTACACTAGGCCGCCGTGCTGGCGGCCTTTTATAGTGTGGGGCGTGTACTAAACACCCTCAGCAATAATTGGCCACAGGCATCCTGCCTGTGGCCAATCATTGCTCTCCTCGCTGCCGGCGCTGTGATTGGCCAAGCATGCGGGGTCACAGTGCATGCTTGGCCAATCACAGCGCCTGGATGACACTGCGATGGCGTAGTGCATTGTGGGCCGTTCGCGTCACTCGAATTTGGCGCGAACGGCCCAAATCGTTCGATCTTCGTCGAACGATCGAACAGCCGATGTTCGAGTCGAACGTATGTTCGACTCGAACACGAAGCTCATCCCTATTCCTACATATTTAGAGGCTGGGTCTGGGTGGGACCAACCCATAAAGTGGGTGTAATGGGTGGTCCCTACATATTTAGAAGCTGGGTCTGGGTGGGACCAACCCTTAAAGTTGGTATAATGGGTGGACAGCCCATATTTAGAGATGGGGCCTGGGGAGGACCCCATAAAGTGGGTTTAATGGGTGGTCCCTACATATTTAAAAGCTGGATCTGGGTTATATCAACCCATAAAGTTGGAATAATGGGTAGTCAGTGAATATTTAGAGATGGGGATTGGGTGGGACCAACCCATAAAGTGGGTGTAATAGGTAGTTCCTACATATTTATAAGCTGGGTCTGGGTGGGACCAACCCTTAAAGTTGGCATAATGGGTGGTCAGTGCACATTTTGAGATGTGCGGCCTGGGGAGCACTCCATGAAGTGAGTGTAATAGGTGTTACCTACATATTTAGAAGCTGGGTCTGGGTGGGACCAACCCATAAAGTGGGTGTAATAGGTGTTACCTACATATTTAGAAGCTGGGTCTGGGTGGGACCAACCCATAAAGTGGGTGTAATAGGTGGTTCCTACATATTTAGAAGCTGGGTCTGGGTGGGACCAACCCATGAAGTGAGTGTAATGGGTGGTGCCTTCATATTTAGAAGCTGGGTCTGGGTGAGACCAACCCATAAAGTTGGCATAATGGGAAGTCAGTGCACATTTTGAGATGTAGGGCCTGGGGAAGACCCCATGAAGTTAATGTAATAGGTGGTCCCTACATATTTAGACTGGGTGGGGCCAACCAGTAATGTGGGCTTAATGGGTGGTCCCTGCATATTTAGAGGCTGGGCTTTGGTGGGACCACCCCGCAAAGTGATACTTCATATTCCCATCGCACACGTTCCTGGGTAAACTCTCAAAGTTTGGGTGCTGCAGCAACAACCAGCTGGATACTGGATACACATGCCTGACGAAGGGGTCCTGCGTGACTCTGAAACTTTGCAATCTGCTTATGTTGTGATCATGCAATAAACTATCCGTTTGGACGCTACTTTGTATTGATACATGGTGTGCTGGCAAATACCAGCCCGCAAAAAGGGGGTGCGGTTTGGGCAGATCAAATGCAAAACATGGGCGGGGTTAGCCGTGTCTTGGGATCTAGGAGCATGTTGTTGGATATTATGCAGATTATGAGGGGTTCTCATCATCCCAGTTGGATTTTAATGACTTTATGTTATGGAATATGCATTAGTGAATGGATCACACGAAGCTGAGCGGGGACACCCACAACAGAGTCAGAAATGAAGCCAGGGAAATCTCTTTATCAAGTCCGCTGGGCTCTGCCGATGACTTTTGCATGGACTGGCCCTTTAAGGCCCTGATCTATGTGTTGCTGCTATATCAGTATGAGGAATAAAGAATAAATACAAATACCTCCCAACAATTAAATATATAAATTCTTGTTCTATTGTCGACGTGCTTCTATAACAGCGACCACAAGGCAGTAGTAAGGGGCTGGTTATAATGGGTAAAAGCATCTCTTTTCTCTAATACTGTTACTGTACTGGCCCTTTAAGCTGCTGCATTATATGCAACTGCTAGATCTAGTCTGTCATCTATACAGTATAATGCGTCAAGTGTCCAGCAGGGGCCGCTGTGCTGCACTTTCGGTGCCGTGTACTAGTGGCGGTCTTGGAAAGCTCCGTAAAGTGTAACAGTCGTGCAGTATCCATATCATCCAGCAGATGGCAGTCTCGGATCCCCGGAAGACGACAAGGTTCATGCAGTTTCTCGGGCTTCCAGCAGATGGCGCGCTCCTCCCTCCCTGGTTCCCGCTCGGACTCCGGGCCGCGTCCCTAGTAACAGGCGGCGGGAGAGGAGAGGAGGGAGCCGGGAGGACAGTGCGCAGGCGCCGGGGAGAGACCGTGGAGAGACGGAGATGGAGGAGACGGAAGGAGGAGAGGAGGTGAGAGATATACAATGTAACAAAGTATAACAATGTATCCGTGTGTATAGGGGGAGACAATGTATCAATACAGTCTATTAATATGTATATATGGGGGGTGTACAGTGTATATATAGGGGAGAGATACAATGTATTCATCTATAGGAGACATATACAGTGCATTAATGTGTATATGGGGGGAGGGGAGAGATACAATATAAGGAACATCACTAGAGATCAGTGTCTACTCCTCTGTATACAGTGTCTTCCGGGAGTGCCTCCTATGAGGGTCTTCCGGGAGTGCCTCCTACGAGGGTCTTCCGGGAGTGCCTCCTACGAGGGTCTTCCGGGAGTGCCTCCTACGAGGGTCTTGCGGGGAGTGCCTCCTACGAGGGTCTTGCGGGAGTGCCTCCTACGAGGGTCTTGCGGGGAGTGCCTCCTACGAGGGTCTTGCGGGGAGTGCCTCCTACGAGGGTCTTGCGGGGAGTGCCTCCTACGAGGGTCTTGCGGGGAGTGCCTCCTACGAGGGTCTTGCGGGGAGTGCCTCCTACGAGGGTCTTGCGGGGAGTGCCTCCTACGAGGGTCTTGCGGGGAGTGCCTCCTACGAGGGTCTTGCGGGGAGTGCCTCCTACGAGGGTCTTGCGGGGAGTGCCTCCTACGAGGGTCTTGCGGGGAGTGCCTCCTACGAGGGTCTTGCGGGGAGTGCCTCCTACGAGGGTCTTGCGGGAGTGCCTCCTACGAGGGTCTTGCGGGAGTGCCTCCTACGAGGGTCTTGCGGGAGTGCCTCCTACGAGGGTCTTGCGGGAGTGCCTCCTACGAGGGTCTTGCGGGGAGTGCCTCCTACGAGGGTCTTGCGGGGAGTGCCTCCTACGAGGGTCTTGCGGGGAGTGCCTCCTACGAGGGTCTTGCGGGGAGTGCCTCCTACGAGGGTCTTGCGGGGAGTGCCTCCTACGAGGGTCTTGCGGGGAGTGCCTCCTACGAGGGTCTTGCGGGGAGTGCCTCCTACGAGGGTCTTGCGGGAGTGCCTCCTACGAGGGTCTTGCGGGGAGTGCCTCCTACGAGGGTCTTGCGGGGAGTGCCTCCTACGAGGGTCTTGCGGGGAGTGCCTCCTACGAGGGTCTTGCGGGGAGTGCCTCCTACGAGGGTCTTGCGGGGAGTGCCTTCTATGAGGGGCATAACATAGGCAGGCTAATTTCTAATCAGGACTCACAAGAATGCAAACATGTAATGAAAACACTATTAGTCCCGTGTACAATACATAGGCAAAGCAGACAAAACAGTTTTCTACATAATTTACTATTTCTTTTACAAGGGCCTTCTACAGTATCTCACAAAAGTAAGTACACCCCTCACATTTGTGTAAATATTTTATTATATCTTTTCATGTGACAACACTGAAGAAATGACACTTTGATACAATGTAAAGTAGTGAGTGTACAGCTTGTATAACGGTGTAATTTTGCTGCCCCCTCAAAATAACTCAACACACGGCCATTAATGTCTAAACCGCTGGCAACAAAAGTGAGTACACCCCTAAGTGAAAATGTCGAAATTGGGCCCAATTAGCCATTTTCCCTCCCCGGTGTCATGTGACTCGTTAGTGTTACGAGGTCTCAGGTGTGAATGGGGAGCAGGTGTGTTAAATTTGGTGTTATCGCTCTTAAGCCTCATACACACAACCGATTTTCTCGGCAAGAAAACTGCTGGGAGAGCTCTTTGTCGAGAAAACCGTTCGTGTGTATGGTATCTCAAGGGGAAAACTGCCGGGAATCTGGATGAGAAAAATAGAGAACCTGCTCTCTATTTTCTCGTCGGCCTGTTTCCCAACGAGAAAACCGTGAGTGTGTACGCTTACCTGTCCCAGGTAAGCCCGAGCTTGCTCGAAAAGACTTAGACGCATGCGCGGTAGCATACAAGGGTAGTGTAGGGTGTAGCAAGATGGCGGCGATGGCATCGAATGTGACGAGCGCAGGCTCGTCGTAGTGAATGACAACACTGCGTTCTTGCCATTCAAAAGAACGGTGGTTCTTTTGATTTGCCGTGTGTACACTCGGCGAGCAAGGCAAGCTTGCCGGGAATCTCATTGGGAAAGCCAACGTTTTTTTTCCCGACGAGATTCCCGCCCGTGTGTACGAGGCTTTACTCTCTCATACTGGTCACTGGAAGTTCAACATGGCACCTCATGGCAAAGAACTCTCTGAGGATCTGAAAAAAAGAATTGTTGCTCTACATAAAGATGGTCTAGCCTATCAGAAGATTGCCAAGACCCTAAAACTGAGCTGCAGCACGGTGACCAAGACCATACAGCGGTATAACAGGACAGGTTCCCCTCAGAACAGGCCTCACCATGGTCCACCAAAGAAGTTGAGTGCACGTGCTCCGCGTCATATCCAGAGGTTGTCTTTGGGAAATAGATGTATGAGTGCTGCCAGCATTGCTGCAGAGGGTGAAGGGGTGGGGGGTCAGCCTGTCAGTGCTCAGACCATACGCCGCACATGGTCTGGGGCTGCATGAGTGCTGCTGGCAATGGGGAGCTACAGATCATTGAGGGAACCATGAATGCCATCATGTACTGTGACATACTGAAGCAGAGCATGATCCCCTCCCTTCGGAGACTGGGCCGAAGCCCGCAGGGTAGTATTCCAACATGATAACTACCCCAAACACACCTCCAAGACGACCACTGCCTTTTTAAAGAAGCTGAGGGTGAAGGTGATGGACTGGCCAAGCATGTCTCCAGACCTAAACCCTATTGAGCATCTGTGGGGCATCCTCAAACGGAAGGTGGAGGAGTGCAAGGTCTCCAACATCCACCAGCTCTGTGATGTTGTCATGGAGGAGTGGAAGAGACTCCAGTGGCAACCTGTGAAGCTCTGGTGACCTCCATGCCCAAGAGGGTTAAGGCAGTGCTGGAAAATAATGGTGGCCACATAAAATATTGACACTTTGGGCCCAATTTGGACATTTTCACTTAGGGGTGTACTCACTTTTGTTGCCAGCGGTTTAGACATTAATGGCTGTGTGTTGAGTTATTTTGAGGGGACAGCAAATTTACACCATTATACAAGCTGTACACTCACTACTTTACATTGTAGCAAAGTGTCATTTCTTCAGTGTTGTCACATGAAAAGATAGAATAAAATATTTACAAAAAATGTGAGGGGTGTACTTACTTTTGTGAGATACTGTATAAGGGTCTTCTATAATCATCTTGGTGTTTCCTGTAGATGTGATGTGACGTGTATGGCAGTGATAGGACAGTGTGTATGCGATCAGAGTACATTGCACCCCCATACTGTGACCTCATAGGGTGAGAGTATTAAACATGGTATTGGCAGGGTGCAGGTCTGAGGGGTCATACATGCAGATGAACAGATCATTGTACACAGTGCATTATTTGTCCTCCGATGGAAGCTGCAGCCATTGCTGGTGTTGGTGATTAGCACACAGGAGTGTTTGCTTTGTGTCTGATCTCCGGTTGTTTTCGTCCTCTGCCTGTTAATTAACCTGCAGGGACATCTGAACTGTGCTGTCCACAGGGGCCTCATCTGGGCCGGCCTCCTGTTCATGCCGTATCCCGGCAACCAGCCTCATTGTTCCCATTTCCAGGAAGCTCAGAGATTTCTGGCTGAGATACGTAAACCCCTATCTTTTTAAAGGAAACCTGTCCTAAGGGTAGAAGTGGTTGCTGATTTTATTTTTATTTTTTTTACTTTTTACAACGCAGTTAATCTGACTGTCATGCTGAGCCAGTGGCTTCATTAAAGCAGAACTAGAGCTTGCCCTCCCCCACCCCTGATCTATTAGAAAACGAAAAAAAAAACATAATATATTTTTTACCTGGAGTCTTTAGGAAGGCCCGGTGATGTCATGGGTTCTTCATCTTCTCCCTTGGTGACAATGACAGTCCTTCCTCTTCCCCCTCCGTAGCTGTGACAATCCTTCCTCTTCTCCCTCGATGGCGGTGACAGTCCTTCCTCTTCTCGCTCGGTGGCGGGCCTTCCTCTTCTCGCTCGGTGGCGGGCCTTCCTCTTCTCGCTCGGTGGCGGGCCTTCCTCTTCTCGCTCGGTGGCGGGCCTTCCTCTTCTCGCTCGGTGGCGGGCCTTCCTCTTCTCGCTCGGTGGCGGGCCTTCCTCTTCTCGCTCGGTGGCGGGCCTTCCTCTTCTCGCTCGGTGGCGGGCCTTCCTCTTCTCGCTCGGTGGCGGGCCTTCCCCTTCTTCTTCTCGCTCGGTGGCGGGCCTTCCTCTTCTTCTTCTCGCTCGGTGGCGGGCCTTCCTCTTCTTCTTCTCGCTCGGTGGCGGGCCTTCCTCTTCTTCTTCTCGCTCGGTGGCGGGCCTTCCTCTTCTTCTTCTCGCTCGGTGGCGGGCCTTCCTCTTCTTCTTCTCGCTCGGTGGCGGGCCTTCCTCTTCTTCTTCTCGCTCGGTGGCGGGCCTTCCTCTTCTTCTTCTCGCTCGGTGGCGGGCCTTCCTCTTCTTCTTCTCGCTCGGTGGCGGGCCTTCCTCTTCTTCTTCTCGCTCGGTGGCGGGCCTTCCTCTTCTTCTTCTCGCTCGGTGGCGGGCCTTCCTCTTCTTCTTCTCGCTCGGTGGCGGGCCTTCCTCTTCTTCTCCTCGCTCGGTGGCGGGCCTTCCTCTTTTTCTCGCTCGGTGGCGGGCCTTCCTCTTCTTCTCGCTCGGTGGCGGGCCTTCCTCTTCTTCTCGCTCGGTGGCGGGCCTTCCTCTTCTTCTCGCTCGGTGGCGGGCCTTCCTCTTCTTCTCGCTCGGTGGCGGGCCTTCCTCTTCTTCTCGCTCGGTGGCGGGCCTTCCTCTTCTTCTCGCTCGGTGGCGGGCCTTCCTCTTCTTCTCGCTCGGTGGCGGGCCTTCCTCTTCTTCTCGCTCGGTGGCGGGCCTTCCTTTTCTTCTCGCTCGGTGGCGGGCCTTGCTCTTTTCGCTCGGGTGGCGGGCCTTGCTCTTTTCGCTCGGGTGGCGGGCCTTGCTCTTTTCGCTCGGGTGGCGGGCCTTGCTCTTTTCGCTCGGGTGGCGGGCCTTGCTCTTTTCGCTCGGGTGGCGGGCCTTGCTCTTTTCGCTCGGGTGGCGGGCCTTGCTCTTTTCGCTCGGGTGGCGGGCCTTGCTCTTTTCGCTCGGGTGGCGGGCCTTGCTCTTTTCGCTCGGGTGGCGGGCCTTGCTCTTCTCGCTCGGGTGGCGGGCCTTGCTCTTCTGCCCTCGGGTGGCGGGCCTTGGTGGTGGCAGCAGTGTAAATTTTGGCAGCAAAGTTTGATTTAGTTTTAGTCTTATGCCGCGTACACACAACCGTTATTAATGACAAGAAAAATGCCATTTTCTAAAATGGTCATTAAAAACGGTCGTGTGTGGGCTCCAGAACATTTTTCTCAACGAGAAAAATGGGCATTAAAAATTTAGAACATGCTCTATTTTTTCTCGTTGGTTTTTCACGTCGTCGTTTTTCTCGTCGTGAAAAACGTCCGTGTGTACGCTTTAATGACGGGGAAAAAACGCGCATGCTCAGAAGCAAGTTATGAGACGGGAGCGCTCGTTCTGGTAAAACTGGCGTTCGTAATGGAGATAGCACATTCGTCACGCTGTAACGGACTGAAGAGCACGAGGCTGAAAAGCGCGAATCGTCTCTAAACAAACTTTACTAACATGTAGGGTGGCGCCATCCGAATGGAACTTCCCCTTTATAGTGCTGTCGTACGTGTCGTACGTAACCGCGCTTTGCTCAAGGTTTTTGTTTGTTTTTTTTCAGGATCGTGTGTAGGCAAGGCAGGCTTGAGAAGAATCGCGTCGAGGAAAAATGTAGTTTTTTTCAATGACATTAAAAACGGTCGTGTGTACGCGGCATTAGTCTTAGAACTAAAATGGCATTTTAGTTTGTAGTCTTCTGCAATAGTTTTAGTTGTATTTAGTCGACTAAAATCTCCAGTACATTTTAGTCGACTAAAATCATTTTAGTCATCTAAAATCGAATGGGTGTATTGGGTATATAAATTGTAATGCATTATTTTAGCATTTCACTACAATTTCCAAACCCATTATATACTGCTGGAGTGAAAAATCGAATATGTTATTATTTATGGTATTGAGGTTTAAACATTTCAATTTTAGTTTTTGTCTTTTTGACTAAAATGCCATTTTAGTTTTAGTCGTGTTTTAGACACATTTTAGTAGACTAAAATGGTATTAAGTTAGTCGACTGAAATGTTTTAGTCGACGAAATTAACACTGGGTGGCAGGCCTTCTTTTTCTTCCTTGGAGTTGGTTGCAGTCCTTCTTCCTCAGTGGTGGTTCTTCCTCTTAGGTGAGCTGCCAATGTCATCTGAACGGTGCTCTGTTCAGGGGGACTGTGATCCCAGGCTGCTGTGATGATGCCCCCCCGCCAGGCGGTGTGTCGTTGACAGCCTGGACCCACAGGGAGGAGTGATATTCAGCCCAGAATACAAGGTCCACTGGACATCGGAACATGGAGTCTGTTGGAGACACTACCAGGAATAGGATCCAAGGAAGTGGAAGACATGCACAAAGCAAAGTCCACAAAGACTCGTTACTGCGTTTCACTTCAGACTGCTTAATCATAGAGAGCATTTCACTCTTAAGAACTTAAAGTGGTTTTAAAGGCTCAAGATTTTTTACCTTCATGCATTCTATGCATGAAGGTAAAAAACCTGTGTGCTGCTCCCCCCGCCCCCCCCCCCCCAATACTAACCCAAGCTCCCTTTCAATCCAGTGATGTGCACGAGAGCTGAGCTTCTCCCCGATCTCTCATTCCTCATTGACTGAGAGAGCAGCGGGGGGGGGGGGCATTTGCTCCTGCTACTGTTAATTACAGCCAGTGAGCCAATGAGGAGAGAGCGGGGGATGGCGAGCCGCGGCTTTGTGTCTTATGATCACATAGAGTGGGGCTCGGGAGCGAGCACGCACCGGTGCCCCCAGAGCAAGCGGCTTGCTATTGGGGGCACTGACTGAGGAGGAGGAGCAAGGAACGCCAGCGGGGGACCCAAGAAGAGGAGGATCGGGGCTGGAGAAAAATAACCTGTTTGCAAAATTGTATAGCAAACTATGAAAAAAAATATATTTTTTTTAATCCAAATTTTTGGTCTTTTTTCGTTTTCTGTAGCAAAAAAAAAAAAAAACCCAGTGGTGATCAACCACTTCCCACCCGGCCACTGCACATACGGCCGGGTGGGCGCTTTCTCCTTCTGAGGGACGTTCAGGAACGTCCCCCAGAAGGAGGGGGATTGCACGTGTGCCCGCGCAGCCCCAATGCGCTCGTGTCACCTGGACACGGCGCATCTCCGATCGGCAGGAGGGCTCTCTGATTGGCCCTCCTGATCACATAATGGCTGTGTCCAATCACAGCCGTCATGTGATGTAAATAGAGAGCCGGTTGCTAGGCGATCGGCTCTCCTCTCCTCACACGGAAGTTGTCAGTGAGGAGAGCGGATCTTTGCAGTCGGCCGGTGATCAGTGAGTATGAGATGTTTTTTACACACTGATCACCGGCATAGTGTCCCCAACACAGTAAAAACACCTGTCCCCCACATATGTAACAGTAAAATCAGATTTATCATATTTCCGTTTGTCCATAACTCCCACAAAGAAACTTGAAAAAAACCTGGACAAATGGAAGTTGGACATTCCTGATCTGTCAGAGGACGAATGGGAGACGTGTATCCTCCTTCGTTACCAATATGATCTCGGCTAGAGACCGATTTATGCAAATTCCTCCACAGGGCCTACTTCACCCCAAAACGGTTGACAATTATGAATCCTAACACTCTGATGACCTGTCCCAGATGTGACCTAAGGGTTGCCTCCTTTTTCCACACGGTCTGGTCCTGCCCCCCGCCTCCGAGACTATTGGTCGGGAGTGGTTGACGCCCTCGACCAGATTACCTCCCTGGATCTGGGAACTAACCCTAAATCAATGCTGCTGGGTGTCTTTAACCCTTAAGTACGGGGCAAATACCCAAAATTATTCCTCAGTTACGCTACTTTTTATGCCCGTAGAGAGATATTCCTCCACTGGAAGGACGCTGCACCTCCCACGGTATCCTCCTGGCGCTCGGTATTGAACTCGGTGTTGCCACTGTACAAGATCACCTTTGGTAATTGAAACTGCCCTACTAAATTTGACAAGATATGGTCGGGATGGATAGGTGCTTGGGGCACAGAGTTCACGGGTGACAATGATGATAACGGCCCACTGTTATGATCTCCTGAAAGCTATTCGCTATCTATTTTAGGTGTATCCAACTGCTTAGAGGAGGTCGCTCCACTCCCCCCCCCCCCCTGGATTTCCTTAAGTAAACTTGCTGGGATTTATTACTTCCGAACTAGTATCTCATTGTATTGGTATATATTAGCCTTTCAACACCTCTCTCCTGTTCATATTAGCAGAACATCCAGCTTGTGACAATCTGTATACCGTATATACTCGAGTATAAGCCGAGGAACCTAATTTTACCACAAAAAACTGGGAAAACTTATTGACTCGCGTATAAGCCTAGGGTGTCCATCTGCATGCCTCACTGTGCCCATGCCTCACTGTCACTGTGCCCATGCCTCACTGTCACTGTGCCCAATCTCCCTACCTGATCTCCGGCGCTGTGTGACTAGACTGACGTTTAACATGGGAGTCTATGGAAGGGGTGCCGGGTTTGAAAAATCAGTGCTCCCCGGCCGTAGGTCCCCCGGACAACATACTTTGCGCACTTGTAGATGAAGAGTGGGGCTACATGTGTGCCAAGTTTGGGGTCCAGGGGACCTAGGGCCGGCCAGTACCGGGTCTTTAAAATCACAGGAGAAATTACTGTTTAACATTGGAGTCTATAGAAAGGGGTGCCCGGGTTTGAAAAAATCGGTGCTCCCCGGCCGTAGGTCCCCCGGACAACAAACTTTGCACACTTGTAGAAAAGTGGGGCTACATGTGTGCCAAGTTTGGGGTCTAGGGGACCTACGGCTGGCCAGGATCAGGCACACAAATGTGAAGATGGACACAGACTCGAGTATAAGCCGAGGGGGGCATTTTCAGCACAAAAAAAAATGTACTGAAAAACTTGGTGTATATACGGTAATACTTTGTCTGTGACTGTGTATATGCATCGCTTGTACTGTAAAAATTTTGGGGGGTGTGTATGATATGCATGTAAAGTGGCGCATGTTTCCCGTGCTTAGAACTGTCCCTGCAAAAAATGTCATTTAAAACCGCTCTCTCGTCCCCCCCTTTTCCCCTGCGGCCGGCCAGGTTGCGTGCTCAGATAAGGGGTCTGGTATGGATTTTTAGGGGGACTCCACCTCATTTTTTTTTTAAATTTGCGGCAGGGTTCCCCTTAATATCCATTCCAGACCTGAAGGGCCTGGTAATTGAATTCTGGGGAACCCCCACGCTTTTTTTTTTTTTTTTTTATCAATGACTTTTGTATGTATTGCCGGGAGCCGACAATTCATTAATAGCCGCGAGTCAGTTTTAAATGCATTTTTTTCTTTCAAAAATGACATTTTTTGCAGGGACAGTTCTAAGCACGGGAAACATGCGCCACTTCACATGCATATCATACACACCCCCCAGGTACGAAATTTAAAGGAATATTTCACTTTTATTTTTTCATTTTAAGCATTATTAAAATCACTGCTCCCGAAAAAACAGCCGTTTTTTAAAACTTTTTTTGCATTGATACATGTCCCCTGGGGCAGGACCCGGGTCCCCAAACACTTTTTAGGACAATAACTTGCATATAAGCCTTTATAATTAGCACTTTAGATTTCTCCCATAGATTTTTCGAATTTGCCGCGAACACCCCAATTTGTTCTCTTTTCGGCGAACGGGCGAACAGGCAATGTTCGAGTCGAACATGAGTTAGACTCGAACTCGAAGCTCATCCCTACCGAAGACATGTAGCAGAATACATTTTGGCTTAAATTTATGACAAAAGTCGATTTTATTGGATTTCTTTTAAAATCGAAGAAAATATTGTTTTGTTTTTTTTCCAAATTTCCGCTCTTTTTTCGCTTATATCGTAAAAAATAAAAAACGGAGTCGTGAATAAATACCACCAAAAGAAAGCTGTATTTGTGTGAACAAAATGATAAAAAATTTCATTTGGGTACAGCGTAGCATGACCGCGCAATTGTCACTGTGACAGCGCCGAAAGCTGAAAATTGGCCTGGGCAGGAAGGGGGTGACAGTGCTCAGTAGGCAAGGCAGGGGTCTCAAACTGGTGGCCCTCCAGCTGTTGCAAAACTACAAGTCCCATCATGCCTCTGCCTGTGGGAGTCATGCTTGTAACTGTCAGCCTTGCAATGCCTCATGGGACTTGTAATTTTGCAACAGCTGGAGGGCCGTTAGTTTGAGACCCCTGGGTTAAAGTAACTAGAGGTGCCTCTATATCCCATTTTTGCCGTATTGAGTACTGCAGGAACCCCCAGCACATGAGACTCCATTTCCAACGGGCAACTCCAATGTTGTGTCTTTGGCACCCCACCTTATTGGCCATCGGCGTTCCTCAATGCGAAGCTCTGAGAGCCAATATGCCTTTTTGGGTGGGTGGGCGGACCCTCTAGTACCGGATGACCCCCAGCATTAGGTAACTGAGGCTTTTCTAATATCATTCCTTTTTTTTTTTTTTTCCCAAGTTGACATCCGGTTATCGAGCTTCCTACGCTTTTCCCCATCTGTCATTCTCTACCTCGAAATTTTAATTTTTTAAAAAAAAACAAGTTATTAATGATTTGCTCTTTGACATTGTCGGCAACGCAGCGCTGCCTGCCTCTTGTGTTCTTCCCAATGACTCATTAGCGATATTTGATTAAAACTCTGAAAGACTCTCTTGGCAGCTGATGCTTCTGTTTTCCTAACATAGAATGAGACGGTTATGTCATACAGAAAAAGACGGTAACGAGCGTCTAAGAATAGCCGCACAAAAGGCTAGATGATCCGATTCTGACACGGAGCGCTCTGATTGTAGGACACTTGACTGGAGAACACAAATAATAAAAAAAAATTAAAAAATGGAGATGGGTTTTTAATTTAAAATATGTTTTGATGACACCGGCGGAGGCGCTGACGTCACCCGGGCTTTTTTCTTTGATTTTTGACATTCCCTTTTATGTAATCCTTAGACGATTAGGCGCTGTGAATTGCGGCGGTCTCTTGTGTTCTAATCAATACGTCGGATCCGGTGATAAGTACTTACCATCCACTTCCTGTTGTTTTTTTGTTTTTTTTGCAGATTAATGTAATCCGCTTGTTTAAAAAAACGACATGTTCTGCCCGCGGAGGTGCCAGGCGTTGCGTGGGGTAATTCCTTAATAAATGGCACTTGTAAACTTTTCATAGTTGTGTTTTTTCTTTCATCGATAGGCAAGCGGTTAATCGAATCTATCGGGGACTTTTACCCTCTTCCTGCCCAGGCCATTTTTCAGCTTTTAGCGCTGTCGCACTTGAATGACAATTGCGTGCTCATGCTACACTGTACCCAAACTCAATTTTTTAATAATTTTTCTTCACACAAATAGAGCTTTCTTTTGGTGGTATTTAATCACTGCTGGGTTTCTTCTTCTTCTTTTTTTTTTTTTTGTCAGTACATTTTGTAAATGAGTAATTTTTCTCCTTCATTGATGGGCACTGATGAGGCTGCACTTATGGGTGGCACTAGTGGGCACTGATAGGCGGCACTGATGGGAACGGATATGCGGCATTGATGGGCAGCACCGATGAGCAGGCACTGAAAGGCAGCAGTGACTGGCATCACTGATGGGCACTGATTGGTGTCGCTGATGGGCACTGATTGGTGTCGCTGATGGGCACTGGTATCACTGATGGGCACTGATTGGTGGCACTGGGGGGCTTTACTGTAATCGGGGTACTGATGATCAGTGCCCTGATTACATGTCTGGGTGTTCCCTGTGAGGAGATGCCACTGATTGGCTCTCCTCGTCACACACTCTCTTAATGTGAGGCGAAGAGAGCCGATCACAGGCACTTCCGCATTTACATGTGACTGGCTGCGATTGGACACAGTTGATCACATGGTTAAAGCGCTGCTCGGCTCTTTTACAGGGAGTCAGAAGGTTTTTTATCTTAATGCATTAAGATGAAAAGCCTTCTGTGTGCAACAGCCCCCCTCAGCCCCTCTAGTTACTGTATATACTGGAGTATAAGCCGACCGAATATAAGCCAACGCACCTAATTTTACCACAGAAAACTGGGAAAACGTATTGACTCGAGTATAAGCCTAGGGTGTCCATGTGCATGCCTCACTGTGCCTCACTGTGTCTCACTGTGTCCATGTGCATGCCTCACTGTGCCCATGCCTCACTGTCACTGTGCCCATGCCTCACTGTCACTGTGCCCATGCCTCACTGTCACTGTGCCCATGCCTCACTGTCACTGTGCCCATGCCTCACTGTCACTGTGCCCATGCCTCACTGTGTCCAATCTCCCTACCTGATCTCCGGCGCTGTGTGACTAGACTGACGTTTAGCATAGGAGTCTATGAAAGGGGTTCCCAGCTTTGAAAAATCATTGCTCCCCGGCCGTAGGTCCCCCGGACAACAAACTTTGCACACTTGTAGAGGAAAAGGGGGCTACATGTGTGCCAAGTTTGTGGTCCAGGGGACCTATGGTTGGCCGGTACCGGGTCCCCATATCACTGGAGAAATGACCGTTTAACATGGGAGTCTATGGAAGGGGTGCCCGGGTTTGAAAAATCGGTGCTCCCCGGCCGTAGGTCCCCTGCACAACAAACTTTGCACACTTGTAGAGGAAGAGTGAGGCTATATGTGTGCCAGTGGACCTACGGCTGGCTGGGATCATGCACACAAATTTGAAGATGGACACAGACTCGAGTATAAGCCGAGGGGGGCATTTTCAGCACAAAAAAATTGCTGAAAAACTCGGCTTATATTCAAGTATATACGGTACTTGCCTGAGATCTCCCTCAATCCAGCGATGTCCACGAGTCCCTCAGCTGTCAGAGACACTCCCTTCTGAGTAGCTGAGACACAGCAGCAGCGCCATTGGCTTCCACGGCTGTCAATCAAAGTCAGTTAGCCAATCAGGAGAAAGAGGGGGCGGGGCTGAATGGCAGCTCCGTGTCTAAATGGATACACAGAGCTGTGACTCGGCTCGGTTGCCCTCATAGCTAGCTGCTGGCTGTGGGGGCACTGAATAGGAGGGAGGGGCCAGGAGCACAGGAGAGGGACCCGAGAAGAGGAGGATCGGGGCTGTTCTGTGCAAATCCACTGCAATAAGCAGGCAAGTATAACATGTTGGTTTTAAAAAAAACACAAAGACTTTACAATCACTTTCATTTTATTTATTTTAAGTTTTACAGGACACAATGTTATTTGTTTCAACTTTTTCTTATTGTTATTTTGTTTTTGGCAGTTATACACCATGAATGTAAAGTAGATCTAAAGGCAAAACTTTTTTTTTTTTTGGACAGAGCAAGGATTGGTTTGCTTTTGGCATCTATGTCCCATTAGGGAGGTTTCCCTTCACTTCCTGTTCCATAGCCAGAACAGGAAGTGAAAGAAAACCCCTCTAAAGTGAGGGAATGTCTTCAGGGTCACCATAACTAGTGTTTCCATTGGAAGATATCCCCACTATTCCTGTTCTGTGGGAAAAAGCCAGCATTTTATATTTTCTTTTACTATCAGTAATGATGATAAACAGGACCACCTGAGAAAAGTCTACGCATTTCGCACTAAATCAGTGGATGTCATGATGTAGTGTGAAACGCGTACACTTTTCTTGCGCCCTGCAATGTCTTGATGCTGTGCTATATTGCTTTTATAACTTAACCACTTGCCGACTGGCTCACGCCGATATATGTCCGCAGAGTGGCACTGCTGCGCGAATCGCCATACCCATACGTCCTGCTCCTTTAACCACTTAACGACCGCTCACTGTATATATACGTCGGCACAATGGCACCGACAGGCACAATCACGTAGAGCATACGTGATTGCCTTTGTACAGTTGGGGGGTCCGATCGGATCCCCCTTCTGTACAGTGAGCGGTCGGAATTCATCTGGGAGCGTTCCGAGATGGGGGGGCGGCCGTTCGATTCCGATCACCCCCCCCCCCCCCCCGCGATCGCTCCCGGCGAATAGAAATGCCCCCTCTGTCTGTGTAATGTTTACACAGACCGAGAAAGCAGGAGGAAGTGATGTCATCTCCTGTGCGGCGCTCACATATACCGAGCGTCGTACAAGAGAAGACACACAGGTCATTTTTCTGATCGCTGTCTTGGCGTCGGTGATGCAGATCGGTAGCCAGTAATTTTTTTTAGGTTCGCCGCAGGTTTTTATAGCGTCGGGTACCCCCATAAATTATCTAATAAAGGTTTAACCCCCTTGATCGCCCCCCAGGTAACCCTTTCACCCCCTATCACCACTGTCACTAAGCGATCATTTTTCTGATCGATGTCTTAGCGTCGGTGATGCAGATCGGTAGCCAGTAATTTTTTTTAGGTTCGCCGCAGGTTTTTATAGCGTCGGGTACACCCATAAAATATCTAATAAAGGTTTAACCCCCTTGATCGCCCCCCAGGTAACCCTTTCACCCCCTATCACCACTGTCGCTAACCGATCATTTTTCTGATCGCTGTCTTAGCGTCGGTGATGCAGATCGGTAGCCAGTAATTTATTTTAGGTTCGCCGCAGGTTTTTATAGCGTCAGGTACCCCCATATATTATCTAATAAAGGTTTTAACCCCCTAATTGCCCCTAGTTAACCCTTTCACCAGTAATCATCATATAAGTGTTACGGGTGACGCTGGTTAGTTAGTTTGCTTTTTATAGTGTCAGGGCACCCGCCGTATATAACCCAATAAAGGTTTAACCCCCTGATCGCCCGGCGGGTGATATCAATTAGGTTTTAGCGTCAGAGAGGGTCTGCGTCACACCCCAGGCAGCGTCAGGTTAGTGCCAGTAACGCTAACACCCACGCGTGAAGCATACACCCCCCTTAGTGGTATAGTATCTGATCAGATCAATATCTGATCTGATCAGATCTATACTAGCGTCCCCAGCAGTTTAGGGTTCCCAAAAACGCAGTGTTAGCGGGATCAGCCCAGATACCTGCTAGCACCTGCGTTTTGCCCCTCCGTCCAGCCCAGGCCACCCAAGTGCAGTATCGATCGATCACTGTCACTTACAAAACACAACACACATAACTGCAGAGACAGGCCTGATCCCTGCGACTCCAGTGCTGTAGGAGGTGATTTCACCACCACAGTTAAAAAAAAAAGCATATATGCCAAAGCATTGGGGCAGCAGGGGCGGAGGAGCGATTTTGCTCCTAATGCCGCGTACATACGGTCGAAATTCCGACGGAGGCTTGCCCGTGGAAAAGTCCGACCATGTGTGTGCGGCATAACTTTTTTGCGGGAGGATGCCCCCATGCTTCGGCATATATAAATGGTGCATGTATGCCCATCATTAGAAGTGGGTGGATGAAGGGCGGTATTCCAATTGGTGCGCATACCCACCCGATCAATCTCTTTTTTCGTTCAGCCACCTGGCTGCATGAAAAAAAAAGATTACAATACATGTCCAACAAGGACCAGCAACGTACTGGTATGTTGCTGGACTTTGAATGTTTATACCAGAATGATGCCTGCGGGTTTAGGTATCATCTTGGTATCATTCTTTTCAGCCTGCGGCCGGCTTTAATGTAAAAGCAACCCTAGTGGCTAATTAGCCTCTGGACTGCTTTTACAAGCAGTGGGAGGGAATGTCCCCCCCCCCCCCCCGGATATAAAAAGCGCCATTGGGAAATTGGGAAAGCATTTTATCACACCGATCTTGGTGTGGTCAGATGCTTTGAGGGCAGAGGAAAGATCTAGGGTCTAGACCCCAGTTTTTTCAAAAAAAGAGTACCTGTCACTACCTATTGCTATCATAGGGGATATTTACATTCCTTGAGATAACAATAAAAATGATAAAAAAAAAAAAAATATGGAAGGAACAATTTAAAAATAAAATAAAAAAGCAAAATTAATAATAAAAAAAAAAAAAGCACCCCTGTCCTGCCCTGCTCTTGCCCAATGGCGAACGCAAGCGTCGGTCTGGCGTCATATGTAAACAGCAATTGCACCATGCATGTGAGGTATCACCGCGAAGGTCAGATCGAGGGCAATCATTTTAGCAGTAGACCTCCTCTGTAAATCTAACGGGGTAACCTGTAAAGGCTTTTAAAGGCTTTTAAAAATGTATGTAGTTTGTCGCCAATGCGCGTTTGTGCGAAATTTTAAAGCATGTCGTGTTTGGTATCTATGTACTCGGCCTAAGATCATCTTTTTTTTATTTCATCAAACATTTGGGCAATATAGTGTGTTTTAGTGCATTAAAATAAAAAAAAGTGTATTTTTTCCCCAAAAAATGCGTTTGAAAAATCGCTGCGCAAATACTGTGTAGAAAAAAAAAATGCAACACCCACCATTTTATTCTGTAGGGCCTTTGCTTTAAAAATATATATAATGTTTGGGGGTTCAACATAATTTTCCTGCAAAAAAAATATGTTTTCATGTAAACAAAAAGTGTCAGAAAGGGCTTTGTCTTCAAGTGGTTAGAAGAGTGGATGTAAGCTTCCTAATGTTGTGTATAAAATGCCAGAACAGTTCAAAACCCCCCCAAATGACCCCATTTTGGAAAGTAGACACCCCAAGCTATATACTGAGAGGCATGTCGAGTCCATGGAATATTTTATATGTTGACACAAGTTGCGGAAAAAATACAAATTTTTTTTTTTTTTTTTGCACAAAGTTGTCACTAAATGATATATTGCTCACACATGCCATGGTTATATGTGGAATTGCACCCCAAAATACATTCTGTTGCTTCTCCTGAGTACGGGGATACCACATGTGTGAGACTTTTTGGGAGCCTAGCCATGTACGGGACCCCAAAAACCAATCACCGCCTTCAGGCTTTCTAAGGGTGTAAATTTTTGATTTCACTTCTCACTGCCTATCACAGTTTCGGAGGCCATGGAATGCCCAGATGACACAAAACCCCCCCAAATGACCCCATTTTGGAAAGTAGACACCCCAAGCTATTTGCTGAGAGGTATTGTGAGTATTTTGCAGATCTCGCTTTTTGTCACAAAGTTTTGAAAATTGAAAAAAAAAAAATTCTTTCTTCATTTTCAAAAACAAATGAGAGCTGTAAAATACTCACCATGCCTCTCAGCAAACAGCTTGGGGTGTCTACTTTCCAAAATGGGGTCATTTGGGGGGGTTTTGTGCTATTTTGGCATTTTATGGCCTTCAAAACTGTGATAGGTAGTGAGGAGTGAAATCAAAAATTTGCGCCCTTAGAAATCCTGAAGGCGGTGATTGGTTTTCGGGGTCCCGTACACGGCTAGGCTCCTAAAAAGTCCCACACATGTGGTATCCCCGTACTCAGGAGAAGCAGCAGAATGTATTTTGGGGTGCAATTCCACATATAACCATGGCATGTGTGAGCAATATATCATTTAGTGACAACTTTTTGTAATTTTTTTTTTTTTTTTGTCATTATTCAATCACTTGGGACAAAAAAAAAAATATTCAATGGGTTCAACAGGCCTCTCAGCAATTTCCTTGGGGTGTCTACTTTCTAAAATGGGGTCATTTGGGGGGGTTTTGTGCTATTTTGGCATTTTATGGCCTTCAAAACTGTGATAGGTAGTGAGGAGTGAAATCAAAAATTTGCGCCCTTAGAAATCCTGAAGGCGGTGCTTGGTTTCCGGGGTCCCGTACGTGGCTAGGCTCCTAAAAAGTCCCACACGTGTGGTATCCCGTACTCAGGAGAAGCAGCAGAATGTATTTTGGGGTGCAATTCCACATATAACCATGGCATGTGTGAGCAATATATCATTTAGTGACAACTTTTTGTAATTTTTTTTTTTTTTGTCATTATTCAATCACTTGGGACAAAAAAAAAATATTCAATGGGCTCAACATGCCTCTCAGCAATTTCCTTGGGGTGTCTACTTTCCAAAATGGGGTCATTTGGGGGGGGTTTGTACTGCCCTGCCATTTTAGCACCTCAAGAAATGAGATAGGCAGTCATAAATTTAAAGCTGTGTAAATTCCAGAAAATGTACCCTAGTTTGTAAACGCTATAACTTTTGCGCAAACCAATAAATATACACTTATTGACATTTTTTTTACTAAAGACATGTGGCTGAATACATTTTGGCCTAAATGTATGACTACAATTGAGTTTATTCGATTTTTCTTATAACAAAAATTAGAAAATATCATTTTTTTTTTTTCAAAATTTTCGGTCTTTTTCCGTTTATATCGCAAAAAATAAAAATCGCAGAGGCAATCAAATACCATTAAAAGAAAGCTCTATTTGTGGGAAGAAAAGGACGCAAATTTCGTTTGGGTACAACATTGCATGTCCGCACAATTTACAGTTAAAGCAGCGCAGTGCAAAATTCTGAATTCACCTCTGGTCCTCTAGCTACCAAATGGTCCGGGGCTTAAGTGGTTAAGAGCCATAGCAGGCACGCTCCCGATACACGGCGGTCGACCCGATGCACAAGGCTGGCGGGCGCGATCGCCGCCGGCCACCCGCGATAGCAGGCACGCGAGCCAGAACGAGGATTTGTCTATGTAAACGCACAAATCCCGGTTCTGACAGGGGAGAAGAGACAGATTGTCTGTTCCTACTAAGTAGGAACAATGATCTGGCTCCTCCTCTAGTCAGTCCCCGCCCCCCCCACAGTTAGAAACACACCTAGGGAACACATTTAACCCCTTGATCGTCCCCTAGTGTTAATTCCTTTCCTGCCAGTGACATTTATACAGTAATCAGTGCATTTTTATAGCTCTGATCGATGTATAAATGTCAATGGTCCCAAAAAAGTGTCCGATGTGTCCACCACAATGTCGCAGTCCCGCTAAAAATTGCAGATCGCCTCCATTACTAGTAAAAAAAAAAAAAAAAAATAAGTGCCATAAATCTATCCCCTATTTTGAAGACACTATAACTTTTGCGCAAACCAATCAATATACGATTTTTTTTTTTTTTTAACAAATATATGTAGAAGAATACATATCAGCCTGAACTGGGGGGAAAAAAAAATTGGGATATTTATTATGCGCAAACCAATCAATATACACTTATTATATTTTTGGTTAAAAAAAAAAAATGTAGAATACATATCGGCCTAAACTGATAAAGAAAGTAATAAAAAATAAAAAAATTGGGATATTTATTATAGCAAAAAGTAAAAAAAAAAAAAAATATATATATATATATATATATATATATATATATATATATATATATATATATATATATATATATATATATATATATTCTTATTATTCTTATATTTTTTTTTTCTTTTTTTTTTTTTTCCAAAATTGTCAGTTTTTTTTTTTGTTTATAGTGCAATAAATAAAAACCGCAGAGGTGATCAAATACCACCAAAAGAAAACTCTATTTGTGGGAAAAAAAAGGACGTCAATTTTTAAAGTGACGCAGTGCCGTAACGCAAAAAATGGCCTGGTCAGGAAGGGGGTAAATCCTTCCGGGGCTGAAGTGCTTAATAAAGATGGGTATTTTTGAAGTGCAGCTGTCTGGACCCTTTGGATTTTATACCAGGACTAATAGAGAGGATGAATCTCCCTAATGGGGACACAAACCGGAAAATGAACCTGGCAGGGGTTCTAACCCCTCTCCACTCTATCCACAAAAAAAAAAGAAGCTTTGCCCTTAGTTATACTTCAGTATTTGTTTTGACTGTAGCAGACTGCAAAAAAAACCTCAATTCATAAACTGGGTTGTCAGGAAGTGTGCAGTGACTTTCTTTCTCAGTCCTCCTATTAAGGTCTGCGATCCTTTTTGTGTCCCCCCAGGTGACAGAGATGTGGTACCAGCTTCCAGCAGAGGAGGACGCCAGCACCTTCTTTCCCACACCGAGTGAGACGGGGGTGCGAGGAGAGCAGACTTCATTCCCCAGCATGGAGGAGGGAACCATCCAATCAGAAGCCGATCTGCAGAGCGAGATCCCTGGGGGCCGGACACTCCCTTTACAATTGGGTACGGACTTTTTGCTGCCGCCGTGACTGTCCGGTGCGGTCAGTGTGCGACTTGTTCACCACCGTGACTTCACATGTGTGCAAGTTGTATTTCAGAACCCCCAAAAATTATATCGACAACTGGTGATATAATTGTGGTATTATATAGGAGGTATGACACTGTGTTGGTGGTAAAGTCCACTGTATTTTACGTGTAATCCATTGAAGGCAGATTTAGCAGGCTTTGCACACTGCTTCTGCTTTGGTCTGTAGGCTGTTGGCACTCAGCCCTGTTGTGCAGCCGGGCTCTTTGAGGACTCCAGTGGGCGGTGCTTGGTTCATGGAAACAACTGGAGGAGGGAGGACCTCTGACCTTCCCTGTGAGCTGTCCTCATCGGAGTGCCCCCCCCCCCCTTACGTGAGCTGTCCTCATCGGAGTGCCCCCCCCTTACGTGAGCTGTCCTCATCGGAGTGCCCCCCCCTTACGTGAGCTGTCCTCATCGGAGTGCCCCCCCCTTACGTGAGCTGTCCTCATCGGAGTGCCCCCCCCTTACGTGAGCTGTCCTCATCGGAGTGCCCCCCCTTACGTGAGCTGTCCTCATCGGAGTGCCCCCCCCTTACGTGAGCTGTCCTCATCGGAGTGCCCCCCCCCCCTTACGTGAGCTGTCCTCATCGGAGTGCCCCCCCCCCCCTTACGTGAGCTGTCCTCATCGGAGTGCCCCCCCCTTACGTGAGCTGTCCTCATCGGAGTGCCCCCCCCTTACGTGAGCTGTCCTCATCGGAGTGCCCCCCCCTTACGTGAGCTGTCCTCATCGGAGTGCCCCCCCCTTACGTGAGCTGTCCTCATCGGAGTGCCCCCCCCTTACGTGAGCTGTCCTCATCGGAGTGCCCCCCCCTTACGTGAGCTGTCCTCATCGGAGTGCCCCCCCCTTACGTGAGCTGTCCTCATCGGAGTGCCCCCCCCTTACGTGAGCTGTCCTCATCGGAGTGCCCCCCCCTTACGTGAGCTGTCCTCATCGGAGTGCCCCCCCCTTACGTGAGCTGTCCTCATCGGAGTGCCCCCCCCTTACGTGAGCTGTCCTCATCGGAGTGCCCCCCCCTTACGTGAGCTGTCCTCATCGGAGTGCCCCCCCCCTTACGTGAGCTGTCCTCATCGGAGTGCCCCCCCCTTACGTGAGCTGTCCTCATCGGAGTGCCCCCCCCTTACGTGAGCTGTCCTCATCGGAGTGCCCCCCCCTTACGTGAGCTGTCCTCATCGGAGTGCCCCCCCCTTACGTGAGCTGTCCTCATCGGAGTGCCCCCCCCTTACGTGAGCTGTCCTCATCGGAGTGCCCCCCCCTTACGTGAGCTGTCCTCATCGGAGTGCCCCCCCCTTACGTGAGCTGTCCTCATCGGAGTGCCCCCCCCTTACGTGAGCTGTCCTCATCGGAGTGCCCCCCCCTTACGTGAGCTGTCCTCATCGGAGTGCCCCCCCCTTACGTGAGCTGTCCTCATCGGAGTGCCCCCCCCCTTACGTGAGCTGTCCTCATCGGAGTGCCCCCCCCTTACGTGAGCTGTCCTCATCGGAGTGCCCCCCCCCTTACGTGAGCTGTCCTCATCGGAGTGCCCCCCCCTTACGTGAGCTGTCCTCATCGGAGTGCCCCCCCCTTACGTGAGCTGTCCTCATCGGAGTGCCCCCCCCCTTACGTGAGCTGTCCTCATCGGAGTGCCCCCCCCTTACGTGAGCTGTCCTCATCGGAGTGCCCCCCCCTTACGTGAGCTGTCCTCATCGGAGTGCCCCCCCCTTACGTGAGCTGTCCTCATCGGAGTGCCCCCCCCTTACGTGAGCTGTCCTCATCGGAGTGCCCCCCCTTACGTGAGCTGTCCTCATCGGAGTGCCCCCCCCTTACGTGAGCTGTCCTCATCGGAGTGCCCCCCCCTTACGTGAGCTGTCCTCATCGGAGTGCCCCCCCCCTTACGTGAGCTGTCCTCATCGGAGTGCCCCCCCCTTACGTGAGCTGTCCTCATCGGAGTGCCCCCCCCTTACGTGAGCTGTCCTCATCGGAGTGCCCCCCCCTTACGTGAGCTGTCCTCATCGGAGTGCCCCCCCCTTACGTGAGCTGTCCTCATCGGAGTGCCCCCCCCTTACGTGAGCTGTCCTCATCGGAGTGCCCCCCCCTTACGTGAGCTGTCCTCATCGGAGTGCCCCCCCCTTACGTGAGCTGTCCTCATCGGAGTGCCCCCCCCTTACGTGAGCTGTCCTCATCGGAGTGCCCCCCCCTTACGTGAGCTGTCCTCATCGGAGTGCCCCCCCCTTACGTGAGCTGTCCTCATCGGAGTGCCCCCCCTTACGTGAGCTGTCCTCATCGGAGTGCCCCCCCCTTACGTGAGCTGTCCTCATCGGAGTGCCCCCCCCTTACGTGAGCTGTCCTCATCGGAGTGCCCCCCCCTTACGTGAGCTGTCCTCATCGGAGTGCCCCCCCCTTACGTGAGCTGTCCTCATCGGAGTGCCCCCCCCTTACGTGAGCTGTCCTCATCGGAGTGCCCCCCCCTTACGTGAGCTGTCCTCATCGGAGTGCCCCCCCCTTACGTGAGCTGTCCTCATCGGAGTGCCCCCCCCTTACGTGAGCTGTCCTCATCGGAGTGCCCCCCCTTACGTGAGCTGTCCTCATCGGAGTGCCCCCCCCTTACGTGAGCTGTCCTCATCGGAGTGCCCCCCCCTTACGTGAGCTGTCCTCATCGGAGTGCCCCCCCCTTACGTGAGCTGTCCTCATCGGAGTGCCCCCCCCCTTACGTGAGCTGTCCTCATCGGAGTGCCCCCCCCTTACGTGAGCTGTCCTCATCGGAGTGCCCCCCCCTTACGTGAGCTGTCCTCATCGGAGTGCCCCCCCCTTACGTGAGCTGTCCTCATCGGAGTGCCCCCCCCTTACGTGAGCTGTCCTCATCGGAGTGCCCCCCCCTTACGTGAGCTGTCCTCATCGGAGTGCCCCCCCCTTACGTGAGCTGTCCTCATCGGAGTGCCCCCCCCTTACGTGAGCTGTCCTCATCGGAGTGCCCCCCCCTTACGTGAGCTGTCCTCATCGGAGTGCCCCCCCCTTACGTGAGCTGTCCTCATCGGAGTGCCCCCCCCTTACGTGAGCTGTCCTCATCGGAGTGCCCCCCCCTTACGTGAGCTGTCCTCATCGGAGTGCCCCCCCCTTACGTGAGCTGTCCTCATCGGAGTGCCCCCCCCTTACGTGAGCTGTCCTCATCGGAGTGCCCCCCCCTTACGTGAGCTGTCCTCATCGGAGTGCCCCCCCCTTACGTGAGCTGTCCTCATCGGAGTGCCCCCCCCTTACGTGAGCTGTCCTCATCGGAGTGCCCCCCCCTTACGTGAGCTGTCCTCATCGGAGTGCCCCCCCCTTACGTGAGCTGTCCTCATCGGAGTGCCCCCCCCTTACGTGAGCTGTCCTCATCGGAGTGCCCCCCCCTTACGTGAGCTGTCCTCATCGGAGTGCCCCCCCCTTACGTGAGCTGTCCTCATCGGAGTGCCCCCCCCTTACGTGAGCTGTCCTCATCGGAGTGCCCCCCCCTTACGTGAGCTGTCCTCATCGGAGTGCCCCCCCCTTACGTGAGCTGTCCTCATCGGAGTGCCCCCCCCTTACGTGAGCTGTCCTCATCGGAGTGCCCCCCCCTTACGTGAGCTGTCCTCATCGGAGTGCCCCCCCCTTACGTGAGCTGTCCTCATCGGAGTGCCCCCCCCTTACGTGAGCTGTCCTCATCGGAGTGCCCCCCGCCTTACGTGAGCTGTCCTCATCGGAGTGCCCCCCCCTTACGGGAGCTGTCCTCATCGGAGTGCCCCCACCCTTACGTGAGCTGTCCTCATCGGAGTGGCCCACGTGAGCTGTCCTCATCGGAGTGCCCCCCCTTACGTGAGCTGTCCTCATCGGAGTGCCCCCCCCCTTACGTGAGCTGTCCTCATCGGAGTGCCCCCCCCCTTACGTGAGCTGTCCTCATCGGAGTGCCCCCCCCTTACGTGAGCTGTCCTCATCGGAGTGCCCCCCCCTTACGTGAGCTGTCCTCATCGGAGTGCCCCCCCCCTTACGTGAGCTGTCCTCATCGGAGTGCCCCCCCCCTTACGTGAGCTGTCCTCATCGGAGTGCCCCCCCCCTTACGTGAGCTGTCCTCATCGGAGTGCCCCCCCCTTACGTGAGCTGTCCTCATCGGAGTGCCCCCCCCTTACGTGAGCTGTCCTCATCGGAGTGCCCCCCCCTTACGTGAGCTGTCCTCATCGGAGTGCCCCCCCCCTTACGTGAGCTGTCCTCATCGGAGTGCCCCCCCCCTTACGTGAGCTGTCCTCATCGGAGTGCCCCCCCCTTACGTGAGCTGTCCTCATCGGAGTGCCCCCCCCCTTACGTGAGCTGTCCTCATCGGAGTGCCCCCCCCCTTACGTGAGCTGTCCTCATCGGAGTGCCCCCCCCTTACGTGAGCTGTCCCTCATCGGAGTGCCCCCCCTT